>JAWWES010000115.1:85247255-85315601 GCA_035583135.1 Lophotriccus pileatus
TTCTTTCTTTCTTTCTTTCTTTCTTTCTTTCTTTCTTTCTTTCTTTCTTTCTTTCTTTCTTTTTCTTTTCTTTCTTTTCTTTCTCTCTATTTCTCTTCTTCCCTCTTTCTCTCTCTCTCTTTCTTCTTTGTTTCCTTTCTTTCTTCCTGTCTCTCTGTTGTCTTTCTTTCTTTCTCTCGTCTCTCCTATAAAGGGTGCAGCTGCCGGCACCACCCCGGCGGGGCGGGAATCGCGGAGGGAGGGCCCCTCCCGGCCATGCGGCGCTGCCCGCGGTGCTGCGGCGCCCTCCGGCGGCCGCGGGGGGAGCGGCGGGCCGGGCAGCGCCCCGGGTGGCACCGGCGGGACCTCCGCCCTCCCGCGGGGTCTGTCGCTCACCCCAATTAAAAAAAAAAGTAAAAAAAAAAAATAAAATTGCACGGTGTGCACGAGATATGTGAAGGGGGAAAACAGTGGTCTTAAAGCCACAAGACCAGACGCACACAAACTGAAGAGCAGCCGCAGAGAGCTGAGGTATTCAGCAATTGTCTGCTTTCCTCCGCTCACTCTCACTCTGAAGAAATGTAAACCTCTTCAAATGCAACAGGTGTTCTCTGGCGACAACGGATACAGCTCTGAGGTGGTATCATGTAAAGTGATGGGAGAACAAGACTATGATGAATGCTGGGGTTGGAGGGGATATAACCCACCAAGAGAAAAAAGGGAAAAGCAGGTGAAGGCCTGAAGAGTGGCTCACTGTTGGGGTGAAATTTCCTCCTCCTCCGTTACATTTTGGGGTTTGTTTTAAGGAATATTTGAATGGCATAACAGAAATCTAAAAAAAAAGCCTGAACATATAGCAGAGCTGAAGGATTATATAGATAGCACAGCAGTGATCTATGGTACAGCTTTGATTTAATTCTGTTTCAAGCTCTCCAACAAAAGAGATGGGCTTCTTTCCTCTGTCTTTTTATGAATGAAAAAGGCTAGAGGGTTGGGTCATTTGTATTTTAATATGAATGGTTTAGGAATGCTGTTCTTTTCCACCAACAGGCTGGGGGATCAAGTGAGCATCTGGCAGCACTGGAGCAAAATAGAGCTGAGTCCAGACAACAAACTACACTAAACTTCGCTTCACAGTTTGTAGCAGCAATGACCAGGAAAAGGACAAGAGAGGGAATCAGCATTTCTTACATTTTCTAGGAGAGCAGATACTGTACTTCAGCTGTCTCACGAATCTCAGGGCCTTTTTCCTACCAGGTAAAAAGAAGCAAAAGAGGTCAAAAAGCCACTCTTAAACTGCCTGTGAGAAGCTTGTTGATACTCCTTATTCCTAAGAATTACAACCTTTATGTGCCTTTTGAGAATAGGTACAAAATAACTCAAAGATTATTTTATGCCATCAACTTACTTTTCTGTCCTGGTTAACTCCTAGAGAGTCGGAAAGGAACACAGTGAATCATACCTTTTTGACAAGCCCTGCTGTTTCCAATAGTGAAGTAACGAGGTTGGGCCAAATCCTCTGACCCTTCAGGAAGACATGCACTGCCATCTGCGAGGAAAACTCTCTAATAGGCTGCTCTTCTCTTTGGAGCTTTCTGTCAAAAAGACAGGTGCCAAGCAATTATGCCACAAGTTTTTCCCTGGATCTCCCTTTTTTGTTCCCCCAGCTGAACAGAGGTGCCATTTCTTTCCCCTCCTTCCTCCAGAGAGCTCTTGCCCTGCTCTCCGTGGGACCTGCTTCTGACTTCTGGTTTACCCATCACAGAGCACCTGACTTCTTTATTGTCTTAGGCAAAGCTTTATTGGGGCTGATGCAAGACCTCTCTCTCACACGACATAGGTTTTTGAGATTAAATATACCCTTTACATCCCGTTAAAGTTAAGCTCACACTGAATGTGTCAGACCACGTACAAAGAAAAAAGCATGGCCAAGCTGTACATAAAAACTGCTTCACTAGAAAAAGCTGCCTCTGTAGCACTGGCTGCTAAACAGACATCCAGCCCTTCTATCCTGTATTTTGAGGGACATCTGGGGACTCGTTCCAAGTCCAGACTTGTGTTCTCTACCTGGTCCTGGAAGAGCTGCACTCTAAGGCCTTCACAATCCTAACATGGTGTTCTACATATTTTTTAAGCACTTATTTTTTATTGTAATTGTCATTATGTTCTTTTGTGTTGCTTTGTCATTCCTACACACTCAGGGGTTGCTCGCTTTAGACCCTGTCCACTCTGGGAGAAACACACCCCTTTCAAAACCTGGAGGATGGAGTTTGTGGGCCCTCTCTTGGTTCCTTTTGCTGCAGCTTTAACAAACAGCAGCCCAAGTATAATGCTGCTGATGGATTTGACTTCTAACAGACTTGGCTCAGTAACTAAATATTTAGAAAACATTTCCTTCCAAGCTATCTCACCCTCTGAATTACTGAAAACAATACTTGATCTTTTTTGTTCTTACATGCTCATGTAATATTGCCATGTCTGCCTTGTGTGTGGATGCTCCTTCTGCAATATGCAAATACAATTATCAAGCAGATACTATTTTTTTTTAGTATATACTCTAACATTTAATTTCTATTTTACAATATTTTCTGGATTTGCAAATCTTAATTTTTGGTTTAAATTGCATGACAAGATTTCTTAAAATATCTAGGATTGTCTTACTGCCGTTTGTATGAGCTTGTTCTAAATGGGATTATTCTGTCTTCTATACTTAGTGCTCAAGCATGGGCATGAGCAGCTTGCTTCTGCAGAGACCTGCTGCCATGAAGCAGCCTAAGCAAGTCAGACCTGACAACAGGGTCTAAAGACAAAGCAGGGTTACTGGAAAAGCAGAGGTGACAAGTGCTGCTGTACTTCCTGAAGAGTAGGAGACAGGAACATGAGACATGTCTATGAAAGACTCTATAAGAGTTGGTATATACAGAAGAAAATAGCAGCATCCAGCTTAGGTGTGTAGATTAGAAGGTTTTTTTGGCTGTAGTTCAAACACAGTGACAAGGTTTAGTACAGAAGATATTATGTCCTGATACTCACCAGTGTAAAAAAGACTTTGGGACCCAGGAGAAGAATGAAGATGGGATATTATTATGTAATTTAAGTTTCCGAGGATCTCAAAACTGCTGTTTCTACATTTATGTTCTGCTCTTTCTGTATCTGTGCAATGTCTCTGGAATGGGAAATTGTACCTACCCCCATTTAATTAATCACAAAATCAGGACTGCAGAGACCGATACCTAGATTCTCAAAGTCACGCAGAAGTATGTATTCTGCTGGTATAAATAAGATGGAAATATGAAAAAAATACTCAATCTTCACTGAAATTAATTATTTCAGACATAATGAAAATCCACATATATGGTGACATCACACAGCCTTTCACTACAGACTCCGTGCTTTACCAAGTGGGCCACTACTGAGTTGTAACTGAATTTTAGCAGGGATCTGAAATTGTGGACCTATTAAAAGTAATCAGAATAAAACATTCTGAGTTGTCCAGTGAGCATTATAATAATGAGCTGCTGCTCATCACCTTTTGAAGGCAATTTTTCCAGGAGTCATCTACGAGATTCTGTGAAACCCTTAGGTGTCTCACTTTTACCAGCCAGCAGCCAAAACCTCCAAAAGACTCTGCTCTAGAGGACGCCTTTCTCATAAAAGCAGAGGCATAAATACAGCTGTATTTGCCTTATTTGAATTTCTGTATTGATCACTGTAGTCTACAGTGATCTTTTACCCTTTCTCTCAGTTCCTACTAGTGTTGAGCATTAAGACGCTTTGACTCAGTGGCAGAATGTCTAAGGTTTTATGTCCCAATGCACAACTACGGAGTCGAATCATTGCAACAACCATAAAGTACCTACCTAACCAAGCAGCATTTCTTTAGACCAGGCTATGCAGCTGAATCATTATCATCACCTAGACTCAAGGAGGAGTGAAGGCAGCTTCTTCTCCTGTCTCCAGCACCTCAGGGAAGAGGAATTTGGGTGACAGAACTTGAAAGAACATTTGACCTATGTGACATGCCTGCCACACATAACCTCTTTCATAGCCGTGGTATTTAACTACCAGCATGCATGGTCATCCCTGCAGACACTGAGAGAATTCATACATGACCTGTGCATTTTCTTTTTCTCTTAGAGAGAAGTGGACAGGCTGGGAACAGAGGTTTCGATACAAGGTTTCGATACAGAGGTTTCGACTCAAGATGCCCAGAATAATCATTACCTCACTTGAGAAATCATATACTTCAACCATAGTCTGCTTTCTTGCAGATGGCTTTCTTCTATTTTTGCAGAATTATAGTAGGATAACATGCAGTGAACATTTGGGGCTTTAAAGCAAGACTGCCATGACTTTCTTCATTTAAGGCAAAAGAAGATTACAAATCCCATAATCCTTTTTCCTAGAGTTAAATGGCCTATGGACAGTAGAGTAATGACTACACAGGAACAGCAAACAGCCAACTTCAAAGAGGACAAGTAACAAGCTATAAGTAAAAACTCAGAGTACACAGAACAGCCCCTGAAGGTCCACTCTGAACTTGTTTTCTGTGTATACCCTATCATATCTGGGCTGAATCTGACTTTTGAGACCATCATTTGTTTGTGCAAACAGGCCACGAAAATGCACATGTCATTTCTCTTTGAATTACAACGACATGAAATGAAGAAGCTCTGGCTTGGCTAAACCACTCTCAACAGTTCTGATGCCTCTCTAACACAGAGGTCAAGGTCAAACTCTTTTCTCTGGCCAGAAAGAGGGACATAAATTTGCATTTCAATATAAAATTTAGAATATTTACTTATCATGAAGAAAATAACTGTCTGATTATATGACAGGGATTATGAGTTTAATAATCTTTGCTTTTCCCCTGTATATGACTTATATATATATCTGGCAGTACTGCATTTTCAAGGGAAACCAAGAGGGAACTAAAGCTGATTTATTTGTGTATTATAATCCCAACATTCAGCAATGAATTTTGAAAAGGCAACAGTCCCTGGGAAAGGAGTCCAGCACACAACTTATCTGACCTAGTACAGTCATTCCTGAAATCTTGGCATATATGATCCCTGTTCATCAGAAAAAACATAAATGAAATAGTTCAGCGTGATCTTTTGCTGCCATATTTTCTGTGCTCTAGGGAGAAATCAGAAATTCTGGACTTTATTTATTTCTCAGGATCAGAAATGGAAAGATATCCTAGTGTTGGATACAATATTTGAAGAGATTAATGATATTGAGGGCTTTTTGCAACAACATAACAAATTCTGTTTTTAACCAGATCACTCTCACCACACAGAATAACGTGACTTTTGTTCAGAGATTTACCATGTTTAATTAGTCATTTTTTCAGTAGCTTAACCATGTATTCAGTTAAATAAAGTAATAAATAAAAGTGTTCAAATTGAGACAATACTGTCTTTATGTTATTTTTAAATTGTGATCAGGTATCTGTGGGACATGGAAAACTAAAAATCAAACAAAGTACATAATCTTTGCTTCTCTAGTAAAATTTAGTGCCAAATTCTGCTCTCAGGTAAATGTCTATAAAGCATCGTCCATAACAACATAGGGTGTATTTATGGGTTTAAAAAGTAACAAAGATCAGTAGTTGTTCTCACATCTTAAAGGCTCAACACACAGCAAATGGAGAGCTGGTGTCTGGCTCTAAGACATATTGCCCTGATGGCCTACTGCAAGCAGTCACAGCATCGCTCCTCTACAACAAACTGATTTGATTTCACCAGATGGTAATTCAGCTAATTTTTTTTTTTACTTCAATTTGCCTGCTTCAAGTAATGAGAGCACAATTTGGCTCCTTTCTCAGGGAAAAAGGAAGCCAACCAAACATGACTTTCACCAGGCCTCAGTTTTTGGCCCCAGATTTCAACATATACTATTACAGCAATCAAAAGAACCATAGAAATTACTTATCATTTTACTGTTCCTTACACATTTCACACAGTCCTGCAGCAAGCAGAATCACAGATGAACCTTAGAACATACAGAGAGCACAACTACTACACTGGACATGAAAAGGAAATTTTATTAAACATGTTTACATAACATGAGTTGGAAGTTCATTTAAAAGCACAGGGGAGTGTTAAGACAAGTGGTCAAAATAGAAAGATACTATTGAATTATAACTAGTTGGTGTTTGGCCACTAAGACAGAACAGGATCTAGTAGTAGTGCACCAATGCTTGAGTTCTTCCTGCTCAGCAGGTCGAGCAGTAACCAATTTATGCCCTATGGAAAGATGGGCAGAATAATTCCCATGTGTTGAGTAATAATAAATAGTTCACTTGGTGCAGGCAGTATGTCTATGAATTAAAACCTAGTGTGTACACAGTTTCTACATGTGTTACAGCCCCACAGTAGGAATCTACACCAAAATAGTTATTAGAAGGAATTTGGTCCGTACTACATCACGTTTTCCATAGGGTAAAAAATAAAGTCCATCTATAGACATTTAGCACCAGACCCACAGATCTAGCCTGGCTAAAACCTGCAAAATGTCTATAAGAAAAATGGATGGCTTAGATTTCTTGGTTACTTCAGTATAGTAATTACGAGCAAACTGTACAAGTACATGCAACATACAAGCTGGCCTATGTGGAACTAACATACATTATTAAATAACCTTTGTCATCTCTTTTTACAAAACGTGCATGCAGCTTTGAACAGTTCCAAGTCATGCTGCTCTATTTTTGTGATCACAAAATTGAATGGCCTGTAAAAGGAGGGGAAACATATCGATGCACCTGCAGGAATCTGCAGTTCTTCGCACATTTACAGAATATCACAAGGGATTTCAAGGCCAAGAAAAACTCAAATGAATAAAAAGCAAATTGAAATTTGACTTTTTTTTTTTTCTCCAAAAAGTAAGATATCTTGCGTTAAAAAATCAAGCCTTGTGCTTGCATCAATCTCAAAGAAATGTAAACTAAAATTTGATAAAAACATTAGTAAGTGCAGAATATTTCAACTGGAATTTCCAGCGAAACATTGAACAACTCATACCATGCTCTATCCAGGGCAGACAGGTGCGTCTGAAGCGACACACATCAGAGAAGCCTGGGTACAGCTGAAAGTGTCATATGCTCAATTCATTCCTGGTCAACATTTTGGGAAGTCAAATATACATTTATACACAGAAACGTAAGTATTTCCTCTCCATTTCTAGGAGGAAAATTGCATTACCAGTAACATATTCAATGTCAAAATTAAGACTAAAGCTGCTTTATACCAGTCCCCAGCAGTAGTTGCAGAATTCTTCAAAATTCTTCCATGCAAAACATCATAAACATAAAAGTTATTATATATATAATGCAAACATATCTGCTTTTTACAAAGAAAAAGTGGCACTGTGATGATTATTTATTTTTAGGAAGATAACTTTGATTGGTCATTTGTTCTGGGTTCCCATGTGAGAGACTTGTAAGTACCAGAACTGAGAAACGATTTGAATTCGCTGGAATTGTAACTGTGGCTGTTGAACACTTTAACGATGCTTACAGAGATATGCTTCAGCCCTTTTTTGTTTGGTTTAGAAAAAGAAAGGAAGGGTCTCTGTTAGCATTGTGAGGACTTCTACGAAACTAGCAGAATCATGTGGCAAAAAACTAGTGGAAGTGAAGTACAGAAAAACTCTTGAAACACCAGGAAGGTAACACTGCTTGAGGGCTCTGTCAAAATGTGAAAAATGCAACATTGTTAACAGAGTGAGATCTTCCAGTTTGGGTCATCTTTGATTTAGATCAAATCTAAAAGTCCCCCTCTTTTTTTTTTTTTCTTTTTTTTTTGATCATTATACGCATCAGTGATAGCCGCTAAGAGATTAGCTGTACGTGATACACCTTTGTTCTGTCAATTTAAGCTATCTCTTAACAAACAGACATATGTTTGGATAACTACTACAAGTAAAAACAGAAGTGATTGTCTCTCTCCAACAGTGTTTTTTGATTATGTGAATATCTGGTTCCAATTGTTATCCTGGGTGATGTTTTTATTAGACAGCACCTGCTACTACGATCTAATGCAGGGAGGCCCAGTTGAACTTTCCAGAGACGACTGGGAAGCCCTGCGTGTCAGGGGAGTCAATGTTGGATCCACTAGCGATGAAGGTGGAAATAATTTATACCAGCCTATTACCACACTGGACAGGTCTAGTTCCTCCAGAAGGATCTGGGCAACTCCCATGAAGCATTTGTGGTCCATTCGGCCATAGTCTCCCCAGACTATTACCTGGAAGAACATAAAATTAAGGTTCAGCATTGTCCCCAAATCCGTGTTTATATGGGATTATGTACCTTCACCCGTGTTTATATATGTGCACTCCTGCTGTAATGTGTAGCATAAGGAAAATGTTACTCTCAGGGGTGAATGATTGCTTCTCCTTTGCGGAAAAACCTTATTGCAGGGCAGCAGTGAGAGGCAACAAAAGAGAAATGTCTCATAGTTAGACATTTTGCAAGTCTGAAATCACAAGCCAAAAGGATGTGTTTGCTGGTATTTATAAAATTAAATGCTTATGAGTTGGAATGGGTTTATGCACACTGGTTAAATGTAAGTAAACTTGCAAGTGCTTCTTCAAATGACAGCCTAAAATGGGATTAAGAAGCAACTGACCTGAAGGACTTTACCCTGTGGACTTTCTTCAAAAACCAGCGTCTGTTGGTACAAAGGATCGAGGGTCTTCCTTGCAATTCTTGTCTTCTTCTTAGCTATACATGCTCCATTTTCCAGTAAATACACTTTGACATATGGAGCTGCAAACAGAACATTATGAATGTTATATTTGGACTTACAGTGTACATCTGAGATGCAAGACAAATGCCTTAAAAGGCAAATGAGTGGAAAGAAAACGACAAGCGTTATCTTCACTGTATCTTCCCAACTGTATAATCTGAATACAATTATATTCGTAAAATAAATGACACGGCCCATAAGAAATCAATTTAATTTTTATAAACTGTGAATATAATGATGTAAGATGTTACTAACAATTACAGTTCATGTCTGTCATTTTAAAAGCACTTTATTTTTCCAGGAATTAACTGTCACTGACAGCTATTCTGGAGTCTCTATTATGCCTAAGGGTCAGAGACAGTTCAAAAGCAAAGGAAATATTTAAAACTTTGCCACTCCAATAACACAGACATTAATTGCTATTTCATCTTCAGCTCCTAAAGAAGTTGCAAAGTACCATTTTGGCTAAATGTTATCTAAAGCAACTGTTCCAGTTGTTACAGTAAGCAGTCTTTGTGGTATTGATTCTAAATCTCCCTAATAGAGATTTCTATAAATAACTCAAACTTCAACAAATATCCTTATAATATAATATTAAATCTCATTCATTATACAAATTATTGACAGTAACACTAGCACAAGCTGTTGTCTTCTTGAAGCACTCTGTTGTGTACAGAAGACCCTGGCATGTGTATTTGTTACTTTGTTTGTTCAAAGCACTTTCATCCGTTCTTCATCTCTTTTCACACAGAACAAACACAAAGGGCTTCACCTATATTGACAAAGTCCCTCTTGGATATATGACTTGCCTAAGACACCCAGAAATATTTCTGCAAACGTTCCTTCCAGAACAGATGTTGAATTGCTGAAATTCATTCCTTGAAAATGACATGCAACTGGCAGATGAGAGGTGGTGAAAAGCAGACATTGGTAGCAAGGATATATCTGTGCACACACTCCTTGTTGAAAAGCAAACCAAACAAATGCAAATGTAGTCACAGCTAACAAGGAGCTCAAAAAATCTCCAATCCCCAGTTCATTAGTGTATTTCATATTGTTGTTTTCTGTTCATATATTGTCTATTTTTTTTCCATACCTGGGGTAGATTTGGAGCCAGGTTTTTGTGTGAGGCCACGGGCTCTAATGACTTCTACTTCTAACTGGCCCTTTTTATCTACCATTCCAATCTGGATGTCACCTGAGAGGGAGAAGAAGGAAGTACACAGTTTAGAGAAGCAGTACAACTCAGGAAATAGGATATAAGAGTGAGAAACAGAAAGTCTAGCTTGATATTATTCTTCTGTCTTACTGTGCTTGTTGCCAGTCCTCCTGATTCCTTTAACTTCTCCATCCTTAACCAAGAACTAAATGATATATACTTAGGGAGCATGGTGCCCTCTCTTAGTGTACAGTTTATACCAGACCAAAAGAGATATTTTTTCTTCAAAAGTCTCCAACAAGCATAGGGGTGACAACTATGTTCCTGTTTTTATCAATATTCCACACACCCATTTTTGGTGCGAATAAAATTGCAGCATATTAAATAAATAAACCGCTTTTGTTTCTAAATAGTCGAATTCATTTTCCTGCTTGAGTTTTGACAAATGACATCTCCTGCAGAAAAAAATGGAAACTGCTTAGTCTGAGACCAAGCACTGTTCTGATCTAGATCAATAAAATACAAGGGAAATCAACTATGAGCTGATGCTCAAGGCATTCTATCTCTGTGGCTTCACATATCATGGAATCACCTGGGTAGAAATCTAACAGGCCACTTAGAATAAAACACGCATAGTATGACACAGGTAGCCATGTGACACTTGGGTAAATAAATTAACTATATCCATGAAACACATAAGTATGTATATATCTGACATGTAAACTCTGATTGTCTAAAAAACAAAACACACAAATAGATAGTCTAAAACTATAGAAACTGGGGTCTGAATTTAGAGAAACAGCATTTTGAAATTAACTGGGCATGAGATTTTCACATTTCTCTAACAACATATTAAAGCAGTATTTATACCTTGGTATGTGAAGTATGACAGAGCAGCAGGGAAAATTTTTTTATCAATCAAACTTTGCTTGAATAAACATAGCTCTGTGTTACACTAAAAATAGGTGAGGAAAATTCCAATAAGCCTTTTTTAAGAGCACATCTCTGCATCACATATCCAAAATAAAACACACGTCAGGGAACCAGAAGGGGGAGCAATAACACAAACATTTCCAAATTGTCACTTGTGAAAGGATACCACAGCGAAGGTATTCTGAAAAATGATAAAAAAGCATGGTGAAGTGTTTTTGGGAGGGGCAAAACTTGAGCCTTTGGTAAATAAAGCAGTTCTAAGAATTAAAAATAAATTTATTACTCAGGTTATCTGCAAAAAAATCTTTAGTCACAAAACAAGATTAAAATAAAGAGATGGAAAATCTAGACCCTTACATTCATACCAATAAAGCCACTCAGATATTTATTGGGCAAACAATCGCACAAATATATTTTCTTTGAAAATAACAATAAAAATATTAATTTAATAAATTTGGTGATTGTTAATGCTTTAGAAGCAGTCATTTGGATTTATACAGCAAGTCTTGCCTTAGAGGGTACTCAGAGCATTCTCAGGATAGTTTTCCTTCTTCGAATGAGTTGAGAAGAAAAAACTCTCTTCCACAATTTTTCTTTCTGTTTCTCTCTCCTATTTCAGATGTGTCTCAGTAGCCCTTCCTAAAGCTGATTTTCCCAAGACAGTTGTACTGAAGCACTGGCCATTTATAATTTCCAGCAGGAGAAGTATCAATCATTACACTAGTGGATCGAGGACTCCTCACTCAGCATCCTAAAGCATGCCTAAGAACTGCTCACATATATTGAAGCAAAAAACAACAACAAAAAACCCCCAAGCCTTTCCAAAGACACTTACACAGCCCTGCACAGCCCTTCACTGTTGCACCCCTTGTACAACTCCCACTCTGTTCATATAAAGAAGATACAGCTAATGCTACTATAGGAAATTAGAGACAGGTCTGTAACATAGAGAAGATCACAGGTAGTCCCAGGCAGCTCTTGTAGAAAAGGACTTTGTGTCTCTCATGGCAAACAGTGGCTTTATCAGCGACTGATAAAGAGGCATTGCAAATGTGGGCAGAAGTTTCACATTCTGGGATTAGATGAACTTGGAAAAATGTAGTTTGGCCAGAAACGCTCTGTCACATGGAATATACTCTGTGTCAACCGAATCTAAATTCTGGACAGCTGAGATTTTGCAGTGAGCCACTTTTGGAGAAGCCACAATAATTCTGAGCGGGAAGTAAAACCCCTTATATTCAAATGGCATATAAAATCAGCCAACACCTTAAATGGAGCAAATACTGTTTCTCAGCCCACTTTTGATGCTAGCGTGTTAGAAACACCAGTGACTGCAAGTAGGACCTTCATGTTTACAGTGAAGGAAGACATTTTGTAAAAGTCTTTTTGGTGCGGTAGTCTGGAAGTGTGTGCCTTAGTTGTCTTATTAGTCCTTTAACAGAGGAGAACATATTATTCTTACCCATGGCAGGGGTTGCCAGTGTTTGTCGGCCTACTAACTGTGCAGGTCCAAGTCCATCCAGGAAATCACTAAACTGACTGTCAGCGCCCAGCCGTACTCCAGGAAATATTAAGCTGAAACAAAATAAAAGCTGGTTAGGCATAAGATCAGGATTAATTTCTATTGTCCTACAGTATTTACCTCAAAAGTACTATTGATACAAGACAAGCAGCTCAGGATGCACAACCACAAATCATTCTGCACCATCAGGAATGAGTTGTTTCCCATGGACTCCAAAGCAGTGTAGTGATTCTGCACACGACCAAAAGTAGTGCATAAAACAGGTCTTGCTAAGCAGTTCTCCAGGAGCAGTGAAGAATCTGACAGGTGAATAAACTGTGAGTGACCTTGTATGAGAAAACATAAAAGCTTCAAGAAATTTAATAGCCTGTCCTTCATTCTTGAATGTTTGACTTACTTAGATCCAAACTCCACCTGCATCAGTTAAGGCAAAGAGGAAATCAAGATGTATACACTAAATTAATCTGATTGCTGCAGCTGTTTAATGAAGCAGTAAACTGGCAGGTAGTACTAGTGGTGATTAGAGTTAAACCTCATACCACTGCCTAGCCAAAATATTCTGGTAGACAAATCTGGATCTACAGTTGGTACCCACCCCTCTTTCAATACACAAACTGAACATTAATACATAGGCACAGAATATATGGAAACATCCAGGGCCACATTAGATGGGGCTTTAAGCAACCTGGTACAGTTGAAGATGTCCCCACTGAAGGCAGGGCGGGGTTGGACTAGATTTCTACAGGTCCCTTCCAACTCAAACTATTCTATGATGCTATGATATCTGCCTTTCCAAGCTACTTTCTTATATTCCAGAGTCTCCACTCTATTTTTATTAGGGACAGAGCCTTCAAACAATAACACAAGAAACAAATAAACAAACAAACAAACAAACAAACAAACCAAAAAAAAAAAAGAAAGAAAGAGAAAGGATGATCCATGATGCGAAAAATCATCTTTGACTTCCTCATCACAATTATGAGAAATAAAGGAAAAAACTTTGAACCAAGTCTAGATACTATCTTACCCAGCAGGCCATCCACCACTCTATCTGCTTTTCCCTCAAAGGAAATTCCCTAATAGACCGCAATAAATAATAAAAAACCACTTCTTAATAAAAACACGTAGTGTGAAAAGCTTTGATTTCTTCACATCAGGCTCATGTGCTCCAGCCATTCAATTCCCACTGAAAGCTTTTTACAAACCCATAAGTTGCCTAGAAAAAGCCCATTTCTCTCTTGAAGACTAACTGCTCTTACTGTGCCTGCATAAATGTATAGATTGTCTGTGACAAAAGCTGGCCAGAAAATATCATAGAATCATAGAATACCCTGAGTTGAAAGGGACCCACAAGGATCATCAAAGTCCAGCTCCTGGCCCTGAACAAGACACACCCAAGAGTCGCACCATGCACCCAAGATTATTGTTCAAATGTTTCTTGAACTCTGTCAGGGTTGGTGCTGTCACCACTTCCCTGGTGAGCCTGTTCCAGTGCCCAACCACCCTCTGTGTAAAAAACCTAACGTCCGATCTAAAGCCCCTCTGACACATTTTCATACCATTCCCTCGGCACAGTGCTTTTTGTTAGAAAACTCTGTTTTTCCAAAAGTTTAGTTTTAAAATCTCTCTCTTTTTTTTATTTTTATTTTTATTTTTAAATAAATTTTCCTTAGACAGAGGAGGAAAAGAATCTCAAGGTCTCCAGTTCAACCATCAGCCCACCACTTAGAGCATTCACTTAACCTTGAGATGCAGCTTCAAGTCCAGCCCTTCTGACAAGACAATCTGCTTCTCACCCTGGTGTCCTTATCCTTTCACTCTTGCTTCTCCTATGAAAAGTTTCTTGCTTGTTTCTTTGGCTTTTTTTTCCAAGATGTGTTACATTTTGCCACACATTGACTAACATTGGAAATATTCACTTGAGACCACATGTCCAGCTACACATATAATAATGAAGGTTGAGAAGTACACACTCATCTTAATGTATATTAATTCTAGTTCATTAAACTCCAGTTTAGGGACAAGCAAGTACCTGGGGTCCCTACTGTAGGGATAGCTGAGCTACATATCTGATTTGTCTTAGGAAATGCAGCATAAAGAATGTTACTTCAATAAATGATGTGATGTGATCCTGGAAGTAAAGTCAGAGTCACACACACAAGGAAGGAAAAGAAACCTGTGCCAACTTAACATAAGCACATCTTAATTTTCATCAGTATGTGCCTACAGTAATGTCAAGAGTGAACTTCAGGCAAAACACTACTCAAAACACAAAGTCAAGATCTCGCTCATTTTAATGAGAATCTCACAAGAGAGAAAAAAAAAGTTGCAAAATGTTGCAAACAGCTCCACTATTCTGAATACAAAGTGCTGTCAAAAGCTGATTCAATGTTCACACCAGACATAACTGCTGAAGTTAAAGCTGACCCTTCTAATGTTGAAAAACCCAGAGGAGGAAGAGAGGGAGATGAGTTTAGCATCAGCTGGCACAGTGCCTGCACCATGATTATGGAACAGAGCTATGTGGCTTCCCCTCCACTAAGATTGTGGCCAACTCATGTTCTACAAATAAGCCAGTGATGCATGTGGGGGAAGCAATTAAACAGTAGAAACTTTGGTCATCTTTCTTATCATTTAACTGTCTTCTTTCACTTCTGATCTAAACTCAGAGCTGCTAAATTAATATTATTCTACAGAACTCATGCAAATTTGAAAGCAACTGAGGATTTGATCCATAGCTAAATCACAGAATCATAGAAAAACAAGACTTCAGAGAGGTTTTCTAAGAGAGAAAGGGTAGCACCTCACTGAACAAAGCCCTCTGGCATCCCTTTTGCCTATGGCATTTTGTGCTGTTTAAGGAATGTTTCTCTTCTCTCATTTCAGCAAGATATATTTAACTTTTTCAACTGAGTTTTGTTGTCTGCCTCCTTTGGCCCATTCTTCCAGGCTTCCCCTTCAGAGTCATGAAATAAAGCTGAGGTATACTGAGAATCAGGAATTAACCAGAAGAACTGGTAACTATCAAACCAAAACATAGTGAAAAGTTACGGTGCCAAAAGAATGGATCAAAGAAGCAGGACAAACATGTAGCTATTCCATGAGAGATCTGAGAATTATCAGAGGCAGAGATGATGCTAGTGCAGCAAGAGATTGGGAACAGGCACAGGTGCTGGGGAGGCAGAAACAAGACATGAAATGCAGATAGTGTGACTACCAACTTATGATAGCTTGAAGCTGTGCCTAATTCTGAAGGATAATTTTCAAACTAAGTCCCACTATGCACACCCAGCCTGCAATATGTCCCAATAAAAAGCAAGCACTCTGCTTACTTACCAGGCTTGCTGTCCTCACTGCCTTACTCTGAAGCTGATTCTGAAATCAACAGTTTGAGGCTCTACCTTTCTGTCCTCCAGATGCCTGCTGTGACCTCCAGATCCAGACCTTGGCCTTGCCAAATCTGCCCTAGCCTTGCCAAATCTGTTTACACACAATAGAGGTGGAACTAAAGATTTAGCTGTTCCCCTAAAAATTTCCTCACCCTCAGTGCTGGGCTCCCACCTCTCCTCTCCACTGCTAATCAGAAAAACAGGTCCCACATCTCCTCCTTAGCAGGGTCCAGTTTTCTGGGCCCTTTGTCACCAAGGCAAGAGACTGATGCCTTACAGATTGACACTCCAGCACAGAGAGACAAAGGGGGATGGCAGGATGGAATGTTGAAAGGGTAAAAGTAATGTCCTATCGAGGAATCATAATGGCAAAAACTGGTTCCCCATTGCTTGCCCCTTCTCTGATTTCGTTTTGAATTACGTAGCCTGTTTTTCTTACATGGCTCTTAAAATTCTTAGCATTATCACAGAATCACAGAATGGTTAGGGTTGGAAGGGATCTTAAAAATCATCTAGTTTTGATGTCCCTGCAATGCTCAAGGACATCTTTCACTAGATCAGGTGACTCAAAGGCCCATCCAACCTGGCAGTGAAATATTTCCCATGATAAGCCAATCCACAACTTCTCTGGGCAACCTGTTGCAGTGTTGTGAAAAACTTAGGATGATCAATGATTTGATGATGGATGCACCTTTCCACAGATGCTTGCCACCACCACATCAGCTTTGGGTCTTTGTGCCTTATATAGTGTGCAGCAGCAATTGCTGTAACACACTAAGCACATAAAAAGATGAAAACAAAGAAGTCCATTTTGTTTCCAGGTCTATAGGGTGCATTTGCCTACCCTTTTTGTGGGGAGTCATCTTGTAAGAATTCCCTAGTGACCACTGTGCACTGGTACACACGGTAGAGTCCCACTGAGAACTGTGAGGAGGCTGGAGTATTCATGCACTCTTTCATGTCAGAACTGTCTTTGTTCTCCTCTCCTACATACTGAGCTGTTTTGCAGTGAATGAAAACAGCTGCCCCATTCCCCACAGCTGCCTGCCTGACTTAGCTGATGGGGCAGCTGGACTTTGCATTTACAATTCTCAATAAGAGACTTGGACCAACTCCAAACTAAACTTTCTTTGTATATAGTATTAGTGAACAGAGTTTCATATCACAGGGATTCACATTTGATGTCTGAAGTTTAACTCTGAGGTAATCCAAGCATAACTTAAAGTACCCCTATGTTTTGCTTCGAATAATGCAGTGTGAATTTAGTTGCCTTTTGATGAACAAAATGTCTCACTGGATGACAGGGAAAATAAGAGTTCTTAAGAAGTCCTCTCTTGATTTCAATTTCCAATAAATTTATGTTATGTGCCTAAAATAGTGCAATTTTTCAAATGTTTCAAGAGGAAGAACCTGTACACAGAGCCATCCCCTTCAGCTAGAGCTTGGGACATTCCAAGGAACTTGGGAAAGAAACTTCTCCTTCAATTAGAAACTTCTCCTACATTACTGATACTTTTAATGCCACTTACTTGCCCTCAGAGCTATAACTATTTATGCTGCCGTCAGTGGATTCCCGACTTGGCTGTCGAACCATACGACTTCTCATCTCTGCTGCCATTCCTGTTTCTGTGCTTCGCTGTATTGTGCTCTTTAGCTTCTTGCTGCCACCCTCTGAAAGGAGAGAAAAAGAAGTGACAATTAGAATGACAACTTAGAGCAAAGCCTTTCCTTGCAGTTTCCCCCCACCAACATTGGTCTGACTTGATCATTACTATTTAATAACATAAAAACACTATTCTGATTGAAAGAGCAATCTCTCTTCCCTGGTTGCAAACTGGAAATGGCTTCTCTTTAAAAGAGCTGCAAACTGAAAGTCTTCATTAGGGCAAACTATTAGAAACTAGATGTCTTGTTAATAATATTTGCACAGTTGGAATGTAGACAGTTCTGATAGTGTCTGCTAACCAGTAATGTGCTTCTAGACACCTTGTTAGTTAGGTTGGGTGACTCCAAAAGAAGTTACAATTCTCACAGAGAAAAAAGACGAAAAAATCCTTCATGCATTCCACAGAAAAATGTTAACTACTAAGATACTTAGTATCAAAAATATAACAACGTGGTTTGCCTTGGCAAAATCTTACTTTTCACCACAACACATCTTCAAAGTAAACAGTGAACTTTATAGAACTTATGAGCTCAGTACTTCCCAAGCAGAAATAGTTCTTGAAGAATTTGTTTGGGAGATCAAAGACAAGTTAAAGATGGATGGGACCACATGTGGGTCATCTGGTCCAACATCCCTGCTCAAGCAGGGTCTTCCTAGAGCACATGGCACAGGGTTGCATCCAGACAGTTCTTGAATATCTCCAGTGAGGGAGACTCCACAACCCTCTGGGCAGTCACAATCTAGGCTTGCAACTGAACACTAGAAAGTAATGTAAATCTTGGGGAATTTCCGTTTGGAAAGGCTTCTATCCCACATTCTTTAAAATGCAATTTGATTTCCACCTGGAAGGTTTCATATTTCCTTTGAGCAAGTGAGCTTCCAGTCCTTTACAGATCCTTTTCAGATTATAGCTGATCTACAATGAACTCTGCTGTTGCATGGCAGAAAATTGTACTTCTAGATGATGATAGTTGTTGTGAACAAACTTTAACTAAATTACTTTCACCAAAGTCTCCATGTGATGTAATAATGTGTGTTGTCTTCAAACTCAGTATCCTGTTCTTTTTCATTTAGTTAAAAATGGGTACTCAAAATGCAATGGGTACCATTACTTTCTCTCAGAAAGTAGTAAATTTGACAAAGTTTCACGCAAGTACATGCAAAAACATTCTTCTGCATTTGCTTCTTCATTTTGGAGCTCCTTCATTTGCTCTTTGCAAAGTTTGTACTTTCTTTTCATCATCTGCTCTGGGGAATATCTGAAAAAGTGAATGTTTCTTCCATCTCCATCTGCTGAGGAGACTGAATTGCTCTTAAAGGTTTTTCACATTGTTGATGTTTGAAATGGAAAGATCTTGACCTTTTGTCACATAAAACTCAGTCTTTGGTAGCACCCATATAGTCTGCTCATTGCTCAGGGTGTTTAAACATGTTATGGAGAAGAGCTGGCCCTGGCTCTTTGGTTCTGCAGAGCTGGTGGAGGGCAAGAAATCACACCATGCAGTTACCAGAGTAACCATTTGGAGATAGCAAAGAAATAGAAAACATGACCAAAGCGAAAAGGAAAGAGTTTGTATACTGGGCTCAGAGGGGACATGACCACAGTGGAAGAGGCTGTGGTTTCACTCTTAAGCTTTCTGGATGAGGGTTGTTTATCTGTGGCCACCCAGAAACAGAGAAACAAATGTCTCTGAGTGGAAGAGATCAGCTACTTCCACAGATCTTTTACTCCCTTCTGAGGCCAACAGCTCTGAGGTTTTCCTGTGGACCAACACAACTCATCCAAATTCCCAGTCCTTGGTTAGCTTAAAACACATTATTCAGTGCTGCTAAATGGGATGGAGAGTAGGGTAGGCAAGGTACACCAGGCAGACCAGGCTCCACTGTTACACAGTGCAGGTGTGGAAGGTATTTGCTGGAGTTTCAGTGACTCCACATGGAGAAAACCAAATGCTACATTTTTGTCCTGAACTTTTTCTTTAAAAACAGAGAGTGTGTTCAGCATACCAACACTGAGAGATAGGCTGAGCACCAAAAATTAATCAAAAGACAGCCTAGAAAGTATAACCCACACACAGCATTGTACTCCAAAGTAGGATTCACACTTTCTGTAGGCATGCATTTGCCCACCAATATTGCTTTTTCTCTCTCTCTGTCTTGCCAAGACTTGTCTGAAAGTGCCTGTGTTTCCATCTGTTCCTACGAAGTGTGTGAGATAATGTGGTTTACCCCCATCTTCTTTTCTGGAGCCAGCCAGATCAGGCAGCACAACCGGAAGGATTTAATATGGTAGAGCCTGAAATGTATCCAGCTGAATAAGGTTGCTTGTGAGTATTCAGGGCTCAGGAAAGGGAAATTATGAGATTCTAGAGTTAGCTACAAGACCAGCATGGCACAAATTGGTAAAGAGATGTTCTTCTGGACCACCTGGAAAACATGGTGGGTGCTGAAACTTAGGGATTAGACCCAGGCTGTTGGGACAACATAACGAACATTGTCATAAAAATAATCACTATAAAAAATATCCATTGACTAAA
Source organism: Lophotriccus pileatus (assembly GCA_035583135.1). Taxonomy (NCBI): domain Eukaryota; kingdom Metazoa; phylum Chordata; class Aves; order Passeriformes; family Tyrannidae; genus Lophotriccus; species Lophotriccus pileatus. The sequence goes on from JAWWES010000115.1 coordinate 85,267,194, forward strand.
TTACAAACACTAATATTTTAGCTTTAAGCCACAGTCAAGATTGAAAATAGCTAGTGGATTTTTTTTTTTAAGAGTAATGTTACATTGTCATGGATAACATCAAATTGCTGCTTGAACATATTTCCTTGCTTCGCAGATTTTAAACGCACAGACCATGAAGTAGGAATCCTTCTGCATGGCCATAAGCAAGTTCAAAACCTTGTCTCACTGTGCTGCAAATAACAGATCGTCTTTTTCCAAATACTTTTCACGTCACTGTTCTCCGTCTTACAGTGCTGGTTCCACTTTTCCTATCAACATTTTTCCTCAGATTGAAGATTAAAAAGCATCCTTTTGTCTCCTCTTACACTTGCTACTAATACCCAAAATGTTTCCTGTGAAAACTAGAGTCCGCCTATATATTAAATTTTATAATCTCAGTCTTAATATTGTGCAGTACAGTCAGAAATATAACATAAAAGTAACCCAACATAATGATAAACTACAACGCGTTTATGGCTTTTGCCCATGGCTAAGAACCAAAATACATGTTGCACAGGTTTTGGAAGTTTTATGCATCTCATATCTTCTCTGTCCACTTATATCGCAAAAAGTAAAGAGCCACTGTATCTTGTTAGTGTACTCCTGCAAACTTCTCAGTAAGATCTAGTTCTGGGAGGAAGGGAGGTGCTTAGCACACCACTGAGTTGAGAACTGCTGCAGCAGTAGTCACCCCAGTAACATGAACTCACTCTGCGATACAAATTCTGGTCCTGCCTTGACTGCACAATGAAATACAGGATCCAACTAACTACCAGTGTTTCTCCTGATATTGATAATACACTTTTTTAAACTTTCATTTTCATCTTGCACTACTTTTAATCTAATAGTTCTGCATATATCTTTGGAATGCTGTCTTTATAGGAACAATACAGGTTCATAAAATATTCAAGTTCAATATCTATGCTATGATACACTGAGAAGATTTTTCTGCTTATCTGGATATCTATGGATAATGCTTGGTCCTGCTTCCAATTTTTAGTAGTTTGATATGTACAATTAAATTTTAAAATATGTTGCAGTTATTTGCCCGCACTGTGTAAATTACACTGTATTTATTGTGCAGACGAAAGATAAGCAGTCTCTAAACTGAATACCATTCAGAAGTAAAATTTACTCCAACATGATCTGTAAGCTTCTGTCTGCCATGTCAGTTGTGTAAGGCTTTCTGCTTGCAGGAATGCAGATTAATGTGCATATATTACATGGAAGCACCTGGCTTAATGGGTACAAGCCAGAGAAAAGCTATGACAGAGCAATTGTGATGAATATTTTTGCAGACTTGATAATTGATGGCAAAGGATCATAAAGCAGGCACCTGCAGCTACAAAATATACACAGTCTGTAAACATTTTATAATTTATCAGTAGGCTTGTGGTAGCACTCCTGCTGCCCTGATGAGTGTGTGCAAGGTGCTATTTCCCTCTACTTATTATAAATGTAGCCTATAGTGATTCCTTCTTGGTCTGACAAGAAACTAGTCCCCGATTTTGGTTTTCCTAGACAAAATTAACTTAACAGACCAAGCAGAGCAAAAAGCAAATATGCACTATCTTACAGTTGCAATTACAATGCAATTTATGTGTCCCCAATTTCTGTCGTTCTTAATTGCTTTCAAGTGTAGCAGCCAGGAACTATTGACAAGAGAATTATATTATTGAGAAAGGGCCAGTGATAGTATCTAGAGATATAAGATGTCCTATTAGAGGTACCTCAAGGCTAGTTTTACATCTCTAAGGCATCCAATTCAGATGGGACAATGACAGAACATTCCTCCCTCCCAGTCCCCTGCTTAGCAAAGCCATGACTGCACATGGAATCACCATTTGCTTGGCTTTTCCTTTGTGCTTCATGTGGCGCCTGGAGTCAGCTATTATTTTTTGCTTGTTTCAGTATAGGAAGTCTGAAATATCAGGAGGGGCTGCTGGAGAAAACCTTTTATGCAAGGTGCTAAGGTGCATATTACATGCCTTTGGTCAAGCCTAGGGGACAAGAATATAAAAATACAAGTATATGCAAGGACATGAGCTCGGCAACTTAGTCAACAGGACAGTGTTAAAGACTGCTGAAGGGCAGAAGAAAATGCTGACATGACCCTCTAGGTACTGCCTATAGGGAAAGGTGCCTTACATGAGCATTGCCCAGAATCATACCTGAGTGCAACTAGCTGGTTAGCACCAACAAAAAAGAAGCAATTTTACACACATGTGGCACCTGGGTATGTGGTATGGAAAATTCATGATCATTTCAAAAGAACAGACCAGAGAGCAAAGCATATACCACTACTAAATCCACAATGAAAGGGATCATAAGAAGAGTTATAATACTTGATGTCATTGCATGACTCAAGGGCAAATTATTCACGGTATCAAGTATGCTCGTGCATCCAAAGAAAGCCTAAAAGCTTTGAGCCAGCTATGACTGAAACCTGGCAGGACTGTGACCATACGGTTGGTTTGCACACCGACTCTGTGAGACACCAACAAGGTTATGCCAGCTGCAATAGTAGGGGTCAAGCTCAATTCAAAGAACTATAAAAAGAAAAGCCAAGGGGAACATTTTCTTCTGGTCCTTTCTGATGTGTTAGTGATTTTTACAACCTGAAATGCTTGGAAACCTGCTGAGTGACAAGTTCTGCAGCATCCTTCTCACTTTGCATGTAGCGCTTTTAAACAACAATAAAATATATTTACAAATATATTTACATATATTTGACAAAGTGCTCTTTGGCTATACTCCCAAAACAGACAGAAAAGTAAAAGAAGAAATTATTCAAAGAACATTTGCTTTTTGTATAAGTGCACATCTTTCATATGAACTCAGCAGCAGATTGATCTCTAAGGCTGAAACTACATAGTGACTATGGACAGAGATAAATAGTAATAAATATGACATTTAAATACAAATGTTTCTAGACTTTATATTCTGTAATACTCCCCTGTATTTTCCATTCTATGTATTGTGCTATACTCTCCTGAATATAATGCTGTTTATAAAAAGACATGTGGAATATTGCAGTAACAGTCTTTTAAATGTTTCTTTCAATTATCACACAACATATTCAAAGAAAGGAGAATGCTGTTTATATTCTGTGGTGTTAGTTCCTGAAGTTTAAAATCCAAATATAAACTATCACCTACTTCTTCCCATTTCTATTTATTAAAACAAATCCACAAACAACATTTATACTAATATAAATAACAAAACGTGCTAGAAAGAATATTCACCTTTTCAGCTGGGGTAATTTATCAAGAAGAAATTTTACCAGAATTTTGGAAAAAACTATCTCACAACTTCATTTATAAGTTTATCTACTCATCTGTCAAACCACTTTCATTCCCAATAAATACTTTCAGAAAATAACAAAAATTGATAATGCAATTAGTCCATTAATGCACACAATATTTTTTTTTCTGACATACATAGAGCAAAGGAACAAAAAGCACCAATCCTAACAAAAGGAGACTTCAGTGAAGTTCTATTAATGGTTGTATTAATGATTTGATGGCATTTTAGCCAGTGTACTGCAGAATCTCAGCTTTTGAATGTATTTTTCACTGAAAAGCAAACTTGCAGATTTAGACCCTTAAGTTTTAGATTTCAAAGGAAAGTAGTTTTAGTTATCCAACAGCTCCTAGTGACTTGCATGAAGCTGAAGTAGCACTTTGAGAACAAATTACAGGAATATGTCCATGCTCAAAACAAAAGTAAACAAGAACTGGAAAATCAGGCCATTGTTTACTACCTCACAATGGCCTCAAAACTTTGAGCAACTAATTTTACTAATCACAACTCCTGTAGAAAAGATGGTCTTAGCCATATTTAATGAAAAAAGGAAAGAAAAAACCAAACCAAACCAAACCAAACCAACACCCCACCCCGCCCCAAAAAGTAAAAACAAGCATGTGTTTTTATATGCTTATCCTGATACTTATGATTTTTTCATGTCAGGAAAGAAAACCCGTGTCTAACTAGGACAAAAGTATGTTAAGGAAAAACAAGGGTACCTGGTCAGAAAAAGATCAGTTATGGATTCTGAAATTACTTTATAAAGATTAATAGTTTTGTTCACATACTTGCAATGAAGAGAAAAGAGCCACCGTGTCAGCCAGAATGAGGTAATCAAAGATGATATATAGCAATGAGTTTTTACTGCTGGGATTGTGCTAACCATGCTTTATAAACATACAGAAATTAAAGCATATTAATTATCTTGTTCACACATACACAAAGAACTATATAAAAGCAGAACATGTCTGTGAAACTGATAATAGGTCTACATACCATGTTCTTTAACTCTTAAAGCCTCTTTCAGTGACATTCAGTTAGTAAAGCAACAAAGTCATGTTTCCAGCAAATTATTTACTACATAAACAGTTTATAAAATATCAAGCACTCACTTTCTCATATACTCTTTGCTTTTTTTGTTAGACTGGAGGAGAACATGAGACAGAAGAAAATAAGAAGCTCAGAGGAGCTGTTTGCACTTCAAAATTTTTTCCATAAAAACAGAGCCCTATAAGAATTGTTTATTACCAGTCAACCCTTAGAAGAGAATTGACATGTAGTATAGAAATAACATTTATTCAATGAAACGGTGCTGGGACAGAGCTTGCAGTTCATACAGGAAGGGAAAACAAAATGCAATGCAGAAAAAAAATAGAGAAGATCCTTCAGATAAAGTAAACCAGCATTTAATTTCATTAGGAATTTATACATATCTAAGTAAGTTGATATCTTTTTTAGGATATAGGCAGCCATAAGAATTTTAGTAAATTTGAGATTGTTTTTAAGTAAGTCTTCACAATTACAAATACTTCAGTATTTATTATTAAAAACATAAAATGACAGTATGATTACTAAAAAACAATATTTTACAAGATGATATCACCAATGAGACAATTTATAAGACATCACCGATAAAAACTCACTACTGCTATGCATCTTCACAAAGTTTCCTGAGACCTATGTACTCTACAAAATGGCAACCCAAAATCTAATTATTTTAATAATCTCTGAAAAAAACCCTGTAAATTGAAACACTGACAAAACCACTGGTTCCAAAGCATCTTCTAGTAAAAAGATATTACCTGCCTTTTTGTACAGTTGAAAAGTTTCTGAATAATAGCTCAACCTTAATTTAATGGCACAGCATACTAATCAGGAGACAATACAGATTCAGAAACAGTCCCTTCCTTTTTGTCACAATTACCAATCTGTGAATTGATCTGAAAATGCTTTATCGTTTCTGTAGTTTGATTTGCTCTGACTGTAACTTTCAAGCCCTTCAAGTTTCATTTCATACCAGCACCCCCAAGGCCGGTATAACATATCCCTTTAAAAATGTTACTAACCTGCCTTAAAGAGATAAATTCTAATGTATCAGATCAAAAAGTATCACACCGACTCAGGTCTTTCCTTAGTGACTGTAGCATTGCAAAGTTATAACCACAGACTATCGTACATTGCGAAAAATCAGATTCATGAGTAGGTTCATCACAATAACACACAGAAAATACAGGCTTACCTTTAGTTCAAGCAAAATTAAACATTGGCTATGATATAATCCTTAGCAAGCAGCCAGTAACTAAAACAGCTTCACCTTTGTTTAAGTAACCTGTGCTGCTTCTGGGCAGATTAAATCTTTGGGGTCCTGGTGTTGCCTCTCCCTCCTTATCCTGTAACCACTTGGCACCGCAGCACAATGAGGAATGATCAAGTTGCTTCACTCACAAGTTCCTTTTACAACTGTGATTACATTATAAGACCTTGCAGCGGAAAAAAGTACTGAACTACCTGCCAGCTAGCACTTCATAATATATTGCCAAAAGGTTAAGAAATTCACTCAGCAGTGTGTGCAAGCAGAAAAGAGTTCAAAATATTTGGCAACTTTGTAGATGCATTTTTTTAATGCTGCTGTTCGGAACTTGATGAGGAGAGTCAGATAAATGCAGAAACACATTTCCCTGTCCTGGTGATTTTGACTCATTTTGCATGAATTTTCGTATAAATAACACCTGAAACATTGCAAACCTGAGAAAGCATCAAATTAGCATTAGCTATTAAATTACAGTTATGCTACAGTCAATTATAAATGATGTTACTGTCCTAGAGGGATTCGAGCACAACAGAGTTAAAGTTTCACTGCCTCCGAAATGCCCGTGTGCGTTTTGAGAACAGAATTTCATTTTTAAATTACTCCTCTCATCTTTAAACTTCCTTTTGAGGAAACAAACTTTGCCATATGTGTTTCCATGTCAAGTTTTCTAGTTTTTCTAATGCTCTATTCTGAAAATGTATTATGCTTTCCTTTTGCAACTGTTTAAGAATCAATTAATTTAACACACGTTTATCAACTTGGCATTCAAAATTGTAGGGACCAATGTGCAGGACCAGTGTGCTTTCTCTCGCTTGCTCTTACAAAAAAAGGATGTACTCAACCTAGTACATAGTGAATTTTGAGACCAGGGTGATTAAAGACAGAAAGGAGAAAGGAAATGACTCAGCATTTGTCAAGCAAAAAGAAGAGAACTATTTCAAACAGGATTATAACAGGGGAAAAAATGTTTGCACAATAAATTTATGTTTAGTAGAGCTTCAAGTTATGGTAAAATTCTGGTTATTTAAAGTGATCAAGGAGAAAAATGTCATAAATTATGTTGTTCATTTCAGCTAATAAACACATAACAGGATTCATGATTGCAAATACTGTAAAGGTGACAAACTCAAAATCCTCTGCAGTAGTGACACAGTATATCTTATGTTGCTCCTATGTCCACCTATTTTCATTGCTTAGGCATAGATTTCCTACGTAATGCAATGGTTGAAGTAGTCTGTATCTTCTTGATACAGAAATGATGCTCAGGAAACCACAGAGAGGATGGCTTATCACCTTTTTCAAAAATACGTATCTGTATGGTATTCAATTCTCTCATAGTGCATGTTACATTAAAAAAGCAGGATACAATTAATATAAAGACTTGTCTTCCAAAGATAAGTACAATGCCATGGTAGGAATGAAAAGCTGATTTTGGTAGTTGCTAATGGATGCATGTCATCCTCTAAGATGTGCCTTCAGCATGTACATGGCAAAGGTTCCAGGACCAGCCTGCCATGTTGAGCAGTTTTACACAAAGTGCTGTACTTGTGTCAAGTGTACAGAAGTTCCCTCCCACTCAGGTTCTTGCTCTGGGAAACTCAAAAAAAGTCTAAAGCCGAAATAAAAAAAAAAAACAAAACAAAACAAAAAGCCAACAGAAATCGCTGACTTCAGTCACAGTCTTTCCTCCTTTATGCTCCTCTTAGTTTCAGGAAAAATCATTCCTTATATTTCTTATTTGTATGATCAAATGCCCTTTCCAGGATTAAAACTGTTTGAATTTCTCTTCTGGATCTGTAACAGAAAGGTTGACCAAAAACTTGGCTTGTTTCTTCACCACTGCATCCTGAAATATTAGCCTCACACTTTCTACAAAATAAATTTTTCTGGGCAGCCTCCAAAGTACTATACCTTAAACAAACTTTCCTTTAAAGTTTCTACAAATTTAAACAAAATTTTACACTTTCTTTTTGCAACCTTGTTTGCACTGCTGCCCCTTGTATCACGATCAGTGATCCCACTGAAGTTTCATCTACAGTAAAATACAGCCATGCTCTTCTTTAGCCAAAGAACCTGTGCTAAGGTTTATTTTGCTTTTGAATTTCTCTTAACATGTGACTACCTAAAGTCCCAAGCCAGCTACGTTGTGATGACATACAGACATACCTCTCACTTTTGAGGTCAGCCTGCCACAAGGGAAGCTAATAACTCAGGAGAGGCTCCTTCTTTCAGTCAGCTCGAGTTCAAGTTCAGCTAATGGTGGTCCTGGTGCAAAATGTATCTTTTGAATCAGCTTTTTATTCACAGTAGTAGTTCAATCAGGTAAGTAGTGACAGCAACAGTCACTGAACATTTCTGTTTTGAAATGTAATGCCACAGCTGTTTGTGGCATTACATTCAGACTGATTTGCATTAGTTACATCAGTCAGTATGCAAAAACACCTACGGACTTGGGCAGTGGATCTGTGCTAGATAAACACTGCATAACTGTAAGATATAATTGTTCCCTTTGTGTTTATATTATTGAAAGTGGACAACTGCATACGAAGACTTAGTTTAGAGACAGATCGTTCAGCCAAACTTCCCAAGCGACTACTCCAGCACAACTCTACCACAACATGCTAAGTTTTGCATCCAGTGTTGCTGGCTTATGTCCATTATCAAATATGCACTGAGGAAAATACTACTAACAAGATGTAAAAGTTCCACCGTGCCACAGACAGACACCAGCACAAAAAAACTGTCGCAGCATCACTATTGCTTTAATGCCTGGGCAAGGTAGGGAGCAATGTGAGACAGAAGGATTTTCTGTAACACCTTGCATTTTGCTATCAAAGATGATTCTAGGCTATTTTTGCACGTCCCTATGGCCACTCGTTTCTCATTCTCCTCTCTGGGTTACAAACATTGCTTAGCAAGGAAGCACTTGCCTTTCTCAAAGGGAAAGCAGATGAAAAAACAGTCAACAGACACAAGGCAAAAAGCACACCAATATGGGAAGAGTTGTTCTGTATTTTCCCTGGTAAAATTACACTAAATTTTTATTACAAAGTAATATTTTTTTATTGTGACTGTTAGCTTGTTTTATAATAGATTTATTGTATAATTAATCTGTTACAAACATGATAAAAAGATAAGAAAAATATAAACACAAGGGAGAATTAGCCATTTATAATAAATTAATACTTGAGAGCATCTGAATTACAACCAACAAATATAAGCAGACAGCGAGTGTTTACAAAATTTTAAAGCCCTTTCAAGCGGGGAGAAAATTGGAAAAAAATATGAAGTGATGCTAATACAACCTATGTCTAAAGAAAAAACTGACTCCTTCCCAAATTTCTAGTCATTTCTGAAGTGAAAACACTTACAAACTGCTATTCCAACGAAACCACAAGGTTACCTGAAATACAGTTTTTAATGCAACAGTGCATGCATATTAATAAGTTTAAGGATCAAATGCGCTTGTCTTGAAGTAATACAATATTCACAAATGTTTTTCCATATATGCTAGTAACAAAAAACACAGTACAATATGAAGCTAATTTCACTACTTCTGAACTATTTAATAGGCCATTTTCCTCTATATAAATTTATCAAAAGCAGAGGCTAAGATTGAGCATTAAGTTTTCTTGCTGTATGGATATAGAGGGCACTGACAAACCGACTACAGATGAAGAAATGACAATCATTTAAAAATAATCTGGAAAACAAAAATTGCATATCAACTTCAGCAAAAGGAAAATGAGGAAGGGCAGCAGAAAATTGCACATCATAATAACAAACATGAAAATCTGCAATAATCAATGAGCCAGTCTGAAGCACAGATTTCAAATTCCAAATTTACGTGCAGATGGCATATAAAAAGATGGCTCGTGAGAGTACATGGCACAGAATTAAAATATAATAAGCATACCTTATTTTCATGGTCCTCGACTTACTATTGGTTAAACACAAACATGCCTTTTACAGTAACTTCAGTCTCTATAACTCCTACCAAGTAGTATTACATCTTTCCAGGGATTTCAATATATATTAGCTCATGGATGAAGATCATAAAATACAAAAGTAAAACAAACTTGCCTTTCATAGCAGGATTACACCATGGTGCTTGAATCTTGCAGAGCTAATGGTTTGAAGGTCAGGCTCTTTGGAACAGATGCACTAATCTCACATTATCTCTATATTACACAAATTATTTCAGATAGTATTTTTTCTTGGAACTGACAGATAAAGCCCTATTTACCACTCAGGATTATTGTGATCATTAATGAGAGTGCTTCTTTTTTGCGTGTGGTCGAAGTGTGAGAGGGTAGCTGTTATTGAGTGCTGGTTGCTATAAAAATAGCAATGTCCAGTTAAATAGTAGGCAAAAATAAGACACATAAATTCTGCACAGGTAAGATGTTGTCATATAAGGATTAAACACAATCTATGCACAGCAAAAAAAAAAAAAGATTTCACTATAAATCAAAATCACATAAAGGTGAAATTTAAACACAGTCTTGCTCAATAATTAGGAAATACTCTTTAAGGAAACACAAAGGAAACAGTTTTGTTATTATAGCCTCTGTAACAGATCAGATTTTAAAACTCTGTGACTACAACAGAATCTAACATGACAGAAGATTGGAGAGTAAACAACAAACAATAAAATGTGCATAAACCCTGGCTCATTTATATAAAGCTGATATTACTACCCTCCAGAATATGTAAGGACTGGAAGGACATAATAAAACTAGCTAATTGGCAGGCAACTTCTAATAAAACCATAACGAAAGATGGCATCAAGAGCATACAAATATCACAGAAGAGAAAGTTTGAGAAGCTCCTTGATAAATTAAATGATATAGCTACGCCAGAATAAGAAACAATATAGAAGTGACTTTGATTAAGCTTAAGTAACATACACAGATAGTATAAGAACAATTTCATAGCCTTTAAATCATAATGATTATATGTTGTTAAATACACCATCTTTAGACTATGAAAAATATCAAAACTAGTATGTCAGGTAATAGATGGAGGATATTTTTGGAAAGGTGTCTGGAATCACAAGTTTTACCCTATCTATTAGGGATGGAGCACTGAATGTAGGTAATGACAACAGTCTCCACTTTCTATTGAAGTGACTTTTAATGTGCATTACAGTGATGACAGAAGCCAATGTCACTGAAAGATGACTCAAATCTAAAAATTATTTTACTTAATAGTTCTTTCATACACTTACTGAAAACACTTTTCCCCCCTCCTTTCTCATGGTTTTGACACATACAATGTGCCTGATTGCATATTGTTTTAAAAATATATATTCATGGTGTCTCCCATTTTCCTCAGCTTTTAATATATGTATTTAATTTTTAACAAAAAGAACATATTCTAGAGGAAAATAGAAAGCATTTCTCTCAAGTCAAGAGCTTCCAATATATAGTCAGAAAACTTAGAATAGTTTATGTTTTCTTCCATTGAAATATTTAAGTAAAACCAATCTTTCTACCCTCGATTGGACACCCTTGTCCAGTGGTGGTCTTTCTCTGAAGACTGAATTATGTGTATGACACACTGGGAAAGGGGAAGACACACAGTGAAGACCAAAACTTTTTCAGAGGTCTTCTCTATACATTTTTCTATCATCCTCAAAGGAGCTTTGGGATACACAGGTTCATTAACTATATCAAACTAAATATAAAAGCATGGGTAATTTAAAACAAAATGCATGGTGCTAGTGAATATTTTCTTTTCCCCTATATCTGGAAGAAGTTGGGTTTTTTTAATGTGTTATATATTCGCAAAAGCGTGCAGAATTTTCATCAGGGTCCAACTTCATCATGTGTAGATTTTCATGGGCTTATTCCCTGTAAAGCACACATAGGACTGGAGCTCACCATCACCTGGATGCTTGATGAATCATATTTAAGTAAACTTCTAATATGTTTCTAATGTGACATTATTTGTTTCAACAATGAGGAAAATTATACACTTAAGAAACCAAAGTCAACTTTCCCATAAATTCCTGTTCTGGTACAATGTTGCCTGAAAATTTGAATTTATCTTGCTAGTAGGATATGATTTATATTAAACAGTTTTATGTTTTTAATATAACTCTCAATCCATGAGTTGATATTATGTTCTGTTCTATTCTTCCCAAGAACACAATAACAAATAAATAACCAACCCAGAATCATGGTGAAATTCTGATCTGCTTTGTTTCGGAATTACAACGGAAAGAGAATATCTTGCACACACTTAAGTGATCTCTTATCAGTAAGGCAGGTAACCACAGTGTTTTCAGGTATTTTGTAAAGATAACTTATGACAGTGATAAACTATTATTTTGTAGAAAAACTAGCAATCTGAAGAAAAAGATCTTGTAACAGAGAGTTCAGCACTGTGCCATCAAGTAAGATAACAAATGTCACCATGATATGTTCTAAAGTACAAAACATGAACTGAAAGAACGGTCAAAGGGATATGAGTATAAACATACACATTTGCAAGGCGACCCAGTGATGGATGAATCTGTTTTAATTTAGCTAATGAGCTATTCACATATCTTATGCATTTCTTCACAGTTCAAATGAGTTTACAGCTTAAAAGACTTTAGGGTTCTTCTTACAGTCAAGTACTGAGTCAGTTTGTGGTCAACAAACCTTTTATACTAATATCACTAAAATACATCAACTAATCAGGTACCATTACTTGCTTATTTAGCTAATCTTACACTGCAGGGAATAATCTATTGTATTGACCTTTAAAGCAAGTAACCTTTAAAAAGTAATTCATTAAATACCCCAAACGGAAACATTCTTACTAGGAGGAAACAAGAAATTAAGACATTAAATGAAGCTGAGAATAAATGCATGCACAAACTACATAATCTTCCAGTAGCACAGAGCTGAGTCCTAATTTTACACATTTTAGGGGGTCAAACAACATATTGCTTTCAGGCACAGATTCTGACTTCAAGATAGCTAAGGCTGTCCTAGTTCATATTGTAAATATTATTAAACATTTTTAATATGTGAGTGAAGTTTAGATGTGCCTTAAAGTACAGAAATTTAAGGTCCCATGGACTCTTTCCTTAAAACAATGTCCCATGTAAAGATTACACACATGTAGTTACACACATTCATGCCCATTACATCACTAAGATTACTGTTACTCCTATCACGTGCTCCTCGGTACACAAACGGTCACAAGTATTTTTTAATCTAGCAATTACAGTAGTAATTTTTTTAGGAAGCCTTGGTTCTTCTGCAGACTGTGACATTTTCAGTAGGTCACTTCCAGTCCTGGAGTTTGCTCCTCAATAAAATGGGACAATGACACTTATCATTCCTTTGTAAAATGCTTTAAGGTCTATGGCTGCCAACAACTCAAAGAACAAAGAACCATTGCTACTATTAAGGAGGTCTGACATGAATTATAAAAGTCAGAACACAAATTAAGAGCACATTAAATAAATTGCACTACAGAGCAAAGTTCGACAGTACATGTTTGCAGAGTAGCCATAGCAGTTCTTGGTCCAGTTGGGATTCCAAAATGATTGTTATATTGCTTCTACAACTCTAATAAGATAGAAAACTTTGGAAAATAGAAAAAAAATATCTGCACAGGGTCATCCACTTATTCTACAGAAGTCTTATTGGGTTACCAAATTCTTAAGGCTTGAAATCAAAGGAATTTTCAGCACCAAGCTCTCAAAAGCAATTGATTTCTTAGAAAAAAGCATATCCTACCAACAAGGAGAACTTTTTGTGCATAAAGAGGAACTACCTGCGTACATAACGTTGATTAACACGCCTGTAGGAAGGTCTTTAAGTAACAGAGAAACATTAAAATGTGAAGCATCAAGGTTCACTTCTTAATTCTGCAACTTCATTTCATTCACAGTCCTTTTACATAGCATTGATGATCCTATTTCTCTACGGCACAAGGCTTCTACCAGTATTGTAGTCATAGGTACCACATGAACACCAAAAAACAGTGAAAGACGAGAAGAAAGTCAAGAGATGGCATATCTGTCACCCTAAAGTAACAGCACAAAATCACAGAATCACAGAGTAGATGGGGTTGGACTAGATGATCTCCACCTAGTCCAACCCACCTGTCAAGGCAGGGTCAGCTAGAACAGGTTACACAGGAACACGTCCAGGTGGGTTTTGAATGTCTCCAGAGAGGGAGATCCTACAACCTCCCTGGGCAGCCTGTTCCAGAGCTCTGCCACCCTCAATGTAAAGTTCTTCTTCATGTTGAGGTGGAACTCCTTATGTTTTAGTTTATAGCCATAACTCCCTGTCCTGTCACTCAGTACCACCGAAAAGAGTCTGGCACCATCCTCTTGACACCCGCCTCTGAGTTATCGATATTTATTGAAGAGATCCCATCTTAGTTTTCTCTTCTCTATCATCATTCCTTTTGGGATCAATCACTGATGCAACTGCACATTTGATTTGCATCACTGTTTCTCTTCCTCACTTTCTAACTCAAGTTCATGTTGTCCAATATTTTTTGCTCTTTCAGCAATAAACTATTTGCAATTATAAACAAAAAGTAATATTTAAACAATACTAAAACCCCCCCAGTATTAACAAAAGCCTTAACACACAAAAGTTATCTTCCCCTGAGTAAAACTAAGATAGCATATTTACTGCTCTATATACCATCATCAAACACATAGCAGCACTAGATGAGTAACAGCATATTGCAGCTTGCTGTGCTCTCCAGCTGCCCTTTGAAGACTAAAAGCATTATCATATTCCCAACTTGCAGAGCCATACAATAGAAAAATGTATTATTTTTATTAATGGCACACAAAAAGAAAAAAGAATATTTTTAAAGTACTTAAATTTTCATCATACACATTGAATCACAGGATTCTGTTATTACATTTTCTGCTTGACTGAATCACTGTGTCATTTCCATCTATGCAGTTACTCAGTTCTTGCTTTGCCTAGAAAGATTTGTAACAATTACAAAATGGTACTTTTGATGATGATGTGCTTATCAGAAAAGGCAAGTTATTTAAGGAGATCAGACATAAAACTGCCTTCCCTTATTTCTTCTGATTTGATCACATTTAAAACAATTAACCAACGGATTCCAGGGTTTTTCACGGCAGTACCTCTGAGGCTGACAATCTCAATTCCCTTTACATAAACATATTAATGGTTCCCTTTGTGCAATTGATACAAAAATATGAAACAGACATACACATAACTGTACCTCTTGATTAGCATTCACACAGAGACTTAGAAAACTGACTTTACATCTGCAACTAAATGCTGCTGCTCTTATGGATGCTGAGCAATCAACATAGTAAATGAGAGAAATCACTTAGGCAGAGAATTACTGCATCACATCAAGATCATTATTTGACCTACAAAAACATAATCAGAAAACTTAGGACAGTTGTACCAATGAAAAATAAGAGTGCCAAATGCACTCTTGCATTTGTAATTTGAACTTTGCTATCATGCAGCAAAATGAGGTTCACGCCCAGTTTTGTGGCACAATTTGCTTACTGCACAACCAGCTACAAGCGAAAGTGGTTACTTTGTGTATCCCCAGAGGTGGTTTATTTCTTAAGACCTCTTCTAGACAGGCAACTGCTCTGTGCCTCTCCTTTGTGCAAGATGAGCAATAGAAACCCTGAGGATTCAGCTACAGGAGGTGAAGGATTGGAACAGCTGATGCCCTTGCTTCTAAGGGGGAACCAAAGGAAGGGCTGGGAACAGAAAGACAGGGGGCCTGGCACAGGCTAAGTAGGATTCAGCTCACTGAACCCAAGTTGTCTATAGATGTTATACTGGAGCTAGTCATGCCAGACTCCTTTCAGAGCATGTAGAGAAAACCAGACATTTTAGGGTACAGTTTGCTTTCACTATTTCAAATATATACTTGAGGATGGATAAGCCATGGGCAGAAGTGAACATCTCTCTCTGCTGGCATGAAAGAAAGCCTGCAGTGATGAATTGTCAGCTACACTGTGGACACCTACACTTGCTCAGACTGATCCCACACTTTGTGAGTGCAGCTCCCGGTCCACTCCTTTGAAGAACAGTACCTCTCTAGTTGTCAAGGGCAGGGATCACGTTTTATATCCCACAATCCTTCTCCAGTTCCTGAAGTACAGCTGGTATCATGTAGGTGTATTGAAAGAAACACTGTGTTAGAGACATTGACTCATGGGATTCCTTGAAGAGCTAAGCAGTGGGACTTCCTGGCTGGAAGATTGGTGCTCAAGTCTTTCTAGACGCAACCTTGTTTTTTTTTTCAATTTTTAAATTATAAATGACACCATCCATGATGTCAAATATTCACTCACCAGCATTTGCACAGAAAGATTTGTTTCTGGACCATAATGAGTAGGAGAGGAGAGGGGCTTTTTGACCTTTACAGAGTATCCCCCTGCCCAAATCAGTAATCTTTAAGTGGTATTGAAGTAGCCTGTTAAAATTTGAAGGTGATTACTGGGAAAAGTCATCTCCTGGGATTTTGGCCACGGGCAAACTTTGGACAGGCTCTACTGGGAGGCAGACCAGGAGATCATGTAGCTTGACTAAATGGGGATCCCATAAAATTCCTTGACATTGTTCCCAAGTTGGTCATAAACATGGCTATCCCTTTGAAGCAGAGTATAGGATAAAAGCCCATATCTAGGCACGAAGCATAAAAATCCTGCCTAAGCAAAAATAAATAAAACTGTATTTGCAACTATGTAAATGCTGTTAAAGTAAAAATGTAAACTGCTACTCAAACCTGTGATAGTTTCTATGTTACCTTCTCAGTCACTTTTTCTCCTGGATTCCCCAAGTCAATGACAACGGTTCATTTCTCGAGAGCTAACTCCTGACCTGTGACTACAATCCTTGCATAAGTACATTAATGTTGCCTGTTCCAACACATGGTAGAGATGATGGCTCTCTTCTTGCTGTGATATGTTGCCTGAGCTGTGAATTTTTCACATCTGAGGAGAAAAAAGTGCAATACAAATGCAACTCAGTTCTGTCACACCCAGAAGCTCTTGGGGTGGTTGTTCCTCACAAGGGCCATTACTGAGACTCCAGAGAAAGTTTGGTTACTAGATTCGGTCCTGCATGCAACCTTTCTGAAGTGACCACTTCAAAGTGTTGTGGAGTACCTCTGCCTAGGCAGAAGAACCTGGTTCTTAACATGGTATCCTCTAAGATAAAAGAAAACAATTCCCTCAAAATGTTTTCCTGGTAAATTATTCCTTTCCTCTCAGTAAATACTAAACTTGATGTCCATACATACTTCCTCTCAATAAACACTAAACTTTCATTATGCAAAAAGCAAACCAACCCTGCTGCATATATAAACCAGAGCTTGTTTTCAATGCCCCTTGAACATCTTCCCCAGGTAACATTCAGAGCCAGACTGAAGAAAGCAGATGAGCCTTGTCAAAGAAATCCCCTTACGCTTCCCTGAGCACGAAATCTAGAAAAGAGCTCTTCATGCAGAAGATCATTAGTAGGATAATTTCCAAAGGGAGAGTAGTGGGTAAAAGTTATTTACTTTTATACTTAAATCCTAAGTCACACCTAATTCAATGTTTAAGTCTATTCTCTGAGAGAGAACACTTTACACCATCAGATCTAATTAAATGGTGGAGCTATAAATAAAGTCAACAAGAGCCATACGAAAGCAAAACTAATCAAAACAGCAGCACTGAGATTCTCGCCAGGAGGAGCTTTTGGATATTTTAGCATGCTTTATAAATAGGAAATCCATTTGCATGTACCTGCGTTAAGACAACTTGTCAATCTGACAAGTTCTGTTCTGAGACCAGAGAAATCATTAAAAATAAATGGTTTCCCAAGACACCAATTTTGATCCTGAAGACACAAACTAAACCATTAAAAAAAGCAACTTTCAGCAGTGTTTCACAGTGCAAGCACCATGTAAAATAGGAGGAAGTTACCCAGTTAATCCAGGCTTCAAAGACAGGAACTGTTTTGAGCAGCTCTCCTATCTTATCTAACTACAAAACTTCTGTGCTTCACAGATCACAGAATTAAAGTAAAGCAGAAGGACAACTGCCTCCTCTAGGCTTAGCATTGGCCTAGGTTGACCTGAAGCATAGTCAAGTTTCCATTAAATAGAGAATGTCTGCTGTCAGACATCTAGAGCTTCCCAGAAGAAAAACATCTCATTTTTAAGATTCCTGGTAAAGCGATGCTTTTGAAGTGATTAGGCACCAGAAACTGAATTTTTACAATATGAAAAATGGCTACATGGGTAAATGAAGTAAACTATATGCCAGTGTCTGTCTGTGAGCATCAAGGACTTTTATAAATACTAAGTAATTTCAAAGCAATTCTCAGGTAACTTATGAAGGTAAAACTCCAACAGTTCATCGAAAAAACCAGTTTACTCTTTAAGGCTTTTGAATGTATTAAGTCTATGACACTGCAGTTAAATATTTATAGACCTCAGTCTGAAAATCTAAACAGATTGTCAAATTTCAGTAAATTTAAGCAAGCTCAGGGATGAACCTTCTAATAGAGACCTGAGGATATATAGAAGCCACATCTATTGTTATTGAGGTCTAAGTAACTAGACTGAGGCCTGTAAGAGAGGAAACAGTAATTCAGCTTCAATATTGCACAGTATTTTCATGCCATACTTAGTTATACCACATAACTGACATATATAGCACCTAACAACACAGTAGAAATCAATATAGATTTAAACTAACTTATCACTTTTCACTATTGGTTCCCTTTTGGAAGTTATATGGCCATCCCATTATAAAAACTGAATGCTTATCAAAGTAAAGCAAAGCTGGCACAACATTCAAAAGCCCAATGGTAAAAATATGCCACAGCTGATTAAAAATGTTTGTACTTTGACAACATGCCAGTGACTTAGAGATCCCATCATCTCTTAACTTCCTGGGCTGTTTTTTTATTTTGTCTTTTCTTGGTAACTCAAAGAAAATTTAACAGATGCAATAAACTGGCTAGTCAAATGGAATGGTTAAAAATCACTCAAAGTGTAATTTAAACATTTTAATACCAGTACATGTACAAAGACAAAGATAGGGTAAAAATAAAAGGGCATATTCGAATATAAACCTCTGTTAAATTCTCACTAGTCTCTGATTGATTTGCTGAAAAAGCAATCACATCTGGTATGTTTTGATGAAAGCCATTCACATGCACAGGGACTAGACATTTCCAGGGGATAAAAGCTACTGCTCATCAGCAGCGTTTACATATGAAGTGCAAGCAGATGCCACTGAAGAGCCAAGCTTTGTTCTGAAGAAGAAGAAATTCATTGGGTGCCTCAGTCCCCTTTTTCCCTTCTCTTTATGTGTCAGACTGGTTGTCAGGAAGCAAGTTGGTACTCCCAAGTAATATGAGGTGCTTGTTTTCATCTCTCCTATCTTTGTTCTACTTTAAGACTTGTCAAATTGTTATTACTTACGTTAATTTAATATATATGCCATCTAAATTACGAGGACAACTCTGGGCAATAAAAGTTATGCAATCAGAGATCTAATTCTTTTGTCACACAGTTTACATTAGGCTGCTGCTCCTTCTCTGCTTGGAAACAAAGTCAACACTGGACGGATCAACAGCCCCAGCTAGCAGATACACTGCCTGACTGATGCATGTGGGAACAAGGCCAGTGACTGTCCTTGTTTATCATCTGTCCTCTCCTGTCCTGCAATGCTGCTGTTACCTGGGTCTCAGCCAGCTGAACCCAATGTCCCTTCTCAACCTGTAAAAAGTACTGAAGAATGGAGTTGCTCCTAGAACCATACCTAAAAGGCACAGGAGAGCTCGAACTCTTTCCTATTCATATGCAGAGCTCCTACATGGAGAAACTATGTACAAAAGAGAGCTCTGCTAAGCTGGGTGAAAGTTTTCAGCTGAATACTTTTTTAAGGGAAAAAAAAAGGATTCAGCAACACTGAAATGTTTTTTGAACTGATAACTGTTCTGACACTCTTAGCATTTTATTTAAAAATGTCATTCACTATTTCTTCATATTTTAAGAAATACTCAAACTAAATTGTATCCTTTTAAGATGGGCATCATAAGTGGTTAGATTGGAAATAACTTTTCATGCAGCTTAATAACTTGCCAAAAATTTTTATTTTTTAAATTATATGAATATTTTTTCATAATTTTCCTGAGTTCTGCATATTTTATTACTTATGATACACAATTCTGAGTACCTGAGAGCCATCATATGTATTGCAGATGACTAACGATGTTATAGATATGTATAGCTTATTTTATAAATACACTAACATAACCAGCTGCAGTAAAAGCAGCAAGATGCTTTGCTATTATTATTACCATCATAATTATTATTATTTTCCTTGAAAATCCCTTACAAATGACTGCTGATAATCTTTTTTGTCCTAGGTTAGGTTTACTGCTTTTCATTTGCTAACAGTTCTATTCCTAGATAAAAAAAAAAAAAATTACTGAAAAAACCCTCAAAGTTCATCTTCACATTTACATGTAAAAGTGCTAAACAGGATTAAAATAATGTCTTTGAATCTAATGCATCTTTGGATTCAGTTAAATGCACCTTTTTTAAAACTCAGCTTACCAATATCTTATCATCAAACCTATGATTACAACACACTCTTAAAAATGTCTTATAAACGAAATTTCAGCAAAGATTTTAAAAAGTCAGTTTTATTTTCTAAAAGATACAGAACTAAATAATTTCAGAACTAAATAATGAGTCATAAACATAGAGCTTTATGCTCGATAAGAAAAGGACTGCTTTTGAAAGGAAAAAAAATCAGGTCTATCAAAATTAAGCTCGATTATCTGATCTAAACAAAGGGAATTTTATTCTTCTGTAAGAAAGGAATTAATTTCTGTGACACGTAGGGAGCGTATTTTCTGAATGACAGCTGGTACTCTAAACCTTTCTACAAAATCCCACCAGTTCGAGAATGCCACAAACTGTGGATCTGATCAGGCAAGACGTATATGAAGAGTAATAAAATTCAACTTTAAGATGGACATTCTCTTACAGAGAGTCATTTACAAAGGAATTTTTAATGTTAAGATAGTAGAATTTTTTCCCTCTTGATAGTCCTTTGGCATCACTCTATTTCCTTTTTGTGTCATAATTTTGATATTATTTCAACTCTGTGTCTATACTTGCACAAAGTAAAGCTTGTGAGCACACTGAATCAGATGACAAAGCAAATAAAATTCCTCTTTAAACAGAACTCCCTTAAAAATAGTCAGAATTATAAGTAGGCCTTTCTATAAGACATTTCATAAGAAAATACAATATAAACATAAGAGTGAAACTACACTTATTAAATTTGTCATATTTTGAAGTTATACAAGACATGCATGTCATAGTTTAGCCTTAATCAAGATTATACTCGTGGAAAGCAATAAATTTTCCTAAACTGCACACTACTGACATATTGGAAATAGCCCAAAGTACAGTTATTGCTGCAGTAATATCTCTATTAAAAATCTAGGGAGAAGTTGAAAATAGAAAAGTAAGGAATACTTTTGAATTAAAGTCAAAGAACTACATAACAGGAGACAAAGTCACAATTTATATTTCAGGAAAAAGGAAAAGAGCCACATGTAACACTAACTCAACAGAGGGGTAGAACTTTGTTTGAAAATACTAGCCCTTATTAGGAAATCTTTTGGAAGATGAGTAACTGAAAGTGAATTATGTTTCTATTAAGGGTAGTGAATTCCTCAGCGAGACGGCAACAGTAAATAAAAGAGAACATGCTTACATTCACTCACTAGTTTAAAAGAATTAAGTATCTTTACTAGAACGAAGAGTTCAGTTCCTCTTACAAAAATAACCACGTTTTTTTCTTTGTTTTCAGTATTATACTTCATCCCTTTGCTTGTCACACTCCGTCCTTTCCCCACCCTCCACCTTGCTGCAGAAACATTTGGGTGCAGGATTGGCACAAAGTTTTTGCTGGGTTCAGGGGGGTGCTCTTTGCTGCCAGGTGTCAGGTTTAGAGTTCAGATCCTGTCACCCTCCCTAAGGCACCATGACCACCCCTGCTGCCTCCCTACAGACTTTTTTTAGATTGGCTGAAAAGAGAAAGGCCTCCTAATGTCAATCTCCCTCCATTCTCCCTTTTGTGCAACACAGCCCTTGTACTCATAGATTACCACAACTATGCAGAGTAAGCTCCAAGGGCCTGCTCTGGGGAAAAAATAACAACCCAGATAGAAAAGACTCTCACAGAGATAATACTGAACAGCCAAACAAGGCTAATAAGGAAGCTGCAGACAGACCACCACATTTCTGCTAGGCTGCAGAAAGTTACTTTTCAAGTACACACAGTCTAAACTCAAGGAAAAGATTTGCAAACCATGCAGTCTTAAGATAACAGACTACAGATATCTGTAAGGTAAGGAAGTTCGTGTGTAAATGCACATTCTTGCACAGAGATATGTCTGACTCAAGTAAATGCTCATCTAAGACACAGAGAACAACACATGAATTACAGAAGAATAAATTAAATCTGTGGGGTAACTGTATAGCTGTAAGAACCATGGTAATTCTGAATTCCAAGATAATTTTCTGAATCTGCCTTTAGAAAATCTGGTAGCTTGTAGCATTCCATCTGGATGAACAGGAGATGGCAATACAAAAAAGTAATATCAGAAAAGAAATCCTATGAAAACAGCAAAGGGATATTATGTTAGGTAAGAAACAAAACAAAACAAAGGCTGCTTCCCTATTGTGCTAGATGCTTTGAGAAGTTTAAGATTACATCTCTCTCTCTGTTTTGACTGTTACTTTTTTGTAATTTTAATACAGATATAAAAGTTATTTTTAACTGATTTATACCTGTTTGTTATTACAGAACAGTTTCTGATGGTGGTGTCTTTTAGATTCAAAAGCTCTTCTGCCTTTTTTTCGTATGTTCATTCTCATTGCATTCTTACAGAACAATCTGCTCAATCCTCATTTTTATAGACTGAACAAATCAGTCAATAAATCATCCTCAAGGTCTTGATTCCCACAAACATTCAGGATTCATTTTCTTGAATGCTGAGTGACCAGTATTCCAGATGAGCCATCAGCTGTGCCTCATTCAATGATATGAGCATTTTCTTGGCTCTCTCAGGAATCACTTTGCCTGATACGCCCAGGATAGCATTTGCCTTTTCCCAGACCATATCTTACATATTTTTATACAGCTTACATTCATGTGGGTTTTTATTACACCATCCTTATTTTATTATGCCCTCCTTTTATCATATCCTCTTTATATCTTCCTCCTTCTATTTTTGTAGATGACAGAGTTCCCAGATTTCATCTAGAAATTTTCACCAACATATTCTAGCAGCATACACACTAGCTCTCATTAAAACATTAATAAGATCTGCCTGTTCTATTTGTTTTAGAAACTCAATCACTAAGCAGTTTCTGGCTCTTGTTTTAATAAAATCAGCTGATGCCTCCCTCCTAACTAGTTCTTCCTGACATCCAGTATTCCTTGCTGATGCTTTCTATCCAGTCTAATAATAACAGATCATTTACTGAATCTTAGATAAAATGAGTATTTTGAACTTTTTTTCTAGCACTCAGACTTCATATCAAATAATCACAACTTCTTTCACTACAGTAATAAAAAAATAAACCCAGGTTATGAGGTAAAAGGAGCATGATCAGAAATGCATCCTTGTAATTTTTTTTAACTGAGACTCAATCAATCAAAATTAAATGTTTGGCAGGAAATAAAAAACCTGACCACTGCACAAAAAGATTGTCATGACTCTTGTAAAAAAGTATCAAAATTATGGAAAGAAGTAATAGAGTTCTCAAGAAATACAACAAACAACCCAACCTTATCCCTAAGGCCTTTGCCATCTAGCATATTTTATTTCTGATTTATTATCTGCTTTATCTGTCTATCGTATCTAGACCTGTACAAAATCTCTCATTGTATCATAAAATGATTACAAGGATGGACAGAAAATTAGTTCTACTGAAATTACCTAAAAATGACTTAGAAAAGTAAAAACAGATTTTTTTTTCCTAGCAATGTCTACTCTGAAATGATGTAGCCTGGAAGGTTGCTTTGCTTTGCTTAATTTGCATGTTTCCCAAGTAGTGTTATTTTTAACACAGCACAGTGTTAACAGTCACTAAGTTTCTCCAGTGAACCATTATATTCTCCACCACCAGAGGATATTTTGCATAATGGATGGAGCTTTCTTTTCTAAATCTTTACCTAAACTTCAGTCATTCAACCATGAGAGAAAGACCTCTTTAGGTCAGTTTTAGAAGGTGAAATGTGGGACAGTGAATCAGATGAAGAAGGGTTCTTAAAGCTGAACTTTGGTCGCAAAAGAAGCACAGATATACTGTGGAGTACAAGGTGTCATTTGTCACAGCCAGCATGGCTTCATGAGAAGAAACTCCTGCTTATCAAACCTGATTTCCATCTATGATGAGGTAACACACCTAGTTGATCAAGGGAAGTCAGCTGATGTAATCTTTTTGGATTTCAGTAAAGCTTTCAATACTGTATCTCACAGGGTCCTTCTGGACAAAATGCCCAACACACAGCTGGATAAACACATCATGTGGTGGGTGAGCAATTGGCTCAGGGGTCGAGCACAGAGAGAAATAGTGAATGGGGTAACATCAGAGTGGGGTCACTTGTGGGGTTCCACAGGGCTCCATCTTAGGCCCTGTGCTCTTCAACATCTTCATAAATTACTTGGATGCAGGACTGGAAGGGATACCAAGCAGGTTTGCAGATGACACAAAACTGGGAGGAGCTGTTGACTCCCTCAAAAGCAGAGACCTCAACAAATTAGAGCACTGGGCAATTACCAACCACAGGAAGTTCAACAAGGGAAAGTGCTGGATTCTGCACTCGAATTGGGGCAACCCTGGATGTACATACAGACTGGGAATGAGATGATGGAAAGCAATGCCAGGGAAAGGAACCTGGGGGTCCTGGTTGATGGCAATCTGAATCTGAGTTAGCAGTGCCCTGGCAAGCCAAGAGGGCCAACCGTGTCCTGAGGGGCATCAGGCAGAGCATCACCAGCCAGTTGAGGGAGGGGATTGTCCTTCTCTGCTCTGCTCTGCACTGGCGCAGCCTCACCTTCAATATTGTGTGCAGTTTTGGGCACCACAATATAAGAAAGATATTGAGTTCTTAGAGACTGTCCAAAGAAGGGTAACGAAGATGGTGAAGGACCTTGAGGGGAAGCCCTATGAGGAGTGGCTGAAGTCACTTGGTGTGTTCAGCCTGGAAAAGAGGAGACTGAGGGGAGACCTCACTGCAGTCTACAGCTTCCTTGTGAGGGGAAGAGGAGGGGCAGGCACTGATCTCTTCTCTGTGGTCACCAGTGACAGGACCCAGGGCCTGAAGTTGTGTCGGAGAGGTTTAGGCTGAATATTAGAAAAAGGTTCTTCACCCAGAGGGCGGTTGGGCACTGGAACAGCCTCCCCAGGGAAGTGGTCACAGCACCAAACCTGACAGAGTTCAAGAAGTGTTTGGATGATACTCTCAGGCACATGGTGTGACTCCTGGGGATGGTTCTGTACAGGACTAAGGGTTGGACTTGATAATCCTTGTGGGTCCCTTCCAACTCAGCATATTCTGTGATTCTGTGAGTATCAGGACTTCACTGCTCATTGACAATTTCCTCACTTACATGACAGTATCTTATCTGAAATTGGGAATTTGGAGATTAATTCAAGAGAATATAAAGAAAACCACTTATTTACAAGAATAATTACAGGAATACATGAGTATTTATTCTCCAACAATGGAATTTGAAAAATCTATCAAGTCTCATGTGCATATTGTTCTAAAAAAATGCCTGAATTTATTGCACTGATTTCTGACAAAATTTAACTTAAAAAGTAATGTCAAAAACCGACACATTTTATTTACTCTACTTATGCCACAGATAGTATTGTTAGCCTGAGTCACAGCAAGACAAAATAAATATGATTCTGAACTGTTTTACAATCATGAATAATACATAATCATATTTTTCATATTTGACTTGCTCTTTGAGTTCCATTACAACTTTAGAAGTTCCAGTCCTTGCAAAATTCTTATTCTTTTGAAATTTGAAAAAAATACACCAAGAAAAATTTGGAGAGCTGTAGTATCTCTCTATGAAGAATGAGAAAATCTGAGCTCTAAATAGATAATGCTGAGAAGACTTTGGAAGTCAGTTCAGATCACTTTTACATTTTATACACTTTTACTTTATACATAAGCATATATAATATATATAATATATAGTATATATAACATACATAATACATAATATGTATTATATATTACATATATATTATAAGTGGAGTAAAACATCAACCTAAAAATCCTTTCTACAATACAGTACTACTTTTTATTAATTTCAGAGATTATGATGTATTTAAAATAACAACTCACTGTATACAAGCATCTACATTCTAATCTCATACTTAGGCAAAGTGTATTTTTGAGCAACACAACATTAATTGCACTTCTGAGCTTCAAATACACCTTCTACATTTATCATTTAATCCAACTGAGTGATTATATACTTTCTGACTTAAAACTCCTGAGTAGTGTAGAAAAGTATTACAAAAGTAAAAGTATTACAAAAAGTATCTTTTTGTTAAAGCTGACCAAGTGAAAGAATCACTTCACTGCCCCTCTGGCAATAAGAGAAAACCATGGGAAAGGGATGAGATATTTGATGATATAAATAAACAGTATTGTTACTTACCTTAGTTTAGACTACCCTGACTATGTAAGAGGAATTCTGCAATATGAGTGCACTCTATTCTATGGTGAAGCTCTTCTTCTGTCTTTTCCTTCTTTTAGTAAGAAAGAACCCTTAGGGTCAGGTCTTGCTCCCACTGAAGACGAGCAAGAGTCTTCACTGGGGTTCAGGAGCAGGATAGGGACTTTAAAACATTTTTCTTTCTTTTAGTATCTTTTTGTATGAGCTTTTGCCCCTTCAGGCTATGCAGAAATGAAGCTTTTAAGATTTCTAAAGTCGTAAGAGAGACTTGGAAGTCTTACGTTCCTAATGAAGCATCATCCTGTCATCTAATTTATCTAAAATCACTGACCCCAACTTGCCAGTGTTTTTTAGAAAAAACAAAACTGGATTATTCAATTAAGAAGTCAAAGGTAGTTTTTAAAAACACGTTTTATGCCACACAGGTACAATCCTTTATCTGAGTTGCATAATTGCCATTTATTTGCTCAAATTCCAGTTCCCGCATTCATGCTCAACCCTGCTGCTAGAAGAAATTTCCTATACATAAAAAGCTGCTCTAAACCAAACCATTATCCACTGCTGATACCCACGAATGTCTCTTTGCATTTCCTTGCCTACCTGTAAATAGGACAGAAAGTTATTACAGTATGTATTCTAAAAGGCATATTGTTTCTTGCAAATGCTTAATGATCAAAGAAAATTATTATCACAGGAATTTATTTACAGCTGAAAAATCTTCTCTCTTGAGTGGTCTGTATTCATATACAGGTAACACAGATGCCATAGAGGAAATAATGGTAAACCGTATTTGGTGAGAGTCCTGTTTCCAAAGAGTGTGTGTCTCACTCACCTGTTTGACTAAGTTGAGATGTGCTTCTGCTCCTTCGAGACACTATGGCAACCACTTTGGCACTAAAGCTGGAACGCCTTTTCTTCCCACCTGTTCCAACCATGCCGACAGCCGTGTCCGACTGACTCCCGTCAATGTGCTCCAGCTTATACATCTCTCCGCTCACACTTGTGCTCTTAGTGATTCTCCCTGAAGTCCCCATCCGTCTGCCTTGCATTTTAGGAGTAAATGTACTACAGTTACAAAGTAAAAACAAACATATTAATTTGTCTGTGAAAGAGCATTTCCAAAAGCCTTTTTTTTAATTACTAAATTAATTTTAATTCTTGATATATTTTCATTTATTTGGTTCAAAAATAAAAGCTTAATTTGATGCTGCTCAGAGTACATATTTCCAGTACTATAATTTCTTCTTTGCTTCTTTGAGGGAATATATAAAATAAGCGCTTTCCTATGTTTTTGAGCAGCAGAAAGGGAGACATGCAACATTTAAAAGTTATGTGAAGCCTTTCTGTCTATTATCCCCAGAATATAGAAACAAAACCCAACAATTTTACAACCAAAAAGGATTACCATGGACCAGTAGTTTAACACATGTATCTTACTGGTGCTATTCACCAAAGCCTTAAGTCCTAATAGAAATGAAGATATCACTTATATTTTCATGCTTCACAGAGATAATATAGAATGCAGTATTTTTTAGTTCTTCACTCTCTCACTTCATTAAAGGCAAGTGCAATAATCATAGTATGAAGGCAAAATAATTTTGAGGCAAAATCCCTAATAATCCACTAGAACTTTCCTTGACAGAAAGATGAATCACTCTGTGAGATGTTTGATTTCCTTTAGCTATTGCATTGCATTTGAATGTTTCTATACAAATCATTTTCCTGCTCCTGCACAAAGAGGCAGGATAAAGTATTCAGGAACACGGTTTAGAGAACAATCTCAAACACACACAGGACGTACTAATACACAGACCTAAGTCCATTATGACCAAGCAATGCCCTAGCTCTAATGGCAATATAAAGTTGGTTGTAACTCTGCAGAAACACAGAAATTTCAGCTGCAGTCAGACTCACTTCAGATGTAGTTCTTAAATCAGCCAGGCACATAGGCAATTCCTTGATCTTGTATTGCTGATTAGTAGACCTACTTTTTTTTTTTACTTTTTTTAGTAATTTTGTATTTTCAAGTCAAATTTATTTATTTGACAAACAGTGCTGCTGTCCCTCCCAGCGGGTTCTCTTCCCAACAGATGTGACGGTCTGATCTTGTCCTCCAACCCCAACACCGTTACCCCACAAAATAGGAGAGAGAAGGGTTAAAAGTTTCAGACAGGTAGAAAATCAGGCCAGGGAGAAATGAAGGGGTCTATGGGAAGGGGATGACATCTTTTGAATTCTATGTATACAAGCCCTGCTGAAGTTTAAAACAGTCCTGCTCAAAGACAGATCCAGGAAAGCATAAAATAATGTATACCTGACAGTTCCCAAGAGTTAGTAATGTGTGACCATAGGTAAGAGCAGATAAAAATAGACAGTATTTTTTGAAGAAGAAGCTGGAAAAGTAAAGTCTTTGAACAGATAAGACTTAGTAGATAGATCACTATCAACTTCTGCATAGGCTTTTAACTATGCTCAGCACTTAGGATCTGCTTCTGTTAAGTTCAGATAAAAAAACAGCTACCAATCAAACAGAACAAGGTGCTGTGATGCACTGAAGTACTCAAGAAGACATTTTAGTGGACCACCTGAGGCAAATTAAACTTAAAATAGGTTCTGTCTTTTTCCCTCCTATCCCACAGTAACTTTATTAACTGGCTTTTGGGTTTGCATGGCAAAAACAATAAGATGTATTTTGATGTTTCTCCATAGAATTCCTTTGTATTTTATCACAGGTCTCCCCCAACACACAGCCACTCACAGGTATGTAAGCACATACATACATATTCAATCATTCTAAGAAAAATTTTAACTGGAAAGAAAAACAAACTCAAAAAAGACCATCTTCCATAAATATGCAAGTATTAAGGCAAAGGTTTTGTGTAAGGCAAACTAGTTCTGTTCAATTAAAAAAAATATGAAATTGAGAAAAAATTCCCTGAAATATTTCCCATTTTCAAAATAGAGACTGATTTTTTTGAGGGAGATTAATTCTTAGTTTTAATATAAACTGTGTCCCTGATATAGTACAGGCGTTTACTTCACAGGCTACGTATACTGCTGCTTTCTAAAGTTGCAATGATCTCTAAATGATTATATTTTTATTATTGCTCACAGAATGCAATAACCTCAGCTTTACAAAATATCTAATCTAGTATCTAACCCAGCAGCTACTTTTCTTTCAAGTAACACAGAGCCTTATCTTTACCTCTCCACAAACACTGTCACATAAAAAAGTATTCATTGGGATTGTCACATAGGTGTCATCAGCTGAGGAGGTAAGGGCCCAAAGTCCTGCCCATGGGGAGCTAGAAGGCAACACCATTGACTGGCTTGGTTCTCTGGAGGAGGAGACATGGCCATTTCAAGCAGAGGGCAGAGCAAAGATAGAGTCTGACACTTGAAGGGAGCAAATTCACACAGGCTCTGTTTTCAGGGGTCCTACTTCCTACTTTGATTAGACATGGACAATTGCTTTTCACTGGATAATTCCTTTCCACTAGCACTTGGAACTGGATTTTGAGCCTTGAAGTTGTCAGTTCTTCAGTTTATGCATTGATGCATCACTAAGAGAGAGGATAGAAACTGAAAATACCTCAAGAGCATCTGTTGACATTTGAGCTTTACTGACATATACTTTTCTGACATACCAATCTATAAATCTATAATTTCCAGCAATAAATTTTAATGGACTATAAAATCTGCCATGCAATTAAAGAATTGTTTATGATACTATTGAATTTGCTCTACTAAATTTCAGGTGTTTATGAATGAAATAAATTCTAAAATCATGGTTTTTTATGCCAGTCTTCTTTTTTTTTTTTTTTGTTGTTGTTTTTTTTTTTTTTTTGTTTTTTTTTTTTTTTTTTTTTTTGTTGTTGTTTTTTTTTTTCCCCCATTCCTATCTCTCACAACCCTTGCACGGTGTTTTCTATCTTTTTTTAACCACTTTTTCACAAAGACACCACCAGAATAGCTGACAGTCACAGTTGTGCCCTGCAGTAGGTCCACTGGAGTCAGCTGGAACCGGATGTATCTGGCAAAGGGCAGACCCAGACCCTTCTTCCAGAGGTCACTTCTGCAGATCCCTGCTCTAACACCTTGGCACATAAACCAAATACAGAAATATTCTGGAGAACACCAGCTAACAGTTTTGAACAAAATGCATGTACTTCAAAGACCTTCACATCCCATTTAGTGTAGTAAATCCATTTATTTAAGTAGGTAAGGCTTAATTTTTACTGTCAATAATGAGAAAATAAGAGTTCAGCTCCAAAATTCATCTCCTTCCTCACACATTCCTTCTTTTTCCATCCCCCCCATTACTTTTCAATTGTAAATTCCAAATTACTTCCACATCTTGAACAGCAGAAAGATGTGCAGGTGCTTTCAGCAGAATAAGAAAATGCTATGAGTACTTGATTCATTAACTATAAAAGTAAGAAGCCTGGCAAGTAGACAAAATCTCTTTGGAGCTTCTACCTGATAACAGCCCTAGCACTGGCATCAGGTTGCAAATACAGGACATTTCTTGTGATAGGGTGGATTATCTATTTCAATGAGCACCCAGAACACTAAAGTACTTATTCAAAAGCAAGGCACTAAAATTACTAAAATTCTGTTACTTTCTAAAATAAAGTAAGCTTTTCTGATTTCAGCTTTTTCATCAGGATCATTTTTGAGAAAGACTTATTAAACCTGGAGAGAAAACCTGTTCTTCCTCCTACTGATCAACCTCATCAGTGAAAGCATTGCCTCATCACTGCTACTGAGACAGATGTTAATGCTTTTAAAGTAAGGTTTGAATTTTGAACATTTTCTTCTGTCTGCCCCTAATCAGCAGGTTTATATTTTCTTTTTATTTCATTTCAGTTAATGGATCCAGACTTAAGCATGTATTTAAGTGCTTTGATGAAAGGGAAAGAAGGAAAATGATTATCTAAGCATTCATGAATTTTTGGATTGATACATGTGATCATAGCTGAGATTTACTTTTTCTTTCAGTTGCAGATAAAGACCAGCTTCAGGGAAAAATGTTCTCACTTACTTTGATGTCCTTTAAATTTAATTTTCTATGACTTTCCTTTGTTACTCCAGATTTATCCCAATGTAGGTGAAAGCAGCAGTTGGCTCCTACAAATTGACACAGAAATAAGAGCAAACACAATTTAATTGACAGTTTGAAAAGCCCTCGCCAAACATTTGCTGAAAAGAAGAGTTAATCTTTCTTATCTTTCTTCTTATTTTTTCTAGGACAAGGAAGAGGTATTAGTGGGAAATATAGTATTGCTATATTGTCTTTATAAAGACAAACATGTCTGCAACAGGGGATTAACATTCATTTTCCCCCCAGAAAGAGACCCACTTATATTCTCTTTGAGCACTGTAGACACATTTAGATTGTATAAAAGCCTTGAAGAAAGATAAATGAAACTACTGTTTCAGTGAGAAGGTCTTGAGATTTTGGCAGAACCTATAAAAATGTGTTTGAAACCTCAGACTCCTCTACAGTGTAACAGTTAAAGAAATTAAACCCTCGATGGGACAATTGATTCTAAAAAAGAATGGTAACTAAAATCAAATCAAATAGTATTAACACATTTACTTGATGAAAAGGCAGAAATGCAATTTTTTTTTCTTTTTTTTTCGTTTTAATAGTCTCATATTTGTTTTAAGTTATTTTTGTGCGTATTGATGTTTGTTAATGATAATTGCCTTTCCCTGTACTGTTTATTTTTAATAAACTTCTCAAAATGGAGCATAAATACCGTAAAATCACAACTGTAATTATTCTCATGTCCTTATAAAGGAGTATAAAACAAAAAAATAAACAGGACAGTGGTGAATTTCAGACTTAAATGAGGCTTGATAAATGATTTAAAACTCTGTTTAATATAACAAATCCAGTACTCATACTTGGGTTTCACTTCAGGAAAAATGATCCAAAACAGTATCTTGAGACAACAGCTCAGTTTAGAAAACTACTTCCACTCCAGTTGGAATTTGAAAGCCATAGTCCATATTGAGAAGCTCCATACCTGAGAAGCTACCCAAACAACATCAGAGTCAGGTTGTGTTTCTCTACTACAGTACAAGTTCAAGTTCTATAAGAAAAGACCATGTGAAGTTCTGCTGCAGCTGTACAGCCTGTGTAACAAACTATTTGGTACTTACAAGGGTTCTCAGACATTAACTAGGGTGTAAAGTAGCCCAGAAAGGAAGCTGTGTGAGCTCCTATAGCAGCACTGAGGGGGCAATAGAACCCCTCCTGTATAGAGGTCAAAGACAAGGAAATTGTAGGAAAACCTTTGAGAGTGTCAGCATCGATTTATGCTATTAAATCAACCAGCAGGAGGTACAATTGTACAATGTCCATGTACAAATCAGGATTTACTACAAAAAAGTGAGCATTGCCAGTATGCAAAACATGTTCAGGAAAACTATATTGATGACTAGGAAAGTTTAATAGCACAGATGTTGAACACTGGTCCTGGCTGGTTTTAAGGCCAAAGAATGGCACACTAAATCTACTAGTACAGCCACAGATCACTTTAAACCAATTAAGCAACTGCATAAATTCTACATGCAAAAGGAATTTCTCCCATTTTTCTGAGTCAATGGAAGCTAGATCCCCAGATTTAGGGCCAGTTTCAAGTCACTGTCTTGTCATTCCCCTCTACCTTTACTGCATGATTAACATCCTACTTTCTAGAGATATAGGTCAAGTTTTTTAAGTGTTATTCTTTTAGAGAAAGTTATGTTTAACAATATATCTGCTTTAAGTAAATATATAGGGAGTTATAAGTCTGTATAATACGTAATGGCATAATTTCATAGGTATGTGATATTAGTGTCAAAAAGTTAAACTTTAGTTCCCAGATTTCCTTTCAGATCTCCTCTCAGGTCCAGTTTGCACCCACTGTACCATAGAGGTTGTAGAGGAAAAATTTTGTTCCATTAATTCTGAAAGTAGTAGCTACAACATGCTGATAACTTCAGTGCTCTCCTTCTTCAATGAAGGGTTTCTAATTGTTCTGTGCCAAGGACCCAGAATTCATGTCTTACCTTCAGGGTTACCTTCTATAATACAGTAGAGGAAGGAAGAATGCTCTCATCATAACAGTGTGCTGCTGGGAAGAGAAAGGATCTGTTCTCAGATCTGAATGTTAAATAATCACTTTTCATGCTCAAGAATCATAAAAGCCTGATTGCTTTATATCCATCCCTATGTTGTCTTGTACTTTCATTTTATAATTCAGCATGCCTTCCTGTAAGTTACTTTCCCTGACAGAGTGAGAGTTCAATGAGTGCTAATTCTCCAAAGCTTTTTCAGTACGTGTGTGCTGGGCTGTCAAGAATCCCCAGAGTGCACAGTGTAACAGGTTCGTGCCTTTCCATCTCCCTGCCTTGGCACATTTCCTGAAATCACAGCGCACCAGCAGCAGGTTCCTGCAGAGTGCTTTGTTAAGATGTGCTGTGCAGCTTCGCACCACTTCCTCTGACAGCTCTGCCTTACGGGGGTGGATCTCTCAGTGCTTTCCTTGCTTTAGTGTTGCACAGTGAAGAGGGTGTGCAGTTTTCTAAATGTGCATATATTATATAGACCTTTTTGTTCAGCTCAGGATATTAAGAGGAAAGTCATTAAATCTTAGGGTGAAAACTTGACTCTGATGACAGAGCACATCCTCTGATAGTGTTAATTTCTAAGTTGTAAGCCTCTCTTGCCAGGGCCGTTCACAGAGCTATGACATTTCCTTTGTTTTCTGTGCAGTGTTTTAGAATTGCTAAGGATGACAGCTCTCAGTAAGCATTCTGCTCTCAGAACTGAAGCAAAAGACATACTAATAGGGTAGGATATTTGTTCACTTCAAATCAATTAAATCATGAACCTATCCCATGCTATTGTACATCCTTGTCTCATCCTTTAACAATATATTTCCAACTTATTCCAGTGTTTCCTTGAATTGCTTTGGCACATAGGGCTTCTGTGAAATCAGAGTACAGATTTAAAATGAAAGATTGGCATTTGCTATATGGGAGCAGTAGCTATGTAGCAAGAGCTCATAGGTCCTTTTGCAGGACCCCTTTATGCTGGCTAGACTGGTGCACAGTATCACTAAAGGACCACAGATCAGATCCACAGGTCTTTATGACAGGCTTCATTTTTGTTCCTTCTTTATGCTTATCCACTGGAGGATGATATGCCAAAAAGACAAAACATTTATAAAGTTCAAGTTGATGAGAATGGGACTTTAAAACATAAAAAATATGCACAGGAAATAGGGAGGTCATTTGCAAAAGAAAAAGAGAAGCAAACAAAAAAAACATGCAAGAGTATGGAACACAGAACAGAAAGATTTCATTTCACATGCAGGTACACTGTAAGAATTAATTACTGCTTCAAGAGGATCTGATTTCATACTCCTAATTAATTTTGTCCTGTCAGGCAGCAATTTCACATCTATTCCAGACCTACACTGGCACATATATGACATGATCCAGGTCTCATCTGATCTCCTGACTATTTAGCTCATGATTAAAAAGCAAAAAAAAAAAAAAAAAAAAAAAAAAAAAAAAAAAAAAAAAAAAAAAAAAAAAAAAAGACCTTTTAACATGTTTCCTATAGCAATGAATTAGTAGACCTCATAACTCAAAGTCATGTATCTGAGATAAATAAACCATAACATGACAGAGTAACATAATCTCCGAAGAGAGCAGTGTATATCGAGGCCTGCCAAGAATTTTTTTAAAACCTCATTATGGAAAAGATTGGTATGAGTGCCTAAATACAGACTGTCAGCATGGTGTTTGCCTACAAGTTGGCAAAAATTAATGTGAAAGTCTCACACAGCAAAGTGAAGAGCTATCCCATAGAGGTAAGCCAACAGACCCTTTCACCAAAAAGGTGTTAGCAGCTATTCAGACAAGACTTGTGAAACGTTACACATCCTGTAATCTTCTTTCCTTTTATTATTCATTAGGTGTGAATGTTTGTACATAAACATATGCATGCATGAAATCAGCATTCACAGAAAGGATTTAGTTTTCTATGATGGAGCACAAAATATTACACTCATTTCAGAGATGGTATTGTAGAGGTGAAACAGTATAAATTCTTCACACACTGCCTTCATGAGAAGTTTCAGTAATTTCTGGGGGTGGATATCTATGTACCTCTTATGCTCTTTCTGCTCACTGTTACTAAAACAGGATTTTTTAAGTTAGAATAATTAGCCACAGAAATTTTGATGGGATTGAGGGTGTAATATTCTTAAATCATTTAGGGTCTATAAAAAGAGGAACTGCTTTTTAGCTTATGAAATTATCTTTTATAACTTTGCGATGTCATATAAAATATATGGAACTATCATGTTTTCCTACATATTGCCTCTCTAGAAAGATGTTATGTTTGGGTTTATTTTTTTCCAAAAAATACCCATCATCAACTAGCAAGGGCTAGAGTTCCCTATGATTCCCACAAATAAGTTTCCCTGTGATTCTTGCCAGTAAGTCCATTGACAGTGAAGATATGAGTTTTTATCTTCTTGACAGAAATTTTTACCAGATTTTCATGCCATTGTCTTTTTCTTTTCAGACTGGTGCTGAAAAGTGTTTGTAAACAATAATAGATAGCTTTGCAATACTGGAGCTCTCTGTGGTTAAACCTGATTAAATTGTGTTTCCTGAATTCAGCTATAAAGACAGCAAAGTAGAAAAACAGACCAGA
Source organism: Lophotriccus pileatus (assembly GCA_035583135.1). Lineage (NCBI taxonomy): Eukaryota > Metazoa > Chordata > Aves > Passeriformes > Tyrannidae > Lophotriccus > Lophotriccus pileatus. The sequence goes on from JAWWES010000115.1 coordinate 85,303,321, forward strand.
TGCTGACATCAAATGAAAATACTGTAAGTAATAAAAAAATAAAGAGAAAGATCAATCCACTTGTTTGTTTATGTGTTTTGTTTTGGTTTTAATTATTATTCTAAAATTTATTTTAGAGCTGCTATTTATACATAAATTGATTGAGAAATAAAATGAAAGTTAAGCCAAGAAGTCCTTTCATAGAACTCTGAAGAGACAGTGGTATTGTTGTGTTTTCATAGCAGCATAGGATGGTCACACAGGACCTTAACCATCTGTTTCAGATGATCCAGGGAAGTGAATGCTTCATACAAATCAGACAAATGAACTTTATAATTAAAGATAGAAAACGCATCAAAAGATAATGTTTATATGTTTTAGTTAAATAGATATTTATTAATATTTAGGACTTTGTATTGTGTGGTTTTAGAATACCTGTAGTTCTGCTGTTTTTTGTTGTTTGGTTTTTTTTTTTTCATTTTATGGTCATGAAACCTTGTAAGGTCTCACAAGAATTAAAAAGTAGGTTATTCACACATTAAAACAAATGACAGCTGCTTAACCTGCGTTCAGAATTAAGGCAAATAAAACGTGAAAGACAGGCAAAAAGCATGTACACCTTTTTACAGGCATAGCAATCTCAGGAGCTACGTGGTGTCATGTCTGCAGTCTTTAACAAATTAATGGAGCTAAGGTACAAAGAGGATAAACAAATATTGAAGTTCATGTAAAAACTTCAAAGGCTGTCAGGAAGTTGAAACTGGAATGGGTAAGTCTAGCACCTGGACCTTGAAGTATTTTACACCTCAAAAGAGAAGTACCACTGACAGATTGTCTGTAATTGCAGAATAGAAAATGAAAGCAGAAGATCTGTCTTTAATTGACTGGTGCAACCTCTGTCCAAGGAAGATTCAGCTTCAGTAGAAACAAATAGTCAGATATTTGTTTTAATAATCTTATAGTTGAAGAAGAAAAATTTGAATACTGAGTGTTCTGGAAAAAAGCTGTGTATTGATTAAGGTGATAAACATTTTGGAGATATTAATCAGAAAAAAGTTCAGTCAATTTAATTAAATTTTGTACTTCTCTGCAGGAGAGTCAGCATAGTGGGAAAAGCTCAGCCAAGCATCAAAGCATTCATAAGCAAAAAACTCCTCACACATAACCACATTGATCTAAAAATGCCTCAACTAGGCTGAAATTTTGTTTACCATGAAATTTTCAAAATCTGGATCAAAACAGATGTATTCTCTGTAGTTGCTAATGCTGGCAATTACATCTTGTTGCTTATGAATGCATCTTGCATAGTTTGCAATTACTGTTCAAACTAGAGAATTATCCAGGGAGTTCCTATTGTGTGAGGAAAGCTCAGCAATCCTGTTTTCTAAAACCGTAGCTAATTGAGTTTTCATGTGCCCCACTTCTGTAAAATTTTATCTAAATCATATTTTATTTTTCTTTGCATCTCAATATTTTCTTTTTAATTCCATCGGTACGTCTCCTTCCATTCTTATGACACCTAGATATGCCAGATATATCCACAATTCTTACAGGATGAGACTCCCTTTCCATTTAATCTATGGCTAAATGCATGGAAGTTTAATGTCTAAATTCACCTGTTTTATCAGCTAGAAATATCAGAATAAGTAAACACTTTCTCTTAATTTTCAGTGAGTCTTCAAACTTTCATGGTGGGTAAAAGTGATAAAATCAATTGTAATATCGTTAAATATGTCTTAAAGAGGTTAAACACAGGTTGTTCTTCTAGTACATGAAAATTACAGACCCAAAGATAGAACACTGGAAATTTGTTATGTCCATGTTTTTATCTCTTTTTCCCCTATATGTCTTGTCTACCACTATTTCTGCTAGTGATGCTAAGCACTAATTTCAATTACAAAAAAATGAATGAATGCAGCTGTAGACTTGATGGTTCATTGAGATCCTTGAAGACTTTAGTTTTATGAACATCTCTCTTTACTTTCTATTTACATATTTTCACCTGGCACTGACATTGTTCCCAAAATTGTATTATTCCCATCTTTTATTCAGGTGTCTTTTAAGTAATGGTACCCTCTGTTTTCCTTTGTTTACTTTTTGTTTTCCTCTGTTGCTGATTTCCACATCTCTGTGCACCTACAAAGAGTTTGGAACTGATTACAAATTGTAAGTCATTTCAGTTGAGACTGATTATGTGTATACAAGAGAAGAAAAAATTATTTCAACAACAGGCACATTTTTCACCAAAAGAAAAGCTGCCTTTTGTGGTATTTGACAAACTCACATCTTGACAGTTCTATGTTCTGAATAGGCTATTAAGTATAAATAATTTTTATTATAGCATGCACTCCTTTTTATAATAAAATATTAAACATTATTTATTGCATTACCTATAGAAAACCTGTACCTTTTGGACAAGTAATGATTTTAATAAAAGACTAAAGGAATAATTGATACTCCAAGAAAGCCTAGCAGTGCCAATTGATTGATGCTATTCCCATCCAGAGCACTTTTTTGCACTCAGCTGCCTAATTCTATCTTTTCTCTGAAAAGGTCTGATTGCTTCCTCCCAGCAGTTGTAAAGCAATTGTCGTTGTATGACCAGCAAAACATTACACAAGATAGAATGAAAAAAGACAATGGAACAACACCAAACCCTTTGATTTTCATACAATCAAACACCAAAGTAATTTTTCAATGACTAACAGACTCTACAGAAGCCATTTAATCTCTCTGTTGATGAGACTTTGGAGGCCACATATGACAAATTTAGCTACCCAACACTTCATACAAGATTAATAATCCTAATAGAACTTTAGTGATATGAAGAATAACAGAACTCTCTTAAACCATTCACTATTGGATTGTGGGATAGGCATTAAAACAGTGAGATGAGCTTGGAGTGAAGAGTTTTGTCCTTTCCACAGAATTAAATTTCTAAGAGGTCTTCTCAAACTCTTAATTTAAAACACAAATCCAACAGATTTCATGCCTATCCCACTTGGAGACTTTGGGATATATGCTCCCTTTTTTTGGAGTAGATTTTTAACAGATAGCAGTGGTCTTCCTCTTACTCTACTAATTTGTCTAATGGATTAGAAAGTACTGATACAATTTATTGCCTTTAAGAATTAATCTAAATAGGTCAAAGGAAGAGTCTACGTGTTGCCTTATCATTGAAATATTCATCCTACTGCCTTACTGATGCACTAGGATAGTTAGTGGTGTCACTTAAACTTTCTTTTGAATCCTGTTTTTTGTTGAAAGTGAGATGCTTTGAGAGAAAGTATAGAGGATTATTCTGCGGTTATTAAAAAAAACCCAAAAGCTGCAGACTTTTAATATAAAGGTTTTCAGCTTCAAGTACCTTCTTGATATTCACATTCAATATTCTCAAAAAATCATAAACATGTATAAAAATATAACCATGGGCTATAACTATGGGCAGGTTATCTCAGCAGCTTCAGAGAACCCATTTTTCTTAACATATAGATTAAAAAATCCTTAATTAAACTTCTCCCACAATTTCTTTAACTCCTTTCAGATAGTGTTGGCTTCCCACCAGCAACTCTCTCAACTCTGAGTAACCAAGTTGACCTTTCTTTTATTATTCAGGACTCTTTTTTGTGTCTCATAACATCTGACTCATCCCAGTTATGCATCCTATAAACCTGATATTTGTAGGGAGTTGAACAACTTTTGCAGAGGTGTCTGTCTATTCTGAGCAATAATCACATTTTATTCATATATCTTCCCCCTTTTCCCAAAGGTCGATACAACACTTGTTAGGATCTGTTTAAACTCTGTAAAACTGTGAAGGAGGCAAAAGCTGCTATAGACCTCTAATCTGACCTGTTACGTTACTTGGGACAAATATACTCATTGTGACTTCAGAAAAAAAGGTAATTTGTAATTTTGTAGATGATTTACTCTATAATTTAAATATTTATGGTGACTTTTTATTGGTAAAAGCCACAAAGCATGCTTCTGGGTATTGTAAACCCAAAGCATTTAATAATTAATCATTATTAATCATTACTATGAATAGCACAGGGGATTTCAACTATTCAACTAAGTTATGCATACAGAACTTCACTAAATCATTGTAAAGAGCTTGGGCCATGAATCCAGGAAATTATTACAGTGCTCTTTCAATATTATTATATGAATAGGAAAATTTCATATGTCACTTAATAAAGCAAACATATGAGTTATTTCTATTGATATGAAATAAGTTTTCCTTTCCTAATTGCAGTGCTCCTAGAATCTATTCCACCATGTATGAAGAACTTATTTTGTCTGGAAACTAAACAAGTCAGTGAATCCATTTCTCACTGATGTGGGATTTATCTCCAGGTTAAGTCACATAGGTCTCTGGTGATGTATTAGTTAACCAAGACCTAATGAATAAAGTCAAATAGCTTAGGCAGTTTTTCAGCTTATCCTAGAACTGACATCTACAGTATGGTAAGTGGAAGAAGTCTTTTAGGCTGCACTGATGATATTGTTTTGCTCCGTATTAACTGTAGTGGCAGGGCAGTCACCTCACTTGTAAATACAGACCTGGAGGCACCTAATCTTAGCTGTCTGTACAAGTTTCAACCTGTCTGAATGAAATCCTTCCTGTTTTAGTATAGTCCTTCTTGTGACTGCAGTGGAAAACATTAAAAATCTGTAATGTTGTTAGGAATCTTCTTGTTATGAAATCTAGAAAATGAGGGATTACCAAGAGTGCACAGTAATTGGTACAGGTAATGAAAACAGATAAGAAAGAATTCAGCATTGTAAATTTCCACAAAAGAGGCATCTGTCCTTGATGTCCATGAAGAAGTCACTGTAGTCATGGAGAAAGGTGTCTTTAAAACAATACCTCTCCATCATTATCTTAGCAGATAAAGACAGTATAGAGGAAGCATAGATACTTCCTACAGTATAAATATTCTTTATCCAGTCTCAAGTTTCTATTCTACAGTATATCCAATGACACATTGAGTCCCATAGTGCAGTATCAGTCATTTTAAAGAATTACACCATCCACATGAGTTTTATGTGGGTTTAAGATGCATTACTTTACTTTTAAAAGTAATAAATTTAGACCAGGTATAAAGTAAACCCAAGGCAAGCCCATTTAACACCCTGAATATTCCTTAAGAACGAGGGAAAAAAATGTACTAAACAAATATAGTCTTTCAATTTAAAATTTATAAGTCAATTTTCCAAAACAGATTTTTACTCAAATATTTTACCTGTGACTTTTCAGTATATGAATTTTTAATACTCAAATGAAATGGATACACATCTTTGTGAATATATAGCTACTGACTCCACAAAAAAATATAAAAGAGCTGAGTAAAAGCTGTATACCCCAGATTTAGACTATTCTTAAAGACAAAGTCATGCTTGAGCTTAGAAATACAGAAACAAGAATGTCAGAAGATCTGCATGCTTCACATTTAAACAACTTTAGATGTTGTTTGAATGTTCTTTGAGCTTTTCCCAGGGTTTATCCAGAAACAGACAAAATGGAAACAAGGCACTCTTGTCAACTCAGACATCACAGAGTGTCTTTTATATTTATATTGGTAGACTTTCAATACTTGTCACATTGTAAGCATAACCACCCATATTGTTGGACCTGAGAGAAGAAAAGCAACATAACATGAAGGAACTGATTTTCAGAATCAGTTTTAAAAACTTAATTTTGAATTAGCAGTAAAATTGTCTGTTCATACTTTGGATATTTAGAGGACATTTTAAATGAAATGATGTCTGAGACTGCTCAGTCAAAACTGACCTATGATTTCAAGCTAAATTAAAACTATGCTGAACCAGAATGTTTCCACTTAAACAGTGTCAGTGAAACCTGTAGGACCCTTTTAAACAGTCACTTTGCCACTTTTTTAGCTGTTCTTAGTAGTCAGCTCAGGAGAGCCCCACAGAACTTGGCATCTGTGGGGTAATCTGTGTTTGAATTTTGGTTCAATTGTCTCTATACGGAAAATAAGATGACAGACAGTGGTGATATCTACCTGTAGGGAAAGAAATTATGTCAATGAAAACAGGCATTTGTAGGATGAAATTATATGCGGACAGGAACTTAGAAATAGTGTTCTGTCAGGTGTATGTATGTATATATACCCCATGTAATAGAAAATCTAGACTTCAGATAATTACTACTTCCTATTAATCAGGGGTGGGTGTTGTTCTGTTTTTTGGCTTTGGCTTGTTTTGGGGGGTTTCTTTGGTGGGTGAATTTTTTCCTGCTTGTGCTATGATTTTAATTCTCTCAGGAATTGCATGTGAAATCATTATATTTCCTGTAGGTTATTTTGTATTTATACATTAATTAGAACTAGTAACTACTATTGAATAATATTTTCCTGATAATTTTCTTTAAAATTCCAGTCTGAAATAGATGGTAAATAATTTTAGATTATACATGACACTGTGCTTAGTTACAGAGATAAATAAATTGAAGAAAAAACCCCAACAAAACAGAACAAAACTCCATAGCCTTATATACATTTGTAAAGTGATGTACTATTCAGACTGAAGAGAATAATCAGCTGCTCCCTGCAATGGCAAGAAAAGCCTTGACAGCTGCGAACCAATTACGGCCCCTGAAACTTTCAAGGAGACCTAATCAAGAAAAGTGTTTGTTACTGTGTTCCAGACATTGCAAAATAAACAAGATGACTGAACGCCTTGGAGGCAAGTAGGAAGTTTCTTAGGCATCAGACCTAGGAACTGTCTTTGGGTGTGTTTGTATTCCTCTCAGAAGAGGAAGAATTTTCTGAAATAATAAATTAGGTACATTCCCCAAAGAGATCTCCTTAAGAAATAATTCTGACATAATTTTTTCAGCTCCCTATCTTTATGTTACTGAAGCTTTAATTCTTTCCTCCATGGAAAACTTTAATCACACCCCACTTTACCCATGTGAACCTACCCCACCCCTTCTAAATTCCTAAGTGAAACCATACCCAGAGCCAGAAGTATTCACAGCACTTGTCTAAAATACTTAAAATTATGCAGGAAAAGACTCTCATTGATCAAACCTGACCAGTTCACTGCTGCAAATGTTTGCAGTGTGCTTCATTTAAAACTTGGATTAAGCAGCTGCTGCACTTGGCTCCAAATATTCTATCCAAGAAGGGGGAGATTGGGAAGTCTGTGTGAGCATGGGAAGCTGAAGAGGGCTGGGGGTTTTGAATTCAATGTATTAAGAAGGAAAAAGTCTTGAATCACAGTGCAGGGGTTGTTTTCTGTTGATAGAACATAGAAACATAACTAGAATAAAGTTAGTGACTAATTCACAGTACTGAGCCTAGCTCCCTAACTGCAAGCTCATGTAAAATTTAGTTCACAAGAAGTCTTTGAGCTGTTTTCTCCCTGTGAGCATGGCATAGGTGTTTGATACTTATACAATCCAAATTTATTGCTTCAGGGCAGTCAACAAAGTGTATCTTAGCCTATAGGATTAAATAAATTTTTGGCACAATTAAGCAAAGCAAAGTTGGAATGAGACGAGATAAAAAAAATTCACTAATAAGTAAATAGTGCAATAAACTAAAAGCATCAGAGATACCCAGTTGTTAGAGATAAATTTGGATAGCTTTTTTTAAAAAAAATTGCACCCTTTTTTGATTTGAGGTGAACGCAGAAGTCTGTGAGATCGTGGTAGTTTTCTTTAAAACATTTCACAAGGATATGTTCATCTCTCTGCCTAGCTTCCCCGTTTAAGTATCAAGAGCAGTCAAATTCAAAAATTAAAAAGAAAAGAAAAATCTAGACAGAACAGTTAAGTCTGAAATGATTTTGACGTGGACCCACAAATCATACCCAGATTCATTCCAATCTGGACCTGGCTTTCATTCAAAGATTAGGAAAGCCTCAGTAATCCTTTTGATGAATCTGGGCTCTAGGCAGAACATTCAATAACAAAGGCTGAATTGTGGTGGTTCCTGAATTTGTAACAGAAGGGCTACAAATTCTAGAAATCCAATACCTCAAATACCTTACAGTATTTCTCATTTGTCCTTGGAAATTGTTTATCTTACTTACTTACAAACTTACTGTTTGTATGGTGAGGATACTAAAACTTTCAAAATTTAAATAGAACAATAACAAATTGATGTGGCTTTATCAGCTTCAAGATCTCCTTAGCTGCTCTAGTATTGCAAAAGCTTGGCATGTATATGGGACAACTGTATCAAAACTTATACTCTCCTGCAGAATGATGAGAAAGCTGTTCTGACACTAAGTGCTACTAAGGAAGTGGACCTAAGATGGGAATGCCAGAAATAGAGCCAAGATAATCCAAAGGACACTCAAGTGCATTTTGTGGCATGCCCTGAGGCACTGATTCCTCCATTCATACAGACTAGGGATCTGTCAGGACACTCCACAGTAGTCAAGCATCCAGTGCCTGATTTTAATTACCAGGAAAATATAGAGGAGGAATGAAGGGAATACTAAAGAAAGTGAAATAATGTAACACATCTAGGTCTGCCACTGGAGATGGAGGTGTCCGGAGGAAAATTGAGCCTGGCCATCTGAAGACCCCACGAAATTTGATAAAAGTTGGGTTCACATCTCACTCCTTTCTTGAATATTGCTATATATCCAGTTTAAAAAGCAGTAATAATTGGTGTTATTTAAAAAAGAAAAATGTGTTTTGCATGGATTTAGAAGGTAGAGGTCTTCTTATCTCTGTGTCAAAAAGTGTGTTTGAAAAGGATATTGAATATTCATTCACCAGAGGCATATACCTGGTTCCAAAGAGACCGAGTATATGGATTCTATGAAATTTGCTATCCATTCACAGAGATCATGGCATCTGTTTTGTTTTCTTGTTCCATAACATCTATAGGAGTAATTTTTGCACTTTTCTGGAAAAATATATAGCTGCCAGAATATTCCACTAGATTTTCCTAACCATAATTCAAGATGATATTTAATTTTAACTGCAGTAGAAGAAAACACAAATGGAAAAATAGGTCAAGAAAAACTTAAATTACGGTTGCAGGTGTGCTCTTTGGATTTTGAACACAGGTGAGGAGAGGGAAAATGATTTTTTTTGTACCTGTGTATGTGTATTTCTTAGTCTTGAAATTTGACCTCCTGAGGTTCAGTGGAATGGTATTTGATTCTTTATAATTGTATGATGAACAGAACCTTCCATTCTTTGTACCCTTTATTATCTTGAATCAAATATAAAATACTTCAATTTTGACCTGGGAATATATTTGTAGTATTTTTCATGTTTACGTCTACTTGAGCTTATCAGATAGGTTCTTCTCACCAGTATTTGCTTTATCAGATGCTCTGAGGATGACAGAACAGCAAGGAAACTAATCATCTCATTGTCCTCAGAAATGAGTGATTGCTATAGATATTTCAGGTTTTAATTTTTCTCTCTTAAGACCTGTTTGTGACATTTGCTTGTTTATGAATATATCACCATGGACAGGAGACAATGTAATTTGGTTCAGTGTAACACAATTTAAAAAAAAAATAATCCAAATGTGTGCTTGTTGCACAAAGGGAAAACAATAAACATGTAAAAGTTAACCAGTCTCAGCAATGCATGTGTGATGGAATGCCTTTTTCTAACGGTTTCAGTTTTACAATCCCTTTGAAGTCTACCTCTAAAGTGCTGATGTCAAGAAGCACTGATGGATTGTTCAGAAGAAATGTCTGCTCTTGTGCAATTTAAAACATATCTTATTCCAAACACATCACAGAATCACAAGCCTTCATATTTCAGTAGTAAATATGATTCTTTTCAAGTATTCTTTGCCTGGATCTGCTGTTTTGGATTAAAACAACAATGGTAACTATTTTCATTTGTGCTTAACAATTTTTTTTTTCTCTAAGAACCAGTTTCAACTTTGAAAATATTTTTCTCTTCTGATGTGAGTATCTATTGGGTAAGCATTAATATTTTTGCTCCCTAACACAGATAAAAGCTGGTATGATGGCTGTTTTCTTATAATAGTTATAAGAATTACATTTTTTCTATCATCCTAGCAAATCAGTGTTATTTGTTCAAGCTCATCTCTTGATTATTACAATTTATTTTTGATTTGCACTCATGACAGGAGAAAATCTCTGCTCTGAGTTAGATGCCTGTTGCACTTCACTTTATAATATACCAAGAAAAAGGTAGAGCATTCCCAATAGACTGATGAAACCAACATCAAAGGACGTCTGAAGGCCAAAGTTAACTGCTTTGTTAAAGGATTTGATATACAGGATTGATGGTTTAATTTTCTTGATTTTCTCTCTTGCTTCAAAACAGTGGAGTGAAAGAGCTTATTTAGAAACCAAATTATTCATTTATTATTCATAGTATCCTGTGTGATTGTCCTTGTGCCAGACATCTTGACATATTCTTGTTGATTTAAGAATTTTGCATTTCACTTTTATTCTTTGTGCTAGAATAGGGTTATACATGCATTTTAAATGAACCTCCTATGAACTAGTGAGACCCACATAAGAAGTAGAGATTTAAATTACATAACTGTATGAACCAGCCACAGCATTTTACAGTGTTTTCAACACACTGCTAGGCAAAAGAAGGATAACAAACTATCTGCTCTTCACCATCAATTTTTATTAGCTATTGTCTATAACAAAACTTCCTGCTGAACTATTTACTACATACTCTGTTTCAGAAGTCGGGAATTCTTGTGTAATTCTCTGTCAGGCTTGGTCCTGTGACCGCTCCCCTGGGGAGCCAACCACACACTGGGAGAAGAACATTTTACCAATATCCAACCTAAACGTCTCCTGACACAAGTTCAGGCCAACTCCCTTGGGTTCTGTCACTTTTCACCACAGAGAAGAGATCAGTGTCTGCCCCTCACAAGCAAGTTGTTGACTGCAGTGAGGTCGCTCCTCAGTCTCCTTTCCTCTAGGCTGAACAGACCAAGTGGCTTCAGCCACTCCTCATATGGCTTCCCCTCATGGACCTTCATCTTCTTCATTGCCCTCCTTTGGATAGTCTCTAAGAGATGAATATCTCTCTTGTAATGCAGTGCCCAAAACTGCACACAGTATTCAAGATGAGGCCGCCCCAGTGCAGAGCAGAGCAGGACAATGCCCTTCCTTGACTGGCTGGCGATGCTTTGCCTGATGCACCCCAGGACACAGTTGTCCCTCCTGTCTGCCAGGGCACTGCTGACTCATCTTTAACTTGCCCTTGACCAGGAACCCCAGGTCGCTTTCTGTGGCACTGCTTTACAGCATCTCATTCTTAATTCAGTATGTATATCCAGTATTGCCCCATCCCATGTGCAGAATCTGGCATTTTCCCTTGTTGAACTTCATATGGTTGGTGATTGCCCAGCCTTCTAATTTGTCGAGGTGTCTCTTCAGGGCCTCCCTGCCTCTGAGCTCCCAAAAGCTCCTTCCAGTTTTGTGTCATCTGCAAAATTGCTTAGTATCTTAGAACACTGGGCCTAAGATGGAGCCCTGGTAACAGGTCACCGTTCTGATATTCCCCCATTCACTATTACCCTTTGTGCTCAACCTGTGAGCCAATTGCTCACCCACCAGTTTATCCAGCTGTGTGCTGGACAGTTTGTCCAAAAGGTTATGTGAAAGACAGTGTGGAAAGGTTTACTGAAATCCAAAAACATTACATCAGCTGGCTTCCCTTGATCAACTACTTTGTCTTAAAAGGAAATCCTGTTTGATAAGCAGGATTTTCTTCTCATTAAGCTGAGCTGGCTGTGACTAGTGACTGTGTTGTCTTTCAGATGTTTTTCAATACCTCCCAGAATAATCATCTCCAGAACTTTACCAGGATCTGAAGGCAAACTGACAGACCTGTAGTTTCCAGAGTCCTCCTTCTTGCCCTCCTTGAAAATCAGGACAATGTTCTCCAGCTTCCAGTCAGCTTGGACCCTCACAAACTCCCCAAACCACTCAAAAGTCACTGAGAGAGGTTTTGCAATGACATTAACCAGCCCTTTGAGGATTCTGGGATGAATCCCATCAGGCCCCATAGATTTGTAGGGATCCAGCTGGAGCAGCAGATCCCACACAGTTTCAGGTTTGACTGGGAGCTGATCATTCTTGCAGTCATGGTCCTCCAGCTCAGGGCACTGAGACTCCCTTGTGACCCGGCTTGGGGTTCAGGGGTCAGTCGAGTCCACCAGGGAAACCCTCGGTGCTCCTCCGAGAGCATGCCCTGCCCATGGCGGGGGCAGGGGCTGGAGCTTGTTGGCAGAATGAGGAGACACGCAGGTTTGCTGGAACAATGGTGAACTAGTTTATTTAAGAAGGGTACAGTA
>JAWWES010000115.1:85315701-85361997 GCA_035583135.1 Lophotriccus pileatus
TTTTTTTTTGTTTTTTTTTTTTTTTTTTTTTTTTTTTTTTTTTGTTTTTTTTTTTTGTTTTGTTTTTTTTTTTTAACGGACCTGAAATGCTCTAATTTCACATTATTTAATATGAATTTAGTGATGTCCATCAGCTGAGAAATAAGAATAGATAGTATGGCAACTTCTGGAAAAAACCCATTTTTGAACTATGAATTCCCTAATTCAGGGACCATGGATACTTTCTCATCAATAGAAAATTTGCTTTCTTCAAAGACCCATATAAATTTCATGCTTGATTCTTTGTGACAGGAAGAAGGAACTAGAAGACTCACCTTTATAAACAAAAAAAACCTGAGAAATTTAAAATTCAGATTAATCTTGTACTTGTTTTTACCTTGCAAATATGAAGTTCTACTTTTCTAGGAAATATGTTCTAATGTACTAGTACAAAATAGCTATTAATTTAGTAGAAATGGGCTTAATGGGACAGGACCAAGGATCCTACAGTTGTCCAATACTTCCCCTTGTCATAACAAAGCAAACAGATTAAGATTCCTTTCTGGTCATCTAATCCCTGGGCTAGTTTATTATTTGCCATTAATTGGAACAGTCTCAAAAGAACAGACATTTAAAATTCAGACTTCTTATACCGTCTAATTGGGCACCCTTAGAACATGATATTTTTCCATTACGTTACTGGCTATCACTTGAAGAAAAAGTTTCTAGCTCACACCGTTACTTTCTTCAATACTGTTAGAATTTAATCTATGAAGCACAAACAAGAAAAGGACCTGCATGAGTTTACATATATCCCTTTGCACTTAACTGTTCTGATAATAAAATCAATAAAATTTTGTTTTCCTTTACTGGACTTGCTGGGAGTATTTAACATTCATTTAAATGGATGCAGGTTTTTGCAGGCTTGTGGCTAAAATCCATAAATTGTTAAATTATATTTAAACCTAGTTATCATAACACAATAAAGAAATAAATACAGTTTTCAGTATCAGGGTAATGAAGAGTAACATATTTATAAGTATAGTCCATTCAGTCATAAATAATTCACCACATTTTTATTTAAAATTAATTTTTGATCTTTAGCAATTCTTCCAATGACTAGTTCAGCAAAAATCTTAGGTTATTTGTAATAATTTCTAAGTAATGTCAAAACAACATAATTCATGTGCATATTAAGAATGGTTACAGACAATCAATGTTTGCTCTGTAGTACTTCACAGATATTCAGCACAGAAAAAGAGCCACTGGATTTTTAATTTTTTTTTTTTAATTGAAGTAAACCACTAAGGCAAATCCCCCTTTAGCCCCAGCAAAAGCAGGGCTGCCTCCCCAGCGCTGGGGTCACACATTACCCCCATGTCCCTGCATCAGCTGGGAAGACACCACTCTCTTTACCAAGCTTACATTTCCTGCCAAAGCTTATGCAGCTGATATGGATCCAATCAAAAGTGGTATCTGAACTACAGAGGGCAAAATCAAGACTGTGTTCACATGTCAGCCATCAGGGTTGTGAAAGAAAGCAGCACATTAAGTTTTGCAAGCTGCTCCTGCCAGAAAGTTGTATCTATGGAAATGAAGAATGAGCTACTAAAATAAAAAACTTTTTCAAAGAGGATTTTGAGTTACAAGTTATCACAAAAATCAACCCTAAGGCAAATTCTGTAAAATGAACACACTGCAAGGGCATTGTGGATTATACTTGCTTATATTAAACTATAGCACACACTACTATATAGAACTGAAACAAAGCCAAGTACTTGTGTTAAACCATTATATATTTTTATATACAGATATCTAATATATATACATTCAAGATCCATAAAAATATAGCAGAAAAATCCTTTGAGTTGAGAAAATCAGTATATAGATATACACTCAGTATTTCTCAGTACTTACATAAAATACCTGCACATTCCACCTGAAAAAGAAAGCCAGCAAGACATAGGAAGCTTGAAAAAAACATTACCCATAAACTCACCTATGTAATATCTGGAAGTATATCCTTTCAGGGAAAAAATCTGAAGTGATTAGCCATTGCTAAAATTACAGCATTTTCTTCATTCTCTTAGACTTACTGATGATGTATAAAAAAATACTTTAAGTGTTTATTTTCATGACCATTCATTTTTACTCCATTCATTTTTCCAATAATGCAAGCCATGAACAAATAAATAAATAATCCCCAGTATTCCTTGCTGGACGGATGATATTATAGTGAGTTCTTTGCACACAGTTGCAGTAACTTGAATCTTTCAACAGAATCCCTGGCCTCCACTGGCATGAGCTGGTGCGCTTCCCCTCTCTCCTGCTGAATGCAGCATCACGTACTAGTTCACAGCCCCTATGGCACCTTTTGCAATGAGGTAGCTCATGAATACTAATAACCTCCTGAACATGTAATAGTTGTGGAGCAAAGGGAAGACAAGCACTCCTTTATAATGAGAAACATTACATTTCTAAAAATAAACTGCACTGTTATTAGTAATAATGATACATAATCAATAAATCCAAACACTTAATTACTTATCTACCAATTGCCCTGTCATTCTAAGAAAATACATTTATATTTACATATGATGTACAACATTTGCTGCAAGATTAATTACTGTACAAGTTTTAATGAATATTTATTAGCATTAATAAATTAATTCAAACATGGTGCTTTACAAACCAAACACATATCAGATATTATAATTCTCTCTAGTTAGTCAAGTGACTTTTTTAGACCATAAAAAAGTTCGTTGATTCAATCAAATAATAATTTTGTACAGTCTGTACCAACTGAAGGTACATACTGATTTAACATGCCCATTGATCATATATTAAATCTATGAAATAGCTATTAGAATTACAAAACCTCCCTTGCTTTTCCTGTAAAGTTATTATAGGACTATTAGAGTCCTATTAGTGTATTTAGATAGTTGAAAACCAATAATTTGTAAGTTATATCTGTTCTTGACAATATTCCTATATTATATAAAAGTGCTCCTCAGGGACACAGATACTGCCTCTGGAACGACACTGTCCCAGCCCCACTGTGCTCAATGTGTAAAAACTCACTGAGTTGAAGACTGGGGAAGATTTCATTACAGAAGTCTCCTCTGGGAGTTTAACTGGGTAAAATCCTACTTTGGAAGATTAGATTTCCATGTTGGCATACAGTACCAGAATTTGTGTTTTGAAAATGCTTTTCTGAGTAGCACAGTGACCAGCGAATCGTGCAATTTTCACAGCTCTGACAGATTTCTGTTTTTTCAACTTGTAAAACTTGCATTTCTCCATGAAATGAAAGAATAACAATTCAGAAAGTCTGAGCATTACAAAAGATAAGCAGATTTTAAGTATTTTCCAAGCAAAAGATAAGCAGATTTTTATTATTTGCCATGAACATTTCAAGTTAATTTATATTCTCTGAAACAAGCAGACCAATTGTCTCTGTATGCGGGAGCCCGTGTGTCTGCCTGTGCATACCCAAGGCACTGTCAGCCTGAAGCCAACTAATGACATGAATCATAAAATGAAACCAACACAAAAGCACTTTGTTATCCCAGGGGCGCTGCTGAGGGTTAACTGCAGCTATTAATGCTTATGTGGACAGGCTGATGTGAATCAAAGGGCAAACAGCTCCAACGACCCAAACCTGACTGCATATAGCCAGATATATATTAAGTGTACCAAACATAAGCAAGCACCTAAATGTTAAATCTGTTTCAAGAAAATAGGTATTGGGGGGGGGGGGGGGAGGGTGTATAACAAATACAAAAATGCGTAGCTCAACACTGAATGAAGGAAACTTGCCTCAGTATCAGGAAAGCTGAATTCACCAGATTTTGTTTCTTTGCATTACATTCAGGAATAACATATTATTTTCCCTGTTACAACACATTGCATTGCTTTCTTTCCCTCCAAACCATGATCTACTGAAATCCTGTGATCTCACTGCTTTTCATGTAAAAAGGCTACATCATTGATATGAAATAGATTGCTCACTGCTCCTTCACAAAAGTGGTAGCAAATACAAATAATAGTAACAGGCAATAGCCACAAAATAGGAAATGGAGAAGGAAAATCTAAAAAGCTAAATGGAAAAGTGTGAGGTCAGAACTAACAAAAAAAATATGGATAAATTTTTTAAAAATACAGTAAACTGAGATGAAGGTAAGGCAAATTAAATCTACTCTGAGGTCTGAGTCATGGCTACAACTATTTTCCTATGTTTCTTTTATCTAAAAATAACATGTACTGCCTGTTTCAAATATTAGCATAATGTTCTTACACTAAAAGTTTCTAGATTATATTTTGTCTTAATCAACTGCAATAATTAAATGAAAAACCAATTAAAATAATTTTTCAGTCTTTTTCAAATCATTAAGAAAGACTGCTGATAATGTGACAGTTTCTTTGAAAGAGGAAACATAATTCGATAATTAAAAATGTGGAAGCAATGCTCCATAGTACATATTTCATGTACAGATGTTCTGAAGGGATTAAAGACTCCATCTCCCTCCCCCTCTGACAAACACATAAAGCAATTTATAATGATGGATTTGCAAGAACCATTATCTTTAGATAATGAATAATTAGAACATTAATTACTCTGGCTTCACCTTGGTTTTGTACATAAATGACCTCAGAACCAGAAGTAATATCTGTAATACACTCTTTGGGGGTAAAGAGGATACATTACATTTTTTAAGCAGCTTATCTTAAATGTTTTCATATATTTTGCCTTCCTGATAATAATTTGAAGGCTGTTGCCCTTTATTTCCCCCTACAAAAAGCAAGTGTTGTGACTCCTGTCACATCAGAGTGCCTGCCCTTGCCTCAAGAGAGATCACCTGAGCCGCAACATTGATTAATCACCATACATGCTCAATATCTTTCTCTCCTTAACGAAACTGGGAAGTATACTAGGTAATTAAATAGTTTTGTGTTCAGTTTTGAGTGCAGTGATTTGGACAGTCAGAAAAAAAGTAGGATTGGCAACTTACTTCAAGTATTGCCATGCATTCTTACACTGTGGAGATCTTAGATACAAAATGCTTTGCCTGTTACTTATATCTATCGTGTTTGTCAAACATGATGAATTTAGGTAGAAATTTTCCATGCCTGGTTTCTGCCCAAGGTTGAATTTCTTCTTTTTTTTTATTCTAAGTTCCAGCTGAAATAACATGACTGACTGTCTGGCCCTTTTGAGGAAAATGAAAAGAAAAAAATAATCCATATTGTACTGTCACATAATGAACAAATAAATAAATTCACTTTGCTTTGAGAAGTACTTATGGCTAGTTCCTGACTGAAAGATGCCAATGAGGTGATCCTTCTATTTGGCACAAAATGTTTTCTTTTGAGTATCTGTGAATTTGTTAAAACACCTTTAAGTCATAACTCTCATGCTAAGAGGCCTGAAAGAGATCAACTCTTAAGATACGAGGAGACTTTCTTGCCACAAAGCAACACTGCACTCACTCACAGCTTCTATTGTTAAAAAAATTGTACATTTCCTGAATATTATTATTTTGCCTCAAGGTCAGAGGCAGAAAGTCAATATTTCCTAGGAATTGCATCTCTTGGCTATTCAGCATCTGGGAAAGTTAGCTAAACTGCCCAGGATGCAGGGAGGCTTCCTCTTCGTTGGCCATCAGGTATGACCCATGACAAAGTCATCTGACTGGAGTGCAAGAAAGAAAGATTGACAATAATCCACGGAAGGAAAGAGAGTGGTTCATAGTGATAATGAAGTAGGAAAAGAATAATAAAACTTGAGGAATAAATTCTTTTTATTGCTCTTTCTGAAAACAGAATCACGGAATTACAAAGTTGAGTCGGAATCACAGAATATTCTAAGTTGGAAGGGACCCACAAGGATAAACGAGTCCAACTCTTAAGTGAATCGTCCACACAGAGATCAAAATCCACAGTAATAACCCTTGGTGTTATTAGCACCATGCCCTAACCAACAGTTCCTAAAATCTCTGACACTGAACAAAAAGACCTCTTTCTGGTGTACCATCACAAGTATTTATCTTATTATGATCCTCCCAAAAGATGTCAGTTTATTTTTTGTAGTCACAAAACACTCACTATCCCCTTGCTTTTGCAGAGAAAGCACACTGCTTTTTCATGTGCCATTTTGCATGATGAACCCAGCAACCATGCAAACTGTGCCATCTTTTACTATCTCACTGGGTTAAACAAACCAGAATGTTAAAGAGTCATGTATAGGGTTTGCTCCAAACTTTCCACATGCTGAGGGGATTGAATCCATAGCATCAACAGAGAATAAACTCACAGCAACTGGCAGCATATGACCACCAACAAAGACATGTCTGAATGACTTGTCAATCCTCACATGAAAACTATCGGGCAGGGACCTGAAGAAATTGATTTCCCAGAGCAGTAATTAACTTAGTGAGCCAGAAGACCATCCTATCTCTTTCTACAATTCACCCCCCATTCTCTAAACAAGTTTAGAGAAGGTTTGGTTCCTATGACTTTGCCTCAAAGTTTTTTTGCTGCATAAATACTCTTTCTTTGCAAGTATGAACAAAATCACCATCTTGAAGTTTTAATCAAGATGCTCCATCATTGCTCAGAGTTGATGATAGCTAGAACACAAATGTCCACTTCTGTGAAGCTCTTAATCTTTGCTAACCATGCTAGGGAATTTGCAATAGCTACAAATTTAATTTTGCACTGTATTAAAATTGTATTATCTTTCAAGACAATTTGGCTTGGACTGTTCAGACTTATACCCATATTTCTCAGTTTTAAATTGTTGTATTTTAAGCAAAGTAACACACTACTACTGCTCAACACAGTTACATTGAAGGCTGACAATTTTTCCATCAGCAAACAAGATGAGTAGTGCAATTGTTTAGAAGATTACTCTGTATTGACAAATATCAGTTAGTCCTCTAGGGGGATGCTGAATAAAGGTATCAGTTTGTTAAGCACACAGAACTCTCCCACCTTGTAAATAACAAGATGAACATGACAATCTTCTTTTCAAATCCAAATTTAAAGTGTTATCATTACACCAATGTTTTCCAGAGCACAGTGTTCTGAATAATCATTAAAAATTTGCTAATTCTTGTAAAAAAGCATCACTTTCCTGAATATAGACTTGTTAAAGAGTTTCAAGAGTTTTCACTCTCTGTGAAATTCACATATTTTTTTTGGCTTATAAACTTCCAATTCAGAAAAAAAAAAAAAGGACAAAAATTACTGAACTTCATTTTTAAATTCATTTATGAAATTTCTGAGCTTTTAGCCTTGTTTCCTTTGCTCCTTATGCAATCCTTCCAGTTTTTATCACTCATTCCCCTACTGGCTCATGGTGGTGAATTTCAACCTGAACTGATACACTGGGAAGGAGATATCAAGGTTTTACAAGTTTTGCAAAGCCTGATAACTAGGAAGATAAATGATACACTGAATAAGGTGCCCTTCTGAAGAAAGGTTGCTATGTGATCTCAGTACTGCTCTATTCTCTTTGGTCTGCCAGTTGGATTTCTGGATAGGGGAAGATCATTGAGATAGAGTGGAGGAGGGAGATGACTGCAGTGTGGTCTGCTAGGTTGTGACAGTTCATAAACAAAAACCACCTCATATACACAGACTTTTCACTGCAATAAAAAGTTGAATTAAAGTTGAATTATCAACCCTCCATATTGTAGTTAATAGTTGTATACCTTTTGTGATCAGAATACCACAGTAAACAGGTACCAGAGACACACGTACTTTGGGATAAAACAGATAGGGCAAATAAGCATACTAAATGTGGAAAGCCTACATCAAAAGAATGATTGAATCCAATACCCACTATTAATGGCCTTGATTTCACCTCATTCTATACTATAAAGTGCATTTGTTTTGCTGATGATTTTAAAGCATTCTATGCTTTGACAAATACTTCTAATGTTATGCTACATACCATTCTCTGCATTATTGAGATCCTCTTTGGATTGAATAAACACTAACACCAGTCACATAGTAAAATGTTAATGCAAACATTCTATTTTTTAATAAAGATCTTACAATGGAAAATTCCAGGATGAAAAGAAATCTTCTGAAGACAGAGCAGACACATGGCTAGGAATCCAAAGTGGGCTTTTATCGTTTGTTTTTAATAGTAAGACCCATGGAAAATCTTCAGTCTGTCGGCAGCATTGGCTATGTTATGGATGCTCCCATTCTAACTATGGGAGGGGAGATGTTCTCCATTGCAATATCAACTAACTAATCTCACTATTTAAACACAGAACTATAAACCACTGAAGCCAATGCACAATGACCATTACTTATTCCATTATATAAGAAAATCAGTCTCTACTTAGTGACCCTAAATGTCTTGTTTAGAGCAGAAACCTTGACTACAGGGAAACAGTCATACACAGGAAATTACCAGCAATATAATAAATGTCATAAATATAGAAGTTTTCTTCTGATATTTATAACAGTCTTTTTTTTATATCAGACTGAAATTCCTCTACTGTTTGAGTCATTCGAATAAAACAAAGCAGTATAATATCTGATTTCTAATATTGACTTTAATACCTTTTATTTAAAAGTTACAAATAAATAATTTAAAAAAAAAGGGAAGTCAAAGCATATGGTCACTATTACCATGTGCTGAAGTAGCTTGTTAATACAAGTGCTGACAGAGTCCAATTCCTGAAACTAATGGAAAAGTGCTTGACAACGCAATGCAAGTCCTCAAGGCAATGCAGATGTCTAGCCAGCCAGAATAAAACATACAAACAAGTGTTTAATATCTGGATTCAGCAAAGTGCTGCTAGTTTCTTTTTAGCAAAGCACTTGTGGCACAGGAAAGGTTACATACTGCACTGAACCTAAGTACCCATCCTACAGAGAGACCTGGGGAACCTGTTCCAGTGCCCAACCACCCTCTGGGTGAAGAACCTTTTCCTGATATCCAACCTAAACCTCCCCTTACTCAGCTTCACGCCTTACCACTGATGGCCACTCACTACTGCGTGTTACTGCTGTGCAACAGAAAATACTATTTATCTTCTTCCCATTTAGTCTCCCCTCACCACACACAGCTAAGCTTGCTGACATAAAGATACACTTCAAATGTTCTATTCCCCAGATATCCTTCTTAGTACAAACATCAAGACAACAAAGAGAGAGATCTTCCAGTGAAGAATCAGACCACAGTGCTCTGCGGGCTATCCCTTGGTGATGTTCACTGACAATATTCACCAGGGAATCACAGCAATCTGAGCTCAATAATAGTGCCTTGAACCAAAACTTCCTTTCTTTCCATGAAGAGGAAGCTGGCCTCAATAGTAGGTCAGACTGGGCCTATAACTCATTGTTTCTGTTTTGATGACTCTCTGAGCTAGATGTGTGATCTGCCTCTGCAAACTCTCTAAAAACTTAGCAGGAAAAACTACTTATTTTGACCATTTTTCTGTTATCTGTACATTTTAACACAAAATAAATATTGCATTATAAATATATTAATTACTTTACTCCATGTAGTCTAGTCCTAGTATCTCGTATTTCTTTCTTAGAAAGGAGGGATTCCCATTACACAGAATATGTAGGATTTCCCACTTATGTGAAATACAGCCTAGGCAACTTAAAAAAATTTGCACTTGAAAATTGCAGGATCTACAGTCTGTCATGAGAAAGAAATACCCAGGTCAATAAATACTCTTCAGTCAAGTTAAATTTGTAGAGATGAAATTTAAAAAACAAACTGGGAACTCTCTCATAATTTTGACCATTAAAAATGAAAAGTTCAGAAAAGAGGACAACTTCAGTAATATGTCCCTAAAGCCATGCCAGTTCACATTAAGAACGGAAATGAGTAACTTTTGAATGAGCATCATTGTACTTGGTCTTTGACAGCTGATTAAAAAAAAAAAACACCTGTATTGAAGCATGGACTGTGGTGATCTATGGTCCAGATGATAAATTACAGCTGTAGCCATCTATAAATCTGCAAGACCTTAGCTAAGCAAGCTTTGAAGGAGGTATAATATGGAAGATAATTAGCAAATAAGAACTTAGTCCAAGACTCTTTAGAAAAGGTACAACTGAAAAGGTTGATCTGATTCATATGTGAATACATATGCAGCAGAATTCATCATTTCTGCTATGGCTGCAGGTATATAATTGACTCTGTGGTGCTTTGGGCCTGAGAAACGTGGAACAAACCTTCCACTGCAATGCTTTGAAATGCTGCACGTGGCAGAATTTAACAACCAAAGCAGGAAACATCCCTTTGAAAATGCTGTTTAAGGACCAGGTTTTCAAAGTGATGAAGACCAATACTGCTACACTGCTGTTTTTTGTGTAGCTGTGGAGACTTGTGGGCTAGGATCTAGTCCTTCATATACTGGTAGCATCTACTTCTGAGCAAGAGACCCAGATCAGAGCACACCGTGATCATTAACACCCGATGGCATTCAGCTAGGCATGAACAAAGTATGGAAGTAATAAGATTTTTTTTTCCATCTGCTTGGCAGTGCTGCAGCACACATAGCAAATAAGACAAATCTACTGTGTCTTCTAGTATGCAACCCTGAAGGCCCTCAAAATACTGGAATGAGGAACTACCATGTTTCCAAGTACATGACATCATCTTCTTTGCCAGACAAGGATCTGGGGTGATAGCATCTTGCATAATTAAAATAACATTTATCTTTATACAGAATACCAGTAATGAAAGCTATAAACCCCAGGAATATCCAGTTTTACCTAGTGTACCCAAATAGATCCCTCTTATGCTAGGCTCCAGAGCTGCATATTTCACTGCAATTCTATATAGCTCAGTCCTTTCTTTATAAAGCATGAACTTGCCCTTACACCAGTTTGTATAAGAAATATGGTTTGAAACACATGCAAGGTACAAAACAATACTCCCTCCACATATTTTCAGGGTCTTCTCCTTGTTTAGAACATGAGTGTGGCATAGTGAATATCCCACACAAAGCCACTCTGAAACTACTTGTGAATTTACTCCCATTTTCCATGTGATTAACTTTCATTGATGGATAACCTTCAGTGTTCTATTGGTGCCTCCACTAGTTCTCCTTGCAATATCTATAGTAATAATTAAAAGATTTTACGTTTTGCTTTTTCCATGAGCATTGTGACTACACCCTGTACACTAGCTCAAATTCAATATAAAGATTTTAATTACTTTGTAATTAACATGAACTGAGTGGGTTTCTTTATTTCAACACAGACCTTAGCCTCATCATATGCATGAAAAGCCTCAGTATATTGTTCTCCTTGACTGTGATGACATGAAGTTAAACTTTGCCCAGCTGTCCCTGCAGTGCAGTGAATCCGTGTGCTGACAAGGATAGATGCAGCCCTAGTCTAAAGAGAGGGTGGGGGAAGGACTGAACAACTGTATTTCACAAGTCACATCAGATACGTTTTTGTGTAATAGGCAGCACTTTAGGGAAGCCTGAGAAGAGGTCAGAAGACCCTTCAGACCCTCTCTACTCCATTCTCCCTCATCACTATAAATTGTATAAAATTAGCTCCAATGTACTATGTGGGAGGATGGAAAAGCAATGGCAGAAAAACTATTTCCAGTCCAGAGAGTGACCTCTGGCTACATCACCTTGAGAGATCTGCAGCTCAACATGGCTATTTGTCTTCAGTGAGATGACAAACCTCCAGTTACCTCACCTGGCTCCAAACTAATGATACCAAGCATTTTATGCAAGAGAACAGCAAAATAACCAGCATGAAATGAAAATCTGAAAAGAGAGTCACAGAACAGTTAAGGCTGGAGAACACCTTTGGAGATTGTTTAGTCGAACCCTCCTGCTTACTGCAGGGTTGATAAGAGCAGGTTGCTCAGGGCCATATCCAGTTGGGTTTTTAATATTCTCAGATACTGAGGCTGCACAACACCTCTGAGCTACCTGTCCCAGTGTTCAATAAGTTTTGCAGAAAAAAGGTTTTTCTCATGTTTATGTGGGATTTGCTTTATTTCAGTTTGTGCTCATTGCCTCTCATCTTCTTACTGAGAGGAACTTTGCTTTTTCTTTCCTTCTTTCAGCAGGTATTTTTGGAGATTGGTAAGATCCCACTCGAGCCTTCTCTTCACCAGGGAGAACACTCCCAGCTCTCTTGGCCTCTCCTTGTATGACAGATACTCTAATCCCTTGATCATCTTTGTAACCCTTTGCTGGACTCGCTCCAGTAGCCCCATGTCTCTTGTACTGGGAAGCCCAGCACTGGACTCAGCACTGCAGATGTGTCTCACTTGAGCAACTCAGCTCTACTGAGGGGGAAGCATCCTGTTCCTCAACCTGCTGGAAACACTCTTCCTGGTGCAGCCTAGGATGGTGCTAATATTGTTTAAGGAAAGGAGGCATTGCTGGCTCAGGTGCAACTTAAGATGCACTTAAGATGATCTTAGCATTCACAAAGATCCCAGGGTCTTTCCTGAAAAGCTTCTTTCCAGCTGCAAAGGTGCTTTCCAGATGTGAGCCCCCAGTGTGCAATGGCACATGGGGTTATTCTTCTGCAGCTGCAGGATTTTGCATTTCCCTTGTTGAATTTAATGAGGTTCCTATTGACCTATCTCTGCATCCTGTAGCGGTCCCTCTGAATAGTGTCACACCCACCTGCTGTATCAACTATTTTTATCAGATTTCTGCTGTCTGCAAACCTGATGAGGGTGTGTTCTGTCCCATCATTCTAACCACTAATGAAGATGTCAAACAGTACTGCCATGATATTAACCCTAGGTGTATACCACAGGTGACTTGCCTCCAGATGGACTTTGTGTCACAGAGCACAATAACCTGAGCTTGGCATTCAGCCAGTTTTCAGTCTGCCTCACTGTTCAATTTCCTAGGCTGTACTTAATCACTTTGCCTCCAAGGGTGTTTCAGAGGATGGTGCTGAAGTCCTTAGTAAAGACAACTTAGAGAACATCTGCTGTTCTCCTCTCATCCATCAAGCTGGTCAACTAATGAAAAAAGGCTTATTGCCTTTGTAAATTCATGCTGACTATTCACAATCAACCTCTTGTTCTGTGTGTTTGGAAATGGATTATTTCCTCCATTGCCTAACCAGAGGCTGAGTTGAGGTTGACTGGGCTATAGTTTCCAAGGTTTCTTGTCCTTCTTGAAATACTAGTTATGATAGTCTTTCTACCAGTCTTCAAGAACATCCTCTAATTTCCATGATGTTCCAAAGGTTATTGAGTGGTCTTGCAATGACAAGAGGTAACACCAGCTCACTTAGTACTCATGGGTACATTTTGTCAATAACTTGTACATTTCCGGCTTGTTTAAATGTTTCCTGATCTGACCATTCTCTGCTGAGAACTTGCTTCAGACTTTTCCTTTTGTTTAACACATTACAGAAACCCTCTGGATTGCTTGTGCCTTATTGTATTGTTCAAACAGCAGATGCCAGGATGGTTTAAGTTCCCCATCAAAACCAGAGCCTGTGATTGCAAGAAAGCTTCATTTAATTCTTCTTCCTAATTAGGAATTCCATAGGAGACACCCACAATACCATGACATTGTTTTAGCCTCTAATCCTCGCGCATAAACACTATCACCCATCTCTAGGCAGAGCTCTCTCACACAAAGGGCTACATCCCCTACTGGCCATTCAGGCCTGTGCTTCCACGGATTGCAGCACTCCAGTCATGGGAGCTACCTCTGTGATCATGGTGAGATCACAACCCTGCAAGCTGCACAACAAACCTCTAGCTCCTTTTGTTTGTTCCCCATGCATGAGAGCACAAGCCATTTGGAGAGTCACCCACTTGTGCTGATCTCCTAGAAAAGGTATGAGAGCTTCCCTCAAATGCTCTCCTCTCAATCACACCATTATACATGTGCACACATTTTGGGTGGCTCCTTCCTGTCCTATTTCCATCACTTTGCGCCCTTTGCTTATCAACCCATCAACTACTTCCTCACTTGATCGTGTATCATCATTTCTCTCCTCCATTGTTTCTGTTTCAAAGCTCAAGTGTACTAATGCTAAGTGTTAGCGTACTGAAAAAGCAACAGCTACATGCAAGTTGCACATGCTGTTCTGGAAATCAGGGAAGAAAAGACTCCCATGTAGAGTCTGACAGTATGAATCAAAAATTTTGTTTTCCTTCAATTAAATAATGAGAATAGAAATCCCAGGAAGCATATATGAGTTTGTGATACAAGCCATTCAGTGGCATAAGTGAAATAAATTAGGACTGGTTTAAGTCCACTGTTACAACCCATTACATTATCCTCTTTCTTTGATAAGCTCATTTACAATATTTTAATTAAACTTTAGCATTCAATTAAGCAAATCATGTAAAATCAGCTTAAAATTTGGCACAGACACAGTGGTATTATACCACACAATTATTAAGATACTAAATATAATTATTAATAAAGATGTGGTTTTCAAATTTAAAATGAAGAATACCAGTAATATTCTTAATGGAGGGAGAAAGTAGCCTTAAAAAACATTATCTAGTCTTGCATATATTTAGCAGATTTTGTTCAATCAGACTTGAGTAAAACACCCTATGGTAGCTTGCTAAATCCTTCAAAACAGAAGCTTCTAGCTCACCTTTACCATGCATGACAGTTCCCTACTTAACAGCACCAAGAAATCCAGATATCTTTGCATAAGCAGGCTCCAAATGAGAAATGATGCAATGACATAATTTGGCATAATTTTTAATGATGTGCGCAAATGTCCTTCTTTGTCTGATCAAGCTCATATGGTGCTGATTAAACATCGTGGCTCCTAACTTATCAATCACTTGCATTAAACAGTGAAAAAATTTCCTTCTTCTTCATTTAGAATGTGAGAAATGTTTCTGATACACACACAGCAACATCTGCAGCATACACAGGCACAAAGTACTGCTTGACTGTATTATGAATGCATAAAGACCACGACTGATGAAAGCAGACCTCCGTAAAGAAGGACTGGTAATCTGACTTTAGTCATGAAATACACACCAACTACAAATGCTATGGCAAGCCAAATTCACAAGTCTGATTCTGATTCAAATCAAAAGTCCCAGAACATTTTGTTCACAGAACAAAAAATTCCTGATATTTGACTGCACTTCCACTGGAGAACGTGGCAGTCAACCAGACTTCCCAGGACAGTAACAAGAAAGATGTTTGGAATAATTTCATATACAGACTAGCTTATCCACGCAAAGCCACTTGTTATAACGTGCACCTGAAAATGCTAAACAAATTAGAAATGAAGAAGCTGTTTTATATACTTATATTTAAAACTTGCATCAATCATAACTCCCTCTTGCAACCTATTAGAAGTGTTAATCAACAGAACCTCCACACTGAAGATTAACTAATGGCATTTTCCATACATGTTAAGTCACAGCTTTCTGACAGGTAATTAAATAGCAAATATACTATAAGAATAAAATTAGTCTTTTACCATCCTCAACAAACTTGTGAGTTTTGACCCAAAGAAAGCTAGCGTTGTCCAGATATTCAACTAACATACAGAGTATTTCTGCGTTTTTCTGAATCAACTGGTTTTATTCTTGCTGTTCAGGTAGTGTTTCATTGTATAAATGCATTACATTATTAAAAGCACAGTATAGTTACATTAATGGAACTGAGGCAGTTACTAAAATTACAAATTGCCAAAAGAACCCCAACAAATTATCCTACACTTCAAACTAATACCCATAGACTTGAGAGCCACAAGAAAAAGAGATGAGCTTCCAGGCTTTACTGTTTATATAAAGAAATAACTATTTACAAACAGGATCATATGTCTGAAATCCTAAAATACCAAATCTTCAAAATTGAGGGAGAAGAGAAAGAGACCACTTCTGACTAAACTGATGGAGAAAAGGGATTAGTTAGATTTTTTAAGGATCCTTCCTCCATTAGTATTTGGGAGGAATGGTCAGGAAGATATTTGTGCTGGTAGAACTGATGCTGAAGTCAGTGGGTATAAACAACACTCACTATGACCTAAAACTCCAATCCTTCTAACACTTAGAGCTAATGATAACTTTACAAAATCACAACCAAGG
This sequence comes from Lophotriccus pileatus, assembly GCA_035583135.1. NCBI lineage: Eukaryota > Metazoa > Chordata > Aves > Passeriformes > Tyrannidae > Lophotriccus > Lophotriccus pileatus. The sequence continues at coordinate 85,331,741 of JAWWES010000115.1, forward strand.
ATTACTTTCTTGATGACAGCCTTAAGGAGGACAGTATCTTGTATTCTTATATGGCTGGGAGTTTAATTTATATCCCTTTTCACAGGTGCATTATACAGAGATGATGGGATTATACTAATTACCTACATTAAGTAAAACATTGCTGTCTTAAACTGGCACACTTCACATTCAGAAATTTGGCACCACAACTCTCAATATGAATAACTAGCTAGTGCTTTTTAGCTCACATAAAAATGTTAAAAGAGCGCCGTTTCACTGCAGGTTACTAATCTGAACCCAGTCTACTCTCCAGTCACATTTCTCCATTTCATTTTATTAACTCAGCTTGCTGGTCAATAGCCCTAGGACTAATTTTTCTCTGCTCAATGGAGAAAGAGACACAGACACACTTTCCAAAGGTGATGCAGACCAGGAATCTTGCTCCCATTCAACCATCCCATCCCATCCTTTCCCATCCTGCTTGATATATGTTAACATCAGGTTCTTTGGAAGTAAAACTAAAATTTGAACTTCAAACTACTAATAAAGCGTTAACTCCAAATTTCTAATTCCTTGACCTTAAAGAAGTATTAGTAACTGAGAGAAAGAATCCATTTAACTTAATTCTAAATGTAAAAAAAAAAAAAAGCAACCAATCTAAACCAGCTATCCAGGGTTCCTGCAACAATTCATGCTAGAAAAAGACCTGTCTTTGACATTCATCTGAAGATGAGGTGAATTATAAGGTAATAGGCGTTTTCTTCTTTTTAATGATGGCTTAGGCAAGTTAAACAAATAATTTAACAAACCCCTATTTTTTATGTGAATCCCACTGTAGATACATAGTCTTTAAGGCTGAAGTTAAACAGCATGAATGTCAAGCTGCAAAAAATAGTTCCTAATACAATCAATTCCCTCCCCAAATTAACTCTTTGTTCTCTTGTAATAAGCAAGCAGCAGAAAGACTTGACTGAGGACTACGTGACAGAGGCTACCAGTACAGACATGGGAGTGTTAGAAGCTGACTTTGGCTGAGATCATGAGCAAAATGCCCTCTTTTTCTTCAACATCCAACTTCCTTCCATTCTGATCTCCCTTGATACCTTATTCCCCTGATACAACATTTTTGCACGTCTCTAAAGACTTTGACCTTTTTATAATTATGATAGGAAAGCATCAGAAAATAAGTGTGGGCAATACAAATGGAAAAAATTGAACATTGGATGTTAACCAGATGGATACACTGTTTTCCAAAATAACATCAAAATTATTTTAAATTTCACTCCATTGCACTTAATGGTTGAAACAGGCTAATTGTAAAGATGTACATTAGGCATGTCCCAGTTACTTTAACAGGTCTTTCAGGGCAGAAGAACCACAGACAGCTTAGAAGAAAGTTATTGACAGTTATGCGTAAATTATGAATCTGTCAATTTTCTCCTCATATTTCTACTGAAGGAACTGCACTGTATATTATTACTATACATTTTGTTCACTATAGATGCACTACCCAAATTTAAAGAAGATTAGAGCAAGTAAATAGAAAGTGCCTAGTTTCTGAGGTACGGATTCTGTGGACAGTATCAGAAAGGGAAGGCACCCGAATTCTGATTACAGCTCACTTTACTGGTCTAGAGTGAAGCTGAACTGCAGCTACCATTGTAGACACTTGGGTTGGTGCACCAGGTCACCTAATCCTGTACCCAAGGTGCTCTGCTACTCACAAGAATGGAAGAGTTTGAGGTTTCACCCCTTCCAGACTCACATGAGGTTACATTCTGACATCCTGAACTCAAGGGAAATTTCTGATAAAATCTGCTAGACATGTTTATGGGAAAAAAATCTGATTTTGTTGAACCTGACAAAGGTATTGTGAGAGAGTCTAGTTGAAAAAATATAGTAGCAAGAAAATACAGGTATTTTGGTATGAATAAAGCCTTTTTAAAGAGACAAATACTGAAAAGCTAAGACAGAATGAAATCAGCATTTAAGGACATGAATTGAAATGACTTTAAATACATTTACAGTTCCACTGGATTCTGTTGGACTCTGGATTATATTATGGATTACTGCAGTGGTCAGGTTATACCTTCACCAATCTGAAACATGACTTTGAACATTCCTTAAAAAGAAAATGAGATGGACCCAGCTCAAACACAGAGGCCAGTTTCTGAGTTTCCCTAAGATCCCTTCCCATTGCATAAACAGATCAAAAAGTCTGCAGCTGAGCTTCTCAGACAGTGAGTCTATCTAGAAGTGTTCTGAGGTGCTAAATGATGCCTTTCAGACTTTTATCAGACTGATTTCCTCATAAGGATAACTTCTTTTAGTTCCTAATCCTTCTTGTGTCTCATAACACTTCAAGTCAAATTTTTGAGAGTTCAGAAGTTGGCAGATGTAATCAAAGACTACCAAGCCAATCTTACAGCCATTATAGCTGCTGGGAGTTTTGTCATCAAGTTAAATGAAAAAAAAAAAGCAATCTGTGCATCTGAAAAACCACTAAACCCAGAATAGATAGTATTAAGTTGAAAGATATATCTGATTATTGATAATGCAAATGAATTAATCTACTTTTGAACAAGAGATATCAAAAATACTATAAAAATAATTTTTTCAAATCTTGTAGTTTATCATATACATGAAAATGGCAAAATAAAAACAGGTAGGTAGGGAAAAATAAATAGAATGAGAGAAAGGGAAACCAAGCTTTTATGGGAAAAAATTGTTTAAATAAAAAAACCTAGCAATATTTCTCCTGTAATAGCTTACTGACATATTAATTACACTGATTCTTGGGCAACAATGAGATGATAGTCTGTGGTCAAGTTCAACTTGCCATAAATACTCGCATTAATCTGTTATCCCCTGATGGGAAGTTTGCTTTCTGTTTTATATGCACAACTGCAAAAATATTGTCATTTTAGGCCAGTAATAGAAGACAGTTGATATGTGCATAACATTTCTCATAAACTCTTATGCTGTGGTTACCTGGTTTCAAGGATTTATGGTTATATTTTGGCACTAAATGAAAGAGGGAGCGTGATACAATTGAAGCTGCATGGAGAACTCACCTGATCCTGCCCCGAGGGCGCTCAGATTGCTCTGACATAAAACTTGTGCTGCTGAGGCGTGAGGCACTGCTGGTTCTGGAAATGGCTGACACATCACTGACATCACTATCTGATGATTTGGCAGAGACGTTATCACAACTTCTGTACTGATCTGTTTGTATATTATACTAGAGATCAAGAAAAGAAAGGGTGAGGAGTCTCATCAAAACATAACATATTTATTGAGACAACAAATGACCTAAGTATGACAATTCTCTCTAACTTCTTTAAGATCTAAGAATATTATATGAAATTCAAAGAAATGCCTGCATTAAATAATGCCTTTATGTCTAGTGTAGAAAACAAACATTATTTATGGACTAAAGAAGATACTTGGAATAAAATACAGCATTGGAAATTAAATAGGCTGCTGGTTCTTCAATGGGCTGCTTCAATAGGCTGCTGGTTCTTCCCTGGAACTACAATAATGAAATATTTATGCAGTGGACAGACATCTCAAGCACATGTATATCATCTATTTGACTACAGACTCTTTTTTTAAATTTTTAAAATATTAAATATATATGCTATGAAACACCTGTACAGAGTTAGTTTGGAATAGAACTGCACATAAGCCTGAGTGAAATGCAATGCTACATGAAGCTGACATTGGGGACTGGTTTCAGTTCCTAAGTTCTATCAAAAAATTTTAGAAAGTACATTTTCTATCTCAAAATATCTCTTTGCACTGCGATACTAGAGGACTAGTTAGGCAGAAAGGTAACTCAGCAAGTATAGTATTTGTTTTCAGGCAGATCAGTTCCCTGACCTCATTGTTTCTCCATCCACACCCATGTTAGAACTTGCAGAAGACCCAGCAGGAGGAATATGTGGACAGGGATAGAAGTCATTTTACTTTTGCTAACATAAAGCTGAAGCTTTGATTAGTTAAAATCAACCATGACACCACACTGCCTATTAGATAATGCTCTTATTGCTGATATCATCAGTTAGACAGATACAAAAGGAGGCTTCAATCCTAGCAATGCCACACTTTCCTAAATCTTCACTTACATAGATATGAGGATCAAATAACTGTCAGGGTCACAGAACTAAAACCCACTGTCATTAGAGAGCAAGGTACTCTTGGCTGGGAAGCAACTAAATCAATGGCATACTTCCCATGGTATGTTATGGGAAAACTATTAACATGCAGGAGAACTAGGCAGTTTTTGACATTGACACTCTAGGGAGTTCATTTTCCAGATCTGTGCTCTGTAAAACTGCAAGGCATAAAAGTTTATTTATGAATCGTACACAAATCTGCGACAGTCTGTGAATATCCAAACTCCAATTAGGCACTGGGTTGCAGGCTGAATCTCTCAGCAAATGCCATGACTGAACTTTAAAAATCTCTCAAACATAAGCTTTAAGTTTGTGCAGATGAATGTATCAGGTCTCCTGTCCTCAAGCTGGGTTTATCTTCCCCTGCTCCAGTGCCTTTCAGCAATTATGTTTGAGGTCTCCATAGCACACTTGGAAACCTCTTGGTAAAATATTGAAGATAAAAATGAGGAAGTTAATAGGAGCAGAGAATGGGAAGGAATAAAGACGATTTTAAGCACCAACTGTAAATATAGAAATCTGAAGAAGAAACAGAGATCATACAAATTAACTGTCTCGGTGTGTTTCTCAGGTGTGCATTAGCACACTCCTCAGCAAAAACTTTTAGCAGTACCCTATGAGGGCCTTGCACTGGCTTATTGAATAAAAACATCTGCAGAAGAGAAAGCTCTGGTTTACTAAAGGTAAATTTTCAGCTACAAATACTAAATGAAACTTTGCAGATGATTTCAGAATAGCTTGAAGCATGATAACTTTGAGCTCAAATAACCTGTCTAACAGGCATTGACATGGAAACAGATGCATCAGAACTCTGATTTAATAAAGTGGGTAACACAGAGGACTCAAGAACTGCTATATTCAAAAATATTTTCAACTACAGCAAGAATTTATCAGGAGGTTCTCTTTCCAAGTGACTTGGTATGACTTATCTGAATATAATGACCAATGGGACTAAGGTCAGACTATGCTGATATGTTTATTCAGATCAGCTTTTGGAAATAGCTCGTAGAGTCTGTTAAACAACTTTGATGCTTGTCTTTCAGATTGCGAAATAACCTCTCCAAAATGGAAACACAAATCATATTAATTCTTATCAGGTCTATCTCATAATAAGTTGTCATCTTTTTCTTCTAAAGTTCAAGAGAAAATTCAGAGCAAGAATAAAAGCTATGAAAACTTTTTACTTAAGCTAAACATAAACCTTCAGAGGCTGGAAATCTGAATGGTTAATTGTTTCCAGTTTAAGTTAAACTGCTCCACTGCTGAGACAGCTTTGATGTTTTAGACAGAATTCCTAAAAAATTTCTAAAGAATCCTTCAACCTACTCTAAAATGAGACATCTAAAAATATGAAAAACATCTGAACAAATGGAATGATCTGTCTTTCCATTGAGCTAAACAGAATTGCAATCCGCAAAAGAAATCATCATCCTGTTTAGCCTGGAGAAAAGGAGACTCAGGGGAGACCTCATCGCTCTCTACAACTACCTGAAAGGAGACCGTTGCCAGGTGGGAGTTGGTCTCTTCTCCCAGACAGCTATCAGTAAGATGAGAGGGTATGGTCTTAAACACTGCCAGAGGAGGTTTAGGTTAGACATTAGGAAGAATTACTTTACAGAGAGGGCAATCAGACATTGGAATGGGCTGCCAGGAAGTGGTGGATTCTCCATCCCTGGAAGTCTTTAAGATGAGACTGGATGTGGCACTTAGTGCCATAGTCTAGTAACCACACCAGTGCTGGATCAAGGGTTGGACTTGATGACCTTGGAGATCCTTTCCAACTCATCTGATTCTATGATTCTATATTCTATGATCTCATTAAATAATAAAATATACGTTGACTTCAGTGAAATAGGTATTTCACCTATCCTCTATATTTAAATTATATCTAGAAATTGTCCCTCTGCAGGTGAGGTTTTAAAAACTTTTTTTTTTTTAAATATAAACGAGCAATCTCTCTTGAATGCATGGGGTTTCTTTATGCATGGTAAGCAACTGTTTCAGAAATACCTCCATGTTTTATTTGTATTTGCTGAAGATAAAGTGACTTCCCTCTACCATTATAATGCTCAGTTGCTTTTCTTCCTCACCCAAAAGTCCATATTCTCTTTGTGCCTCTGAGTTCAAGAGTGCATACAGTGAATCTGCAATGGTAGAAGACTCACATGGTCCCTGAGCAACCATGATGTGCTGCTGGAGAAGGCTGACTATCCCATCAAGGCCAGATGCAGCGACTTCTGTCCTGCCAGAAGCCTTTCTTCTTTCTAAGTACTGAGGAAGGTGTAGGCTGCTGGCCTTTGTCTCAAGCCACAGCTAAATCTGGCTGTGTGTTTAGCACTCAACTTATGATTCAGCAGCAAAATAAGCGAGGTGAGCTCAGTGGACTATGTATGTCAGGAAGAAGACCCTCTCTTTCACTTGTACTGAATTTGCTCCATCTTTCATGGGCTGGGAAAGATGGGGAGGTGGAGAGAGAGAAAGCATCAAGCATGATTGTGCAGCTTAGTGGTTAGGACACTAAGAGGAAAATTAGAGGTCCTGGTTTGTGTGTTAGTTGCTGTTTAGCAACTCGGCCTCACTGGATGACTGTTCAGTATCAATATGAAGCCATTTACTGCGAGGGCTATACAGATATCATCACCCTGTCTTGCTCCCTATAGTCTAGCAGTCTGTAAAAAAAACAGAATTGTTTTGGAGATAGCAGACTGCCTTAAAAGACAGTTTTTCATGTGTTGGTAAAGAGAGAATTTTATGGTGAGATAGGAGACAAAGAAAAAAACTGAATCCATGTCTTCTACTTGTCTTTGTATTGCAATCACACAGCTAGTGCAGAAAACATGGAACATCCCTTCCTAAATGAGATTTTCGTGGCATGATTGAGCTTTTCCTACCCCTTTATACTGTATATGAGGGCTGTAATTCCCTCAGAAACTGAAAAGCTTTCCCTTCACAGAAATAGAGATTAGGACAAAAAATGGCAATGATGAAAGTTAATGCTGAGTGCTAGAGTGTTTACATTTTACTACTACTTCTTTCAGATTTACCTCTTTCTTCCTATAGTTGCTCCTTCTAATTAATTCACCAACCTCTATAGGGGGCATACAACTTTTCCTACTGATTTCCCACCCACCCCTCATACAATCTGACAATCAGTCATCTCAGCTAACAGATGAATGAAATGAAAGCAATTTTGAAGTTAACGCTTTTTCCCTTAAAATATAAAGGGAAGTAAATAGTACTCTTCCACAAAGCAGTGATCTCTAAAATGTGAATATTCTACTGTTGCAATACACGTGAACTTATCATTCAGAAAAAAAATATCATGGGCTAAGATCCTCTTATTTGGTATCTGCAATGAAGTAATGCCTGCAGGTTTCTACCTGGGCTCAAAAATAATATGATACAGTTCTACTGCAAAGCAGAAAACTGCTGTTCTTTACTGCTTTGTATTTGCAATAAATTTCCCTGACATGTTATATTTAAATATTACATAACTTGTAAGCTTCAACATAAAATATATGTTCCATGCAATCACTTCTCTTGCAACTCTCTATATTAAAGCTTATGAAATATTTCTGTTCCAAAGGGCACTATTTATCACATTACGGGAGTTGCTGAAGTTTGCAGCAAGTTTGGTAGCAATTACTAAAGATTAGGTCTGGGGTTTTAAACATTAATAGCAGCTATTTTCAAATGCCCAAACTATCTGCACTCTCTGTCTCTGCATTACAAAGACAGAAATCTATAAACAGCTGAAATTCAGTTCTTCCATTCACTTTACCACCTGTGGAGCTGTTGCTTCTTCTACAACAGCAAGAAGGAGGAAAAGGAATATGATGAACTGCAGATGTGTTAGCATCAATGGGAAGAGCATAGACATAAACCAAAAGAGGGCACTTCACAAATACTTTTACAGCTCCTTAACAACTAACAATGTTAGCAATTTTACTGATTATAAGGCACATTTTAGAAGTAATTTAATAGTTCATTATAATTATCTTCCATATTAAAAAGTCTTTATATTTCTAGATTTATCTCCCAAAACCATGAAGAATGCAAGAGTTCAGAGCTTTGAAAATTGGAGTGTGCCCTCCTTTGACTACAAAAAAAGCTCCAGATGACTAACCTCTACAAAGGTATACCTCATTATGTGCTTAAAATGAGGGAACTAAATAAGAAAATTAAATGGGCGTTAAAATGAGGATATTAACATGAGGAAAGAGAAAACCAGACCAGACACATTAAGGCTTAGATTCAGTCAGAGGTTCATGCAACTCTTGGGATCACAGCTATCTTTTGAGGCACCTTACTCTAACAAGGAATTTTGTCAGAAAACACTGACTCATGTGCAAACCACCTCGCCTTTTATTACTGCTCACATAGGGTTCCTCTGAATGCTGCCAGGGATCACAGCCCAGCAGTCAGCACATTGGTATGCTCAGGACTCATCACTGACTCCAACAGCATCTGTCTTAGGAACAACTCACATAATGCTTGAGAGCTCACTAAACACCAATAACTGTTCTCGTAATTGTATCCAACTAAACTACTGTGAACACCACTCAACTTCCTAACAGGGAACCATAAAAACGAGCAAGTCAAACTATGAGGAAACTCCAGTGAAGCCCACGAGATGAATGAATAGACCTCACTGAATTTTGTGAAATCCTACCAGTACAGGAGTGACTGCTGTATCAATATGATATATTTTTTTCTTGAAGGTGGGTGAAGGGGGATCAAAAGAAGATACTCACCACATTGGTGTCCAAGAGCATTTTCTATACACAGCCCCAAGTCCTTGCCCAGCATTCCATAAAACTTAAGTTTTACCATTCCAAGTCTACCCACCTCTTCCTTGCAGATATTAAGTCCACAGAGTGCCACTGAACTAATGCCATAATTACACTTTTATGCTAAACGCTTTCCAATCATACAGTCTTAAACTGAGTCAGTAGTACATCTAAATATAGAGTGAAGTCCTTTTTAACTATGTGCTACAGTACTCTGATCACTAACTCTATTGAATAATCATACCTTCCAAAAAAATGGAAGGCAGGAGCAGCTGTAGCATGATGTTCATGCTATGTGTGTGGCATCTGGCATAATAAAACTTACTGTATTTTGAATTAAAAGGCTAATTAACACACAGTGGAATTTACCTCTATGCAGATCCAGAATAATGCCACCAAAGTGTTTTCATTCTCTCAAACAGTGGAACAGCACAAATATGTGCATACTAGCCACTACAGCTTTAACGATATACATGGCAGACATGTTTAAAGGTCTTCTTAAAGTTCATCTTTAAACCCCTTTGACAAAGCCTCAGAATCTTCAAGGGTTTTTTAATTTCTTTTTTCATTTAGCTTTTTAGAATTTAACTGTTTCATATAAATTACGGAGCCTTTCCACTGGAATGAAAGGAAATAAGGATGTGAGCTCTGCGAAAGTCTCAAAACAGAGTGGAACAGCCATGAAGACATACACAAATGTTGCAGAGCAGACATTAACCTATTCAAAATCCATTAATGGATGCTCAAAACAATAACTTCCATGGTGCATGCTTGGAAAACTATTGTTTGCTTACTGAGACTAGAAGACTGAGAAACTGAGTGGGAAAATTTACAAAAGTGGAAGAAATGCACCAGAAATGGACTGGAAATTGCAAAGGCCAGGTTACAATCCTCTGGGAAAAAAAAAAAATGGTTTGTTTCAATATAACAGAAAACTTCATTAAATTTAAGGAATTATTTTGTATATGCATAATTAAGTATTGAAAACGTGATCCAGTCCATACTGAGGGAAAATTTTTGAGGGGTTTCAAGAATTTTACATGTAAAATAAAACAAGCATATTTGCAAATACTAAAATAGTGGAAGAATCAAATGCATGTGAGCTGATTGCTCTGAAGCACAGAAGGAAATATTTTATCAATATGCAGCTCAGCATAACTTCTCTAATGAATATATTTATTTTCTGAAGCAATAGGCAAACACTGATACTTGGGAAAGAAAGAAGCATTTCTGTAAAAGAGGGACAAACTCTGCTTGTAATGGCCATTTCTTTAATAGTCAGTTAATATTTATTTTTCCCTATATCACTTAACTTTTTCTTTTTTTTTTTTTTTAAAGTAAGTCGTCTTCTGCAGCTTTCAAAGACTTTTCACAGATTTTGGCAGCAAAAACTAGATATAGTTTTCAGTTCTTAGAAGTCTCAGTCATCAGCATTACCACACCATGGTAATACCTTTTCTTTAGAGCTAACTCTTCATCTGTCTGGGTTGTTTTCTTGACTCTTTCAGTATTTTCTCAGGGTCAAGACAGTAGCATAAGGTTTGCTTTCGTAACATTTTTAAAGGCATGACTATCACCATAGTGCTATGAAGCAAATAGCTACATCACTGAATATCATACAGAGTGTTAGAATGGGCTAATATAATTTCTTCTCAGCACTTGAAATTCATTCTAGTTGGCACCATCCTTTCTAGGACTGAAGCATTATCATTTAGAAAATACAAGAAAAGTTAAAGATTTAAATTCCAGGGCAACTAATTTATTCTCCTTATTACTGTTTTAGCATTAAAAAGAGTACATGCCTGTCAGAACACCAGGTACTCCAGAAAATATTTTTCTTATAACAACTGACAGAGAATTTGCTTCCTCAAAGTTGTCCTCATACTCGTGGAAAAAAAATCTGAATAAAATAATTTTCAGTGTTCTTTTCTTTTAGTATTAATCATGCTTTCAATTTTGATTTAACTTCCACTTATATTTAAAAACAAAAGAAGATACTAGAAAACTCAAGGTTCTAAAGGATAAGAGAAAACTGTAACATTGAAGGTTGATGTTTCCCAACAAGTATGTAACCATACACTGAGTCTACATTAACCAAACAAGAAAAACATACTGGGAAGCAAAAATTATGCTTATGATAAATATTATAGAGTTGGGATTAAAAAATATGCTTCATAATGTAAAATACACAAATTTCCAAGCCTTGTTTCTCTTTCTTTTGAGGAAGTTTTGTGTTCACAATTAGGTGGTGTCAAAACAGAAACATCTGTACTAAAGTTGTCTGCATATTTAACTGCAACAAGTTTTTGAACCAATCTCTGAAATTTGTTATATGTTACAAGTTAGACACCCAATTTCCTACTTAGCAGTTCCAAAAGAAATTTATGATTTTGATTCAGCTGAATACCTCACTTATCCATTATTTTAACCTGTGCCTCCAGCAGCATCCAGCTCCTCACAGTTTGATTCCTAAGTGGCAGCGCAGATGTGCAAGACATTTTCAGCAATTTCTTTAGAAGCCTATACAGTTTAAATTTACAAGGTTATAGAATGATCATTTTAGCATTATCAAGAAAAAATAATCCTCTATATAACTCCATTAATATAATTTCAAGTATACTTCATTATCACAGAAAATCTTTACCCTTTTATTAGAAAAGGAGATCAAAGTAATCAGTACGTGTTTCAAGAAAGAAAATACTTTATCTGTCACATTATTAGGATGCAAAAAATTATACAAATATGAGAACAGCTGCATGGGATTGGATCTAATTCTGCCTAGCTTTCTACACATCAGACATCAGCAACGGCCTAGAGTAGGGCTAACATACCATGATACTTTCACGGCCTACTTTTTCAGCCTCAAGGGATTTGCAGGCCAGGGTCTTCCTAAAATAGGGGCAGTATGGCTTTGTTTAACAGCTGTTGAAGGATCTTTCTTCCCTGAATTAAGTCCAAACTGTTTTGTTATCTACAGATTCATTTTAGGTGACATCAAGGACTAAAATTAATGCACATCAGAGGGGGGCAAAAATGATGTTAAAAAGCTATTACTTGAAGACATTTCTGCCAGGCTTTAAGACACAGTGTTCTTGAAGGTTATATAATATTTTAAATAAACAGCTTTATGCCTTCAATTTTCAGGCCAAAGTATCATTCCAATACTACTGACTTTACCTTGGTATATTGCTCACGCTCATGTTCTTGGCTAGAACCAGACCCTGATGTCTGATTATAACGGTGCATTTTCATTTTCATCTGTCTCGTTCGCTCCTCCACTACTAAGCTTGCTGCAAAAACACACAATGAAGATCAATTAAAAATAGTGAAAAATTTTTGGAAAAAAACCAAATGGTTTAGCAACAATTTTAGCTTATTTCCATCTCCACAAAACAAAGAAATGTACAAACATGTAGAACAAGCAGGGTGTAAACACAGAACAAGGGAACACTAATGTCAAGAAATCAACCATTTCCATCGTGAGAGTCTTTACCTGAAAATGGGCAGACATTCCAATTCCTACACATAATCAAGCTGGTGCAACACATATGAAAAGAGTGAAAGAATTTAGCTGATACGCTGAATTATGAACCTGCTAAATATTCTGGATGCAGGGGATATAAATGCATGATCATCTAACAATATATTTGCTTAAATGTATAAAATATTACAGTGGCATTCTAAGAACTAATCCATTAAACATGTATTGAAATTTATTTTTAAAGTAATTAATTACTACTACTATTTTGAAACATAACTGCTTGCCATCGCTACAGACTATTTAAGAAGAATAATTTCTCCGTTCCACCAGTCATACCAAAAATACAGTATTTTTGTAGCTTTTTTTTAAAAACAGAAAGTCCTTTAGAATCACTACTTTGCTCTCAAAGGTTCACCTTTATTTCAAATAATTTATTTTTTTCTGGTGTTTTAATTTTTCCTATGGTAGTGTTTTATTAAGAACAGAAACCTTATCTTCATCCTTCAAGAAACTGGGGGCCTATAAAGAGCATCTTCTTCAGTTTGAACAGGTTAATTAATTAACTTAATTAATTAATTGGCAATTAATGTTGGCTGTGCCTGCCACAGGTACATGACCTTGCACTAACAGAGAGAGTGGTGCAAAAGCCTCTGGGCTAAGGATTCCTTAAAATAAGTTAAACTTTATGGTAGCGAATAAATTTCAGAGGGAACTATATATTCTTAAATTTGGAGCACTGTAAATGCAAAGCAATACCAGTAACTACAATACCATGAGAACTGGCACTTTTTAACAGTTCTACAACTAAACCCAAATATTTATCAGTAACTAGGATTACTCACTATGTTCACTGTGGTTTAACAGGTTATAACATCCCAGAACAACTTCTTTTAAGCTGGTATCTGCGGTCACAAATTAAGGACTGGAATTTGATATGGGAAAAACTCCACAAAATCTTCTGAGTTTGGGTCAACTACGGATTTATATTACTACCTCCAAAACAACTACTTTTAAAAGTCAAACAGCCACTCCCCAGACCAGTGATGGGAGAAAGATAGCAATTTAAAAGCTGCATGGAATCAACTTGCAATTACAAAACACAGAGAATTTTAAAACAGTGGAAAATAAGTACTGTTTCGTGTTTGTTAAAGATCCATATTTTGAGTTAAGAGATATTGAAGTTCTCATATGTGGCTTTTATAGTTAACTGTGGCATTCTTTACACACCTGTTTTTTAGTTTGTGCTTTGCAAGCGCAAAGATATAAGAGCAAAAAAGAAAGCAATCAACTCAGGATTGGATAATTTAAACTGCAAAAATCATGATTGTGTGCACATGTACCATCTGTAACATCCTTGTGGAAATAACAGAATATCTATGTGTTGGTTGGGTATGAAAGAATATACAGAGACATCATTGTGAGAAATATATTGTTTTCATGTCCTCCTTCCATATTTCTTATTTAAAAGTAGGAAAATTAAATACATCAAATTACATTAAAATTCTGCTACAACTGCAAATTTAAGGCATGAAATAAAGTTATCATAATCCTCAATCTCCCACACGCAGAGTTCAATCTATCACATTCTGCACCATGCAGAATGTCACACTGGGCCCAGCAATTATTCCAGATGACTATTTATGTCAGTAAATGTGTACCTTAATTGCAATGAGTCCAGTTCCACCATCAGATATGCAGGCACAGCTCCAATTACTTCAATGGAAGTTGCATGGAGGTATCTGAAGGCAAAATTGAGCACTTTAGGTGAAATTTTTAAAGATGGCCTCTTATTTTAAGGACAGATATGAAAGGATTAAGATATATCAATTGGGGACTGGAGCAAAAATTTGGTATCTTAATCCTATCATACATGCATGAAATAGACCGAGGATATGAAATCAGAGGGAAAAATGAGACCCCTTTAAAAATTTAGCCCTATCTGTGTATGATGCACAGATTAGAGTTTCTCTAAAAAATAACTCTTTCATTGTGTGAATTTTAGGTGCTTTACCCTGTCAACTGTATGTTATACTAAACAATGTGTTTATAATGTTAGTCTGTAGTAGCTATGATGCCAGAGAAAGAATATTCTATTATGTAATGAAATGCTGTTTCATGGGTTATTAATGCAGTCAAGATTGGGTAAATATTCAACTTTAATTCTGTAATTCTTCACTTTTGTTATTTTTAAATCCTCAACCTTAACACACTTATGTTCTGGTTTTCATTGTTAGATATCATTATAAAAAATAACATGAGAACAATTAATGGGGACTGTGAAGTAAATCTAAATTCTCTAATGGACGAATTTGGGTTTCTGCTTGGAGTAAAATGGAATTTAGCACCAATTGGCTGTTAATTTATTTCTAAGCATGTAATTGTAGGAAACATTAAATCTGCTCTAGAAAATACAACTGTGTTCTTTCTATCTTTGTTTGCCAAGTACATCTGAGTATATGTTGTGTGTAGCTCAGTTGTGTTACAGAAAATTTCATCTTCCTGACAAGTCGCCCTGTATAACCTCTACATGTTAATTACAAGAAGCAGAAAAAAATCTAACATGGTAGCAAAAGCACATTAGTAGAACTGTAACAACCATAGGTAACAACACCATATGATCACATTACTTTCTTGGAACACAGCTGGTTACCACAGGTAACAAAAACTCGACACAAAAAAAAACACTTCAAGAACTTAGCTTGCCTCTTAGAAAAATATGGGTATACTTTCTTTTCGGACATCAGTATTTATAGAGTGCTTTTCCTAGAGGTCTTGAGAGGTAAGACTACACAGTAATTTACAGATCAAAGCACTGTAATCCTAAAACCTCTAAATTGTACAGTGGCTATAGAAATTATAAACAAGGAGATTTACCATAAGTGTCTCAAATTGGTGGTGTAACTTCAACTATTACAGTTTTGTCAATATGTTACTCTCTGGTGTCAGAAGTTATGCTGCAAAGAGCTATAACTCCGACCTTTTCAAGAGCTGATGATTTAGATGTGAGATTGATCAGTATAAGAAGTAATTGAAAGAAGAGAACTCATTGATCAGACCACTTAAATAGGGGTCCAAGTTTATAGCCAAAGATTTTACTACTATTAAATCATGTGAAGGTTGTACGACAATAATGTACATAAAGAATCAAACCATGCAGGAGAGAAAAGACAGACATATGAATGGAATCAACATGTTGTATTTCAATTTCATTGATCGATTTATAAACCAGTCTGATTCCTGTAATCCCGGGTGTACTGGGTTTGGCTGGGACGCCTGTGTGGTGCCAAGTTTTAGAGTTGTGACTAAGTGTTGATAACACACTGATGTTTCAGCAATTCCTGAGCAGTGCTCGCATAGCACCAAGGCCTACTCTGTTTCTCATGCTGCAGCCCCTCTATCTCCCCCCAGCCCCAAGTAGGCTGTGAGACGAGACAGGTGGGACAGCTGACCCTAACTGACTAAAGGGACATTCCATGTCATATAGCATCATCTTCAGCAAGAAAACAGGGGTAATATAAAATATGCAAGACCATAATACACTACCTAAAAGAGGTAGGGAATAAACTAAAGAAAATAGCTACAGATCTCATTTTTAGCCTGCTATCTACCCTCAAAGAAAATTAGCTAACAGTTGTTTTTTCTTAAAGGAGATCGCCACATAATTTTTCTAACATCTTAGAACACTTGTTTACTAAGACTTTATGTGCTAGTGATGCTCCTTTTAATATGTGAGCACTATGGTAAGATTTATAGTTACATCTGAAGGCATTAACTAGTTGACAGCCCTCATTTTTATTCCTATCCTCAGAAAACTAGTATGGCCATGTTTCAACCCCTATCTGCTATTTAACTGATAGAGAAGTTAGACCTGGCTGGAATCCTAACTGTTCAGAATACATGCCACCTTTTCAATTATGTACAAAATAACACAACAATAATACTACAACAACAATATACTATACTAATGTATTAAATGCAGAAGGGCAGATAACTCTATTTTTTTAAATAGAACTTTTGTAGGCAGGATGTATCATATGGCAAATTTCTGTTATACATAGAATGTGAATCTAACAATTCAAGAAATGTGATTTTAAAAGAAATTAAATTTGCATTGGCATCAACAGACCAATCCTATTAAAATTAGTGAGAGCTACAAAAGCATCACTAAAAAGAGTAACCAGTGCAAAAGAAACTGAAGTACTTTTAAGGTCTAAACTTCTCTAATTAAGGTTTGAAAGGGGGTCTAAACTCTATACTAATTACAAAATTATTTAAATGTCATAATGCTATAAACACCCATCTATTAAGCTGATAGCATAATACATGAAAACTATGTGGGATCATTTAAATAAGGATTGTACACAGGCAGCAATATTGAACTACCAAGCAACAGCAAAAATGCTATAGCTGCCTTTCTAGCTCTAGTTTTTAATTCCTGAGCTTTAACTGTTTATTTTTATTTAACTATTTAGGTATCCACCTCTTTCATATTACAACAATCATCAAAAAGACTCTACGTTCTGCAGACTTGTGACTCCTGCCAATAAGTAACATCTAAAAAGGACCCACTCATATACTTGACAAAAAAGGTTGGTAAAGTCAGATAAGTTTTAACACATAGGTTTAATAAGTCAGGTGGTTAAGCATAAGAACGGTTTTCCATCACTAGCAGTCATTAAGTGAAAATAACTTTCTAAAAGGACATTCTTGTTCAAACCGAAGTATGGGCTTAATGGCAGAATGACTGGTGACACTATCTGGTCTGTGATTAAAACTGATACTACTGAGAAGTAAGTTGAAGTGAAAGTTTATCTCATAAAGACTATTTTATAGTAACAGTGTTTCTGGGGCAAAACCTGCATGTTCTGGCAGGGGAAGAAAGAACTGCACTTATCCCAGAAGCCAACAGAGGTCTGACCTATTCTTCAATTTCAGTCTTTATAATCAGTAAAAAAGCTGAACAGTGACAAACAGCTACAGCTAGAATGCAGCCTAGAAGCATGTACACTTAGCCTTTCTACACAGCAAACACCAGGAGTTTCATCTGTCTGTGCTACTTAGATGCTCTGTGGATGGGAATCAGGGGTAAAAAAATATCTGGTTTGAGGAACTGAGAAGTGGTGGCTGAAGAAGAAACTACGCAGAACTTATGTCCATAACAAAGACAGGGAAATAAAGCAGTGGATGGGAGAATCACCTTGTGTAGAGCTGGCTGTGTGGCACAAAAAAGAGAATTCACACTGGTATTGCACCAGGATGATCCACTTCAGAAATAATACAGAGTCTCCAGTTTATTTCTGTTCATCCTTCAGGATGAGTTTTGCAATATGCACACCCAAAATATTCTTGTGACAGGTCTCACAACTTTAAAAATTCAGAGCAAACTCTACCAAGAAATTGAAAAAGCACATAAAATTTTGGAATCATGAGCAGATAAATGTTTTGAAATGTAAGGCTAGTAACACTGAAAAATCAATTTGTTGCTAAGATAAAGAACCTGTTACAGCTTCTTTGCATAAACAACTTCAAAGAGTACTTCACGTCAACATACACATAATAAGAGAGATGGCTCTGAAGCCCGCTCTGCAGCCCTGGTCCCTCTACCTGACTAGAGCTGCTGTGGCTACTTTAAGCTTGTGTGCATGAATTTCCTTTCCGTGGGAGCTGATACTGCTCTGAACCTCCTCCCAGTCAGAATTAAGGCATGACAAAAGCACACAGTCAGACTTCCAAGTTGGGAAATTAGCTTGGATCTCCCAGTACACACAGAGGGACAGTGGCCATCTTGAGTTTCAGAACTGACTCCAGGAGGAAGATGAGCCAAAATAAAAATCTGAACTGGCTGATGCAACGTTCAGTTCTTCTTCAAAGATTTTCAAGGATGACCCACACAGAAGCTTCCATTTAAAAGGAAACAAAAACAAACACCTCTTAAAATTTGGAAAAGAAAGAAAACCACTGATTTTGACAGCAAACCAAGTCAGCATTTTCATAATCTGCTGAAGACTTTCAACCTTTCCCATTGATAAAACATGGGACAGATGCTTGATTGCTTTGTTGCAGATTTATCGGGTCAGTGATGTTCACATCTGTAGTACCTGCTTTCCCTCATATTTCTGTCTCTTCCCACATAATATCCCACAACTCCCCCATCCTCATCTCCCATTCACTTACTACCTATTCTTTTAACCTCTTATCAGAAGTGGCACTGGGCTACTAGTTTAAGTCAGCTCAATTTAAGATGTTCATGGTCCCCCAAAACTGCCAGCACTCCACTTCTTCTCTCTCTTCTTCTTTTGCCCAGCTCTTTTCTGCCTCTGGGTTGCATCTGCAATTCTTGAAGCAGAGGAATCTGCATGCAAATATCCCACCACCTTCTATACATGCCCAAAACTTGGGCCAGATACATCCAAATCTTGTGGAAACAAGTTTTTTTACAAACCTGTTACAGGCAGTCTAGTTTGTCTGCATAAAGTCCATTGTTTTAAACAAAACACCATCCACTGCAGCCCAAATCACGGGACAAGGTTTGTGAACTTGAAAGAGGCATAATCAACAAACAGGTAAGACTGATGTGTACTGTTCTGTTTGAGAAAAATATAAATATTGAAGCAAGCAAAAATTACAGAAATAATTTGTAAAACCAACCAATCTTAGCACTTTCTTATGATATCTCATAGTATATTCCTAAACTTGCAAAAACAACTTGTAATTGCTAATGCCTAAATTAAACATTTTTTCTTTTTCACCTTTTGTTTTTTTAGCATTATTGTGAAAACATATTTGTATATGCTTGGCATCAGTGTTGGAATTTGTAGCTAATGGTGCAGCTGCTGTATTTTTACCTGAGCATTTACCCTTTCAGAAAGTAAAGAAATGGAAGGAAATTCTTTGATTCAAGTTCAACTCACAGTTTGGCTTTGACCCACCAAAGCCTGTAATCAGATCAGAATTTCCTAAGACGTGCAGGCCTCAGAAATAAAGGTTAGAAAAGGTTAATCTGTGTTATTAATGTTTGTGCAGCATAGTATTTGTTTTCTAAATTAAAAGGTTGGGGTTTTTTCAATTATTTTCCTCTCCAAACGTCATTTGAATTTTGATATAAATCCTACTTTCAGCTAAAAGGAAAAAAATAGGACATTTCTGCAATGTGGCCTTTAGAGATGTGACAGACTACACTTTTCATTTCGTGGGAAAGCATTAGATACCTGTTGTTTGCTTCACTGGTATCAGCAGAGACATGGGGAATTGATAGGAGGTCAAATTCATAGGAGGCAAGCACTGTATGTCTTACTTATCCTACATCAGCATTAAATTTCTGAGTGTCAAAGGATTGACATGCAAATAGAACACAGCTCAGAATCTCTCTACATACAAAGGATAGTTTCTGTCATCGTCACCTCCAGCTGTTCCTGGGTGCACATGAATGAAACATCCTTCCCAAATATCAAGGGCTATGGCTGCATCATTAGAAGCAGATACTGTGCTCAAGAAAAGTTGAGGAAGAAGTCTTAATTCTTTGTGTGAATTTTAACTCAATCAAGTACCTTCTGAGCCATGTAAAATATCATGACTACTCCTGTTGAATGCAGTATATTGCATTTCAGTAGGAACATGAAAAATCACAAGAGAAACCATTTTCAGATTTTAACAAGGGTCATCAGATAGCATAGAGATATTTGAGAAAGAACTCTTTCATATGTCAAACACTGTTAACTGAATATTACATACTGACATGGCGCATATTGAGGGAAAAGCCAGTATCAACAGTTGCCAAACATTTGTAAAAAATTACATAAATATTTACCTTCCTTGGGAGAGTTAAAAGTCTCTTGCTCTTCAATGAATTAAATGCACGGAATGATGGAAACAGAAAAAGAAATCAGCAAATTTAAAGTTAGATAAAGAAATGTGTTACATGTGACAATGGCATGTACAATGGCAGTACTCCAGCATATGTAAAAGTAATGTAGAAAATTAAAATGACAAACCATGACAAATAATAAAGCCTATGACTTTTTCTTTAAAATCAAGAGGAACAATGAAGTTACGAAGAAGCAGATTGTGGAGTCTTTAAGTTCTTCTGCTAGAGCAGTACCATCATACCCAAATTTAAGAATAACATAAAAATCTTAAAATTGCTTTAAGTATCATTCTCCCTCCTGAACCACACAGTACTATTTTCAATTCTGAAGTCTTTTCTCCAATAATGAGTGTCACAAATTTATTTTCTACTAACTGAAATCTATACTACTCAATAACCACTGGACTACTGAAAATCAGCTTTTAAGGAAAACATGCAAGATTATGAGGCTTGTACTTATTTGCAAGAGTTAGCAGTGCTAAAAAAAATAGTCTCCAGTGTGAGTAAAGATTCCACAAGCTGCCTCAAAATATGAAGTGCCACCTAATAATTTAAAAATAAAACCAGATATATGAAGACAAAACAAACAACACTGAAAGTCTGAGATCTAAAACTGAAGTGATTTTTTCTTTTTCTTATATTGATAGATCAGAAAAAAGATTTTACTGAAAGGGCTTGATCTTTTATCATTACCACAACCATACTCTCACTGCAATGACGTTTCAATGACCAAGTACATACAAACGGAACAGTTTTCACTAGGAACTCTTTTTTTTTTTTCTTTTTTTTAGGATCTTAAGTTGGTTACATATAAAAAGATACTCGCAACTCAATGTATTATTTGACAACATACTGATTTGCTGTACAAAACTATGATTCTCGTTTGTTTAAAAGGAAATACAGGACATCAAAACACTTAATTCCTCTGTGACATGACTGCCATTGTACATACGTTACACATATGACCTGTATACGTGTAATCCCCATTCAGTACCACCAGAATGTTCATGCAGTTTTCCCTCATGTAAAAACAGCAGCCCACACACACACATGCACTTCACCCTGCATACAAGATATGTACAAAGCTTGTGCTGCCTTTTCCAACATAAGCCAAGATACACCACCACCTAACGCTGGACGCACTTGTGCTTTTCTCAGTGTCACTCCATAAGGCCTATTGCCACTGCAAACACACACAGCCACCCCACTTCAGTTATGTTTCCAGATGTTCTTTACGCTTAAAAAGACTGTTAATTATCACAAACCTTACTCTCATTATAGGACTTCTGAAATAGGAAACTACATTGCTGAATGAAAAAGAAACCACGCTGTGAAGACCCAAATAGAAGCAGATTGAGGGAGACAGACCTGTTTTGCAAGAATTAGCCCTGAAAGACTGTTTCTGTACTACAATCATTGCATTTATATTGCTGGTCATAAATTTCACAGTATTTTTTTGTTATTTACTTGCTAGATTTCCTACTATAATCCCTACAATTATCTACTACAGGTAAAAAGGAGTGAAGGAAAATGTGCCAGATCTTCAGGGTGTATTAATTTTCTTGATCAATACAACGATTAACCATTATATGAAAATGCAGAGACCCACCCTCAAATCTATTCAAGCAAAAATTCCTGTCATGTTTGATAGCTGCAATGGCAGAGGACAGACTGAGTAAAGATCACGGAGGCATGCTTTGTAAAAAGGTATCATTTAAACACAACGCAACTACAGCACAAAGTTGTTTTATAAACAGCTGAAAATCAAAGTCAACCCAGAATCCCCATCCCTCCTAACAGTTTGCACTGTTCCACTCAAACACGATGCGAATAAAAAAACAGTGAAGCAAACCTCTTGAAGCTTAGCACAGAATGACATATCGAGAATACACCATTGCCCTTACCATGGCTTAGAATTTCACTGCTTTAGTCACTGAGCCAAAACATCTTAATAGCATCAGGTCCTTTTATAAAATTATCAGTTAACACAAAAAAAATCAAAACCACTTCTTCAGTAGCATAAGGTAGGGTAATGACTATTAAATTGTGATGTCTTGAAAACACACACAGACTCATCTATACAAGATCAACTTTCAATATTAAAGCATCTCGAGACTTGTAGATACCTAAGAAATACTGCTGACAGGATTGTCAAGGAAAGAATACAACTATGTCTTCCTTGAATATTACTGTAAGTAAAATAAAAATCATATTGCCTAAAAATTACAGAAGCCTACAATCTTAACTGCAACCACTTTAAAATGTCTGCACGCGCTGCAGCTTCTAAAAATATTTAGATAGAATTGTCTCAAATGAAATTAACTATGCCTCTCCTCTACTCCAAAGCTACACAAAGCTGTTCTCCCCTTTAGAATATAATCACCAAGAAGCCTTTTCTTTTTTTGCCTGTGTGCATATAATAATGCTGTTTTGACGTTTTAGTCCTTAAACTGGATTTTTCTCTACATTTAAGCTTTTTTCTCTGTTCCTGATCAGCAGTACCAACCTTCTTTCTGTAATGGAATGGGGAGCACTACTTTAGTCTTCTCTGTACCAACTACTTCTGTGATTTTTATTTTAAATAAAGGATCTTGTAAAACTACCTTAGGTTCTCATAAGTTGAAATTTTATGATTTCCAAACTGCCAGCCAGAGTAGTAACTAAGACAACATCATCTGGTAGAGACAAGGAAACAACCTTTTTTTAGTCCTAAATTTGACTACAAAACGGAATGTCTGAGATGCAATGTCAGTCCCTAAAGAAGCTTTATTAGCATGAACATGATCACTTGACATGATAGGTAAAGATTAAGAGTCAAAATATCACTCTGTTTCTCCAGATGAAAACCGTTACCAGTCTCTTGCTCCTTCATTAACTCTCATTTGTTCCCTAACGAGAGCTTTAAAGCGCAATAAAATTACTTTCCTGGATTCTTCCATGTCTCCTGAATATGCAAAGAGCAAATAAGGACCCCATCCTTGATATACAGACACATAATCTTTTTACAGCAATCCCTGTGACTTGTATAACAGACTCAGGTTCATAGATGTATATATTCAGATGTGTATTCAACCCTCACCGAACAACAGGATTTGTAAAGAATGTAAAGAAGTACTTTACTATAAAAATTATACTTTCTGGAATATGATACAGGTTCTTCTGGAAACACAGGATGTAAATACTGACCATCAAAATGTAGTTTCATTTGTAAATGAAGAAAACACATTTTGAAATGTTTCCTATGACATTTGTATACTCACTACATTTTGACATCATCTCTATCTATGGTGACTGTGAATTTAAACCAATATGGACACAATGCAGTTTCAAGTATAGTTAATATAAATCTTTTGCAGAACTCGTAAAGCTTTGGATTCAGTCCTACATTAAGGTCAGTCCTACATTAAGATCACTTCTAGTCACTACATTTGACACTGATATTTGACAGGGATTAGAGAGATATTAATCTAATATTAAAATTTGATACTGTAAATCGGAGCAAATACTGCATTTATAGACTCACTGAATTTAATTTCTTACAGCAGTATAAAGTTAGACATACTAGCATATTTATTTCAGCAGATATGACAAAAAAAAGTTTATAAAACTTATTCAATTTACTACTTCTCTGCAAATACATTCTGAGCCTGAACAGAGTATTAAATATGTGTAAAATCAGAAAACCTCCCTTTCAGAAGCACAAGTCAAAACCAAAAGTACTGTGTAGAGAAGGAAATCTCTTCAACCTTTAAATCCATGTGCTGTATTACAGCCATATGACACAGGTGGTATGATACATAACAACAAACCAAAGATATGACGCATCCTACTTGTGCATTTTGTATATAAGACGCAAGCTTATCAACCACAAGTATAAGCAAGAGTTCACTGAAACAGCATTACTTTAAGGTGTTTACGGTATCAACAACTTTCTAAACTCAGAGCAGCTTCAGTCTTCTGCTCAACTTTCTTTTTTTTTCCCTCTTCTGCACACATCCCATCTCTACTCAGTTTCACGTTAAGTTCTACATGCATTTCCAATGCCTTCAACAGAACATAAACTCATATTTTACTTTCACACATCAGCTATCAAGGACAGCAGAAAGATGATATATGAATACCCAAATAAAACCAACTTAAAATTAACTTAAGAGTTGATTCATCATTACATATTGCACCAATTTCTGACACTGAAGAGGAAACGTGAAAATTGAAATTCATTACTTATTACATTTCCCTAAAAAGCACCCCACTTGCTAATATGCAGAAATAGAAACTGAAAATGTAGTTTGCAACTAATTTATAATCCAGTTTTAGATTCACTACAAAACTACAGGACCCCAATGTAAAGTTTAAAATTATTAAAAGCCACTTATATTAGTATATTTATCATTCAAAATAAATAGATTTATAAAACAAGAGTACGGTTTATATATCCTAATTGAAGGTTTAGTATGTCATCACCATAAAATTAATGCAAACTGATTGCATGTTAATGCAAGCCATCATACACGAAATCCCCCATGGCAATCTGTCATCATAAGGCCATCATGGTCAGCAACATCATTTATCCAAGACTGTGATTAATATACAGTTCTGTAAAGCACTACAATATCTACAATATTTCATTAGATGCATTTCTTTAATTTCCACATAAAAGAAAACCTTATGGTATGTGGCAATCTCAGTCATTGCTTGTAGTCAGTGTGAAAACAGGGTTTTTAAAACACAGAAGAAAACATGAATGTGCAAATATTAGACACTGTGCCACTTCATTTTACCATGATAATTCATACTCTGCATGTTGCTAGAAAAGGAAACAGCAATGTATATATTATTTGATATGAGTATGTAAAACACATCGTCCATAACCATTAGGTCTACATTGTCTTTTTCATAAAAGCTGGATCAGTTTATTCTTAAGCAGGAAAGGGCTTGTGACTTGTGCTTTAACATTTCCCATGGTGATTATTTTGATTCTTCACTCACTGAAGTATGAACTCCAGACAAAAAACAGACTTTTTGATATTTATTATTAATCTATGTTAATAATGCACAACAATAAATATAAACCACAAAATAAGAAATGAGAAAGACTGTCAAAATGTTGCAAAAATCTTTGCCCCTGTTTTTTTTAGCTGATAACATATGATGTATGTGTTGGAAACTACCATGACTAATAGAAATTTCAAATGTAAAAGGGTACTAGAAAATTAAGGCAATTAAACCACATGTAATAATAACAACCCACAAGTCAAAGTCCACTAGATTTCCCAAACTAAAAATATGCTTTCATTCTCTTCTATTGCTTTATTGGTAGAAATACAGCATTGGGCACACAGTTATGCAAGTAGACTTTGGGTAAAGAAAGGTAAGAAATCAAAGAGTTTGAGCTATCATAAGCTCATTATTTGATACCTTGCTCTATACTGCCACTTCTTACTGGAACTTGCGGTAGCTGTCTTCCCCTACGACTGCTGAAGGATGTGTCTGCAGGAGGAGACTGTGTGGGACTTCCTTGTTGATGCGTTCTGCAAATGAAATTAAGATAAAAGCGAAATAAGCTAAATGAAGAGACTTTTTATATTCTGAATTTGAAACATTTCTGCATTTGGTCTATGCCATATGCACATACCCAGGCCTAGATATCTAGTAAACTTATAAGGCATCACATTTAATTTCTCTAACTACCTTCAACTAAGAAGAAATTATTTCCTTTGTTTTGGTTTGAGTGTTTGTTTAAAATTTATTTATTTTGGGGAGAAGAGGGGGTGTTGTGTTTTGTTTGGTTTTTTTTTTTCCTTTTTTTTAGATAAAGTACTAGTCAAAAACCACTGAATGAAAAGTAGGTTTTTTTAGAACCATTTATGATTATGACTCACAATTTATATATTCTCCTGCACTGGTTCAAGAGCAATAAAAAATACCACCTCTGTGTCTCATTAACTTTAGTATTCCCTTTGTGCTGATGCAATAAATGCACAAGGCCACAGAGAACTGGACAGCAAGTATCTACTCCCATAGGATAGCATGTGATTTTTCCCTGAACTCAAAGAAGGAAAAAAACCCTTTTAACCTTGGTGTTGGGGATGTGTGTGTGTGTGTGTGTGTGTATCTGTGTGTCATGCAAAGCATGTACAAGATTTTTAGTATTTATACCGAAGTGAATATCCTAAACCTCTTGGTTGAATTCTAGCTAGCACTATTTCAGAACAATGTGACTACTTGATTTCTTATATATAGATGCAGCTTCTGAGTTTGACACATCAAACACCTTTGAAACGCTGGCATTTAAAGCAAATATGGACACCGATTATAACTATAGGGAAAAAGTTTAAGAAAGTAAAACAAAGATGCAAAGCAGCAGAGCACTGAGGAGAGCTTACTATGAAATGTCCTTGCCAGTTACAGACTCACTATAGTGGATAAGCACTGTTTACTACACTAAGGTTGCAAGCAGATAGTTTTTCATTTTAAGTAACAAATTTGTGCAAATTCAAACTATTGTTGGCTTTCACTACGTAGATCAACTGACTTGTAACAGCAGCTTCTAAGATCAGCTAGCTGTGTGAACAGCACATGATTTTCTGCACAGTGTTTAAGAAAAGTACTTTGATAATTTTCAGATGGATACAGAACAAAACACAACAATGGAGGGACAAAACACAGCCAACCTTTTAGTCTTACTTAGCATAACTATTTAAATTCAACAGCAAGGAGTACCACCTGGATGGTGAAGATAGATGGCATAAAGGATATGGGAGAAGTGTAAATACCATGAAAAGAGGATAATCTGTAGTGCCAGAATGAGTGAATATGCCACGTATGCTCAGAAAAGTACAACACCACACTGAAACCTGGGAGGCAGAACATGAAGGCTATGCTGTACACATAATAGCAACCTTGTCAGAAGTGGAGAAGGTGGCGCCGACCCTCCAGATGCTAGGTGATGTACAGAGCATAAGGGTTTGATACTAGACTGCTCACTCGACCTTGAGCGAGCGTGATGTTTTCCCCTAATGACTGGCTGTTCAGTCGCTGGTGGGGTTGGAAGTCCCCTTCTAGAAAGACATGGTAGCAGACCCCTAAAACATCAGTGCCAAAAAGAAACTGTTCAGTTGTTAGCTCCAGGCACATCTTCCCACGCCCCCCTCCATCAAAGAACATTTCAAATCCTGGCTGCAGGACCAGGATTGATGTTTCAGATAGAAGTTATTAATTCTGAATGCAA
Organism: Lophotriccus pileatus; assembly: GCA_035583135.1. Lineage (NCBI taxonomy): Eukaryota > Metazoa > Chordata > Aves > Passeriformes > Tyrannidae > Lophotriccus > Lophotriccus pileatus. The sequence goes on from JAWWES010000115.1 coordinate 85,359,264, forward strand.
ATCCGTTTTCAAAATGACAAACTGTGGAACACTCACCACTGTGGATACACATGACCCTAATTGTGGAACTGTTGAACTGCACTGCTTATAGCAGAGAGTTGGCCAAAAACTCTAGCTGCACCTTAAACACAGCAAACACGAACTAACAACACTTAGGACATAGGGACTAGACCAGAGTAGGCTATGAATACCTAGTTTTATTGCAAAGCATGTCTGTTTCTAAAACATATCTTTTACCTTTATTAAAAATATTAACTTCATTTCAGTTAGTGTCCTAGAAAAGGACAATATGGAGGCACATATGTAATTCTCTGTTTCCCTAACAGTTTGAAATAAGAAATCTGTTTAAGTATCTGTAAGTACTAAAACAGAAATATGGTTCTGAAGGAACTATAATGAAAATTAAATATATTATGCAGTAAAAGGATCAATTGTGTTAGCATAATAAAGCATAATTAATACTAGTTTAGTAGTTGCATACACTGCAAGTAAAGGATAAGCTGAAACATTTCAGGTTTGTAGAGTGCCAAAGTGTTCTAAATGTGCCTTTTTACTCTTCCTTGGCTTTCCAACAGTGCAGCATTTTGTAAATGGCACTACTATATTTGCTGTTATTTCAGGAATTTCAATGTCTTGTGAATTGAAACAAATCATTTTATTATGGGGTGGTTTTGCTTGGGTTCTTTTTAATTTCTGTAGACTCACACATCCAGCATAATTTTCCCACAAAAGTGAAAGTAACCAAAGAACTGTCTGGTTCATATGACTAACATACACTGAAAAGTTATCCTAAAAAAAGCCCTATATATGAAATTACATGCAGATGCCTATCCAGGATAACAAACAGTTTCGGATTCAAAGCCATTTCATCAGTAAGAGTTTATGTAGAAGACCAGTCACAATGCAAAAGATTCAAGATTCTGTTGCCCTTGCTTATATTCTCTCTTAAGCCCTAGCACTTCTTCAGCTTAACTCCTGGCTTGCCCTGGTGATAACCGTGACATTCTTGAAGAGACTGAATCTCCTGATTCTGAAAGATGATTATGATAATGAAGATGAACTGAGTCCTGAAGATTCCTGTTTCTCCATGCTGAATGTAAAAGTAATCCATACCAACTGTTGCACGTAACCAGCTTTTAAGCCTCTGTTTTATCAGATGTCTAAACATCATAACATCCATAAGGTAAATATGGATCCCACTCAGCATCAGAAACTTCTTGTTTGCTTTTACTGTGAATAAATGCTTCAATCTAAAAAAGTCATCACATTCTCAGTTCTGATATTTTTCATTTTAGAGGTCAAATATCCTGGAATTTATTTGAGAGCCAAGTGAAACACTGAGTCTGTCCTACCATTACAGAACAGGACAGGACTTACCTGCAACTCAGAAACTTATCTCCTCCAGTAATACTCTTTTTACAGACATGGCCCCTTCCAAGAGAAAGATAGAGGATCTGCTTAACTCAAAGACCAATAAGGCTCAAGATTTGCATTAGCTGGGTTATTACAATGAGATGAATATGCTGCCTGGGATGCAAATGAAAAGAGAGCTAAAAGGCAACAGAAGAATAACTAGAATGGAGTTAAGGACTTGCTGGCCTAGGAGAAACACCTGTTGCTGGAAGGAAGAAGCCTGCAAATGACTGATCTCTAAAAAGAGACAAAAAGGAACAAGAAACAAGCATGGGAGACAAAAAGCTGGTGAAGAAATGAGACAGAATTGAGATAAGAAGTATGAAGAGGAGAAGAATTTGAGGAAAAAACGATACCTGGTGAGAAATGAGACTGCAGTGAGCACATACATGTGTATCTCATCTCCTGGTTCCTCACAGAAGGCGGTAACACCGCAGGTAGAAAACCTATTAATTCAGCTGGTAATGGTCTACAGGGGAATCCTACAGGTTCCAGCTCTACCAGCATTCAAGAAAACTCAAATTCCTTTCTCTTCAGACAGATGCCTCAGTGACACATATTAAATAAAACATGCTGCCACCTAAGAAACTATAAAGCAAAACGAAGAACAAGATGGCATCACCAATCCAGCACACCCCTGGCATCGTGTCCTACGCAAAACATAGAAAATACAGTTGAAGGCTGTGTGTATCCTAGCATATATGACAGGTAACATCATATCTGGCATTTCTGGGGTTATCAGTTAGGGTTGAAAGAAAACATTTTAGGATTGGGATGATCCAAATTTTACAAGTTTTGCTCATTCAGACAAGAACAGAAAATGCTGAATTTTCATGGAATCAGTTGTCCTCCTCCAGAAGATTTTACTGAATTCCATCTTGAAGGCTTATCTCATTGAATTAAGAGAAGGTTTAGGTTCTTTAAACTATGGCTTTTTCCCTTTTATATACATTTCCTAAGATATCACAATACATAGAAAATTTAATCTTACATAACATGCTGAAATGCTTTATAGAGAAACTGACAGCATGCTGATATGCTATTCCAGTAACCTGTTTAACTAATAGACAAGATTTGCAAATTGTAAAATACAGAGCAATTCTTAGAAAAATAAAAAAAGGATATTTGAAGAAGAAAGAGCCTTGAATTATGTTTGATAAGAAAATTAATTGCCTACCCTATTATCAAAACTTTTCGGCACTAGTGCAATATTACATCTATGAAGAAATACTGAACTAGATAATATAATATAATGGCCTGTCTTCGCGAACGAAGAGCCGGGGAAGGTCCTTACCCGCATATGCAGATAAGGCCTTCGAGC
>JAWWES010000115.1:85362097-85447760 GCA_035583135.1 Lophotriccus pileatus
CTGACCGGGAATCGAACCCGCGGTCTCAAGGGTACCAGCCCTGCGTCTTAACCACTAGACCACCGGGGGCTCCCAATACTGAACTACAGCACTTGGATTTAGACATTTTGTCTCATATCTACTACCATGAATCATTTTAGGGAAACAGAAACCTACAGTATGTGACACAGAGATGTGAAAAGAAGCAGCACAATTCATGTTTCCCTATGGTCTTGTTCACTGGGTTCATTGCTAAATGGCTACCAAGAACCAGATCCCTTCCTAACACTTCAGAAGTTAGAAAAAATGGGTGAAAAATGTCTTTAGTGATCTCTGTAGCAAAACAGTTTCTCATTCAATCATAGCAAGGGTTTCAGTCATCATTTAGGTAATTTCTCTTATTCAAATTGAAAAAGAAACTGGGTTGCTGTGACAACAGAATTATAAAACTCAAGAAAAATATAACCATTGCTTTTCCATGAGGAACGATGATCTGGGACTCAAAGCTGTAAAACAAACTAAAAGCTCTGAAGTTTTGCTATATAATATGTGTTTTCATTGAAAACAGAGATGTCTGTGTTGTTCATGGAAGACTTTCAGCTCTCACAATGTAAACAGATGTACATTCCACCTCTGCTCATCAAGGTAACATAAATCTATTTCTGACAGAGGTAGGACCTCACCCCTCCTCACTGGTCTTACTTTAGGAAGACACAGGGTTTAAAATTTAACTAGATGTTTTTATGATTCAGTATATATCTTTGTTTTTTTCACTACTTCTTAAGAATTTGAATATGTAACCCCATACTACTGTAGCATCAAAGTTAAAAGTTATAATGATAATACAAGTTCAGGAAAAAGTTCAGGAAAATTCAATAAATACAAAAGTTAAAGTTCTAGTGTTTATATTAACTCTATTTAATGATAGATGTTGAAATTTTCTATACATATATAAATGTGTAACAACTTTTTATATATTAAAGTGAAATTAACTTGATCACAGACATTTTGAATTATCTATATCTATCTCTCTATTTTATCATCCTCAAAATTAATCTAAAATAAAGATTTTTTTGAAAAAAATCAGAGTTTAAGTGCAGAAACTAACTGCTAATCTTTACCATTGAATTTATCTGCAATGATGAATGCCATATGTATGCGGTACAGTGCTAATAATACAGATACAAAGTAAATAATACTGTCGATTACAACAACATTGCTTTGGGTACTGTCACAGATGTTCTAAAAAAGTTACGTTAGAGGTATATTCAAAAAACTGGAATCAAACTGATAATAAGAGGTTTTTACACATCGATCCACAATCCTACCTTTCTGTTTCAGTTGCGGAGCTTTTCCTAGTTTGTTTTTGGCTGCTATATCTTTCCACTTTTCTGGATTGCCTGTGGAATGACATGTCAGAAAAGAAATAAACAAAGAACAAAAAGAATACAGAAATATGAAGATTATTTATTCATGTATTATAAACATAATAACAGAAATGGTTGACAGATAAGAAAGTGACAATGATCATCATGAACAGACTGGTGAATTTGAGGTATAAGAGCCATTGCACTGATTAGGTTTGACTGAGGCTCATGGTGTGAGAGTTATGAGGTACCAAAACATGGAAGAAAACATTAATCCTGACTGAGCCTGCAACTAGTTTCCCCTTCACAGTCTGTATTTGATTAAAACAATGCCTCCTCATAGGCCTATAAGTCGCCTCTTAACAGCATGAAAAAGAAATTCAGAGTAGAAAGCAGGAATAAAATGTTGCAGAAAGTACCAGAAAATACTATTCAAATGTAAACTTCAAAAATTGTTTGAATCTAAATTTCAAAAGCAAAACAAATACTGCATCATATCAGATTTAAATAAGGGTGTCACTATATTAATAAAAACTTGGCTTTTAAAATTCTCGTCCTATTAAAACTTCTTAAAGTTTTTAGAAATAGTTTAAACCAATTCTATTTTTTTTCTAGTCAGTATAAATAAGATAGACATTTATTTCATTCCTTCTCTCCTTTTCTACACAAATCTTTCATAGAATCCACCTGACATTTGGGCAGTTACCTCTGACAGTCTAAGCACTTACTTTGATAGTAAATAAGAACAATGAACAGCAATATGAGTCAATACATGTAAGAACAAAGCTAAAGTCATATTTCATTATTACTACCCAGGACTATAAACATACTATGCAAATCTCTGCAAATCTTGTGTTCCAAAATTTTCTGTATTATCCATAGCAACGTGAGCATTTGCAATTTAGGATTTACAATTTTAAACCTCTAAAAACAATCAATATATACTAGTTTTTTAGAAGAAAAAGTGCAAACAGTATTTCAGGAGTGGTCAAAACCAGGGAGTGATGATTATTCATTCCTAGACCAGAAACTTTGACAAACTTTAACACATGTAAGATCTTGTAATGATACAATCAATATCATGTATTAAGCTATATAAGAATTATTTAGGGCAAAACAAATAGATTAAAATAATATTTAAAGTAATATGTTCTCCTTTAAACCTTTGTGGTTATAAAGAGTAATCCAATCTCTGACCTGGAAGATACCTAAACAGCTGTGACACTAAATTATACCCAAAGAACACAATCACAGTGGATTTTCATTATTTGTACCCACTGCAATATTTGATGAGCATTAGATTGTGACGCAGTATATTCCACAACAAAGGAAACACTGTAGCAAAATACAAAATGCTTTCTGCATAAGCAGAGGTCATTACCTGAAGCTTTCTGGGTTTTGAAAGAATAAATTTCCTTACAAAAAATAGTACTTCAGATTAAAAATTAAAATCCCTTTTGTCCTCAAGCAAATTTTTTCAGATTTATTTTTTGTATATTCTCATTACTTTTAAATTCTATTCCTTTACCTGGACAAATGTAAGGTAGATACACAGGAAACCACACATATGAAATGCTGCAGCTTTACATAAAAACTACGGTTAGCAAAGTATTTAAAATTATGGCTAGATCCACTGTATTAGCAGCAACATTATCGTTCAAATTATGCCGCCCTCTTCATTTTCTGTTTAGTTGGTTGGTTGGCGCTTCTTTTTCTTTACTCCTTGTGTCACTTGCTTGGATTGTGACATTACATGCGATGGAGAAAAAGAACACATAGTGACTACTTTTAGTAGAATGGAAAAGCTGAGAGTAGGACATGCCTTCCTGTGAAAAGTAAAAATTAATACATAGCACTAATGAGCTGAATACTTTTATTTCTCTGCTCTCAGTGCTGTCCTTGGGACTTTTATGTAAAATCAGTTTCCTTTCTCTTTCCTTTCTCTTGCTAAGAGGATGCTGTATAAATTCCCATATGGCTCAACAGCTTACTACAATGCTTGGAGTCCTGGCTCGGCTTGAGCACAGTGTGGGCATTGGTAGGTGGGCATTTATAAGTAGGTGTCCTTTTGTGCTCAAATACAGTGTACGAAGAGCGCAGTGGGGTAAGAACACTCGTGTCATACTCAAATTTACCTCTTAAACGTACTTTTAAGGAGAATAAATATTATCCATGAGCAATACATGCATATATGTACTTGTACATAAAACCAGAAAAAGAAAAAAAAAATGTGAAAGTATGCAGTGCATGTGAAGAATATACTATAATCAATACCTCATTTATCTACGATTTTAGTAAATAAGGATACCTCTGTGCTGCTCCAGGTTTAGCACTTAGGTGGTCTACACTGTCCTGTTTTGGAATGCAAGACTCCAGCGTCCTTGTTCTTCACAATATTTGGGAAGATGGATGTGTATTTGGACAGAATGAGCAGAAACAAAGAGATGGTCACATGCAGTGAAGGTGGAGACATGCAGTCAAATATATAAACCAAAAGCATTAAGGCACTATCTCTTGAAAAAGGCTGTATTTCTCATTTCCCCTTCCACTGATTTAATTCAAAGATTGTAGGGAAACATTAAAATTTTTAGATGTAATATCAACAACCTAAGATGTAATAAACAATAGAATGAAAGTCACAACAATGTTTTAAAAAACATTTATATTCTACATGGCGAATGGCAGCACTGTTGTTTAATAGATGTTATTATCCTTCTCCAGAATTAATCCACACTATCCTTCATTAGATTAATATATGAATCTATACAGAACATCTTCCTTTACAAAGCTGCATATTTTGTCATTATACTGTGAAATTCTCCTGAAAATACAAGTAATTTTCATCATTTTATATATTTTGATGAAAATTTTGTATTTTGTAATAATTAACAATAATTCAATAGCAAAGTAGAATAACTGACTCAGCTTTCTTTAAAAACAAACAAAACAAACAAACAAAACCCCAAATGAAGATCAGACTATTTTTGAATTTCCGAATATCAAATTTGGGTTTTAACGATAAAACTCAGAAAAATTTGCAGTCCACTACTAATCTAGGTAATGCAATATATTTGCATCTATACCTACATTAAAGTAAGGAAATGCTAAGATTTCTCTTTTGGATCATAAATCTACCAACTGTGACACCAAATCAGTGAGCAATAGGTATCATATATAGATAAGCACTTTATATTATTTTATATACAGACAAACTATTCAAGTTCATGTTCCAAATACCTACGTGCCTCAAAATATTTAACACTGTTGAGTGTAAACAAAATTTACACAGAGAAATATGACAATATTCCTATCAAAAGTAAGAAGTATTATTCCTAAAGTGACAAAATAACATTTTAATACAATTCAGTGTCTAACATTTTTAAATTATTTATTATTGGCTTGTACAAGAGACCTCAGTGTTTTGCATTGAGTCTGTTACTTTATGAAGCCTTAAAGCCATCAGGAATGTCATGTTCAACACTTCCTGATCTTTACTGAAGTTTTCTAAAAGGCTGGATCTACATAGGATGTGAACTGGGAAGCCACAAATACTCTGAGGGCTTGCTACCTCCTCACGCTCATTCTTAGCAGTTCAATTCACGTCTTGCAAAACTGCTTCCCTGATCAAGTCACATAGTGGTTGTCTAAAGATGGGAAAGGATCATCTGACCAAATCATTCTTTCACTGGAAGTGAACAGCACAGCAAAGCAAATTCATGAAAGTACCAAAGGGGCACTTGCTCTACAGCTGGATTTGGGATGACTTGGATAAGCATTCTTATAGATGCATGTATGACTGACAAAAGCTGCTTCTCTTAACTGAAAATATATGAAAATTAATTTTTACAGGCTTTTTTTATTCACTCTTGGTTATATGCTGACAATATATGTAGACCTCTCAAAAAGAACAATCTGAATAAAATTTCCACCTACCACTAAATGCTCAGCTTTCATATCCCTTGTTTCTATCATCACTTAAATTTCAGTTTCACAGTTCTCCAGATACCAGCCTATGTTGTAGGCATTAGACATTTAGACCTTCCAATTCTAATTTCCAATAAAAAAAAACCAACTAAAAACCTTCCAGAAATGAAGCTATCAAGTTCAAATGAACAACTGTTCTTTAAAATATCTTATAGAAATGCATGATACTAATCAAATATTTGTAAATTCTTAACACTGAAATAATACATAACTCATGTCTCATCTTGTCAGTGTAAATGAAAGAGTCATTTCTTTCTAATACAGCAAATGAACAAAGTCCAGACTAACAATAATCTTGCAAGGTCTTTTATTAAAATTTATGTTAGAAATCATTATCAATAAATAAAATGTTGCAAAAAATTTTATCAAAATTAGAAATAATGCATGTCATATGCATTTAAGAACTGTATGTTGATTGCACCCCATATGCAAATTTGGCCAATTTGTAGGATAAATATGTAATGTACTCAAATGAAGAGTAAGATCACAACTGTCAAAGTCAATTAATCTGTAAAATATTATTTGCAAGTGGTGATAAGTAGTTAGTTAGTTAGTTAGCCCTGCTGATCCATCAGACAGTCATTCCCCAATACCTGCTGTTTCAGTAGTCAAATTGTTACAAGCATATCTTAAAAAAACTATAGAAAAGTTATAGAACTGATTGGTGTTGGCCCACTGCAATAAATATGGGAAATAATCAGAACAAATGAAAACTAAAAGAGTAGAAAACAAAGGTAAAGTACCTTTGATTCCCTCACTGATAGTCTGTCTGCAGACAAGGCGGGCTACTAGCTTGTATTGGACATGCAACGCAAAGAGTCCAGTGTTCTCAGAACTTCTTTTAATCTGGGAGAATGGTCCTGGAACTGGTAGGCCGCAAACACTCATCAGGATTGAGGTCAACCTAAACCCCTGCTAGATTCATCCATGACTGCATCATTGGGATTTGGTGACCAGATTGCTTGCAAGACTTACAAACCCAAAAAGGCACCGATTTCGCTTAGAAAAATTAGATTGCTGTTTATCCAACTCAAAATCCTTCCCACAACAGATTCTATATCCTACAGATGTTTTAATGTAAAATGCTTGCTAACTGGTATTAGACAATTTCAGTCTTTCTCTACAAAATTTCAGCTGACAGAAAAAGGCCTACAACTCTGCGTTGGAAATGGCAGAATTTAGATGAAAACCTCATTTCACTGAAATGTGATATGATTATGATTTAATTTGAATTGCTGATCACAATATTTCATTGTCGGATACTCTGAAGTCACAGGTAATCTTTCCATCAAATCAAAAAATGAGAAGAAAAATTACTTAAAAATTCCTAAAAGACACAAAGTTCATTTTGAAACTATTAACAGCTGTCCCGTCAAATGGATGTGTTGGCAAAATTTCTGGAAATGCAATATCTGTAAGGGGGGACAATTTTAAAATAATTTCCAATGTCATCAATTTAATTTCATAGTTTATATTGCTAACTCAAATAAGAAAAGAATTGCTCTCCAAACACAGTTACACTCTTCCCTCCTTGTATGAGTGGAATATATCCAGTATCAACCAAATAAGATAAATCATAGTATAAATATTAGTAATGTGGATAGACTTTAGCAGAAGGTGAGCATTGGCACCACAGTAACTGAGTTTTATCAATATACCAGTCTTAGAGCTTTAAGTTCAACTCCATAATATCATGTACAGATTATTTACATGGACCATCTGTATCCTGCCACTTACTGTAGTACAAAAGATCTAAAGGGAAAATTTTTAATTTGCATCTCAATAGTAACTATAATGTTTACTTAAAACAAGCCCAGATATACTGACATAAAAATATCAAAAAATTACTACTGCCAAAGTAATGAAAACCGCAAGCTGATCTGATTAGAAAGCTCATGAGAAGTAAAAAAAAGGTGCTTTCATCAATCATAGGTGATATTCAGCATAAAAATTTCTTTAAAGCCCTGACGGTCTTAACAAAAACCTACCTTATTAGGAACACCTGCTCCATGGGGATCATCCTGATTTGGACAGAATTTACACAGTGCCAATTTTTACAGACATTAACTAGAAAATGTTAACAAGACTTCCAGTTTGTGGAGGGTTTTTTCCCATTTCGGAACAGTTGGTTAAGAAAAGGAAAACCAAAACCAATACAAATAAACATGTATACAAGAATATGCTCTACAACAAATATTTATAGTATTATAAAGCACCACAGTGAAAGCACCACCACCATTTACAGAAGCAGGTCAAACAGACTAAAGGACATTAACACAGATGGTGTTCTGTTGTATCAGACACGTTATTTCATGGCTCATGCCCATTCAGGCAAACAAAAAAACTTGAAAAGACGTTAATTCCTAGGTGCTTTATAACAGTTACACAAAATGCAGAGATGATGTCTAAACTGCTGCTTCATTTTGGGCTTCTGGAGGTTGCAATTCTTTCTCTGCATATATGCATATTTCTAAATTTCAGTGTACTCCTCTGAGAGTGCAAGATGCAGTAAGCCATTTTTCGACTGGGAGGAGTTGACTAGTACCTGTCATCCTCCGGAGATGCATGCTGGATATGAATCCTGGGACTAGTAGGTCGTCTCCTCTCTAGGGAGGGGGACAATCTACTCCTGTTTGCCCATTCAATAAAACAGGGAAAAAAAATACAATATTTAGTTTGTGATAAAATTAAATATATGGGATTTGGGATTGGAAAAATACCCCAAAAAGTAATGAAAGTCTGTAATTTAATTTTTTAAAACAGTTTTCCAATACCTGAGTATACTTTTCTTAAGGTTGCTTACTACAGTAACATTATATCTGAGACAAAGAGAATGTATGTCCAAAGATGCAGAATTTAGACCAATATAAATATTCTACATGGTGTACAATTAAGTTTTCAAATATTCTCAGATGCTAGACTACCTAGAAACCTGTCATTTGCATAGGAAGCTGCAATTCCAAACTAGAAGAGCTTTTCAAAGACCATATGATGCTCATTTTCTTGTGATTTTGCTAAGCCCAACGCTCCTAGCTCTTTGCACAGAAAAATGTAATCTCAGTAAAAACTCAGGACTATGAATTATAAGAAAAAGTCTAGTCTAGGGCATAAAGTCACTCTTTTCTGGAATGCAGTGAAAGAGTACAGGTAAATTATTTAGCTACAACTAAGCTACACATATTTGTGTACAAGTACTTGGGTAATCTTTTACCATTTGAAAATATATATTGAAAGCATGTGCAGGCAACTTCCTCTTCTGTCCATTTCTCTTTACCCCCAAAGTACATGCCGTTATGTTACATAATTAAATTTAACAAAAAGGACCAGAACTGAGAATGAAAACTGGTGTATCACATGATTTTTTTTTCTTGGAAAAGCTCATTTAATTTAAACTATATATATTGTATTACAGACTCATGCTGCTTATTTCATTGGGATGTTATGTATTCGTAATAGTACAACTGTAATAAAACAATCTTAAAATATACTGGTTTATTGGTGAATAGCAAAATGTTTACACAAACTCTGCACAACTATCCAATATTTCCCTTTCTGAGGTATTTTTCCAGTCCATGCAATAAGGAAAAGGGTTTGATTTATGGAACATGCAAATAACAAAAATTTCAGGGATATTAGCATTATTTGAACAGTTAGGTAGGCCTTTCAGAAGTTTTAAGAGCAAATAGGTTGTTAGTAGTTAGTTTCTTTTTCTCTCCAAAGCAAGGGTTAAAGAACACGTTAATGCATCAGTGCACTCAGTCAAAGCCCTTAATATGCTGATATCCTCCACAAATATTAAAGAGCATTTGATAGAATTAGCTAGGTCATTGAGTATGAGCTTTGAGAACATGCTCCCTTTCACTAAATATTGAGTTACTGTGAGCCACAGTACAACACAAACATGTAATAACCTACTTCTTTATATGGTTGAAAAGAAACACAATATATCACAGACCTAATGCAAACAGTTATTACACTGTACATTGTTTTAAATGTAAATGGAGATATTCAACACAACTGTGAAAGGCATGCAACATAAAAATCAACATGAAATCAGGACGGGCCTTAATTCGATCAAGTGACACCTCCAACTTCCCTGTTATCTATTTATGATGGGGTAATAGTTAAGCTTTGTCTCTTGTTTAGGTGTCAGTGACTAGATGACAGCAAACATCCCGTTTTGCTTCCTACTGCAGTGAAGCACCTCAGAACAAATCTGACACAGCTCTGGGGCAGGTATGCCGACCCTGTTGTACATGAACTAACGCCTGGGCTGTGCTCCTTGGTTTTATTTGCTCAGATCTCCATTAGCTAACCTCGCAGGCCAAAAGCATACAAAAAGTACCAGTCTATACAACTGCTCTTCTGCCAACTGCTAATACACAAAACGATTGTAACATAAGCCATACTATATATTATGAAGTGACTGTCACTGGCTGCAATCTTAAATCAATCTGGGTATGATGCTATTATAAGGAGAAACCATTGCTGGATGAGCTCAGATTGTGCTCTTAAACCTCATGCCTAGGTGCTTTCCTGAGTGGATGGTAAAAACAAATTTCTCCATTCTAAAGAAATAGCACCCAATTTACATGGGAAAAAAAAAAAGGCAGAAATTCTGAGACACAGTGAAAAGAATACTAAAAAAAAAAAAAAAAAACATACCAAAGGAAGTAGTAGCAGGAAGAACATTTTTAATGGCACTAGTGGACGTTTATGACTATATTACAAACTTAAATAAGCCCTGCAGATCATCATAGGAAGTTCAACAACACAATCAAAAACCCCAAACAAAACAGCTTGGAATAAATAGGGGGATGAGAAGTGGGAAGAGAGAAAAAAAAAGGCAGGCATGGTGAAACTGCATAGTGGTATTTGTAGGGGCTGGATATTTTTGAGTGTCCTAGAGTACACTGTGCAAAGGAGAAGTATATGAAGGATTAAGCTCTGTACCAAACAAGTCCATTTACCACAAAAACTTTGGCAGCCATGTTAAGGCAAGATCAGTGTGCCATGCAAGTTGTGTGGATGTTACTTGCTCAAATGATGGAACTTGAAGAAGGAGAAAAGGAATTTTTTTGTTGTTGTTGCTTTGGTTCTGGTTTAGTGCAATTAACAAGACTTGTATATCACAAATTCATGTATACAGCTGAAAGTATTTTTCTACTTGTATAAATGGGTCAATAAAATTACTTTTACTGGCAAAGTAGCATCTTAAAAAACAGTAAATACTCTGACCCTTCCCAATTACATGAATGACATTGTAGAGTTCAAGGATCAAAACCATTTCCATAAATCAGTGACAAAGAGAAATGGGGCTCTACTGTCCATTGGTTACACACAATCAATTTAACCATTTTGTTAAAAAAGGATTAAGTGGTCCATTTTAGCTCTTGATCTCAAATACAATCAAATTTATATCCTCTGAGACAAAAGGTTATAAGTAGAAATATTCCACCTATTTCACAGGTGAATATACTCCTAATGTTGCTGAAAATATATAAAGCCGTATTTAGAAGTCTGTATTTCGAGGCATAAACGTCTAAACTTTTAAACAAAATCTACAATGACATTCATGGAGGGGAGAGGAGAGAAGAAACACCATGCGAACAACTAAGAATGCCTTTAACGTAGGTCCCTCAAATATAGTGATAATAAAATTGTGGTTTAGATTGGAGTTCACAAAACCATACCCTGTTTCTCTTTGCTACAAGCAGGTCTGACCCAACCGAGATGGTTGTCTCATCTTTTCTTACTCTCCAGTGATGAAGACAACCTTTGCCATATCATACATTACAGCATTTCATCATACCTGCTTTCAAAAAAGGTTTCTTAGAGCTTAAGAACTTGTTTTACAATATTTTAAATCTTCTGTTCTCATCCAGCACAAAACCAAAATGCTTTCTGTCCTGAACCTAATTCTGTTCTTCAAACTAAAGACTCCTCTATCATTACATGCAATTGATGACTAACCTCACATTAAAGTGTAAGCAGGTTCCACATTTAACAGTGGAGAATGAAATCTTCTAAAATTTGCTTCCAGCAAAACAAATAGAATAATTGCATGGGCTTCATATTTTTAATACAACATCTTCCTCCAAAACTTGGGCTGTACTGGAAAAACATCTTCTATGTCAGAAGAAAGGGGAAAAAAGTATGTCCTAAATCCTCTGCCAAAGCCACACGGATTTTATTATTTTCAATGAAACCATCAAGAAAATCCTGAATATGAATTTACTAAAAAAGATCTGATGAAAGACCCCAAGTCAAAAGTACCTATTTAGGACTTCTAAATGCTAAGAAAAACTTTCATAGTGATGGGCAAGTTGTCTGGATCAGGTCTACTGAGGATTTGGCAAAACCACATTTAGTAGCAATAGAGACCATTAATAGAGATTAAACACTTTTCATTACGAAGAGCTCATGAAAAATGTTTCAGATTCTGCATAGTGTCATTGGACAGAGGCTTCTGGACATGAATTATAAAGACATAACAGAACTAATTAACATCAATGACAGATGTAGTTTTGAGTATAAGATTTTAACTACATAGTTTATAATTGCCAGTTACTGTTTCATTGAATATTCAGCTCCATGGGCGGTACCTTGAAACAAGTATAAAGCATACTGCTCATGTCCATCCATATGCTATTACATTAAATAACTACTTGGAGATGGCTTTACTTCAGCTGAACTTTTTTCTTGGTTGTTTGTTTTTTTTTAATAACGATGCTTATATTATCTATAGTGTCTTGAGCTCAGTCTGAAAAAGGAATGAACTACTGTAGGTCCATCAGAGTTATCTCAGCAGAGCCTTAATCACTCATCTGCAACAAAGGCACAACTTGAAAAGAGCACAGTTCCAGCCAAGGAGCAGTGGAAAGCGAAGAGGAAGGAAAGGGAAATTTCAAATAAAAAAAGGAGAAACCCTAACTCAAAGAGAAAAGTGCATTCTTAGTGCCTTTCTTCACATATTCTCTCCCACAACAAAGAAAATGATGTAACTGTTACAATCATCATACCGTGGGTTGACTGGCAAAACATTATTAACTGCCACATTAGTTAAATATGTATTGCACAGATGAAATTGTAATTCCATCCTATTCCCACTCAAAGGGAGCCTATGATAGCCCTTAGTGAACGTAAAATCTCACTCTAAAATGGTATCATTCTTAGCCCAAAACACATGTGATTATGAAAATTCCCTTGTGGAATCATTCCATCCATCAAATACACCAGCAGTATTTGATTCACCTAAAATTTTGAACCAAGCTATTGTAAAAGTAAAAATATAGAAAGAATCCATAACATGCCTGCACAATATATGTGACACAACAATATTTCATTTAATTGCAAACATGTCTTCTTAAGACTTCTGTGAACCTTAATGTTATAGAGTGAAAAAAACTGTAATGCAGTGATTTGCCTTGTAATTGCAAAAGCAGATGCAGCAGATTAGATTAGGAAAGCAATGAAGTTTGGCTGTTTTGTAAAAAACATATCACTAAACAAACTGCAGCTCTGGTTTGAAATATGAGAGTTTTATCATAATTTATAATTTATGCCACTGCTTTATCAGCAGTCCACAGAACAATCGAGAAACAAATATAAAATTTTTTAGCAAATGATGATGAAGATTCACAACTAAGTGATAGTTTCAAAATACTTAACACTGCAATGCTATTATCAGCATACTGAGGACTTTTGTAAACGACGAACATCAGCTTGAACTAAAACAAGGAAAATAGCCAGAAGCAGTTATAAACTCCAACACACAATTTACATGACATACATGAATATAGGAGCAAAAATGTCTACAAATACCAAAGCAGACAAGAATGTACAAGAATGTAGAGTAGTCATATGAAGAAAAACAAAACTGATAAAGATCACCAGCACAGATGACAAGAAATTCATAAGTTTTTATTTTATACCTTTCTCGTTCTGGTGAATGCAAACTAGTATCTGGTCTCAAGCAGTTGGTACTAGCACTCCTAGCCCTGTCAAGGGAGGGCTGCAGTTCACTAGTGCCAGTGCATTGCATCCAATGGTAGAAGAGAAAGAAAAAGAAAACAAAGAAAGGAATACAATGTTAGATATTAACTCATAAAATAATGCTTTCTTTACAGAAAATGTAGGATCTCAATGATTTAATTAAGGAAAACATAAAAAAGCTGACTGGATGATAGTGTCAAGGTTTGTTTAGAAAACAAAAGCAAACAAAAGACTGCTAGAAATTTTTTGCAAATATCGTTGAAATGTTTAAAACTGAATGAGACAGAACAGCATCCACTTGTAAGAAAAGTGGAATGAGAAATACCAAACAATAAATTTAAATCCTTATTAACAGCAGTAAATATTAAGCCAACATAAAAGAATGTGATACACTATATGTCATGTGAAATCCCTTTACAGTGAAGCTTATTTATTCTGCAAATCCATATTAGATACCAAACAAGGGGGGGATTAATCCTCAGTTTCTTACCTAACTGGCAGATCATTTCCAAATTTCGATATTCGTGAATTAAGGCAATCATGAAGGAGTGAAATATCCTGTCTAATCACGGATTTGGTCTTAGCACATGCAGGAAGAGTTGAGCTTTGTGAATTAAAATCATTTAAACAAAATGAAAGTAAATTGAATATGTAACAGAAATTTCATACATAAACAAAAGAATGTAACAAAGAAAACCATGAAACATAAAATTTTAACAGTGAAGACAACTTCACCTAATACAAAGTAGCTTGGTTTGGATTTTTTGGTATGTAGGCATTAGCTTAAACAATTATTTTATGTCATTTTAGGATTTTATCCCTTATGGCTCAATTACAAAAATGTATGAAACATTTTATGGGGGTTTTTATTATTATTTAATGAGTCTATTCATTTTTTATGAAAGGAGCTTTAAACTCTAAAGGACTTTAAAGGGTACTCTAAACACTTCTTACCTGTACAAGTTCCAATGAGTACCATTTTCTAGTAAAGGCATCTTGGGTGGTAATGTTTTATAGTGCCTAACAGAACTTCTTGAATGTGGTGGAACAGAAAAGAAAGAACAAAAAAAAAACATGCCAGAAATAAAAAGACAGATAAAGACAAGCCAAGACTGACAAGAATGTAAAATAAATGCATAATTTCTATTACATTTTATACCTGTATGAGTAGATTTCTCAGTATATGTTTTTCTCATCTACTGTGACAGCTAACCAGGGGATAAATTTTTGTATCTACACTTTTTTTAATACAGTGGGTGAACTCATGGCAATACTAGTACAGCTGAGATGTTTTCTTGAAATGAAGGTAATATAAATTCCATTTATAGATATTTTTAATTAAAATATACAGGCTACTCCAAAGGCTTAAGTTGATATTAAATTTGCTCTTTATTCCTCCAAGTGATTCCTTACTTATACCGACAGAGACTTTAACATCTCCAGTAGCTAAACATGAAAATCTTGCTAACACAGTATCACAAATTTAACAGGAGATGTATTGGCATCTGGCTTTTTGAATGTGTAAGTCTTTTGAAAGTTAAATTTCAAAATTTAACAGTAATTAAATGTTATTAATAATAAGCTAATAAAAAAACTTAGGAGATCTACTACATCAGCCAGCACAGCAGCACTGAGGTGTTATATGACAACTGTCTAAGGTCATCATAGATTTTAGAACAGGAAACATTTACTTTATCATCCAGCTCTACCCAGTGAACAAGGGGGAAATTTAAAGGCAGACAATGGCTGCTGAATGGGAATTATGGCCATTTAATGGTCAAGGGTTAAAAAGAAAATTCTAACAATTTTCCACATTCCCTATCAGGACACGGGTGCAGAACTATTAGGAGAAGAACCAGCAGCCTTGAGGATTTGGGAGCATCAAGAACATTCTGTCCCAATAGGACATTTTATTTCCTGTTAAGGCTTGGACTTAGACACAGCAGATCAACATTACAAAACTGGCTGTGTCACAGACAGATGAATTAACTCTGCCTGGAAATCCTAGTGTTTGCAAAACCCTGAGGGATTTTATAGTAAAGCTTTGACCCTTCTTTTATGAGTTTAGTGACCACCACTGGTGATGTCTCTGTCAGAGGTGACTGTCATGTTGGGAAGGAGGAACAAAAGAATGGTTGTCCATCAGGTCAATCATGGCATAGGACCAGACACTACCAATCAAAGTAAGAGTGACCTGAGGTATGGAATGTGACAACCAATGGTCTATAACTGAGGTACACACCTTTCGACTATTTCTGCTGTTACTCAATAATTGCATACAGATGGACAGGATGGACAGCTTGGACTAGTATTATTTCAAGCTGGTGTATTAAACTCATCATATATCTTAACTGTGTAGCTTGGACTATCTAATTTCTTTCATTTAATATGAAACCATTAACATTCCTATTTTATGCTGAAGCTATCTTGACTACTAATGAAGAAATTATCCAGTAAGACATCTTGAAACAAGGATAAAGCCTTATAATGTTTCTAAAATGCATAAATGTCAGGCTACTAGAAATAAGCAAGGACAAAAGATGGCATAGAACAAATTTTTGCTGAAATTGTTTTTAAAAGTCTTCAGTCAAGAATGGATATTGGCAATTTTGGGGTATTATTTGGGATTAGACTTTGTAAGCCTCAGAGTTAAATTTAAAAAAAAAGAATCAATGTATTGTCTTCTATTACCTTTATATTCACCTTCAATACATTATTATAAGTATCATTCTGTTTTAGAGTATACCATTCCTATTACTTTAAAAGGGTGAATTTGTTTGGTTTTTTGATCATTAAAAAAAATACCAATAAATGGAATAAGGAAAAAGGCGAGAAAGGGCCGTAGTCTCTGAATTCAGTGTAGCTCTTACCTAGCTCTGTTGCTGCCCACTCACAACTTTTAGGTGGTTAACTGACCAGAATGCTTTAGTGGATTTGTAAAACTATTGGAAAGCTATTGATTGATCAAAGTGCATCAAAAGTTCATAATAAAATATTTACTTAATTAATTAAGAATTTAAGAATTGTCACTGAAAAACTCTAATGACAATTATAATCTTTAAGAGGGAAGGGAGAAAGCTCAGGGCTGGGGGCAGGAGGTGGGTGAAGCTATGAGTATGCATCAGAAAGGACACAGGAAGGAGGTAGGAAGAACTGCTATTATATTTCAATAAACATATAAAAATAACAGGGAATTAAATAAATTTTTAAAAATTAAATGCTAAAATCTTGAGGAAAAAGCCTTTTTAGCTGAAGTATAAGAATGAAAATCTTTCCACTGATAATACTTTCCACTGATAATAAAGATTTTCCACTGATAATAAAGACTTTAATTTTAATAACACCTTTACTGATGAACAGATCTCATTGAAAAGTTTCATATTTATTATTTTAGCTTTATACTACTGTGCCTTATAACAGAACCCTATCAGAGCATCTTCAATATTGTTTCAAATTTGATGATGAAAGTCAAAGTAAGGCAAGGCATATTAAAAAAAAAAAATCCCTTCCTTTGGAAGGGAAAATCCTACATTAAGTAAATGAATAATGGCACTAGACAACATGGTTTTAAATTTGATGATTTTAAACATATAGTAAAGCTTTTAGAAACACCCAGGTCTTGAACAGACAAATGGATAACTACCTGGGTTGAAGGAGTTAACTGCTTTAAATTCAACCTAAATTTTTACTGATTCTAAATGGAAAATATTCAATGCAATTTTAATAATGGTAACAGACATGGTGAAAAAAATGGTGGGGGAGCAGAATTTGGTTTTTTAGATGAAGATATTTCAGTCCCATTTAGTTTCACAATTTTGAGCTCTGAGCCTTGGAGCAAGAGATTAATGAAGACTGAAGATGAGCCCAAATTACAAAGTTTACATCTGGATCCAACTTATAGAACAATTTTAAGACGCAAAAACAAGTAATACAAGACTCCTCAAAGCTGGGGTTCCCAGTAAGGCCTTGTAAATCAATGTTTTTTCCTCTACATGTGACTAAATCAGCATGAGATTAGGTGTCACAAGAAGTAAAGGTTGTTGAATTGTGCATGGCTGTAATATAAACAAAAAAACGCAAATAAAAGAAAACATAAAAACAACTAAAAAGGAGTGTTTGAAATAACAATGCTGTCATGCACTGGGAGTTCAGGACTTTTGTGACTACACAGAAAATCCACCACAAAATACAACAGCAAAAGCAGAATTTTTTCAACTGCTTTAATCCTTACTACTGAGGTTCACAAACATATATACATGTCTCAATCTGAATTAAAATGAACAAACAAGATCAACGGACATCTGGGTCACAATGTACTCGGAAGTTTTTTATTTACTGGGACTAAATACCACCATGGAAAAAAAAAATGTGGGCACACAAAGTATAGACAACTAACCAGATGTGTTCATGATCACCAAATTCCTGTATTTACCTGATGGTATGTAGGCACTCAGCACTTCTTCCTCGTTTTGCTCTGGGCAGCATAAGAAGCTCACTGCACAGACAGGATGAGTGGTGAGTGAAACAGATATAATTATGAAGCATTAGATGACATGGGTTATGCCAATGATATGCAAATGAAAACATAAAAAGAAACAAGAAGCAACCACCCAGGTAGATAGTCTGATAATATTCAAACTCCGACTGCACTTCTCAAAGAACATGAGTCAAAAAATGCCTGTAATAACTACATTTTCAACAAATTCCCTTTAGTGTGGCACCTACTTTTATGAGATTTTTCTTTAAAATTCAGTATTACTTTTTCAGAGCTCTTCATGGTGTAATGAATGCATAATAAGGTTATAGTTTTCTAACAACCTCCTGTCTCATGAACTAATTCATGAAGAAATACTTTAGAAAAAAAAGAAAGATGTTTTTGTTTATTTTGTGCTGGGTTTTGTGGCTTTCTAAGCCACACAATCTTACATGAAAAAGACGGAGGGGTTGATAATGACTTACTGCAGATCAGTTTATGGAAAGAGTAGCCAGTCACCCTTTTGGGAAAACCAAAAATATATGTTCACTGGAAATAACATGTTTTGACCAAACATAAATTCTGACTCTTAGCTCTTGATTTTGTATTGCAATCCCAAAGAAACAACAAAAAAAAAGCACTAATCAGCCATCAGACTTTTTGTTTCTTATTGTTTCAAATTTGTGGAAAATCAACTCTCTATTCTATTTTTCATTTAATGTAACCAAACACATACTATAGCCAGCAAGATGGTAAAATATTTATGCCTGTGGTAAATATGACTATGACATGAAATAGCACTTGAATTAATCTTGCAGATATACACACTTCAAAACAATCAAAAAGAGCAAGCTCCAAACTTTCTAATTTTCATAAATATGAAATTAAAGGTAAACTTCATGGAAAAATGCTAATTTTAAAAGAAGCAGGGAAGCCTATGAAGTACTATAGCAAAAAGAAGAGAGAAAAGATTAAAAAACAGATAAAGCAGTAGTTGTTCAATGTGTTTTATGATTCAGGCCATTATAAAATGATCTATTTCATTGATGCAGTACAGCTAATATTTATCTAAAATTCTAAACTGGGCAGCTTGAAATAATGGCTTGTGAGTCATGTATGAAATTTAATTGTATCTGGAGGCACTAGCCTGATTATGATGCAACAAAATAAACTGAAGTTGAACTGAATTTTTTAATTTTTTTTTAAGCAAAATTTCTGTTCATAAGTTTAGAGGACAGATAGAATTTAGAAGCAGGTTTCCAAATTACAAACAAATATGCATTTTAGGGAAAAACCGACTATTTTCTTAAGAGTTGTAAAGTAGATGCGAAGTCTACATTAAATCATGGGGCACTTTGTTAAGAAAAAGACTGTCAACTGTAATTGGCCCACAGCAAACAGTAATATAAAATTCATCCAGAAATCAATGCAAATAGCATTTATAATATAATAGCAAATCCACCATGAAAATCTCTAATTAAAAAAACAAAGCAAAAGAATCCATCCCAGTAGATTACCAATAATGTGAGACGATGCTCACAGTTCTCTAATAAAATAAATTGGTTTGGGAGGCATTTAAAATAAAGATTATTATCCTAAAACAAGAGTTTTCTAATGTGAGCATTTTAGTACTCACATTAACCGATTTTACTTAAGAATAAAAGAAACATTAAAACAAAAAAAAAAAAGTACCATGCTCTTGGAAATTGGGCAATGATCCTAAATTCTGAACAAAGTGTCTAGCTAGATTTCCTAGTAAAAAGCTTTTACTGACTGTTTATATATATACACATATATGGTGTATATATGCATATGAATATAAATTAAAAAGTTAAAGTGGACAAATCAGTTTCACTGGAAATTTATTCCAAGAGGTGCATTTGCAAGAGGGTGATAACTATTTTTACAAATATCTATATTAATATCAAATATATTAATATATTAATATATAATATATTAAGATAGAATATATTAGTATTCACTATTAATGTTGGACCAATAAGAGGTCATTGAGAAAAAGATCAAAATTAATAAACAACTGTAACTTCTGTCACATAACTCTTGGGTAATTACTCAACTTTGAAACAGAGTTTATGTTAGGTATCTACAAGAATGTACTTGTTTAGATGAAGGGTTCAGTAAATGGACAACATGTAATGCTGATACTACCCTTGATACTAATACATAATGCTTAACTAAGATTTTTTTAAAATTCTTGGATGTGACAGAGAATCCTCATCAACTATCTGGTTTTGATCTTTCTTATGATGCTACTCTCATGTACTGAAAGCCAGCCACACCTGCAAGAGTTAAACAGCCTCCACAACTGAAGAAATCTGGGGACTAGATGAAAAGAAAAATGGCAAAGAGGCAGACAAGATTATTATTCAAAGAGAGTAAGTACATGGACCCATCTTTAAATCTTGCAAATAAGCCATGTACATCCTTATGTCTGATCTCTAAACTTCTGAAAAAAGTTTTCCAAACACTGAAGAGAACTGATGACTGCCTCCCAGACTGAACCAGTCCAGAAGTCCATTGCTGCTGTAGCTCTGATTTGATGGCTCATCCCCAAGAAAGCCTCAGTGTAAGGCCTGTCCTCTCCAATCATAATTCATGCATATACCACCAGTTAAGTCACAGCTTGAGGCTTTACTGAAAGAAAAAATTCTAAACAGTTAACTGTCTATATTTATACTGGCAATAGCTACTTTTTAAAGCCTCTTCCTCCCCTAATCTGCTGAATAAGAAATCTATTTATTAAACATCATCAGGAATATCTTGACTATATGACTACTTGAAATAAATAATAAAGAGAAAAACATTTGTGACAAGTGGACAGTACCTGAATTAGTCTGACTAGAAATCTGACTACTGTATTTAAAAAGCATTTTAATTCACCTCTGAAAGGAAATTCAGTATAATAATCCATCTTAGTCAATTGCGTACACAATTCTTGCCTATAAAGTTGAATTTTTAAATGCTCCAAATTACTAATTCCCATGCATATGTTACCATACTATAAAAGTAAAACAGTAAGATCACATACAAAACTGAACTACTTTAGCTGCAAAAGCCATCTGTTATTCAATCTCTATGTTGCTTCAAAACTGGACAAAGATTTCCAGAGATTTTTATAATTTACCATTTACACGTTTTCACATCACTATGAAATGTATGTTCTGTATTGAATTTACTGGATCATTTGGAAAGGTTTTGTAATCAGTTATAAAAAGTAGTTGCTTACAGCCAAGAAAAAAATCAATTTACTAGGATAATTGATCTTATATGAATGGCAAAATTTGCCATTATAATCTAGCTATATGATTTTTTTTAAGTAAACAACAACCCACAAACATTGATAATCTACGTGACTATCATTTCACAGATACTGAGCTGAAATACCTTTTTAAACTTTTTTTCAGCTATAAACTAAACAGACAATCTCATTTCTTCCATTTTATCTGAATATTATTCCTAGATACCAGAAAATAGTGCCTACTAGGAGAGACCAAGTATTCTCTGAGGAGTGTAGCCATTCAGTGTATTCCAGGGAGACATCTGTACGTGTCACGCATTTTAGACTGGAAATTTTTGCAAATTACAACCAGCACTGCAAATATCATTGCTATGCTTGAGTACTGTACAAAGTTCTCCAGAATATTACATAAAATGCTGTGAGACTGCATATGTAGATGTCCAAAATCTATAAGCATATGGATGCAAATCAGAGCACATGCAGCTCACAATTAGGAACAATGCATACCTGGTATTTTGCTGGCTACCAAAACTGGTAAATTCTAATATATTACAAGAATAGCTAGGACATACATGTAGATTTATGGCTTTCTAGCAAAAATCTCTAGGCTTCATTCATGGAAAAAGCAGAATACTCTAGGACAAACAGCCAAGGATCATTATTCTAGATACTTGCTGTTATTGTCAACCCAGTGCACAACTTCACCAAAAAAAAGGTATAGATAGTTTAACAATAGCACTAGATCCATCAGTTAGGATGAATTCTCTCCCTTCCCCATTGGTATCAGTCACTTTTCGAAGGAAGACTTAAAAATTAGGCAAACCAACAAAGACATTTCTAAAATATTTTCCAGGTTCAGGCAGACAGTGTACCTTTCTTGATCCGACAAATACTGACTATCCAACTCTCTGGATCTGTAATCAACTGGAGTTCTGGAGGCATCATGGTGTCTAGTTGGAGAACGTGATCTTCTCATTTGATGAATTTCATCTAAACTCCTGAAAGGCAGAAATATGTATGATCATCTTGTTTTCTCATGAATAACACAGCTTAACGGATTCCAGTGCAAGTTGGTTGAAGGAAGTTTTTAATCATTAAATTGTTAATACATTTCTAAAAGAATGCCATTAAAAACTGTATCATTTGTACATGCCTTTATTTATTATCCTACAAATATACTTAAGTGGCTTTATACAACATTCAGCCATTCACTGAAAAGAAATTTCCAAACCTTAGTATTAGTTACGGTACAGAGATGATGAATCACAAAGTAAAATATCAGTAAGAAGAAGTATCTTACAAAGTTATGATTCACCCCATGAGTGCCCTTGAGTAATTAATAAAAGCATATATCAAGTTCAAATACTGCACTATTTAATTCAGATACAAAATAAGCTTTAAAATAATGAGAAATTGCTGAACAAGACAAAATTCAATAATGACAGATCAAACAAACTCAAAAGTGAACCGTGTTAGGGTAAGGTGGACGCTGGCATGAAACCACCTAGTGTTTCATTAGCTTGTGATGCCTACCTCTGTAATGGCACATGTGGTAAACGTGAACGGGGCCTGCCCTGATCGTCGCCACGGTGAGGAGACACAGAACGTGAACGATGATGTGTTGTTCTTTGCTGCTCTGGCACAGTTAGCGTTGTGGATTTACTTTCTCTAGTACTAGGCCTATAACCTACTGGCAAGAGGATAACAAAAGCAAATTAGGCAATAAAGGTTTGGGTTTGGAAAGAATTCAGATGGTTAGTCTTCCAGGAGCACATATCTAAATGCTTACACCACTTTCCAGTCATCATTCAGCTATTGTACATCCCGATGTTTCATGCAGGATAATCTACTAGCATTACCTTTAAATGTCTACATTTACAGAGACTGAAAAACTGAGATATTTTTACTGGAAGATGTGGAGGAGGGAACTGAAACAGTTTTCTGACTTGTGGAAGAGTACTTCAGGTACCCTGTAGTTCAAAAACTGTCATACAGTTTATATATATAGTTAGTTTATATATAGCAAATATTTGAAAGGAATCTAAACAATATAGGTTTGCCTAATGTAAAAAATGGGAAAAAAGCACACTTGTATATGACAGCACAGACTCACACAGGACTACTCATATATAAAGCATCTTTCTGCCTCTAGTTTCAGTTAAATACAAAGATGTTCTCCTACTGAACTTGGCCAAAACCACTTGCCTACAAAAACTAGTAGCATTTAGAGTATATTGTACAGGACACTGGGTGTTCCATACTTTTTAAGTATTTTTTCCGAATATTATGAATAAGCAGCAAAATTTCTCACAGTTCATTTTTACATAGGATTGTCCTGAATTCAACTAGGGTGGGTTAATTTCTTCTCAGTAACTGTTCCAGTGCTGTGTTTTGCATTAGGAATGAGAATGGTGTTGGCAACACATTGATGTTTTGGTTTCTTCTTAAGTTGTGTTTTTCCTAAGTCAAGGACTTTATTTTCTTGTCTGACGGTCTGCCAGTGAGGAAGTACTCAAAAGAAACTGGGAGGTAGCATAGCTGAGACAGGTGACCTGAACTGACCAAAGGGATATTCCACACCATAGAATGTCATGCCCAGTATATGAACTGAGGAGAGTTACCTAGAAAGGGAGCCAGGTTTGGGAAGTGGAGTCTGGCATTGGTCAGTGGGCAGTGAACAATTGCATTTCACATCACTTTTTTCTCCCTTTTTATTATCATTATTACTGTATTTTATTTTCAATTATTAAACTGTTATCTCAACATAAAAGGTTTAGTTTGATTCTTCTCCCCATTCCAATGAGGTAGGGGGGGGCAGAGAGGAGGGGTTGAACAAGTGGCTGTGTAGTGTTTAATTTTCACCTGGGCTTAACCCATGACTAGAATTTTTTAAAAAATCAGCGGAATGCTAGTATGTTTTAAATAATTGGTATTGCTCTGCCTTTTTCCATGTAGCATGCCTTGCTGCACACTATGAATCCCATCCTAAAACAGACCATGAAGCTCCATCAGATAACAGTTTTTAAAAGGTAACTCTTATCTTTCCAAAAGAGCCTAAGGAGATCTTCCTTTCAGATTTCCCTCGCTCGCTTCAAGGCATTTAAATTAGATTACAAGAATTCCTTGACAGAAAATCCCTTAATGATAGAAATATTCATCCCTTAATTCATCCTTTAATCACTTCAGAAATTCTTGCTTAGATTCCAAAATAATCTTTTTGCTCCTTCTCTGAATTTGTCTAGGATTAAAGTTCGTGTAGCGTGTCATTTTGCTCAGCTAAAAAACCAGCCTATATCAGAAATCATCCTTTCATGCAGGAAAAGACAATGAATTCATCAATTAAACAAGTTGTATTTTTTATGGATCTTGTTACAGAGTTTAAAGTTTGAGAGTTTTATGATTTTCCATATAATTTGTATAATTCTTGTAATTCTTCTCTGATCTTCTCTCAAAATATTAAAGCCCTCTTTTAAAAGTGTGGCCCATATACAGAGTTTGTATTAGGCTTGATCATGTATTCAATGACATTTAATTGCTGTTTAGCTGAAAGTCTGAACATTGATCATAAACATCAAGGAAGCAGTCACACTTCTTCCCCAAAATGTGCAACAGCCTACCAATGTATTCTAATGGCCTGCAAAAGCTGACAACGTGCATGAAAGTTTCTACTGAGGTTCATCAACCTTTTAACAAAGAAGGACGCCAATGTTTCACGGGTTTTGATGCATTTCAGAGTTCTCTAATATAATTATAAAGAAACATGGGGATTGCCCTGATCTCAGGACAATGTTTAGGTGCAAATATTGAAGCAAAAAAGCTACTCTATCAGGACTCCAAGAGAGATTCCCTCATCTCATGTACTGAGATTGCTGCAAGAAATGTCTGGGGTTTTTTTGTCAAAGCTAAAATGACTACACATGACAAAAGCTGGATGTGTTCCCTTTCCCAGTGTGACTAAATGTAAGTTGTATGAGCTAAAAGATTTTCCAAACAAACTTATGTTAGAGAAAATCCTGTCATCTCTATTAGAAGGAAGAGTAGTTTACATTTGTTCAACACTAAAATCAAAGAAATCTAAACCTTCTTTCCATGCTTTAGGAGACTGTACTGAATTATATATAATTTAAATATTAAAAAATACATATAGAATTCAATTTAAAACATATTTCTAGAGTATTTCTAGTCTGCCTAAAAAATTACACCTAGGATTATTCCTGTGCACTTAAAAATATGGTATAGCAGGATGATTTTATGCTATACACTTCACAGCCAAGCTATCTAGGGGACAGTATCTTAAACTGATGCAGCGTGTGTACACAAAGCTTACAGAACATACAGGGCAACAGCAACTCATACTTATCCTAAGTATTAGCTCAAGTATTGCCAGGTTGGTCAAATCACAGCCATACTTTCACAGTGACCAGGACAGTGACAGCAACAGTAACATTTCCTCATATCCTCAGATATAAAAGCTCTGTGCTCTTAAGGGTGAGCAGAGAAAAAATTTGCATGGACCAGCATGACAGCAGCAATCAAGCTTATGGTAGCTTATGCAGAAGTAGTTTCTCAGTTGCTCATGGGAAACTGTCAGGTGTGATAGGAAATGAATACAGGATGGATGATGAAAATGTTTCTAGCAAATGTTTGATACCAGAATTAGTTTAACTTCCTTAAGACAAAACAGACATTGACAAGGTATTGTGTTAATGTCACCTTGATGCTACAGGAGGCAGGTAAATACAATCCAACCATTTATACAGGCTATAGATGATAAAAAAATAAACTATTCTGAAGAGTTATCCATAATATAAGCAAGACACATTATTAGAAATACCTCTAGGGATACTGCCAGCTGGATATCAGCTTTTTTCATTTTAATTTAGAAAAGTTTTGGTTAAACAGATAGGCCTCAAAACATGTTTGGATTTTATTAAATCCTTTACTGACCCTTCTGGAGTATTGGGCTGCTCAGTGCAATACAGGCACCGAGTGACTGGTGTAAGACCAGCTCAGGATCACAAAGATGCTTCAGAAACTTGAGCATCTCTCGTATTAGAAGAGGTTGAGAGATTTAAAATAATATTTTCTTCATGTAAGTAGAGGTTAGCATACCACAAAAACCCATCAAAATCACTTCTGCTAAAGCAGAACTTCAAATTAAAGTTACTCTCAGCTACTGATATAAACTCCTTTTATAAACAGTTCTATGAGCTGATGAAAAAAATGATACATATGTCACTGCAAGATACTAATAATAAACGAGGATGGTACAATTACATGAAAGATAAGATACATTTGTGATAAGACAATGGGAAAATACTTTCCTTCAAATATTCTGGAAGTTACCAAAGTGCCACTACTTTTGACATAGCATTCTTTACTTCCATTGACAAGCACTGATTCTGTGCAGCTGCTTAAACCTCTAGAAAAATAGTTGTCTTTGCTATTACTAAATTCTAATACTGCATTTACTTTAGCAATTCATAAAACATTTGAAACTATTGTTTTAAGAATTTCCAACGTTAGTTAAACTAGCCAAAATATTTTTATCATTAATTACTTTAGTTTTCCTGGAGATGAAGTGAAATTTTATAGTTATGTGTTAGTTTTTTTGAAAATGAGCAATAACCTTAGTGAAAATCTTGAGAAATTAAGGAGAAAAATAACTTCCTTCTTTTCTCAATACTTCAGGAAAAAGTATAAATTAACAATTTTAAGGCAGATTCTGCCTGACTAACCTGATCTCCTTTAATGACAAGGTCACCGTCTTAATGGATGAGGACAAGGCTGTGGATTTAGTCTACCTAGAGTTTGGTAAAGCCTTTGACACTGTTTCCCACAGGATTCTCCCACAGAAACTGGCAGCTCATGACTTGGACAGCTGCACAGTTCATTGGGCAAAAAATTGGCTGGAAGGCCGGGCTCAGAGAATGGTGGTGAATGGCGTTACACCCAGCTGGTGGACGGCCACTAGTGAGGTTCCCCAAGGCTTAGTGTTGGGGCCAGCCCTGTTTTACATCTTTATTAATGATTCAGACAAGGGGATTGAGTGCACCCTCAGTCAGTTTGCAGATAACACCAAGTTGGGCAAGAGTGTTGATTCCTGGAGGGCAGGAAGGCTCTGCAGAGGACAGGCTGGATCCATGGCCAAGGCCAACAGTATGAGGTTACACAAGGCCAAGTGCACCTGGGTCACAACAGCCCCATGAAGCACTACAGGTGTGGGGCAAAGTGGCTAGAAAGCAGCCCAGCAGAAAACGACCTGGGGGTCTGGTCGATAACCAGCTTAACATGGGCCAGCAGTGTGCCCAGCTCTTCGGTTCTGGGCCCCTCACTACAAGACAGTGAGGTGCTGGAGTGTGTCCAGAGAAGCGCAACAAAGCTGATGAAGGGTCTAGAGAGTAAGTCCTATGAGGAGCAGCTGAGGGAGCTGGGAATGTTTAGCCTGAAGAAAAGGTTCGGGGGGACCTTACTGCTTTCTACAAGTACCCAAAAGGAGGTTGTGTTGAGGTGGGGACTGGCCTCTTCTCACAGGCAACAGGTGAAAGCATAAGAGGAAATGGCCTCAAGGTGTGCTAAGGAAGGTTTAGACTAGATATCAGAAAAATGTTTCCCCTGAAAGGTTTGTCTAGCACTGGAACAGGCTTCCCAGGGACGTGGTGGATCACCATCCCCGGAACTCTTCAAAAAGCATGTGGATGTGCCACTGAGGACATAATTTAATGGTGAACACAGCAGTGCTGGGTTAACAGTTGGACTACATGATCTTAGAGGCCTTTTCCAATCTTAATGTTTCTACAATTCTATGCATATACCTTTAATAAAGACAGAGCTTATTTATCATATATAATCATAATGGTGGGCAACACTGACAAAAAAAGTGGTAAAGTAAGGAAAAGGGAAATATTTAAAGGGAAATATTTTCTTTTGTGTCACATTTTTTAAACTCAAATTTGATATCCATACTTCTGTTGAGAAGGAACACCTTAATCCTAGACTAATCTAGTTGAGGCCAGTAAAGGCTATGCCAAAATGGTGCGTCACCATACTACAGTGTGGATATTCACTCTTCCTTCCCACATGCATACCTTGCAAGAGGATGCATTGGAAATCTGAACCACACAAGAGCTGGTGTGCAGACTGGTGAGGACCATGGTTTTTAAGGACATGGGTAAAGCAGGGGTAAAGGCCCTGCAACACAACAAGGAACTTGCATCAAACTTAGTTTTAACAGAGTTGAATGGAGAAGATACTATACTACTACTACTATACTACTCATTCAGTCCAAAGTCTTGATGATTTAGCAGTGTGATAAATAAGGAAGGTTGGACAGGAGGGTAGAAATGCATATATGAACTTTATCTCCAGTCAGTTTTGCGAATCTATGCGTAAGATTTTCAAGAAATCCAATAGACAGTGGGATCAGCAACCTTTTCTAGGTCTTACTGCAAAACACATTTACATATGCCATTTTGGCTGTTGTATATTTGTGGCTGATGACTCAAATTTTCTTTGCCCCTGTGTGCCTGAAGTTTAACACCCTTTTAAGAACTCAAGGTGCATTGTCAAACAAAACTCCCACACTCCTATCTGTATCCACTTCACATAGGAATCATAAACAGATGAACTCCACTTACAATTGCTGAAAAAAATGTATTCATTAAACTCAAAATGGACAAATTTGTGCTTGGTCAGGTCAACTAATAGAATGTTTCTGATTAGCTGGACTTTAGAAGGAGCTTCCTCAATAGACCCTTCGATCTTGAGTTTGGAGGCTCTGAACTCATTGTAAATCCAATTCTAAAGAGGACAGGCTGGATCCATGGCCAAGGCCAACAGCATGAGGTTACACAAGGCCAAGTGCTCTTGGCCTTGTGTAACCTGCTCTTGGCCTTGTGTAACCTGCTCTTTTCTACAGTGATCTCTGAGAAAGCTGGAATTCATGCATTCATCAAAGGCACACCTGAGCATGAAGTCCCAAGAAATTCCAATAAGGATCAGTTACTCAAGTGCTGACCCAGTGAACAGAGTCCAGTATATTCAGCTGAACAATTTTGAATGTTTCCTGTCAAATGGAAAACTATTTCTTTCAAATAAATCTATTTAAGGACTGGCAGTTGAAAAAACACCCCTGTTCTTAATACACTAAAACCTTAAACATAAGTAAGTCTACAAAGATATGCCAGCTCGACTACATTGTCAACTACAGAGGGGAAAAAAAAAAAAAAAGGAAAAAAAGGAAAAACATTAAGAACCTGTTATTTATTTTCATTTTAAGTGTTCACCCTCTCTGCTGATGCAAAATATCAAAACAAATATCATAACTAGACATACATGAACAAATTTCTCTCTTAGCAACTCAGGTGCCAAGAGTATTAAATTAACAAAAGAACTCAATCAGCATCAAAGAAAGGAGAATTTGGCTCAGTAAACATCAAAATGATACTGCATTAAAAAAAATGTGATTTATTTGTCTGGTTATATAATGGATAAATAAATTGTGAGATTATTTTAAGCACAGATAGAGAGTTTTCCAAATCCCATTATGATTTAATTCAGTGATTTTCATCAGGAAGATCCACAGAAACTGATTTAGTACTGGCAATGAAATAGTAACTCTTCAGTTAGCTTGGGACAATTGGGAAACATATTTATCTGACATGTGGCAACAGTCAAATGGAACTAGAAAAATGTGGTACCCAAGATAATCCTCAAGATTTTCAGTATGTAAGGAATGTTGAATAAAAAGTCAAACCATGACAGTCTCTAAAAGTATATATTTATGAACATTTAGGGTAATGATAGTTCATGAAGGCTTATGAAAACTATAAAAGATATAGCCATGCTACATGCATCTTAATCTACAGCCATGCATTATCAATAAAGTCCACAGGAGACTACATTATATCTAATTTTCAAGCAAAAAGTAAAATAACAAAATATGTTTTCAATAAACACTGAAATATTAATTGCTATTTTAAAATGTGTGGTTTTTTAAATTTAATTTATATTTTAAATAATGCTTGGAGCATTATGCAGTAAACAATTAAACAATTTGAATGAATCAGTGGTTCACATATGAAGCATGATATGTAAAAGAAATATAAATGAATGAATAGTAGAATCTTTTAGTTCCCCACAATTTAGGACAGGTACCATGGAATAATCAGGAAAACTGTTTCTTTTCACAATTCACTCTCTGAAACCAGTATCCTCTATATTCCAAAATGTTGTAAAGAAACAAAAACGAACAAGCAAAAAAGAAGAATAAGAAGAAAGCAGGACCATGCTCTTCACCCACGCACCTGGAGGAACAACTCCAATACCATCATCAACATCAAAATCTGAGATGTCACTATCACTGATTGGCCGAGATCCTGCACAACAGTAAGGTAAACAAATACCTGAACATCTGGTCATGTTAGAAAATGAAAGAATATGTTCATTTAACATTTTACTGAGACTAAAAAGATGATTTTAAGTCAAAACAATAGAGAAGAACTAAACTGCAGTGACTAATTGACATTTCACAAGACAGCTGTGCCAATTTAACATCTTACAGCTGCTGCAGCTTCCTTTCCCTTTCTCTTTCCCTCAAATCCTCAGTAATCCTCGATTAGAATAGTTTATCTCACTAAGCCTGAAGGAAGCAAAACTCAAATAAAGGAAAAAAATCTCTTTTGTGCTATTTCTGTGAATAAGCTGAATCAGCTTGCTGAACAGGAAGGGAGATGAGGCAGCATACGGTGAGAGGGGAAGCGGAAACAGCACTGCCAGCTTTTAGTAAAGCTCAAATATCTCAAGAAAACTAACCTTTAATTTGCTCTGTCTATACATATCCTCTGTTTGGACATGTATGCAGCAATTATAGCAGTATGATATATTTATAATTCATTCCTGAGTGTGTACCAATTTCCTACACATTGGCTGGAGTGAATGACTTCCACTTTTCAGAAAAATCAGAAAATAGCTTGGAAATGTATTTTAAAATAATCTCCTACACCCTTCATATATCTAAATAAATCTTAAATTAATTTAAATTAACAGAAAAGCTACAATATTCATATATTCATATATTTCAATACATTCCTTCTTTTAAAATGCCTCATACAAACCTGAAATCAGACTCATGAAAACAACTGCACTTCCCAAACACATGCATAGAATTTCTATTTGTTGCCACAGTACACTTCTTGTCTGATTATATAATGACCATACTGGACGTTGAGACTAACTTTATGCAAAAACTGGTTTTAAGCCTCGTAAGCCTTTAAGGACTTCCTTGTTTTAAAATGAAATGCTTTTAATTATTAAAAAAAGTATCCCATAATCATGAACTTTCTATGTAAAAGGAAATTTACGCAAAAAAAAACCTCTGAATTTTTTTCTGCCATTGAAAACCAAACCAATTGCATCAGTTTTTGCCTACTTGAAAGCTATACATCGCAGGCATAAGGCTGGCACGTAATGTTGTAATTTACATCTCCTTTCTGCCATACATTTTCATTATTTTTAAAGACTATGAGATAGTATTTTTATCTTGTATAAGGAATTTAAATACCCTTATACCATATACAGCATTTAAAATTTAAAAGAGTTTAATGGAATTTGGACCTACTTTGTAATTTTTTGCTAGTGCTTTCTCCACCATGAACATGTCTTCTTGGCATGAAAGGTGATGGCTGAGGCAGAGGTAGTGAAGATTCATCATGTGTCTGTAGCTTATACCAATGTGGTTCATCATCTAAAAGTGCTGTCTCCAGCTCTATAAGAATCTAGCATAAAAACCATCAGGTTTTAATTTTACTTTTTGAAGGCACACACAGAAACACATATAATATATATATATGCATATGTATTCAAAACCAAATGAACTCAAAAGAAATGTGATTGTATGTATCACCTCTCCAAGAAATTCACTCTCTTCTTCTTGTACTCTTGGCTGATCCCATACAGTTATTTCAAGCATTCGTTCTCTAAAATCTCTACGATGTACGTGTGAGTAGAGAAAAGTTTGGTTCCATTTTGGCTCTAGACTTTTCTTTACTGTTTTGGTCCTTCTTTTACTCTTATCACTGAAACATAAATAGTGATCGTAAATTGTTTGTAGAGATAAATCGCAAAATGCCACCTACTCATCAGCACTCAAACTGTGCTCATTCTTTCTGCTCTGATAATGCCTAAATGAAAAAAGCATTTGCTGTACAGTGAATCACATTCATACAAAATTCCACAAAATTAATTTGATACTGACTTGCATGATTGAAGTGCATTTTTTTGTTATAAATTATCTAGCTGTAAGAAATTGTAAAAAGGAGTTCTTTACTTCATAATCATTCATTAAAAGTTAATTCAATACATAACAAATTACAACATAATTTTCTAAACTGAAACACTACTACCTTCTGTCTGGAAGAAAATACATTTTTACATAGGGATTTCTGGGGCGTCCATCTACTCTTGGTGGCAAATCTGTTGCTTGCAGAACATTCACTATTAACTGATGTCCCACTTTGTCATACCAGAGTTTAACCTAGAAGAATCCAGTTAACATTACTGAAAATGGAGAAAAACCCAAATTTTCAGAATGCATCACAATAACCACAATGTAAAGGTAACAATTGTTTTTTCTAAGAGACAATAAGATGTGTTTTATTTCAAATCCCTTAATATTTAACTTAGACGGAAAAGATGATGATGTATACCTGACTTTTATATTTACCACATCTGAATAAAATGGGGGTGCCTGATTATACTTACATTGTTTACTGTACTCACTGCATAATCTTGTTTCTGTGAGTGCATTTAAACCATCACATGTCTTAGGTCTGAAGCTTAAAACTACATTAAATAGGAAGCCCTGAATGCAGCTAAACTCAAATGTTCTTCTGAAAAAAGTAATATAAAGCTAAATAATTTCTTAAGAGAACCATAATATTCTGAAATTTTTCAGCCTGTTGTAAACTTAGAAATTAGTACAATCAATATAAAAATGTAAGAATGTACAAAACCATGTCTAAGTACTTACGGTATATTTAATAAGAAGAACTTCAATTACTATTACAGACAGTTCCAGAATGTACTTTGTATCTAAATTAAAATGCACTACTGAATGCATTAACAACGCTTAAAATACAAATACACAGCTCTTTAAATGCTCTCACAAAGAGGATAAAGTGATACTATCCATAATGAGGATAAAGTGATATGCTCGTTAACTGCAGATTATTGGGCAGGTACAGAAAAGTCACCATTTTCAATGCAGGGGCCCCAAGATGCCAGGTTACAAGGCATTTTTATGGGCTCCTCTCAAGGTAAATTCCTGTGCTCTTCAGGTATTAAGACAATTTCTTACTTCCACTATGATTACAGTAATGGCTTGTGAGTGCATAGAGAGGGTGTTAAAAAACATTTGAAAGATGTTAGTCTTTACCAGCAACAGACATTTCTCTCGACCTCCCAACAGACCTTGGGTATGTGCAGTGCTGAGGACTGGCACTTCATAAATTTCAATTAACAACTCAAGAAACAAAATATGCTCACAGAAAGCTGGCCTGGTAGGACCTGTGGTGCATCCCGTAGGGCTCCAGGGCTGGTTGGAGATATAACAGAAATAGAAGGCCTTTCCATCTTCTGAGATTCAAAAGAACTTGAACCTAAAACCAAGTGAGAAACAAATGAAGTTACTATTCAAAACTTTGAAGCGAATTTGGATAACTTATGAATTGCTCTTTCTTTGAATTGTATAAAGTTTGTACTTATACACACTATAACTAGATTAATGCACAGAAAGATTTTAAACTGGTGTAGACAGCATGGTGAAAAGACTCCTTTGCTCCAGATTAAACCTGTCATTTTTTGTTATATTTGAAGTAACATATAAAAAAGTGTTCCTCATATATCATTGACAAACCATAGCAAGTGTTTTAAATAAAATATTGTTCTCTGATAGAATATACATCTTCCTTCCCACTCAAACTATTCTGATCATATGATCTCAAATCTTTGATGAATAAACCATATCTGTTTTATGGTTTATACTTCTTGTAGCCTCTGAAATTTTAATAGGAAGCTATGCAGTACATGCATCTGGCATGCAGGGTGTGCCAGCATTATCACTTCTCCACCAGTGAAACAGAGCCCTCACTAATGATATGAGCTTGTGACAGGTGTAACAGCACTCACTGACAGCATGAGACCCTGTCCCAGGGAGCGCTTCTGGTTGCATCCTCAGAAAAGGCTCAGATGAGAAGGAGTGGGAGCCATGGCCCTCACGTACTCTAGCTGACTACTTTCAAAGGGCACAGCTGAAAAGAACGCCCTTCTTTTGAAGTATGACACAAAAAGTTCACCTAACCAACATTCCGAACACTTCGTTAAGAAAAAGAGAAACAAGAACACTGGGCTTATGCTGAATGGTGCAGGATGTGAAATCCCAAAACCATTTGTACCTTTGGCAATCTCTTATACCTGTTTTCTGTCTTTTGTTAGGGCAAATAAATTACTGTTTTGGGCCATAGAATATATGCAAGTATGGTACTAACATCTCAAGGTAGAAGAAAATAAGAAAATTATGCTAACATTTGAAATCTGTATAGCTTTAGTGAAATCTGTATAGCTTTAGTAAAATCTGTATTGCTTCACATTTAATACATAAGATGAAAACTCTCTGAATTTTGTCACACAAAAATCTCAGTGATAATGTGATTTCCAGTGGTCATATTTCATACAAATTCACAGAATTTCAAGAAATTCAAGAAAATTTATAGCTGAAACAACTGTGCTAGGTACATTATCATGCTTAGAAGAAGGAACAAGGAGTGTACTCACTAGACTCTAATGGGGGGTGAGAAGTCTCAGGAATCCGTGGAATATCACTGCAACGTGAATACACAGTAGTTAGAAACAACACAGATGAACTTCAGCTGTGACAAATGCATTTCTGGGACAGTTTTAGGATGTGTTTCTGTTCTAATGGGTTACAAGGAAAGAAAGAGGAAGTCTTTAAAAACATACTTTCCAATAGCATTCACAAAAATCTCACTAATGCAAACTACTACTTTTAGGTTAAGGAACGATCAGATGTACCAATATGAGCACTGCACTGTTAATATCGTGGATGGATTACATCACACTTTTACAACCAGAATAAAGGAAGAGAGCTTTTAGGAAGAGAAAGGTGGTGAAAAGAAGTAGAACTATGGATGTTCAACTATTTTTTGGAGGAATAGAAATCAAAAAAATAAGACAAAGATTAACTCACTAGTAATTTTTACATAAACGTCTCAAGGAATTCAGAGAATGAAACTGATGAAAATTTCTTAAAATAATAAAAAAGAAAAACAAATAACATTAGCAATGGTAAACAAACAGGATAATAATGCATTTTTCCAGAAGACTAAAAAAAAAAAAAATCAAACCATTTTACGGTTGGTTACGGACATTTTTCAACATACACATACCCAGCACATATACAGGTAGGTATAAGCAAAATCAAACTGGTTAAGTGCACAAATAATTTTGCCATCAACAAATTTACTCTTCCATCCAAATCTGGATGATGATAGCTCCTGGTTCTCTTCTATTCTCAGCCATCATTGAAAATGCATTGCAAGAGCAAGAAACAACTGCTATTGTACAAATCTTTGCAAACCAGATGAGCAGGAAAATGGAAACAAATCTCTTCAGTGAATTACTTCAAAATATTTTCATCCAAACAAACTAATCCAAAATGGAACTACGATAACATTTCTGAAGAAGATTTGCAAGAATTTTTAAGTCTATAGCTGAGCATTTTA
This sequence comes from Lophotriccus pileatus, assembly GCA_035583135.1. NCBI lineage: Eukaryota > Metazoa > Chordata > Aves > Passeriformes > Tyrannidae > Lophotriccus > Lophotriccus pileatus. Next base: position 85,397,954 of record JAWWES010000115.1, read on the forward strand.
AAAGTATTCAGGCATTTGTCTGTTCAGTGAAACACTATCTTACTGACTTGGAAGTCAATAAAATTAAGACTCCTAGGTATATAAAAGTCACTTATGAAAAAGAAACAGACACTTGTATCAGAAAAGGAATGTAGCAGTGCCCAATCAGTTAAATTCACTTTTCCCATCCTGCATTTTAAACTTATGGTGCCTGTGTTCTAAAATAGACTATTTCAGCTCTGAGTTAAGGTCTTACATTAGGTTATATCTCACATCACTAAACAAGAATGTGCTTCTCCTTGTCTTGACTTTGTAAGACAAGGGTAATGTGGTTTCCTCAAACTCATGGAAATATAACTGAATTAGTCATTCTGGACATGGCACAGGACTGCTTTACAAACATATGAACAGATTAATGACCTGATGCACAGCAGGGCTCCTGTGCAGACTTCTTCCTCGTAACATTTTCTCTCCTTGCAGAGGAGTATTTCAAGGGCATTTTTCACCAACTTGAAGTATTCACTTACCATATTCAGACAGATTTTTCTGTTCAATACAATGTTAAGTTTGCAATGTTTTCTTGTGCTAGAATATGAACACTCATCTGCAGTACAGCACTGGCAAATGACAAAAATAATCATATCTTTCCTAATACTTTACTCATCAGAAATAATTGAAAATACAATTTTAAAAACTCATTTTTGTTAACTCCTTGTTTCCTTGACAGAAAAAATATAAGCTAGAACATAAATTTCAATTCCAGACAAATTACAAGGTTTTCAACAGAAATGTTTTCTGCAAACTCTAAAACTTAATAGTATAATGGACAGGTTTTGAAAATATATATACATATAGTTTATATTTTAAAAAGACATAGTATTTAGATATGTATTTGTATAGAGAGATATATATTATGCATGTGCATGTGGGTGTATATATATAAATTATTGCCAAAAAATCTCTTCCCTAACATATTTATCTTGTTTAAGTACAGCTTCACAGTGCAAGGAACAAAAATAAAATAAATAAATAGCTAAGGAAAGAAAGTATGCAGTATATCACTAATCCCCAAAGTTGTGTCAGAGCATTCTAATAAGCTCTGTAAGAGTTCTGCTTTCTGCTGTCGATTTCAAAATGTACTGAGGTATACCCATCCTTCTATCTATATGTGAATTTCTCACAAGTTCAATAATCCAGTTTACATAATAATTTCTTAAATATTAGATGCAGAAAAGAAAGATAACTTGAGTACTAGACTATCAAATATGTGAGTGGTAATTTTTTAATGTTAGCATTTTAATTAAATAATGAAAATTCTAAAAGGAAACTATAACCTAAAACTTTTTATGTAAGAAAATTAGTCTTATCTAGACTGCTTTTAATTTTGGATTGCAGAAAATATTCTGATACTAGGATTTACAAAAAAGCTCTTCAGAGGAAGCATTAGCTCATGATTTAAAATATTCAAAATTAGACTAGTCAAAGGACAGTATAAAAACAAAGTGAAAAGTGGCACAACTGTAATTTCACTCCCCTTTGGAGGAATATGAATGTGAGAAAAGTAGTGTGAGACACATCCAGTAAAGAGCTGCCAACATCAAACTTTGTCTTTCTATCTCTACCTTGGAAGACAAAGGTACTTTGTGGTCTTATGTGATATTACATGTTATTATCTTATGTCTGATCCTTTCACGCCTTAATGAATACATAAATTACACCAAACTATACCTTAGGTTGAAACGACTCTATGCAGATAAATGGTTTGTGAGGATCACTATTCTGTAAAACACAGGAACAGCTATAATTTTTCTGACTGATATAGCCAAGAGGTTGAAGGCAAACCTAATTCAAACATGGTTGTAACCCACACTTTTTCAGGTTGTTCTAGGAACAGACTTATCACCTTCTACACCCTGGAAAGTTTTAAAGAGTTTCTGAGTACATCTCCCCGATGCTCACTCTGCTATTTCCAAAACCATTCCTCCCCATCAGAACCTGTAGATCAATCTGCAATTTGCACTAATTGCAATACTTTAGAAGCTCTCTGGAGTTCAGTACTGCCTGGTTTATGATGGAGGTTCAAACCCCTTGCAGGGACCTGAAGTACAGTAACAGTGCCCACACAGAGGAGATGAATAACACCAGAAAAACAACCGTTTCAGCAGTTTTGGAAACCCAAGCAAAGATAGCTAGCATCTGACAAAGGAAACAAAGACAAATGAAAAAATCACATTTGTTTTACCTGCACTATCCCATAGAGATCACCCAAGCATACAAGAGACGGTGAGTTAGTTACCATGCCATGTTTCTTCTCCAAAAAGCATACTACCAGAGGATTTTCTATGCTGTCCTACATTAACCACCTCTCACACTGTATGCATATTCATAGGTAATTCGTCCCCTCATATTTAGATAGCCAACCCATTAATTCTACTTTTTATAGATTTCTTATCTACCTTGTGTTGCAGTCATTAGCACTAGTGCCAATTAGCTTCTAAGCAGTTTTCACGGTACTATTGTGGTTATACTGTTTATTGTTGTTATGCCTCCATCTGCTAATAGTGTTATGTGCTTCACATTTTTCTCTAATAAACATCCTACAATTATCCATTACTCAAAATTATGTTTGCTGGTAGACACAGAAATCCAAATTTACAAGACTGAGCAAATTGTTTGGACAGCAATTTTGTAACTGGCAGTCTAATTTGTGGGCAGTCTAATTTGTGGGCTCATAGTCCTTCTGTTATTCACTTAAGACAAACTGTGTTATATTTGGGCTTTTTAGACCTAATATGCTAGGAATTTTTAAATCAAGACCATTAACTGTTCTGCATTATTAATACTGAGAGACGAAAACACTTAAATTATGCAGACAAAATAACATTTTTTGAGCCTTTCGGGAACCTATTCCCTCACAGGAATTTAAGCTGTAATGGATTACCACTCCATGCTGTATAAAGCAGCTTCAATTTTGCTGAGCCAGCGCCTAAAGTAGCCACCAAAACTTTGATATCCTAAATTTGTTGGATGGGATGAAATAAAATTCCTTCATGAGCTTGAAACAATGACATAGTTTGGAAAACAGGACAAGGTGAAGGTAGGGAGAAAATCAAAGTAATCTGTTAATGCAAGTAACCATTTCCCATTATACAATACAATTTACATAGATTATTAAAAATTAAAAAAAAAGCCTGTGCAGTATGCCCTCTTTTTTGTTTACTAATATCAGTTTTAAGACGACAGACAGGTAAAACCCAATCTGATACAAAACTTTGTATCATTTGACTCATTACTGCTGGAAAAAAAAGAACTATCTGTAAATTTCAAAGTTATATGTTCTAGCCACTTTGGGATATTCATTTGTTCTTCTCATTACAAAAACCTAAAACAATCCAACCATCAAGCAAAAGAAAAAAAAATAAGACACAGCTTTACATGAATAGTGTTATGTTACGTAAAAAACTCCATGCCAAGACTCCATTTATCTCAAAATAAAAGCACAATCTGATGTGCTCAATTTTTGCCTATATATGGAAAGATATGCATTTGTCATCCAAAGCAGAACTTTACATTTTATTGGTACTACTTCTGGGTGCATTTTTTAAGTGTAACATCCACTGCTCATATTCAGGAACATCCTCTGATTTTGAACACACTTCAAAAAAAGTGTAGTGTGTTCTTTCAGTTTTTCTTCAGGAATATGTCACTGGAATGAGGTCCCCTTGTACTTCATTTTTCAAAATTACTAGATTTACCAAATTTGTAAATTAAAATAATTCAATTGGCTTAATACCAAAATAATTTAAAAAGTTTTAATACTTAAAATTTAAGGACACATAACAGTTGCAATTATATTGATCAAATTATTTAAAATACTAATCTAGCACTTTGCTTTTACATCAGTTGTACAAATTATTTTCCAGGTTTTCTTCCATTGAGACATGGAATTAAGTCATGTCCAGTATCAACATATCTCTTTTTTGATCATTTTATCATAAAAACTCAATTTCAAAAATTATTTTAAGGCATTTTATTTTAAATTACCAAGATGTAGGACTGAATTTGCAATTTTCAGTCTAAAATGAAAAATAAAGTTTCTATTCCCCCACAGTCTCCATCTGGATGGTAATTTTATCCTTTAACAGCCACTATTAATGCATCAAGCTTTTGTTTTCCAGTGGAAGGTCAAACTGATAGGTGGAATTACCAATGAATGTTAGTTTTATTTAAGCACTTTTAATAGTGATTGCCATCAAAAAGGCAGAATGTATTTGCAAAATATAGCTACGCTTACACAGTATAGACAAATTCAAAAATTAAAATGTAAAAGAAGAATGTTGTAGTCAGAAAGAAAACTACTAGTTTTTTGTTTCTAAAGCTAAAAAGATATCATTTGAGACATGCAAAAATTATAATTAGTATGAAAAATAGCAAAATCAAAATGAAATAATCACATGTAAGGAGGAAACAGTTTATCATCTACCTAGAGGGCAGTGTTATTTAGAGACATACAGTGAGTGCACGTGAAATCTGAGAAGTGATAAACTATAGGAATATTTAAATCATTTTAATTTTATTTTTTTAACTAGCCAAGATTCACTTTTTATTGTTAATCATGACTCTGTTCTGCAATATAAATGTGAATTTAAAATATATGATTCATATTCAGTCCAGTAAGACAGCTCAAAACATTCTTGATATCAGTAAAATAACTATGACACTTGCAGGACCAGCCCCACTAATCTTAGCAATTCAAACAGATTTATTTTCTTTCTAAGCTCTATTTCAGAAATCAAGATTATAAGAATTGCTATGAACCTTGATTCATAATAAATGAAAATAAAGCTTATAAACATAAAATTTTAATGCTAATTTTTGATGAAACTTTTTGCTTCCACTTTTGACTTTGATGGCAATCATTTAAGGGTAAATACAGTCTTTTCAACTCAGTGTTATGTTTCCTTTTTTTATCTCTTTAAAGAAGGCCTGTTTAAAATCCTATAGCATTGACTTCTTAGGATTCTGAAATGCTTCCCTATAACTCTTGAAGACTTCTATAAGTTATTCTGATCTAGTGAAAGCACACTGAAAAGCAGAGGTGTACTTAATTCACCAATTTTCCTTTACCACCTGGCAAACACCATCACAGTCCTTTGATCACACAGAGAACATTTATACTTATACATATATATATATACGTTTGTCACTGCAAAGATCCAAGATTGTAAATGGTAGTGAAGAAAATGGAATATACTGAATGTCAGTAATAGGTAGTGAATCATATTCCATTATTAAGCAATAAAAAATAATGAACTCACAAATAATCCCTTTAGAAGACCCATTAACAGAAGTAACAACTGTGCTTAAGAAGCAAGTCTTTAGCCTTACCCAATAGGCCTTGAAACAATAATTTCAACTTGAGGTTCTGATTTTGATTCTAAAATAATGTTGTAAACTTCTTCATTTGTAGCTCCAGGCAACGGTTTACCATTCCATTCTAGAACTTCATCCCCTTGAATTTAAAGAGAAGTTTATCTCACTTTCATATTCTTTTACAAAGAATGAAATTTATATTAGCAAGTAACATTGCCTGAAATAATTTTAAAAGCTGTGCTGAAAAAATTAAAAATAAGGTTTTTGAGACACTATCAAGGCTTCTTTCTCTGAACACAGCTACATTTTGTATACACAAAACATGTTAAAGAAACCACTTGTGAAAACATATTAAGTATTTCCAAAATAATACAGGACCTGTTATTGTGCTATGAAATGAAATTCTTTTTAAAAGAGCCTTTATTAATTAGCAATAATAAATATGGAAAATAGGTTAATCTTCAAAAAATAAAAACATAAATACCTGCAATTAAGCCTTTAAAAATCATGAGGTTTTAACATAATTTACATACTCTACATTTTGACTTCCCTACAAAATGACAGCCTTCACTGTCCATGTCAAACAAATCAAAAATAATAACAACAAGTGAGGCCCTGTCTCCTAAGGATGTTGGGGGGGGACACAAAGGAAAATGTAAACTGAAAGTCATTTAGATAATCTTTTTTCAGTTTGCCATTTCTATAATTTAAACAAGATGTACATTACATTGTATTTTGGCCTTATTACAAAAAGGTGAAAATCTTGATGTATTTTTCCTGTATTTTTCAGTATATACAATTAGGCTGCAGGAACCATAGGGTGTGTTTTATCTCTTACACCCCATCATACATAGCAGCCAAAAATTCACAACCACTCCCTCATGCCACAAATGCAAGCCAAATGACCAAACTTGCACTCATTAAGAAGCCAAGGGAAACTATCCTAACTGAAGTCCTTTCTAATAAAACATATTGCTTCAATTTCTCTTTCTGTTCAGCAATTGTCAGTCCTTTTTCCAGAACACTCCATATTTTGGTATTTTAAGAAAGTACTCTGCAGGATATATCCACAGGAATATCCACATGGTATTCCAGTGGCTTTCAAAGTAATCTTTAAAACATGAGTGTTTGCTAATGTCATACTTAATAAATGCTTGCTAATTTAAGTTTCATTTTCTACCATGCTGTTTAGCTGACATGTTTTAAAATAATTCCAATATTTCTTATATAATATTCTGTTGTGGGGGAACAAGAATTAGATATTGCCTAGGAATTTCCTTTAAAATGTATACAACCTAGTGAAAACAGACTCAGTTTCTTCTGCAACTCTGACTCAATTTTAAAGCTAACAACTGTTATAAACTAACATGTGTTTTTTTTCCCCCTAAAATAAAATCTAATTTATTTAGAGATAACTGGCTTAATTTATACAAGCACCCCAGTCATGAAAAGGGACAAGACATGGTCAGTTTTGCAATAGTTATAATTTTAACAGCAAAAAAAAAAAACCTGACAGGGGCATATGTGAAATTTGTAACACTAAAAAATGAGGATTTAAACCTAATTTACACAGTAATGAACCTTATCACATTTTGAAGACAAACTATGTGCAACATGATTAAGAATATTAAAGAGGAACATGCAAGGTGTCTGTACAACTATTTTAGAGGATTTAAGCAGCTTTGTTTACTTTTGAGAGCCACTAGGAAATCAAAATTAAAACAAAACAAAACAAACAAACAAACAAACAAACAAAAAAAAAAAAACAAAAAACAAAACACCAAAAAAACCCCCAAGATGATTAAACATTTGATCATCATAGTCAGAATGCTAAATTAACAGAATTGATTCCAATTACTCTTTCTGGAGATTTGAGTGAAATGACATCTCTGCTAATTCCAACCAAATTGCCACCATGCATCCTTTACTCAGTTCTTATCTTTTTTACCAGCCAAGCCCTTTTACATTGTCTCTTTCATCTAAGATGATGTATATAAGACTTACATTCTGATTTCTACTCTCAGTAACATTAATGGAAACAGTAAAACACCATTCAGATGGTCAAAACTCGGACATATGCTTGACACAGTCCTGTGCAAGCTGCTCTAGCTGACTCTGCTTAAGCATTGGGGCTGGACTAGAGCTCTCAAGAGGTCCCCATCCACCTCAACTGTTCTGTGATCCTGTAATGCACGGCTACAGTTTCAGGTGAGATGAACTCCCTGGTGTTACAACCCACTGTAGTAGCTCAGAGTTGGAAGTCAGCGAAGCAGCTGTTTGACACCTTACACTGCAGAAGTCTAGGATAACCAAGATATCTGCACAAAGCTGGCTGACAGGCCTACAGGACACTTGCACCCTTATGGAGGCATTTCTGCAGGTGAGACATATATCCCAGGATATCTAAGATGCCTCTAGTAAGGAATATTAATGGATCTTGCATTCTACCCTCACTTACTGATTCATGTTCAGCAGTGATAGTTTTCTGACTTATGCTAAAAATCTCTGGGCTTTTTTGAAATATTGATTTCTGAAACAGTAACTTGGATTGGGAGATACCTCTGGGGGTCAGCTAGTTCAAACCCCTCCTCCAAGTAGGGCCAACATCAAAGGATTGACCATGTTGCTCAGGAATTTGACCACATAAGATTTGACTCTCTCAAAGGAAGGAAATGCCTCCCATGGGTAACCTCTTCCAAGTCTTAACTGACCTCTCTGGTTAGAAGTAAAAGGGTTTTCACAAAGAGGATCTCCTTCATTCCAGCTTACGCATGTTGGTTCCCGAGTGATCAGTGTGATCTTGTGTGATCACCTCTAAGAACAGTTCCAGCTCTGGGGTCTCTACTGCCTCCCACTAGCCAGGTAAAAACAAGAGTTAGACCCTCCAATAGTCTTTTTATTGCCAGTCTGAACAAAAACATTTTTTTCAGCTTTTTGTTCCTCATATGCTTAATTAATTTTCTGTCCCTCTGCCCAACATAGTGCAGTTTGACAGCACCTCTTTTGTACTAGACAAGGCCAAACTGGACAGAGGACACCAGATACAGTCTTATAAGCCCTGAATAAGAGCAACAACCACCTCTCTCAGTCTGCTGGCAACAACTGTTAATACAGTCCTCTGCATGACTGGCACTTGCTGCAAGGGTGCTTTGCTGACTCATGTTCAACTGACTGTCCTCCAGCACCTCCAGACACTTCTCTGCCAAGCTGCTCTCTAGCTGATTGGCTCCTAGTGATTACTGTTGCACTGGAATGTTCTGTTCCTCATGTAAGATTTCATATTTGCTGTTATTAAAATTTAAGAGGTTTATACAATTACTCAAAGATTTATCAACTAGACAAATTTTGGAGGTTTTCTGTAAGGACAAAAGTGCGTTTTCCTAACAGCACAGACTTGTCCACATGGTCTTTGTTCCCATACAATAGGATGAACAGACTTTCATTCATTGAAAATATATGCAAAACAATGTATTTTCTCTGTGAAATAATTCTGGCTATAAAACTATTTTTAGAAATTAAAAATAGCCTTGATTTAAAAAAAATCTCTAGACCAGACATTAAGAACATATTGTTTCAGTCCAAATAGTTCAAGATTAGTGGAGAAACTCATTTTCTTTAATTATAAGTTGCATTTAAAATCTATAAGCAACTATAATATTTGTGCTATTAATCCCAAGTATATTGACTCAGTAAAAAATAAAAATTAACAAATGCCAAAAACAAAGTAGGATATTTTTAGAGATTCATCATCCTTTCTACTTCTTTATTACTATCTGCTTTATGCAATTATTCTAAATTTATACAAGTTGACATGGAACTTCTGGGTTCCTGGGATGCTGCAGACTTTGGTTTGCTAAGACAACATTTGGAAAGCACTTGCTTAGAGCCATGGTAAAAATATAAACCACCAAGAAGTAACTTTGAAAACCAACTGCTGTGCACAATTCTCACTTCATTTAGAAGCCTGAAAAGTGCCAACAGCACAGCCATTTATTTGTAAGTGCAATATATATCTCTTATAGAAATGAAATATTTCTGGACCATTTTCTTGTCTTGTGTTCCATTTTTATTTGCAACAATTTACAATGAAAGAAGCACTAATAAAATCCACTGTGTATGCAATGTGTCATCCTTCAGGTGACACTATAGTACAGATAAAGTAATGATTTTTGTTTGTCACAATCAGTTTAAAAAAACGTTTACATGGCTTCTGTAGAGTGTAACAAGCAGCTCCTGAGCTAGCAAACCGAAATTTACCAGTGACACTCAGTCGTGACACCAGTATTACTGAGGAGTTTCTTTTATTTTGCTAATACATCCACGCAATTGGAGCTGATAATAAATATGAAATGTAGGCAACACATTAGAGTGACACTCCATAATAACATTGCAGCATTGTATTTTTAAAATATTAGCATATCACATGAGGAATGTTAATATAAATTAAAATTTGCATTTAATAGGCCATTATTAAAAGACAATATATTTTATATGCAACTGATTGATTTACCTGCTCTGAGATGCCCCACCACATCAGCCAAGCTACCTTTCTTCACTTTGGTAATGAAGGCACCGAGTCGACCTAATTCTGTCATTTTTCCTCCAACAACCTGATTAATCATAAATTTGTGAGTCTCCAAGCCACAAACCAGACATCATATCAAGCACAAACATATAGACAGATCAGTTTTCACATTTTTTTAAAATTAAACCTGAAATATGCATAAGCAAATATATTGTCAATTTGGGTTTTACAAAGGCCTAAGGACAAAAAGCAGTAAAACTAACACAAAATGAATAAAATTGATATTCCTTTAAATGTGTTTGACTAACTTATTTGTGAAGTATCTGCATCTGTTGCAGAAAGAATGCTTCTTAATTAATAACCAAGTAAATGTACTTTTTACAAATAACTGTCTGTCACGTGCTCAAATATAAATTGCAAGTGTATAAAATCCATCACATCAAGTGTGTGAAATCCTAAAATGCAATTGGTACAACAATTGAAAACTTAGTAAATATTCTGCTATGAAACATGGGCAACCAGTTCAAAAGAGTGTGAACCCAAGCCCTCTCATCCAACCGTATGACAGAACAAACCATCAGCTTCTGGCTTTTGTTAAACAGAACTGAACATATCTGTTTTTGAAGATAACTACATGATACAGGAACATCCAGAAAAAGAAAAAAAAAGTGCTCTCAAGGGATCATATTTTAAATAAAATATAAACAAAGAAAATGCAGTCTTGCTGACCTGCTATTCTCTTTAGCTATCTTCCTTTCCTCACTCAGGTGGGGTGTTCGGGAGGGGATTTTTTGTGTGTGTTTGTTTGGTTTTTGTTTGTTTGGGTTTTTTTGTTTGTTTTTTTCCACAAGAATATCCTGGGAGGGGTTTTATAATAAAAACAGTTGTTTCGATAAGTATTAGTTCCCATGTCACAATCAAGATCAAAAAAGATCCAGAAGCCTACCTGCCAACAATTTTATCACATGATAATGTGTAAAATTTATCCGTGAGGGCCTTAGTTCATATAACACAAAACTGAAACTGGAAAAATCGAAGACAAACTAGTTTCTACCTTTTCTACTAGGATCAACCCTTTTTTCTCACATATTCAAATAGAATTCCCTGCCACCACCAAAAATCAGCCCTGTGATATAAACCATTAGAGATGAAGTAGAGTGAAGCTGTTTTCTTCTTTTGTGTTACCATGCCACACTATCTCATGTCACGGTGGGAGTATTTCAGATTTTGTGTTGCTTCTGTTGTTCTCAGTGGAGAGAGAAAGAACCCAAATTAAATTCTCTCAGTCATTTTTGGACCTCCATAAATTTAAAAATATACATGGAGAGAGAAATGCTTAAACTGTACTCCCCACCAGCTTCAAAAGTAGCAGTGTCTCTCTTTCAAGTGTTCTTGAAATTTAGAGACATGAATCTAAAAGTCTGATACAAATGACCAGGTTAGGGATTTAAATCAGTTGAACAGTCCTGCCCATATCTTGGTTTTAGAGCACTGGATTAAGGAATTACATTTAATTTAACGTCTACTATGATTTAAGAAGGTTTTTTGCAAATTTTTGTGTAAGTTTTTAGCTTTTTTCTACAAAAGTTTTATTTTCCAATGACTGTGTGAATTTTAAAAAATGACCTTGTAAACATTTGCATTCATATGATATTTATGTATGTGGATTATAAAATGTATTACTTGACTGAACTGCAAACAGTAAAGTTAGAAAAGGCAAGACTCCATTAGTGTATTGCAATGGGCAGTATATGTCTTGTAGACAGGAAGCTGAATAAACATACCCTGTCTAATCAAAACAGTTCAGCTCCTTTGTCACGGACGCCCGGAAGACTGCATAGAAGGAGCAAATGTATTTACATTCATAATTTATCTATATAGCTTTCAAAACTTAAAACGAGGAATACATTCTTTTGTCAAAAGACCATATGATTGGAGCATCCTCTGATTTAATGTGTTAGACCTCTGTGTCTAAGGTCAGTGGAACTTTCCTTCATTTAGCAGACAAATCATGTAATACTTACTTTTAGCCCCAGTAATGCACCTGATTCTTTTGGCATAGTTGTTCTCTTGTTAAGAATAACACGCCCAATTAAGCGATCTCCCTCTTTGGAAGGCTGCCACGTTACAGGATGCTGTTAAAACAAACCCAAGCAGTGGAATTAAAGACATCTTCCAGTATTTAGATGCACATGTATAAACCAATAAAATTTCTGTATCATTATGTCACAGTAGACATAAATATCCTTCAGATGGGTTACATATTGCACTTGAGCTTTCCATTATTATATCTTTTGGACTCTGGCAACATTAAACATTTATACACTCGGTAAGAAAATATCAGCACTAGGTCTGCAGGTAGAATTATAATACATTTTACAGTTCAATATGATTAAACATTTAAAACACAACCTAGGTAATAAAATTAAACATTTTCTTTTAAATTACATGACTCCAAAAAGCACATTCAGAAATTCTGTTCTTTAGAAAAATACACGTTATGCAGTCCTACTGTATGGATGTACACTCTACAATAAAATCAAAATGATCCTTTACAACTTCAAATCAATAGAAAAAATCACTAATCTCTCCCAGAGCAGCATCACACTCACAACTGCTTTTTTTGTGGTTTGCAGTGAACTCTAGTGTTATGACTATGAAAGAATTAAATTCAAGTTAAAAGTCAGGCAATTCTACAAATACACATTTTGATGAAAATTTCTTTCTGATTTCCATTTCCATGGTCCTCTAAACCAAGTTTTCATATAATTTGTATAGAATACTTTTTTAGAGCCAAATAACTATGCTGAACTGAAATAATTGGCAAAAATTTTAATTTGTGCTTATGAACCTCTTTTTTTCTGTTTCTTACCGAACTAATAGGGGATGTCTCCCTGCTGTGCCACGTGGCAGGATCCAGCCAGTAATAATCCAAGTCACCTGGAAGAATATGAGTAGAAAGAAATGTGTAATCTCTCAAGCAGAGAAAGTCATATGAATGGTTACTTCTGCATGCATGAATTTTCAAGTGCAGTAGTTTGATGAAGCAAATACAAAACCTTTACTATGATTCAAATCAACATCTCAATTTGAAAACAATGTGGCTTATTAATATAAAAACAAAACCACATAATAATGCATTTATTTGGACCTCTGCTTTTTCAGGAATTGCACCTCAGAATTTGTTGTGCCCACTATCTGCTTTTCACTTTGCCCAGTGATCCTCCAAGAATGGACCCCAAAGCACTGCATTCATAGCCCTCCTCCTCCCCACCATCTCCACAGCCAGTGCTCAGGACTACAGCTAATGACAACAAGAGAGAGAATACTCAACAAAATAGGCTACAGTTAAGGACAGAACAGTCAGCCACACTCTAGTATCTGCAAAGATCAGTACTGTGATGACAGGCACTGTACAGGCAGAGAGGCACAGAAGCTGGTAACGGATAACAGAGCATCAGGGAAAAACAGACACACAAACAGAGCAAATAGTATCAACAGCAGGTACAAGGCTGCAATCTTCTATTTCACCTGGGACAAACATTTATGCTATGTACATCAAGAATAAGCCCATGAATTACAGTGGTCTGGAAGCCATCAGCCTATCGGGTCAAGGAGGGCACTGTGGGTAGGATTTGGGAGAAGATCATAACACCACAGTGAGTATATATGAATTTATGGAAAGCTAAGGAAACCACCACAGTTTGATTAAACGCACTGCAGCTGTAGAGGGATGACTTGCTAGCAGAAAACTACCAGCTTTACAGGCAGTTTTCTGTGATAGAGGACTGATGTAACTGCATTCCAAGGAGAAAAAGGACAAGGCAGAAAATGCAAGAGAAAGAATAATGGGCAGTGCAATTTGGAGCACCTTTTTGTTTATGAAAAGGAAGCGTACAGGTCATATTTGGAGGGACATATGAGAATGATGCAGGCTAGACATGAGACAGATACAGTAGGAATAAGGCTGAAATACTTCTGTGCTAGCATTAGTTTAACAGAATATATCTGTAAGCTCTGAACCTTGGGGTTTTATTCATCCTTTTAGGCATTGTCATAGTGTATTAATAAAAATGCAAAGTGTTATTAGAAATGAGAAAAACTTTTCCTAATGTTCTTTTGCAATGACAGAAGTCTATAAAAATTATCTAAAATAAACAAGAGATATTTTTAATCTGGAAAAAAAAAGTAGGTTATTCTGCCATTTAGCTTACACTGCCTTTAAACATGGAGACAAAACCCCCACCAAACCAAAATCCAAACTATCACTTCTGAGCATAGTTCTAGATCTTGAAGGAAATAGTCACCTCTCAATGAGGTTTATATCCATAGCTGCACTTCAGGCATTTTTCACTCTCACTTGGACTCCTAAAATATGTTAGTGGAACAGTTTGATAATACTGCTTTCTGAGTGCATAAGTTATTTTTTTCAAGTCTTTAAATGATTAGGGCCCAGAGTTTGGTTTTTTTAATGGAACAACTCTTCACACACTTTCCTAACAACATTCCTACAAACTCTACAAATCATTTAAAACTTACCAGGCGAAAATCCTAAGTTATCATTAAAATTATACATTTATTGCCAATCCTGCCTACACTTAGATAAGCTCTATGTCTTTAGAAAATATATTTCTTTTAAGTACAATTCAAGCAATACATCTTCACTCTCTTACTTTATAAAACACATCTCTATAATACTACTTTTAGAGGCCTGTGTGCTAGTAAGAGTAGTGATCTAATATCCTCTCATGCACCTGTGTTGGCTAACCTGCTGATTTTCCTAGTCTCACCATCTACCTACCCTTTGCTGCCTTTCTTCCCTGCTCATTATTTGCTATCATACATTTTCTGTCTCCTTCTGCTTCTGGCTTTGGTGTCCTTTCTTTAGGACGAAAACTGAAAACAAAAAACCCCTATACACAGAGAACTCTCTCCACTGGTAAAAGTAATTAAAAATAACTAGTAAATTAAGAAAAATTTAAGACATTATAGAGAGGAAAAAATACTTTTATAAGGAGTAAATAATTAATTTATAGAATTAAGCTGCTTTTAAACACTTTTAAAATAATACTTCAAATTTTAAAACAAGAACAACTTAAAAAGAAGCCCCTATGAAAATATATATATACTGTATCATTATTATATTTTTATATTCCTGATATATATCTAAAACATATAAAATGCATTTCAACTTAAATCATATTATTAAAAACACATTTGCAGTTTTAATGTGTGATTTACTTAAGACCAAAAGAGTGAAACAGAGTATATACTTGTAAAAACGTTTTTCCTGAGGGAATAATTAAAAAATTGTAACCTTAAAGCAATTAAATATTTTTCCTATTAATATGCTGCTGTTTAACTACTTTACTTTTGGATACAGAGGGATATAATAATATGTTACAAGACACAAATGTGTCATGGCTTTTTTCCATGAGACGCCTTTCACAGTCTTCAACTGAATTTCAAAACAGGGAGTAAAACCCTTAATAAATTACTAATGGCTTTATATCCGCAACATGTATGTTTTCAAAATAAAGGGAAAGCAAAATTCACACCACCAAATAAAACCTTTTCTCTAAAATACTTCATCTTTGGCAGCAGTATCCATATCAAAAGCTAATGCTGGGATATTGTGATTTCAAGTGAGATCCTGAAAAGCTGAGAAGTGCTGGAAACAACAGCCTTGTCTCTCTTACAAAGCCAAAACAAGCACAAAACAGGAGAGAGTCTGTTATTGGTATGACCAGTCATGCTGATTTCCAGAGTCTTGAATACTGGAGATAAAATACCCCTAGATGTTTCCCCAGATCCATCCAGACTACTGATATTCAGCAAAGAATGCACTTCAGTGTTTTACTCAAGTCCAGACACACTAGATTCTCGGCAGATACTTAAGACAAGAAGCAGAGTTTGATTAAAAAAGTCAGTCAGCCCACGTTAGGCATTTAATTGATTCTAAAAGGTAGCTGCTAATTAATACAGCAGTTCTATCAGGTAACTAGAAACTTAGACAAATAATTTTAGAAGCTGCATCTAAAATTACTCAACAAACTGAATAGTCAGACTTGGTCTCTCTAATTAACATATAGAATCATAGACTGGCTTGGATTGGAACGGAACTTAAAGATTCTTTAGTTCCAATCCCCTCCATTCCATGGCCAGGGACACCTTCCATTAGACCAGGCTGCTCAGAGCCCCATCCAACCTGGCCTTGGACATTGTCAGGGATGGGGCATCCATAATCTCTCTGGGCAACCTGTTCCAGTGCCTCACCACCCTCACAGTAAAGAACTTATTCCTAATACTTAATCTAAGTCTACCCTCTTTCAGCTTGAAGCCATTCTCCTTTGTCCTAACACTAAATGCTCCTGTAAAAAGTCCCTCTGCAGCTTTTTTGTAGTCCTCCTTTAGGTGGTTGAGGTCTCCTAGAAGGTCTTCCCAGAGCCTCTTCTTCTTCATGCTAAACAACCCCAGTTCTCTTAGCCTGTCTTCATAGCAGAGATGCTCCCATCCTCTGATCATCTTCATGGCCCGCCTCTGGACTCACTCCAATAGGTCTGTGTCCTTCTTATGTTGGGAGCCCAGACCTGGATGCAGTACTCCAAGTGAGGTCTCACCACAGTGTAGAAGAGGGGAACAATCACCTCCCTCGACCTGTTGATCACACCTCTTTTGATGCAGCCCAGGATGTGTTTGGCTTTCTGAGCTGCAAGACCATATTGCCAGGTCATGTTGAGCTTTTCATCCACCAACACCCCCCAGTCCTCTTCTTCAGGGGCTGCTCTCAATTCATTCTCTGCCCAGCTTGTAGCTGTGCTTGGGTTTGCCCTGACCCATCTATAGTACTTTGCATTTGGCCTTGTGAACTTCATGAGCTTCACACAGGCCCATCCCACCTCTCAAGCTTGTCAAGGTCCCTCTGTATGGCATCCCTTCCCTTCAGCATGTTGGCCACACTGCAAAACTTGTGTCATTGGCAAACTGCACTTGATCCCATTGTTCCTGTTGCCTAAAAAGATGTAAAACAGCACCAGACCCAGCATCGATCCCTGAGGAATACCACTCATCGCTGGTCTCCCTTGCATATGGAGCCATTGAACACAACTCTCTGAGTGTGAACTTCCAGCAAATTCTTTATCCGCTAAGTGGTCTGTTCATTAAATACATATATCTCCAGTTCAGAAACAAGGATGTCACGCAGAATACGGCTGAATGCTTTGCACAAGTTCAGGTAGCTGATGTCAGTCACTCTTTCTTTCTCCACCAATGCTGTAATCCCACTATAGAGGGCCACCAAATTTGTCAGGTATTATTTGCCCTTAGTGAAGCCATGTTGGCTGTCACCAATCTCCTTATTTTCCATATGCCTTAGCATAGTTTTCAGGAGAATCTGCTCCATGATCTTGCTGAGGATGAAGGTCAGATGACTGGCCTGTAATTCCCTGAATTGTCCTTTTTTCCCTTTTTAAAAAATGAGGGTTATGTTTCCCCTTTTCCAGTTGGTGGGAACCTCTCCAGACAACACAACTTTTCAAATATGATGGATAGTGGCTTAGGCACTTCATCAGCCAGTTTCCTCATGAATTGCAGAAGCATCTCATTAGGCCTCATGGACTTGTACACTCTCATGTTCCGTAGATTGTCTCAAACCTGATCTCCTCCAGTGGGAACCTTTTCTCCCAGTCCCTGCCTTTGCCTTCTGCAACCTGGGCAGTGTGGCTGGTGAACTCTTCAGTGAAGACTGAGGCAAAAAAGTCATTCAGTACCTCAGCCTTCCACATCCCAGATAATCAGGTCTCCTGTTTCCTTCCCTAAAGGACCCACCTTTTCCCTAGTCTTCTTTTCATCACTGACATACTTTTCTCTCAGCTTTCTTTGTTGCTTTTGATGTCCCTGCCCAGATTTAATTCTATCAGGGCTTTAGCTTTCCTAACCTGATCCCTGCCTGCTCAGGCAATCTCTCTGTATTCCTCCCAGGCTATCCATCCTTGCTTCCACCCTCTGTAGTCTTCCTTTCTGTGATTGAGTCTGTCCAGGAGCTCCTTTGTTCATCCATGCAGGCCTCCTGGGTTTTTTGCCTCACTTCCTCTTTGTTGGGATTCATAGCTCCTGAGCTTGGAGAAGCCATTTTTCTTAGGCCCCTCTTCCCTCCAGGCCTTTATCCCGTGGTACTCTACCAAGCAGATCCCTGATGAGGCCTAATTCTGATTTCCTGAAGTCCAGGGTAGTGAGCTTGCTGTGTGGCCTCCTTATTGCCCTAACAATCTTGAACTCAACCATTTCATGGTCATTGTAGACAAGACAACATGGACAACATGTCATTTATGTATTTACTTTTGTTAATTTTTGGAGTTAAGTATAGCCCGCATTAAATAGCAATAAAGTTTATGAAAGACCTGGAACATCCTCTCTTGTGAAAGTTCCCATGGAACTGGATCAATATCTCATGGAAATGAACAATTGTTTCCCAAGGTAAAAACCAATAGAAGCCACATACAAGACTACAGAAAGTTACAACAAATGTAAAAAACCTCCATATATTAACTTGATTGCCTTTCTTCTTCATAGCCTGCATTTTCACAAGTTGGAAAACCACTCTGCATGCTATTGGTAAATGTCCAGCACACCACTGCCACCATCAAAAACATCTGGTTGCTGTTACAGATGTGATAGGTCATATTGTTAAGCAAGGAAGTACTTCTACACACAGGAAAAAAAAATTCTAATCATTTTATCATGTCAGAAAAATAATTCACTGTATAAACAACATATGCTTAAACAACAAGCTGCTAAGTAACCACACAGAGAGAAAACATGAATACCCTGGCTTGACAAGCAACCTTGGCATTTATGTGGCAAGCAGAGAATTCAAAAGCTATCTATTGCCTAATTATACAGAAAGCTTCACAAAAATGCTTATTATCTCCTTAGATTCAAACCAACCCGCTTTAGATGTCTACAGTGTAGAACTTTAAACCCTTGCAGAAAAATTTTTTACCATGTATGCAGTTCAAGGACAGGCTGGATCATGCAGTATGTGGGAAGAATGCACCACATGGCTATGAAATTTAGGTTTGCTTTTGTACTGAAAATATACAATTGCATTGGATTTTAGTTCCCTGCTGTTATATGTCCTAAGCACTGAATATTAACATACTTTGAGACTCCAAAGTTAAAAAGAAGACTAGTACTCCATACCGGTGACAATTTATACATAGAGTAGTCCTATTTCAGGTACAGATCTGGCACACATGACTGTGATCCCTATAGTTCCCAAAGCTAGAACCAGTCTCTCAGATTCCTCCCTCAATTCAATATTTATTTAGGTATTTTAACGTAATGATGAGATATAAAATTTTTCTTCTATATCTTAATTACATTTCTGAGTAACAAAAAAATAATTGGGAAAGGGTCTACAGAGCTTTATCAAGCACTAAGCTTTCATATTTAGATAACTAACAACCTAGTCTTATTCAGTACAAACTAAAAATAAATGGTTATTCCTTACTTTTGTGTTTAAAAGATAAGGACATGTTATATTCTTTCTCATACAAAATGAACACTTCAGCATTTTATTTTGAAACAAACTCCTTAGTTTAAAAATCTTTTTTAAAGTGGTAGTTACATTGTGAGCACAGCAGAAGTTGTAAGGCTGAATTGATACTTGCAAACAAGAAATACAGAAATAATTAGGCAAGGAAGTAGCGAACTCATTAAATACTATCTACATTGTTAAGGGCACTAATATTAAGCTAAAATCTAGTGAAAAGGAAAATCCATTTGACTTCTCCCTTAGTTACTATTGCAAAGTTGTTTCTTTACAAGAGTTTGCAAATTAACAATTATTTTCAATTTGCAAAGGAATGATTTGTCAGTTGCTGATTATGAAAAAATCTTTCAATATACTTTCTTTATCTGGGTGCAAGGTGAATGTTCTGTGGACTACTTAAATTATAACATGAGTTCGTTATCCAGGTATTTATTTATCAAAGACTTTTTATTTCAAAGATTGTGATTTTCTTTTAACTAGGTATACAATTTAAACATACACTTTTTAATAAGAAAGTATGCACTTGTGTTCATTGAAAGCTAAAGGTTTCTCAAAACATACGTTTGCAAAAGACCTTCCAAGACAAAAACAACTGGGCCCATTTGTATGTTTCACAAAATGGACATCCTACCTGAATTATTTCAGTGTTGTTGCAAGGCTTTATAAACTACTGAAAGCAAGGATTACTAATCTTGCCAATAGAAGCTTAAAGCCAAAAAATCACAACCTATCTAGCCAAGTAACAAATTGAGGATTTTTCACTGTTTCTAAAATTTTTAACACGGACACAAGGAGCATAGCAAGGAAGCTGTTCTAAGTCTCCCAAATCTCTAGGGAGTCTGCTTATGAGAATCCTTGAGCCAATGTTACTTCGTTCCTTCACTCAAACACCAAGAGTCTTCAACAGTTCATCAATCCTTTCTAGCTACTTATTTTTATCTCAGAGACCATCTAAACTGCTATTTTGAGGATGCAATTTTGAGTCTTATTGCAAGCATGTGAGTTCAAGAATATATATGATTCACACAGGGATGGTCCACAGAAGTATATTCTGTAGGGTCATCAAAAAGTGTGAAAGACTTAAAAATGTAAAATACTAAGCAAGATACATGAACTTCTGAGAAGTTCTTTTGAAAGGTTTATTACAAATATTTTCTAGAGGATACCAGAAAAATGTTTAGCATCAGGAACTTCAAATCAGCAGGCAAACATTTTAATTGATTTTTGATACTGTGGCATCTAAAGACAAGGAAAATTTGTTATCTTAGGGCTACTTCTGAGTGCTGATTTTGCTGACTCAGATTACTCTCTTGAGTGGAAGATAATTCTGTAGATGGATGGAAGGAGATTTCCTTTTCAAAATTTAGAGCTTCTCTGAATAAATTTATTATCACTATTTAACTCCAACTCAATATTGACACTAACTATATTAACAGTTGTATTGAGTTCTTGTTTCGTATTATTAACACTTTTAGCTTTGGCATGATTTCTTGATAATATTTTTGTTTAGCATATAATGAGACTTGAAAAATGTAGAACAAGTTATCTCAAAAAGTCACATAGTCTCTTAATTTTGGAGACACGGATACACAACTATCCTGTACTTAAAAGCCTGATCAAGTCTTAATAATTTTTCTGCTATTCTGAAGGAATTCCCAGCACTTCAAATATCCCTTCCTGTTTTTCAGCCAAGCACAATTTTTCTTTCCTGTGTTTGTTTTTTTTTTTTTTCCCTCTCCCCTGTGTACCTTTAAAACTAACTGAGTAGGTTAGTTAGTAGTTAGTAGTTAGTAGCAATTTTCAGTTGCATATTCTTTATCCTAGTATTTGTTAAAGACTGATTTATTAACAAATTATAATTGAAAATCAAAGCTGAAAATAAATTCTCCTCAAACCCCAGGGTGTTTCTATACTGCCAATAGCTAGAAATTTTAAGAAGGATTAGCAAACCAGAAAAAAATGTCAGGCATTTAAACAGCAACCCCCGCCTTCGAAGTCCCATGGTAACAATGCCCAGTAAGGTATCAGTGCCCTGGTAGCTAAATAAGGTGATGAAAAAGAGGCAATGCTCAGAGACACTTATTTGAACACACATTTTCTACTATTGTGTGGAAAGAAGAAAGGCATTTCTGCTCAGACACAGGAGAAAACACACAGTGTCAGTAAACATGCTGATAGAAACAACAGCAACTGAAAGCAAGGCTTCTTATTACCTACAGGACCAGGGGAAGGGGAAAAGGCAGTGAGCCTTTCTCTTGATTGTCCAGCATACACAGAGTCCATCATGCAAACCTGAACGAGTTACTCAAGAAGTAAAATTGCATTTCATAATCAAAGTTACTATTTAATTTTCATGAAGACTGGGAGAGATCATTAATATTCAAATAAAAAGGAAAGTCTGAGTGGGGGGTGAACCCAAACTAGTTTTTCTGAGCTTCAGGCCTGTAGAAGGAAATACAGCATATGAAATTCTCTGATTAAAAAGAAAAGCACTTCAGCAGTACCATGATGGGGAGACACTCCAAAGCACCAAGATGAGCCTGATGAGGGTTTGGGAGGTTTTTGGTTTGTTTCAGTTCAGCTGGGGGCTTTTTGTTTGGGTTTTGTGGGTTTTTTAAATCAGCATTCATGAGAACCCTCAATTATGTTGCATTAGAAGATAATGAGAGTATTTTGTTTCTACAGTTTGGAGGGGAATACTTCGCAGGAAGAATCCTTGTAGTGCATAGTAAGAGATCACGGACTAGTAAAACAACCAGCAAAGGACCTTTGGAGCTTTGCTTTCCACCAGTAAAGAGGAAAGAGCTAATAATATGAAAATTATCAAACTGGGGAAGGGAAGTAAGCTGAGAGAAGAAAAATCAAAAATCTTTCTAAAAAAATGTAACAAAACCTCCCAAAACATCCAACCAACAAAAAACTGAATCAAACCAAAACCAAAACACCCCAACCTTACAGAAAGTAAGTAAGCAGCCATGACAGCAAAAGTGGAAACGTATGAAGAAATAATACCAACACTAAAAAAAACTAGCCCAATACAGAAGAAGGAGAAATTCTGTCAAAGACTGACCAGCTAAGTCATAAATATTTCATTTTCTGGAAGAATCAATTGAAAGTTGCCTATGAGTGAGTGAGTAACTTTCAGTGATCGAGTACCAGGAAGCATCAAAAAAAAAAAAATTAGAAACACACACAATTCAGTGCAAACAGCAAAGTATGCAAAAACAATTGAGATTATTCTGGAACTATTTAGACCCTAGTACTGGTACCTGGTACAAAGTACTTGCCAGTCTAGACTACTATGGGAAGAGTCTGCTACTATTTGGCTCTATCAGCAAATTATGTGTAACAGCAGATGTCAAATATGTTCAATTGAGAAGGAGCCTTTTTTTATGAGATGGCATGATAAGAGTCACACCAGAGAAAGTGTCTAAATAAAACTTGCATAAGGTGAAAACCTATTTAGAAAATCATATTTTAACAGCTAAAATTGGTAACAAAAATCACCCAAAGTATTCATTAAGCAGGGTCTGTAGTCTTTGTCTGGAATATAGTGTCACTGAATCACAGAATAGGCTCAGCTGGAAGAGACCCATAAGGCTCATTGAGTTCAATCCTTAGCCCTGCACAGGATCATCACCAAGATCACACCACGTGCTTGAGAGTATCGTCCAAACGCTTCTTGAACTCTGGCAGTCTCGGTGCCGTGACCACTTCCCTGCAAAGCCTGTTCCAGTGCTCAGCCACCCTAGTAACAGTCAACACTCACACTACTGCTGTAGGCAATAAATCAGAAACATATTAGAGTTGTGACTTGACCCCAAGGAGAAAGGAATTACAGAAAGCCAGAACTAGACTTCAAAGCTATCCAGACAAACTAGAAAAACACGCTGGAAAAAGAGGACCCAGTTCAGAGTCAACAAGGAAATGGCTCCACACTCAGACCAGGATAAACAAGTGTAGAAACAGGGAGAGACCCAGCAGTTGAGAATTACCTGTGCAGAAGATGATGAGATGGATATAATCTATCACAATGATAACAGGAGAGGATAGTATAAAAGCTTGGGTTCTGTTTGAAAACAACTACCCTTTCCCTTCGGGAATTAGCAGGGTTTGCCAGAGATCAGGCTCTGGTTGCCCTGCCTACTTTTATCACCAAATACCTCAAAAGGTCAAACTGGTGAGGAACTTACAGTTTTGTTATTAAGGGTTTTTTTGGTTTTGCTTTACTCTGCACCATGATTTTTCTTTTGGGTACCTGTGCACTTAACCAACACCCTGACATGACAGTGACCTTGATGATGGCTCAGTCTCTCAGATTCTCTCCTTGCAGCACACAGCTCAGTTTTCAAAGTGGAATATTTTGAATATTCCACTTTTGAATATACTTTTTGAATATATACAATTTTGAATATACTGAAGGGTAGTTATGAGTGAGAGATGAGTTAAATTTAATGTCCAGAGAGCTATAGATAGCCTGGTTTAATAGTCCTTTATATCTCTATAGTCTCCTACACAAAAGAATCAAATGCTCTCAAGAGAGACTGATACTGGCCCAGGGGACGTGGGGCTAAGTGATTTTAAAGTATCTTTTAGATTTCCCAATTCCATGCTGTTGCAAAGGCTGGAGACATGCTGCTGTTTGCCTATTGCCCACAGCACAGCCTTGAATCCTGACTACCCAGGGTGTCACACCTCTGTATTTTTCAATCCCAATCCTGCTTCACTTTCTTCATCTACTTTTGCCAAGATGTGCAAGAGGTCACTAGAATGCAGTTTAAGGCTGTCTACCACAATGAGCAGCTTGAAGAAGAAACAGGGATTTACCTTCTTTATGTAGCTATACACAATATATTAAGTGGGAGAGAATGCAAGACTTTGATCTTAGCCAAAGGTTTCCTCCAGTCTTATCCTTTAAATTCCATGCAGAGCTAAGGCTGACTATTGTTTCTTCCCAGCCATAGCAGCATTTTGTCTTCCTGATATTCCTGCTGCTGTTTCTGTTCCATCTCTGTTTTGACTGCTGTTTAACCCCATTTTCTCCAATGCATCCCTCCATATTCTGCCTTTAGTGAACTGAAATTATCCCCTAAACTCTGCTGAATTAAATTAATTTTGCACATGGATATCTTAGTATACTTTATCTAATGCAGATGTTATTTTCAAGAGGATAAAACCTCCTTCATTACTTATTCTATCATAAATCTTTAGGATTAATTCTTCTCGTAAAAAAATTACTTTTCAAAACCAACTTTTACAGACAATGCCATCAGCTACTTAGATATAGGATTTCAGAGGTATTTGTCATCCTCAATACACTGCCTAATCCCAAAGAACTTGCAATGATGAGTCCTTCCTCTCACTTTCCCCTGTGATCCTTCAGTGATTTAGATGAGTATCTTATTTCAAATATAAAAGGAAAATACTGATGTCCTTCCCTGATCGGAAAGCGCAATGCATCAATATGATGATGCAGAAACAATATACAAAATAACCAGAACTGTACATTTATTATAACACATATATTATTATAACCATAATTGTACATTATATCAAAAAATATATTTTTATTCTATATACATGGGTTTAATTATTTTTCCCCTAAATAATATGCAAAAATAAAAGTAACAGAATCACATTCCATTCTGAACTTCTTAAAGCTCCTAACAATAGCACAATACAGGAGACTGAGGACATATCAGTTGTCTTCTGCCAAAGAGAAATAATACACAGAAATGTTTATTTTATTCCTGAAGTAAATTTCTATATTCTTTATCCATGACTCCTCCAAAAATGCAGAAGTCATAATGAATTAAGAATATGACTATTACTTTTCAGAAACACATTTACATTTTGATGTGTGCTTTCAAAATACAGATCTTTTTTAGAAGCTCATTCCACATAGCATCACTAATGTCAAAATATATTTGACACTTTCAAAATATAAACATAACTAAAACACAGACTTAAAAGGAAAATGGTTCTTTATTCCCTACTTAGGATGAATATTTGCTACAATTAATACTTTACATTCTGAGGACAGAACATCACTCAAGCTGCACAGTTAAAAAGATACATAAAAAGATATTTTTTTAAATATGAAATATAAAAATATAACTAAAACCTCAGCACTATATAGCTCCTTATTTACCTGTCCCTGAATGAAACGTATGGAGCAGAAACTGAAGAAACCCAGCAAACATAGCAGCAGCAGCAGCAGCAACAGAATGGTTAAAGCACAACTGGCATCTAGTACATTGATGAATTCCAGCCTGCAACAGTAGCAAAACCGTAATGCAAGCAAAAATCCACTTCAGTGGGAAGGAGGCGATGTAAAAGAAGTCATAAGGTCCTTGAGTCCTGATTCTAAGCCAAATTATTCTGCAGTGTCAAACATTCGACACCGTTGACACCAAACAGGGCTAACGAGAGTTCTTGTCATCAAAACAAATCTCTGCAGTGTAGTGCAAGCATCGATTACTGCATTAGTTCATACACGGCTGCTGCAATGACAAGGACTTTCAGTCTCTAGGAGTTGATGATTTTAGGAATCCAGAATTAACAATCCTCAGGAAACAACACAGGGGGGAAAAAAAGGCTCCTTCCTATCTGGACAGAAGAGTAAAGAAGTTTCTTAGTGCTTTAAAGCCAACAGTAGTCACAAGCTCAGGTACCGAAGTAATCAATACCACTGCTGCAGTTATGATTTATATTCAGCAGTGGTGCGCCAAGCAAGTTTAATGAGCTGCATAGACGAAGAAACAGTAAAGCAAATGTGGCTCTTTTAATTTATGTAAAACATCCCAAGCTGTAGATTTACTTCTAGCATACTGAAAACACAATGGCCCTTGAAAAAAACTTACCATTTTTTACAAATTAATAGGATAATTTCATTATTTTTGTATATAATAGATGTGTGCAGGGAAACATAATTTTATATAAGAAAAATATATTCAAAATTTAAAAACTGGAAACAACATTTTGTATTCCAAATTACATATTCAAGGTAAAAGAGAAAAGCAGAACCTATATTCCAACACATTTGGGAAAGCCAGATGATTAGAGAATTACAGCTAATAGAATTTGCTAAAGTATTTAATCTAATTTAATCATACCCAAACCATACAACAATAAAACTGTTTCTTTGGCAGAGATAGTCTTACTCTGTACAAATAGATGTTTCTCTGCAGTATATCAGGACTTCCAAAATACAATGCAGGACATCCAAAGTACAAAACCACCCCTGCTGCTTAGAAACTAAAATGTAAGCAAGCAAAGCAAATAAAAAGAAGCTTAGAAAGGATAAAATATAAATATTTAAGCTAATGAGAGCTTACAGCTCTTTCATATTTAACAACATATAGACCTATTAGTAATAATGATAATACACTTAATTAAGTTGTTTCCCTGTAATTCTGGATCAAACTCAAGGTACTGAACACTGTATTTCACACACTCTCCTGCATATCAGTCTTCAGCAAAAGCTGAGCTGAGGATCCCTGACCACTGCTGACACTCAGTGTCCCCAGTAGTACTGTATTAGCAGGAAGACAACACAAATGTATAATTCTGCTTTTTTCATGGATATTTTCATGTTAGGAGATAACTTTTTGGGGGTGGACAATGTCCAGGCTTTATACATTTCAAGAGACAGTGATCATCTGCTAGTGACCAGGGAACATAGACCCAGCTTTCTCCTTAAGCCAGAAACATTTCTTGCAAAAGCAACAAAAGACAGACTATGCCAAATTCCTGATGCTTTCACAGCTCGTCCACTGATCCTTCTGCAATTACTCCTTGAAGAAAGACCTCCTCTTTTACCAGGGCAGGCATTTAGAGCTTTGCTCCACTTTCAGAACATACTACACCTGGATCCTGAATGTTCACCTCACCTTACAGCACACACTAAACAAAGCAGGGGATTTTGCACAATGCAACTCAACAGATGAAAAATTCTTACAACCTCAGAATTTGTAAATAAGACTGAATTATATGGACTAGTTTTCTGACTTAAAATGTTCCTGTCATTCCCATGGCATGTATGTGTCTATGAAAAAAAAAATGAACTGTTTTCCCAAATGCATTTAAGAAGGTTGTTTGTGCCCCGTAGTGGTGTTAAGGCTCTCACTGTCTCCCATTCCTCTACATGCCAACCCCTCTCTGCTCCTCCAGCCTCTAGCAGGCAGTCCTCAATGCCCATCTTACCCACTGCTATCCTTACCCATGAGATCCACCCAAACTCTAAGTAGCCCAATCTAACAGCTTCAAATGGTAGAGGTGTCTGCAAGTATTCACTGAAAAGCAAGGGAAGAGAGGAGCAACAGAAGAGTGTTTTGAGGTTAGAAAGGGTATTTTGCAGAAATGGACAGTGCCACCAACTCCAGTGTGCATCGCACATCCCTAAAGGTGGATTTCATTCCTCCCAGCCCCAGTCACATGGAGCCTTTCTGTCTCTCCCAAAGGCTCATCTGACAGCTTGAGAATCAAGGCTAAGAGTTAGCTTATTTACTTTTACATCCACTAACAGTATCAAAGCAGTAGAAAACTAACTGGAAATCTGGATACCATCCCATTGTCCTAGTAAAAATACATCATTAAGTTATAGCACACTTTCAAGCTTTGCTTTGGATAGCTCTGCCTTTTTAATCTCAGGTTTTACCCTTGCAAATTTCTTTTTTGAAACTATCTTCTGAGGCACACTACACTATGCATCTGATACTTATATCTTGACCATCATGTTTTAGCTCTTCATAATCTTCCTGCTAATAGTTGTTCTAGATCATAATCCATGTATGATACTCCTGCATTTATAAAAGTCTCTGAGATCATTAGAAAAGTAGGACATTGAACAATCTCACACAACCCTACCATTATTCAAGTTTTAAGAGAACAAATTCAAAGCATTAAGCATACTATTCAGCTTTATACTTGGGTGAAAACACAACTTTCCTGTAAACCAAAAGTTTTAAAACACATTCTTGGAAAGAAAAAAGCCAAAGAATGATCCCAAGCTTAATTCAGAAGCACAGAAAGAGTAACTCAATGAAACAAACACGTACACTTTAAGCTGGAATTTAATTTAGGAAACAAGAGAAACAACAAAAAAAAGAACCACATTAAAATTTCCAGATCTCAAAGCCAAGTTACAATGGGGAAGATATTCTAATATAAGTGCAGGAGTCTTAGATACAATACTAGGTATTTAATTTGACATTTTGTTCTGTAGCCCTGTCTGATCTGCTTCAGAAAGTCCTGGCTATTGTGGGAGATTAACAGTGGCTAGACAAGCCAAACGCCACACCCCTCCAAGGAGAGCAAGAAAAAAGGACCTGGGAAACTACATATTGGGAGGGTTATGAAGCAAATCCTTCTGGAATGCAGTTCTGAGCTCGTGAAGGCCAAAGACATGACTGGGAACCATCAGCATAGCTTTACCAAGAGCAAATCATGCCTGACCAATATGGTTTTTGGATGTGCAGGCAAGCAGAGAGCAGCAGATGTTGTTTAACGTAACCAAAAATAAAACAAGCCCCAAAGCAGAAATTAGGTTGTTGCATCAACAGAGGAACATGCTGGAGCTAATAAGTTTGATCTTTTATTTAGCTTATCAATTATTAAGGGCTAAATTAATGTAATGCTGCCATTACTCCACATCTTTCAATTCAAACCTCAATCTGAGCCAATCAATTCAAAGTGAAAGTGAAGTAACTTGTCATCAGCCTGAATAACACAATGTAAACACACACACTGGGAGGAAGCTGTGGTGTGCCTTTCCACTGGCATCCCAGAATGGCTTTACCATATTATTTCTAAAGGTCCTTTAAGGGAATTTTACAGAACATCATTCACCATTTTGCAGCAGACTGAAAGACTACTATAAGGCTACTAGAAGGCAGAAGAGCATTTCTGCACAACCAAATGACAGGAATCTCTTCAAGCACACAGGTCTGCAAGAGCCCGTAAAGAAACACCCCTCTGTTTATTGCTTCTGTACCCAACATTCCAAG
Source organism: Lophotriccus pileatus (assembly GCA_035583135.1). Taxonomy (NCBI): domain Eukaryota; kingdom Metazoa; phylum Chordata; class Aves; order Passeriformes; family Tyrannidae; genus Lophotriccus; species Lophotriccus pileatus. Next base: position 85,427,391 of record JAWWES010000115.1, read on the forward strand.
ATCCACTGCCAATTGTTTAATACTGTGCTGCCACCAGTATTCTATTTCCCTTTCCTCCACCCCAACATACTTGATTGTTTTTGACTCCTCTGAGGAAAGTGATCATGACAGTGAAACCGGAAAGACACAAGTAGACTGCTCACACTAGAAAAATCTGTGTTGGGCTTTCAATTCCACGCATGCAGTGGCTGAGATCTTTGCTATCCAACCTTCACGATCCAGGAATTTTGCAATGTGTTTATGTTAGTTATGTCACCTAATAAAGAAAAATCAGCATCTCCTCAGATAGATTGTTTTGATAGCTGGACTTGACTGTGGATAATCTGCTGACATCAAAACAGAACATCAGTGCATCAGTGTAAATCTGACAGTGAGGCCACTGTCACATCTACAGATGACTTTTGGACTTCCTCTGACATCTCAGGACGATGAATTCACCTTTTTACATAAGGAGATTTTGTGGAGTATTTCTCTTTGTGACAAAGGCAGTACATAACATATTAACTTACAATACCTATAAAAGATCTGCTGGATAGCATTTTTTAGAGCCAAAGGTGATCTTAACCAGACCGTAATTCAAGTAGAAATTTGCTCAGCTATTCAATTGCTAACCAAAGCCAGATGTTTTCAGTTAAATGGTGACCAATATGTAGGCACTGACTTTCCAATTTACTGATCGATGGCATCAAAATATTCCTTTTGTTCCCAGCTTCAACTATTATTTCTAGTTGTTGTGTCACGTCTCCATAGAGACAGATTTCTCCCAAATTTCATGACCCACAGCATGGTAGATTTGGAAGACCCATATTCAAAGTCCCTTCCCTGCCTGTTGCAGGGTGAGCTGTACGAAATGATGGTGTGTCAGCACTTCCTTTGATAGCTGTGGTCTTGTAAAGGCTTGAATTCACAGAACAAAATTCCTACAATCAATTCAGTGTTACTGTCTGCAGGAAGAGACTGCAGGCATCTAACCTGCACCTGAGTTTTCCTGCCAAAAGAGAGGCCAACCAAAAAGTATCACCTTGAAACCTGGATTATAGCAAAAACAGGAGTATCAACCTACATCATTACAGGTTATTTGATTCAGACACATGACCTTACCAAAATTCCTTAAAACAACTTTTTTTTTCCCACTTCAAAAACTCTCCACCCCCATTACACAATATAAACCAAAAGACAATGCATGTTCTGAACTAATTCCTGTACAGGCTGTGATTGAAAGGTTATACAGCCAAGGGTGATAGACATCTCTGTGTCACTATTATACTCTGTTTCTCTATTTCAGGACACGTGTGACAACTTAATTCACACTCTTTCCGTTTTCCTTTCCTTACTTTCTAAGTCTGCATTTACATGGTTTAATTTCTGAATCCTTTTATAATTCAGATTCCTCCCAGACCCTTTAATTCTAAAAATGTCAGATTTAAACGTAGAAATTAAAGCAGCAGTACCATACGTAATAAACACTTCAAAAGGAATCTCTATTAAGTAGCATTTTCTATTACTTTAAAATGTTATATACCTTCCAAACAAACAAACAGAAAATACTAAAGCCACACATCTAAGTGCAGGGTTTAATGGTGACCATGTTGTTTAAATGCTGTCAGAAAATTCATTCCTAATCCTTATAATAATTTTCTAGGGCAAAGTAAGATTAGGTCCACAATAGCACAGATAGCTGATGCTATAATGGCAATATGCCTAATCTATATTTGTGTAGCTTTTTTTTTCTTATGGGAAATGATGCTGATAGATTAGAATTTTAAAGGATACATTTCAAGAGCAATCAAAATGTAAATGGTAAATTTATTTAAAAGAAAAACCCTGTTTACTGGCAGAAAATTAATACCTTCCTAAATGTCTACTTTTGGTGGCTTTTAGGAAGTCATTCCCTAAGACTTTCTTAGCAGTGAGATTTAAAACTTGGTAACAGGAACAGATTAACCAACTTGTTTTATAACTGACTTCAGAGCAACTTTTCTGTGGAAAAGAGCCAGCAGGAGCACACCTGGATTTACTTCTAAGCATTCAGTTCAATTCCCATTCACAGGGGGCTGTTTTGCCCTCTCCCAGAGAATCTCTGATTAACAATGACAACTCCACTAATGGCAAATCCGTAACATCTGTCTCATGGGAGATAACTGAACTTACCTGGGTACAGTGACAAGGTTCAATGTGTTACATAACACACCAGAAAGTTTTGAGAATCTACATCTATCTACCTCTATTTAAACTAGTATTTGTGAGTTCTTTTGTGAAGTCCAATTTTATCTGTAAGTGCAAGTCACTATATTTTAAGTAAAATCTGAGCTAGCAGAGAATACCAAATTACCTGGCATACCATGTATTTTCATGTAAACTTCTGTGGTAGACCTCCAAAGCACAATAGGCAGGAACTGGCATTCTATCTCTGAGTGAGTCCCTAGGACTTTGGGGAGTTGAAAACAAATGGCTGTTCACTAGCCCTCAGCTCATGGCACTGATTGGTATTCACTGCCAATCAGAAGGGTTTGCTTATTCTCACAATTCAGCTGAGAACAGTATTGAATAAACTGCACATGGGTTAGAGCGAGTCAGCTGGGGAGCACTGCTTTGCACAGCATGAGCTTCCTGCTCTGCAAAGCTGTGTGTCACTCCTACCCAAAACCGACAGGAGACCAATGCCAGGATCTGCAATGCCCACCTGAGATGTGGGAGCAGGGCTGAGACACTCCAAGGACTGTATCCAGCTGCTTCAGAACGACATTTCTTCTTGTGACACCTGCTGATAATCTTCAATGCAGAACATTCTGACTTTCAAAGACTTGACAAAGGCAAAGAATAAAACAAAAATCTGCAGGATTTTATATTCACACATAGCTCCATTCGCTGCCTTAACACCACTCTGGACGATGCCCTGTAACTACACATCAGGATCCCTGAAGTAGTTAACTGCAACAGAGGCACTGGAATGCACATGTGCCTTCTAATAGCACACATGCATTCTATTTCATATAAACACCTATATTTATATCACAAGCATGTATGACCCCCAAAAAACCTCTTGTCTTAGTAATGTTCTCAAACTACAATAAAAAAAAGAATATGAAAACATTCATATACATTACTGTATATTTCCTTTTTGCTCCTAAACCGACTTTACGGCAGCACTCCCAAAGCAGACAATGTGCTCTCATTAAATAGGCATTTCTTAAGCATTAGGTCACAGAAAAAAATAAGTTGAAAGGAAAACTACTTTGGATAAGTAGGAAGAAAATATGCAACTTCACCAAAAATATCAGCAAGATTGCTTAAGCCCAGAGTCATCCATAAATTGTAACTCTAAACTTCACACAATTTTGATCCTCAAACAAGAATACCTTTTCCTTGTTATGTTTTGTTTGGTTGGTTGTTTTTTAATGAGGATAGGACTCAATTATGTCAATGAATGACTGCTTCCATAGAGCTGTACTTGTCAGTGTAATTTCCATATCCAGAATACATCCCATACACCATCTGCAACACTAAAGCTACAGGACAATGTAAATCTGCCTGTGGAAAAAAAAGCACATGGAGATAAGATCTGAAAAAGTTTCTTAAAATTACTGGTTTAAGCAGCAAAGTGTGCCTGCATTTCTAGATTCTCTCTGTGCTGAGAGAAACTGTCTTGCAGAGAGGCCAAGTGAGATTTGACTGCTCCATCTAGTGGCTTATTAAGCAGAACATGTGGCCTAATGGGTTAAAAGGGGACAAGTGTGGAGTTTTCGTTTTCTCTGAGCAACACAGCAAAACAAACTCTTAGCACCTAGATATTTTAATAGCATAATATATAAATGTAAAAATATTCATCTACTTTCATGAACCTAACTTTAAACTTTAATTTAATTCTCTTTTATATTTGTAGGTTATTCCTATTTATTAGCTGATTTATGCTATTTAGTTAACTAACTTTATTAAGATGAACAAAGTTTTAGACAATTTTCTTTTGAATTTACAGTAAGTTACACTTATGTTTGAGTTCACATTTCCAGTGAAAATATATCTTAGATTTTCAATAAAATGAAATTTTCACTAGAATTAAATTAATAACAGGTCATATATTAAAACATATACGCTGACTCTTAACTATAAGAAGTAAATTTAAAAGCTCATGTCTGATTCAGAAAGTGACTTCTACTCTGTGAATGACAATTCCTAAGCAAAGTTAGAGCACCACTGAGTTTTAATGGGAAAAAGTGTCTTCCCTTAAGTCTGTCTAAGTCTATTCCACGGCTATTCTAAAAAATACTGAAACTTGGATCCTTTGGAAAACTAATACAATAACATTACTAAGTTGTTTTAAACAGGACACTTTTTCAAAAATAATTTTGAGAATAACTAATTAGAACTGAAGCTCATATTGCAAAGGAAAGAATTACCAAATTGTGGACTTGGTTACAAAAACTGGAACTTTAAATTCTAGAAATTAATGTAATTATTAAATAATAAACCACGTGCAAGTTAAAATCAGAGAAATATGTGATGTTCTTCATTTCCACTTGCTACATGTCTGAAAACATTTTGTCTTGAATTACACATATGAATGACAGGTAGCCAAGGAATATAAAATAGAAGGAGAGAAACTTTCAGCATGGGCAGATAGTGGTAGGACAAGGAGAAATGGTTTTCAGCTAAAAGAGGAAAATATTTAGATTAGATACTACCTTACTCAGAGGGTAGTGAGGCATTGGAACAGGTTGCTCAGAGAAATTGTGGATGCCCCATCCCTGGAAGTGTTTGAGGCCAGATTGAATGGGGCTTTGAGTAACCTGGTCTAGAGGAAGATGTCCCAGCCTACGTGAGGGAGATTGGAATTAGGTGATCTTTAAGGTCCCTTTCAACCCAAGCCATCCTATAATTCTATGAATATAACCATTTTACTTATTCCTTTACCACGCATAGTTCCCACAGCTAATATCATAGATATATTAAGTTAGAACCCTATATGCAATAAAAACCTCCATTCTTAAATTCTTTGCAGATCTGCATTTAAAATTGCAAGATAATCCTATGGTAGGTATGGCCCAAGTGAACCATACAACATTCATCTCTCAACTTGCTCAGTGGACCAAGTTAGACTTGGTCTAATTTGCGTATCAGGTACAGCAAAGCCACAGGTCGCAAAGTAAAGAATGCTGATATTTGCTTTTCTAAAACAGAAAAGGTCATTGTTTATAGACAGAAAGCAAATGTGAAAAGAAATTATTCTAAGTAAAATGTTTTATCAGAAGTTCCTTCATGGCTTGAAAGAACGTGGAAAAACATATTTAATACTGAAGGTCTAAAACAATACTGCTGTAGGCATGCATTTACTGCATAGCATCACAGTATTTCCAAGACTTACACTCTTACAAAATACCTCAAAGGTTGAAACTATTGAACAATTAGAAAGATCATAATAAGTAATTTTTGCAGTCAGTCAAGGGCATGTTCAATGGAAGAAAAAGGTACTGACTAATAATATGTCCATGCATTTAATAAGCATATATTTATTACCATCAAGGAAAGTTGGAGTCATGTACTGAAATCTCACAAGATTAGGCAATGTACAAACATAAAAAGAAACTCTGGACTCCACTGAACTTGCAAAATAAATGCAAGGCAAGAAAATAGCAGAGAAACAAATAAGGAACAGTGTCTACACTTACAACAGTGTATTAAATAGTGTCAAATGGATTGCCATTCATACTGTGTCCTTAAATAATCCCTGGAACAGTTGTGCCCTGGTTCGGCTGGTACTCTCTGTTTACTACTAGGCAGGAAACAGGCCAAGAATAAACCCCAATAGACAGCTTCTATGCAGTCCCTCTCTTGAGGAATGTAAAAGCTTTGTCGTATGGAAATGTGCCATGTTTCATTATTTGGCCAAAAATGTCAAAGAATGGCTCTTAAATTTACTAGTACAGTAAATATCACCACTGAGACTGTATGAGATAGGCATATTTGAAATCATAACACATGTGCTTGGCATCACAGGGGAAATGGAAATAAGAATCAGCTTCAGACATTTCAAAGTGTAGGTGGGGAGTCCCTAATTTTTAAAGCTCACACGTTGTACAGAAGGAGAACGAAGGAACAAAGAAATCGTAAGAGGAATGAGCAAATATTTTTCAGAGGGACATTCAGAATGGACAGGAATACAATGAAACCACACATATGTAGTCAAAGGAAACATAGAGATCTCATAATCATTACTTTCTCTCTGATACAATCAAGTTTTTCCTAGAGACCATTCATTAGCATACTGATTTTAGAAAACTAAATAGGCCAGTCTATCTACTCAAAGTTGTGCTTAAAGGAAGAAACTGGAATGGTTCCTGTGTGTTAGTCGTTAAGTGCATTATTATAAGCAAAATAATGTATCAAAAAATATCAGAGAAATATTAGGACGAAATACTAACCAATAATACTCAGTACCACATGGTATAACCATATGTTTGCACTCAATAGGATGATCGGAATGAACACACTAAGAAAAGGACACAGAATGAACATCTTCAGAAAATAACAGAATCAGATGCTTATTGTTCCTAGCTAACTCTATAATTAACTAAAATTAAAATCAATAAAAGTATATGCATTATTTTGGAAGCCAATAATTAATTTAGACTTTTCTTTCACAAGCTTTCATTTTTCACCCAAAGTGGGGCAGATTTCCCATAGAGGTGGAAAAAAGCAAAAGTTTGGATTTCAGTCCCAAGACCTAACCTCATCCTTTAATAAGCTGCACAGACTAGACACAGTTAGGCAGATTTACCAAACACAGTTTGGTTCATCCTTCACAGTTCACCTTTTCCTCTGAGCTCTCAGATCAAAGAGTTAACAGTAAATCCTGAGTTCACATAACCTTTATGGTATGCAAAAAATATATGCATATAAAAAATGCTGACTAGAAGGAGCAGAGGAAAGACTCATCCTCTGGCTATAACACCATACCATGTTTCAGACTAGCTGAGTTTTAACTCCAGTTCACTGCATAGATGTACTTTGAAAAGTGCTCAGCAGCTAAAATTAGGGCAAGTTGTTCAAAAGCTTTTTCAGCTCCCTCTTAGACCCTTATGAGGTGCTCCATGACCAAGAGATCCCGCTGCTTGTCTCTTGCACCTGTTACCTCCAATGGTTTCTGTATGGAAAAAACCTGACTGCTGAATGCTTTTGAGAATCAATCTTTCATAGAGAAATCTAGAGAAGTTCTGGGGTTTTCTACATGTCCAGACACCCGAAATTAAAGGTATCTTGGTTGTTAAACATTAAGTCTTTTTGAACATATGACTCTAATCTGTCCATGCCTTAGCATCTGCCCTTTTGTAATGAAATTAATCTTTTTACTACTGGAAAAAATACTATTAGGACAAATCTCTTAATATTTCATGAATTAAATGTGCAGAACAAAGGTAAGTGATGAGGAACAAGCAATTAATAAAACCATGAACATGTGAAATATCAAGCCACACAAAAGACAGAGCACGTTAATGGTAACGAAAGGCCTTGCCAACTGCAATCAATGTAAGAAAGTAACCAAGATTTAACAGTTTGTGACATCCTCTTGGTAAGTCAAAACCCAGGTTGCTATTACATAAATTTGTACTGGAAATGGCTATCAAATGTCACTTAAAGGGTAACAAAAAATGATATGATACAGATAGGAGTACTGTGGATTTAGCCCCACGTGTTCCCAACTTGGCTCAGAGCCTGCTATAGGAAAAAAAGCAGTATTTCTGACATAGAGCAAGGTCAGTGCAGGCTGTGAAGAAACTGATTTTTATTTTCAGGAATCCTCCATTTCAACTGAGTAAGAAATTATGATTACAATTATCCTTAAGTTTGCTTATTTGTCCTCAGAGTTAACATGGTTTCAGGTAGCAAGCTTCAACCTCCCTAGCAGTAACTAAACCCTCCAAGGGAAGAGAAGAGCACTTACTCAACTTCTTCTTCTCCAGTTTCTTCTTTCTGTTTACCCTTTTGTCCCCTCTTTCTTTTCTAGGCTATTCAACCCCAATTCAGCCCACCTTTTCTTATATACCATACTTTATAGACCATGGTGACACTTTGCTGTTTTCCGCAAATTCCCTACAGCACGTTCATAACCTTCTTAAAGTAAACTAGAAAAAGGGTTTTATTAGGATTTTAAAAGAAAATTCAGCCACATGTCTTCTATGATGTCCTCATTTATATGGTTACATATCTCACTGAAGGGTTGGATATCTTGGCAACAGTATGACTTTTTTCCTCACTCACGTTTAGCTTATCTCATTTGCAAATGCATGCATTTTAAATAATTTCATACCCACAAAACAGATTTTTTAATGCCCGACAGTAATTTAACAAGCCCAACACTAATTTGACAAACTCCATAAGCACTGTAAATAATTCCAGCTGCTCAAAAGCTCTGAAGACTGATGGCATTGATTAATGTTAGCTCTGAACAAAATTCTGAAACTAGAGCCATTTTAGCTTATATTTTCATTAAAATATGAATCAGATGTAGATCTAAATTACTGCACAAGGACCAGAAGATAAATTTGAACTAATTTCTAAGAACTAACAAGTTTCTTAGCAAGGGTACTTTATTTAACATTAAGTTGAAGCTCAGCCACACTTTCAAAGAAATTCAGCTCCAGTTTTAAAACTCCATGCTCAACTCCATGCAAACGGATGTTAAAATATCCTAGCAGATGTTACAGTACAACTTGACTTGCCTACACTCTAGATTGAAAGTACCTCAGTGAAAAGGTTTAACTAAAACATTTATACCCAGCCTCCTCTTCTGTAAAGCCTTTTCCTGATGTTTTCTTTTGGTCCCTTTGTAGACATTACTGTATGTGTGTGGTTTGTCTCAGCCCACAAGCTACCTTCCTTGCCAACAATGCTTACAGAACTTGGAATAAATCACTGAGGTGAAGATTTCATATATGCTTTCCTTCCCCTGGCAGCACCCCTAAGCGCAAGTGCCCAAAGTGACACTAGGAACACCAGCAAAGGATGGAGAAAGGGACCAGATCCTCTCCTCCTGGAGCTGAGCCAGCACCGACACATTTGTCTGCAAACTTCTACTCCTGACCTCCCTGTCCTCTCCTCCTGCTCACAACCTCACTGCCTGGGCATAAACCTCACACCTGGGCATAAACCCAGAAAACAGCAAGATCCCTGCCCATAATATTTTATAACCAGAAGTTAACATCACAAGAATGAAAAGAAATTAAATTAAATTGGGTCACCGTGTTCCTCACAGTACCGTGCGAAACACACTATGAATGAAACAATCACATCTTCAGTGAAAGAAACCAGAAAGTCATCTCAGAAGGCTGTTTTTCAAACAAGGCGCCAACTCTATCATGCTCTCCTCACTCCCAAATAAACTCATTAGCAAGTATATAAGAGTGAGTTTTACTTAGCTTTTCAACATTTTGCTGACAGTATATGAGTGTTAATCAGATTTTCAAACCTAAACAGTGTGAACAAAATACACATATAGGCAAATACAAACAATAAGTATGCAAAATGTAAACCCATTAGCACCTCTATTTACATAAAAGTACAGGAGCAGCTTTCAGTACCTCTTCACATTGCTCCAATTTCCAACATTATTTTATCTTTCAGTTTCAAAGACTTCATGACATAAATCTAGAATATCTCTTGTATCTACATTGGGATAAAATAAATTTTGTACAAAGTCATCTGGGCACATATCTACTAGTTTTACACAAACTCTTCATTTTCAACTGTAAAAACTTTTCACAAACATACTTCAAATACAATCTGCATTCTTCACTGGTGGCAGTAGGCAGAAACTGTTCTCAGTTTTCAAATGAGGTCTGGATTTCATTTTTAATAGTATGGTTTATGTTATCCTAGTATGTCTTTGAAGCAAGTATGAATGTAATTTATGCCTTCTATGAGGACTCCTTTTGCCTTCCCAGGACTTCACTGGAAAGTCAGTCCGCTTATTGTTCAGCTATTACAGATTTCAGAATAAGGGGTCCTACAGCCTCAATTAATAATAGAATGAAAATTATTATCAGCAATGAGTAGTAGTGTCTTGTAAGGGGTGCAGATTGTTTTTATAGACATTTGATATGACCTTTTTGGACACTGCTAAACAGTTCTTTCTCTAGATTTACTCCAACATGGAAATGATATCACATAAATCTTTAGATCCTCCACCAAAGAAGTAAAATCCTGGTGGATTGCAAAAGAGATTTATTTTTTTGGAAAGAAAGCATCTTCAAGTGCTTGTGAACCTTTTCTTCAATAATTTTGAATAAATACGTATTAAATGGTTACAGGAAATAGTAGGGAATGTACTAGCTAAAGTAGTTTGCTTTTTTAAGGTTTCCTATGCTCAGAAGACAGGGTAATTAAATACTAAACTGTTTCTAAGAAATGAAAATGTTTAAAAGAAACATTTGCACAGTATCTACTTTATATGATATTTTTGACTACTGATTTTCAATACTTAACTGCTTTATCTATGCCTTATATTTTTATCAGGTATCATTTGCTTTTAAACACCTTTGTAATCCTTTTTTCATAGTAACTTCCATTTTATTTTTTCAAGACAGAACTGAAAATAGTACATCTTCATTACCTAGTTGCAGACTGCTTTATATTGGCACTCACCAAATGCAAACATTACTTTTAAGATCTTGGGGTTTTTTTGATGGGGCCATTCAAAGTTAAAAAAAATTATTTGCTATGATCCTTTCTAGCTTCATCTATGAATGGCATCAGGTTTCTGACAGAGCTGATATTTAGATAAGAGAGGACACATTCCAGGTCCTCCTGGGCCTATAAACTAAAGCATTATAACTGAAGAAATGGTAGCTGAAATTGTGTTTGTAACAATGCTGCTAAATTGTGAAGAATGGTATTATGACCATGGTTACAACAGGGGCATTTTTTAACTACTTACATTTATTTTAGCAATACATCTTTTTACTGTAGCATATTTTCTTTTAGAGTATTGGAGAAATTATGAAGTATTTTCTCAGGTGATAAAATTCCTTGCCTTTCCATCTATTCTTAGGAAATACTTTCATATTGGTTCAAGTGCATATGAAAATGTAATTGCAAATATAATTGGATACTCCACTATCAAAAATGCTTCTGCTTTCTCCTTTGTATTCACATTTCCTAGCTCCTTTTAATGTGCTATACTCCCCCACACTTCCAAAAGCTTTCCACTTACAATCCTAGTCATGGGAAAAGTCATACCGAAAATAAGGCAAAAAAATTAACAGCTACATCTCACAGCTATTAAACTAAAAAAATATACTTCTGCAATTAATGCATTTAATGCATTGCATACCTACTCATATATATATTTATATATATATATTTATAGTCTGATCAATAACACAGTGCTAGCTTACTTAGAATTATATCTAATTGTCATTAGATATAAGTTTTCAAGGAATGCTTGACAATGTTAATCAAGTATTGAGTCAGCAGTGGTCAGACAGGTCCCTAACACTCCTATTAATAATTTTTTTTCAAATATAGTGAGGTAGCACTCTGATATGATACAAACCAAGGTCTCCACTGTCAAAGGGGAGCTGAAATATATATCTCAGAGGTAACCAAAAACTTGATTCAGTTATTGAAAACTTAAGCCTTTATAAACATTTAAAATCCTGAAAGCGACTATTGAAAGGTTTAACTTACAAAGGACCATCATAAAACACTATATCAACATATTGATACAAGTAACTTTCATCCTGGACTTGACTTTCACAACAACGACCTTGCAATTTAAAATGACAACCTACACGAATATGGGAAATCTTTTCTACTTCATAAGCAACCTCAAATTGATAAACATAATGAAAGAAAAAGATAAAGATAGAAAATAAATGCTATATTACAGACTGTTACTACCAACTGAGGGAGCCAGGGAAAATTACACAAATCCAAATGTCAACAAAAAACATTGTCACAAAATAAGGAAAAGAGATGTGTTCCCTTAGAAAGACAGAATAGTTGAGACTGGAAGGGACCTCTGTAGGTCCCTAGTTCAAACTCCCTTCCTCAAAAGTTGTGTCACCAGAGCAGATTACGCAGGGCCTTCTCCATTTGGGTTTCAAGCACCTCTACAATATCTCTGTGTGATACATTCCACTAATTGACAAAACTCCCAGTCACAAAAAGGGAGAGATTTTTTTATCTTTTAGTGTAATCTGGAATAAGATTTCAGGGCATGGTCATCATCCCTCTTTAAAAATGAGCAGAAAAGCAATCTTCCATATTTTAAATGGAATGCTTAGAAAGTTAAAACATGCTATTCAAATGGGATAGGAGAGAATTGTTGTCTCTCTTATTTGTATACCTGGAACTTCAGGAGATGCTAGGAGACTACAACATCAGATAAAGACAGACAGACAGGTCAGCATATATGAATTAAAGCCATGTCAGGAAAGTGCCAGGAGCTAAAAGGCAAGGCAGACAAAGCCTTCGGCATTTTCAGTATGAATACCAACAGAAAACTTTCAAGTTACAAACACAAGTAATTAAACTAGAGAGCTAAAAGCTCATTGTAGTGCCACTTAAAGACAACGTAGGGTTATAAGACAGTTGCTAAATTCTATCATAGTCTTTTCTGACAATGCTTATTCACCGTTCGTAAATTTGATTCCCTTCTTCAGCCAGAAGAAAGACTTTGCTTAAAAGCACACAATGTACTACAACTAATTCCTTACTGCTGAGTGTTACCATCAACAAAGCAAGACAAACTGAAATAACAGATTTTAAACATGCTTGTTAGCTTGGAAGAACATTCATCTAGGCAACTTCATTAATTCTCATTTCTTTCCTACATAACACTCCCTTTGCCCCATATCTTGTCCTTATTAACAATGAACTCTGGCAGATTTTTGGTACTTTATTGAATGTAGTAAAATTTGCATCTCTTAAAACTGAGGTGTCAGTAAGATCAGATGCTTTAAAATGGTCTTTCTGACTGTTACAGAACTCACTCTTCATTTCAATTAATCCATAGAAAACTATTCTACATACAGACAAAAGAATGAAGCAATGACCAAAGAAGTACAGATATAATTGAGAAAGTAAACTGGAACCCTTAAATTCTGTCAGTTCTATGTGAAAGAGAGAAGAGAATGAAAAAGAAACTCATCAGTTGATGCTACCTGTAACCACCTCATCTAAGAATGTAGAAGGAAACATTGTAAAGCAAATGTATCAGGTATAAGACACTTCTCAATTGGGAAAAAGAAAGGCAAGGGGAAATAGAAAGTTGTATGATTAAAAAAGAGGCAAAAAAGAAAGAAAAATACAGATTTTTTTTTTTCCCCAAACCATGGCCACGTGCATAATATACAGAAAAGTCCTTACCTTTTTCACTGACACTTTCACTTTCTATCTCCACATCTTCACAGCTAGTATATTCTGGTGTTGATGCCCCTTCTTCCTCTGAGCTACTAACTGACATCTGCCTTTTCTTTCCGCCTCTTTTTGCTCTATGAGGCTTTGGAGGGGATGGCCGCACTGATTCCGACTGGTCAGAACTAAGGGAATCATTCCTTAGCATGGTCTCCATTTTCTCCCGCTTTGCTTTTCGCATGAGAATAGCAGAGCTAGGATCAAGGCGGCTCTGTTTTATAAAGGAATCGTGGTTCTTGTATTCTACGTGTTCTATAGGAACTGGACTATGCCTGGGAGTTGGTGGGCTATGATTAGTTAATTGTTTAGAAACAGAAATTCTTACATCACCTGTTCTGTCTATAGAGTACGACCTCTGAGTTTCCACAAGAGATTTTCTGTCCTGAGTTCCCTGTAATTGTGAGCGTTTTCCTAATTTATTCTCAGGTACCTCCGCTTCCTCCATTTCTGTGTGTGGCAAAGCTACATCACTGTGTCTTCTCTCGTGTCGTGCTTTAGAAACTTTCGCATGCATGCGCATCTGCTGTTCCTCAGGATGTGGTTTTACAGGGTATCTCGCCAGATTGGGGTCACTCCTGTAACGGGTATGATATTCATCTTCCTTCCTTTGTTTTTCATCATCAGGCACTTTGCCTTCCTCAAGTTTCTCTGGCAAGTCTGGGTAGTCCTGTGACTTGCCTTTCTCCAGCCTTCTGCCTTCATGCCGCTCTTTGCGCTCCCTGTCGTCTGTTGGTCCTTCTTTTTGAAGTGAGGATTTTGGCACACGCTTACGCTCACTCTTTAAAACTTTGCCATTCTGGTCTGAAACCAATACCGCCTTCTTCCTACAATGCAAAGGAGTACAGTAATATGAAGGATTGACTGCAAAATAGAAATATTTGTATACACAGTTATGGAAAACAGATTATAAAACAAGATATGCTATGGCAAAACAGAAAAGTACTGGATCCATTAGCATGATTTAAGCCTATTAATCCTTCCACCTTTTATTTTCTAATAGCAAACAAAACCATAAATTATGTATGGTCCAATTAATGACTAAAATGAAAATACTAACATGGACAAATACAAAGAGAATTTACCCTTGTAAGTAGGAATACTCAAAGTTGTCTCTGTAGTAACTGCAGCACTATGTCAAAGTACTGAAGTATCTTCTCCATTTTTCTGGCAGCAGTTATGAGAGTTACAGACTAACCACACAATTTGAGTGCCTTGACAGTACAGATATAAATACCACCAAATGGAGTATCTACCAAATATTACAGAAAGAAGCAATATGGATATAAAAAAATGCAAAAGACAATATAACCAGAAACAATATTTGACCCAGTTTGCTTTACCTTATTAAAACTCTAAAAAGAAGTGCCCATTTTATAAGCACATAAAGAAAAGAAAATTGATTCATTGAGATAAATTAATGGCATTCCTTTTCCTAATAATAAAAGTGAATGAAAATTTTATTTCTCTATACAGACAAAGTACAAAACAATGAATAATGAAACTGCATGAAAATTTTTTTCTCTCTTCTTTCATATTCTGTTTTGGGAAAATAAGCAAGCCAAAGAATCGTAAAATCCCCTTATGTTGGATACTTTTATTTCTCTCATCATTCCAGTTGTCCTTTTGTTTACCAGTTCACATATGAATCTATTGATTTTGAAGAAGGATGAACACAGCTATAAAGTATATTTGAGATTAACTCACACCAGGACAAAGTCACTAGGATTTGTTTTGTGGCACTGAATCTTCCTTTCCACAACTAATATGTCTTTGAATTACATATCAAAGATTGTCACAGAGATACTCACAGAAGCATCTGACAGAACAAAGTTGGACATCATCCACATTAAGCTCATATCTCTTTTTATCCTTGTCCTGTTTCTCCTGAGGTTTTGGCAATAAACAAGACCTTAGCTTATAGGTATTTCATAGGACTTCATTTGGAACACTCAGTGACAAGTAGAGAACACTACTTTTTGTATAAGTAAGATAACCATCTTACTTTTGGACAGCAAATCAGAAATAGAAAGTATTTTACTTCCCTCAAAGTGACAACTGCTCTGGAGGCCTTCCCAGTGTCAAGAGGGGAAAAAAATCAACTGAATTACGGGAGGCCACCATGTGTTTGTTTACATCATACATATATGTCAGGGACCACGCAGACTATGTCCACTGGAAACAGCATCTCTAGAGAAGGGGATCCCCTGCAGAAGCTGTTTCATGGAGAGAGGAACTTTCAGTTTCACTGAGGACTCTCTGTGTGGCCGTGCCTTCAGCGAGGTCCCCCCTCTCCCAGGCTGGAGGGAAGCACAGCAGTGTTTGTGGGGGGCGTGTAACTGCAGGGGGTCCTCTTCTCTAGAGATGCTGTTTCCAGTGAACATAGTCTGCATGGTCCCCAACACATATACATAACATTAACCTGAGTTTTAATACAGTTAAACCCAGAGAGATCTCACCCAGAGACAGATCTTATCTCAACAGTCAATTACTAGCCACTGCTCATCATCCATTTTCAGCTCCTACAGCTACGAAATCTTCTATGGCAGACTCATTTTGTTGCCACAGGCTCCCATCTCAATTGCTCTGCGATCTCCCAGTCAGCAGCCAAATGAGCAGCAACTGCTTCATCACATTAGCCTCTCCTGATTTGCTACTCCTCAATCCATTCATCGCAGTGAATTCAGCTCAGGAATTACCTCATTTACTCATTTATAATAGTTTGCTTCTGATTGGCTTTATTCTTGCATACAAATTGCTCTGAATTCAAGATGGTACCATTGCTGTTCTTTATGAATGTCAACTTTGCAGGTTTACTATTTTAATTGTATTCTTTTTAATATAAAACTGGAACTATCATTGATAAAAAGATGACACATGAGGATAACTAACAGACTTCCACAGGTTTTGGTTTTTGATTGTCCAGGTGGGGATTTTTCAGGGGAGTGTTGGCTTTTAAAATTCGAGTAAAGTTAAAGACTTGCTCTTTCTTTGATAATTTTAAAATACTTGCCAAATTTAAAATTTACAAGTATTTACAAATATTTACAATTCTATATTAAAAGTGTACACCTAAATGCATTGAAATACATGGAAATTCCCCTAAAATACTTTTTTCCCATAATTTCTGTTGCACAGACCAAATCAGATAATGTATTTGCTAGCAAAAATTTATTCTTCCCTGGTCATTAAATCAACTTACTCTTTGTTTTTGCACAGTTCTAAACACATACAAGGTGCAGCTGAACTAGAATTTATAATTTTGAGGCTCTATCAAGACAGAAAGCATTACCTCTCTTTTGGAGGTTCACTTCTAGATCTTGATGAAGCTTGCTTTTGGTCCGGGCCCATAGCTGGCTGTGCTACTTCTGCTCCTTTCCTACGGTCAGAGTGTACAGTGGAAGAAGAGATTTCCTGTGATGAGGCAGCTGCTGTACTTAAGGGAGTCTGTGATCTCGATCGCTCTTGGAGTCTTGCTTTCTTTTCCCTCGGTGCATCTGATCTTCCCCCAGTCGCTGTATCACTCAGTGTCCCGTCCTGGCTGGGTGAAGGCTGTGGTCCACTTCCAAAAAACCACGCTCCAGATTTCGTTAGGATTTCTTGTTGCTTTCGACATAAATTGCATACCCACATAACCTAGTTGAAGACAACAAGAAGAGTCAGCGCAACTACCTCTCAACCCTGAAACGCATGCTCACTATCACAGAGCAGGTACGATCTCTCACTCTCTGAACTAGTGAGGCTGGTGCTCATGACAGGACCCAGAACATGCTTCTCCAAGCACTGACTGCACTGGCTAGAGCCAAGCATCCTACAGGCACATGCTATGCAAGCTTCTCCAAAATGTGTTGTCAATATACATCAGTCCTACCTGTAACAATGCTCCCTCAGCCCAGCCCTAGCTCTCTTCTAAACAGACACCGACAACACGACCAATGCTTGTTGCTGGAGTTGATGCAGCTTGGGGAGTGGGGTGGGCTGTTTTCATTGGTGTTAATCGCTGTCAGGACAGACAAGCCCACCAGACTGTAAACAGGACTTGGACCTCAGTTAGCAGAGTCCTGCCCAGCTAACTCAACTTCCGTTGCCGCAGAAAACTGACACAGTATTTCCTTTTAATTAAATTTTCTCACATAACATAACTCAAGATTATCCTGAAAAAAAATTCATGTATTGTGCATGGTTTTAGCTACATCTACAGCAACTACTTACCAGAGGTGTAAAGTAAGACCTAAAGAAATCTACTAATAGCAAACTAAATACACCAAGGAAATGAATACAGAAGTCCCATATTTTGTACAACTTAGAAATTATCATTTACCATCTCTTTAAGTTACAGCCATAAATAACAAATAAACAAACGTGTCCCTGGAAATCACAATTAAGCTCTGTACATAGACAGCTGTGGTTAGGATTTTTTTAAATTTTTTTTTAATTCCTTTTACACAGATAAACAGGATCATATATATGAAAGCAAGACTATATTTCAAGTCTATATACAGTACAAGACAGTCTAATGTACAGGATCAACTCATCAGAGAAAAATAAAAAGTTAATCAAGACTCTAAAGTGTGTGAAAATTTAAGAAAAAATTGAGACAAAGACAAAAAGAGTTTTGAGACAGAACAAAAAAAGGCAAAATGAATGAAGAATACACAAGAGAGAGGATTTTTGCCAGAAATAAAAACAGAGATAAGAGGAAACAAAGCTCATCATTAATAAGGAAAATCATAATGAAAATATTTTAATTTCATATGGAAAGAATAAAAGAATGGGTAAAATTGTAATGAAGGTAAGAAGGATAGCACAAGTTAGAAGGCAAAATATGCTTAAATTATTTTGTGTAAACACAGGAATGATGCAACATTCACAAAACTATACAACAGCCGAAAATTAAAAAGAAGAGAAAAAAAATCACTTCATGGAAGAAATTGCAACAGGACAAACATCTGGTACCAAGCTCTCTTATTCTCTGGCTTGGGGAGGAAGTAATTGGCTTACAAGGCCATGAAAACTTTAGGCATTTTACATATTTAAAATAATTGAGATTTATTTAAAACACCTCATGATAGACTATCTGTTTAGATTTGAAAACTATAGCAGAACTTCCAAATATGTGTCTGCACTGTTTGACCAAACCACACAGAAAAGACATCCAACTTCGGATTCAACTCTGGAACCAGATTCTACCTTTATCAAAAGATGACCATTATATTTCTTCTATTTAAGAAGGATAATAATGTACTTAATAATATTTAATTGGAAAAAACCCAACCTTAATCAAAAGCTACATATATTACGATAAAAACAAATAGCCCTCAGTTGGATAATAGGAATAGTAATTTTGACAAAAATAAATGCTAGTCCTTCAATTAAAAAAAAAAAAAAAATCCTTTGATTCCAAAATATCTAATTTCCTCCATCTACTATACCTCATGAACTGGAGATTCAGTTTATCAGACTACCTGTTCTAAACAGAATATACTTTTAGTCTATCTGATTATTATTACAGGTATTCACACAAACCACCAAAACTAAAAGGAAAAAAACCCCACACTTTATAATGTCTTTATAGAATCTGACACACTTGTTATCTTATTAGACAGCAAGAGTGTGCATGCACATGTATTTGTGTATAAAATCTATGTCAATGCTATAAACCAAGGTCAGTAACAAAAAATGTCGTTACCTGTATTTTATCGGTTTCCAAGAAAAGTTGAAAATAGTATTAATAAAAAAATTAATCAACTAGAGTTTGTTTAAAGGAAGGATAAGGAATACTAAAGTAAAATTTAAATGTTCTAATTAAATTACACATGTGTGTATGTATGCGAGCCCATTTAAATGCATAAAGATGGTAACATACTTAATTTACAATTTAACATATCTGATAATATAAAATATGTATAAAGTATGTAATAAAATTCAATAAATTACTGTTAATTTACATAATCAGTTTTGATACTGTAATTACTTTTATGCAAAACATTACGAGGTGCAAACAAATAGGAATAGCTAATGCACAAATAGACACCGAAAAATACAGAATACTGACAGAAGAAATACTAGACATTTAAATACAAAATCATTTGCTTACAGTGAGCTTTAAACTCTGCAGTCTGGACACCATACAAAACCAATCACCATAGATTATACATGTAAGAAATCTCCATTATACTCACATAGAAGCTATACTACCATCCCTGCTTAGGAATCTCTCCAGGAATTAACAAATGCTATGGTTGCCTTAAGATATTCGGTCCAAAAGGAAAATAAAAAGCTTTCCTTTAAGAGGAAAAAAATAATCAAAACTTGAGGTGACTGAAGAGCTTCAGTGACAAAAGTGTATATTGAAAAACATTTTTAGAGAAGTATGTGGAGCAAGCAATTTAGCGGCATGCAGGAATTATATCCTGATTGAGTATACTGGGATGTGGTCCAAACTAATCTAAACTAAAGCAGGTCTGTGTAATAACTTATCTTAACAATCCGCAGATGTTAGGCAACCAAACAAATGCTCTGATGAAGGATTACAGTTCTCTAATGTGGCTTCTAGACCTCCATGTTATGCATCAGTAAAATGAAGAGCGTTAGACTATTTTACTCTGGCCTGTCACTTCAAAAATAGTTTCTGTTTACTCTCCTCTGGACAGTGAGCTCTGATGCAGTACTATAGTAAGTCATTGAAGACACCCAGCATCTGGTTTTTGTTGTTGGGTTTGTTTCTGGTTTATTGCATCCTTGTGTATGTCAGTGCAACTCCACACACAAAGCTATTAAACAGAACCAGTAAAGTGTTCTTCATTCAAAGGATTCATATGCACAGCTCTGGAAAAAGGTGCATTTTCATAGCATAGCAAAGGGTTCTGGGCTTTACTGCTGCTTAAAAAAAAAAAAAAAAAAAAAAAAAAAAAAAAAAAAAAAAAAAAAAAAAAAAAAAAAAAAAAAAAAAAAAAAAAA
>JAWWES010000115.1:85447860-85489715 GCA_035583135.1 Lophotriccus pileatus
AAAAAAAAAAAAAAAAAAAAAAAAAAAAAAAAAAAAAAAAAAAAAAAAAAAAAAAAAAAAAAAAAAAAAAAAAAAACTGAAACAGTGGCACACACAGGACTCAGCAGAGGTGGGTCAATGGTTCCCACAGAAAATTCATGTGAAAACTTTACAGGCTGCGTGAAAACATGCTAGAAGGATCCCATGCTTGCCTTCATGTGGAATACAGGGTATTTCATTCACAGAAAAAATATTCCCCAAACTTACTCTTACAGGTACTGATGAATGTGATCCACAATGAGGAGGAACAGTATTCCTGTACTAACACAACATGAAATTCCAACTTGAAAGAGCCCATAGTAAATAATATATACAACTATACACACAAAAAAAGAGCATTTTCAGTTACAAAAATAAGAACAATTCTCCATAATTACATATTTCAAACTTGCATTGTAGAATGCAAAAAAAAAGGCTTTTTTTTTTTTTTTTAATTTTGAAACTTCCAATCATGCCCTGGAAGGTTAAAGCCATATTGTGGGGAGCGCAGAAATTATACCAAATTTGTGTGACACATGCCAGGCAAAACTCAAACTGAGGTCAGAGCAAGTTCCCTAAATACTTCACCCAAGCTCAGATTCTGAGGAGGTTCCCTAAGAAGCACACTCCTTTACACTTCACTGGTTTAGAAATTGCAAACCCACAGTTAGGCTGACTCCCACACATCCTGCTCCATCTCTGTGTGGTAAATTAGGGAACAAGTGTGCTAATATAACAGGCCACAGGCTACTCTTTACTGAACCTTCACGCTATCTTAATTATTCTGAAGGGTGTACACACAATATTTTTTCAGGTTCTTGGTTTTGTTAATGTTCCTCCTATGCAATTTTAGGAGACACTAGTTATCTCAGACAGATCTAATTAGGCAGACCCTCTTCTCTGCCTGAGGCACCATTAGCTTCAGCAGAGCTCTGCCACCACTCTACAAGTCTTGAAAGTCAGAGGGAAGAAATGTTAAGAATTTGCTCTTACAAAACTATTCATTCACAAAATTAAGTTAATGTATCACTTAATGTTTCTGAGACAACACAAAAACATGCAGCAAACCATGAAATTAGTATACAGCATTGCATTTATCTCTTCTGCTATATCAAAATGACTTCTGTAATAAAATCCTCGGTAAAGTGCCATGACTGCTTCACTCCATTAAAATATAAATAAATGAAGCTGGAATTCTACTTGAATACATAATAAGTAAAAAGCTTTGCCTTTCTAATGAAAGTGTGCTTGTGAATCTAAGCTTTCATTAAATATATTTTTCAAACTTGTACAGACAGCTGAGTTCATCCAATAGCTCCTGCTCGGCAAAAGGGAAGGTCTTCTCCCCGGTTCCCTCCTCTCTTGCTCTTCTTTCTTCCTATCAGGGTTTGTCCCTTCTCTTTCTTGCTCCCAGGTTCCCCAAGACACACAGTCCCTTGTATCCTATTCCTGGATGTCAGGTCCACCCAGGAGCCACTCGTATTTAAAAACATTGTAGAAATTAATCTGTATTTTTTAAAGTGGTTTCATTTGTTATCACATCTATTTTTCTGATGGAGGTTATGATGAGTAGTGAAATCATGCAGCCAGAAACAGAGGCAAACGGGGATAAGGGGATGTTTTGCCTGCAGCACCGTCTCACTGTCTCCTGCTAAATTACATCTTGTAATGACACCAAGACTAGCACACTAGACTTTCACAGAAACACTTTTGAGCACCGAAGCCAAATGACGCAAAATAAACTGCATCTATGCTAGGAACTCTGCTCCATTCAAAGCAAGGTGCCTGCATACAAATTGCATCCTGGTGGTGCACCACGGAACATCCCAGCTCCCAAACTAACAGGAAAAAAAGAGAAGAAAGTGCTAAGGGCAAAAGACCAAAACTGTGCCAAGAAGCTTTGTGTCACTTTGTTTTGTCTAGAATCTGGGAATAGTCCCAGATTAAGTTAAATTAGTTAGTAAAGAAGTAGCTAGGAGTCTAGATTCTCATCTCGATTCTCCTCTAGACTGAAGGCTTCAAAAGGACCATGCAATTCTCGGCTGTCCACCCCTCCAAGTCAGGAGAGGACCACCCTGCCCATGCTGATGTTCGTCAGACATACAGGGCTCAGCCACTTCAGGACTGTGACATTAAAGCCTTTTTAGCTCTCTGTTGTTCCATTAGTGTGCACAGCAGATTTTCTTCAAAACTGAGGTTATCATCTTGATATTTTCCCCCTAGTTTGCCAAGAAAAGAAGGGTTTTGCTGACAGCTGATTGGGTTCTTGCCCCTTTTCTCTCCACACCCTACAATAATGTTTTAATCCACTGGACAAATGCAATAAAATTTTGCACAGGCATGAAAGCTTTCAAGTGATTATATTCTTAAAAGTTACATGAAACAAGCAGTTGTATAAAAGCCCTATAAATACTTTATTAGTACAAATTTTTTTGGCGTCACAGAATTGACATAGCAGTTCAACCACAAGACACGTTCGTAGGAAATGAGGCTGCACTGCTTACAGAACTACATGTCACGTTAAAGCCCGTGGTGCCATTTATACATTTGACTGAGAGCTTCCAGGAGGGATGTTTAAAAGTCTGCCTTTACCAGAATTTTCTTCTCACACTAGAGACTGTATTTCCTAGTTTTTTCTGCTTGCCTTCCACAATTAACTGAGATGTTATCTTTTCAAATGAGATTCTATGCGTACAAATAAGGATGTGAGTAAGATGCTTAAATGTTTTCTGTCCATGAAGAAATGACCATAGTCATGGCAGGTGTTTAAGTTTCCAGACAAAGAGAATCCACTCACTTTCAAGTAGACATAGTAAAATAAAATCAAATCCTATGTCTAATGATAGGCTAGTGCCATTAGCCATAAATCAGCACATCCCATCTTGCTGCCACATGCCACTTATGAGGGCATAAGCTTATTGTAAGAGTTAGGTTACATCTGCCAGCCATATGTATGTGCCTTATGTACCATAGGGCATCAAAAATCACATCAGATGCCCACTTTTAGGCAACTGAGCAGACAGGTCACACACTGATCCTAGTCTTACTCCCAGCCCAAGTTTCTAAACCAAATACAAATTGCCTATGGAAGGAGGTGGAAAAGATAAGGTGGAGCAATGTTTGAAGGAGTTAATATCAAAAGGATTTTTTATGCTAGTTTTGTTTACGCTGCTGTTAGCAACAGTGTTACTAGTCATATTAGGATAAAAATAAAATAAAAAACAACTGACTTTATTAGGATAAAAATAAAATAAAAAACAACTGACTTTCTTCGCATGCCCTTCTGCCAAAATCTCTCAGCTACAGTTGCCAAACTTTCAGAAAGCTGCCAACAACTTCCACAAAAATTAAACACTGTCTAGAATAATCCTGCAGCAAACTGAGTGTTGGAAGTGAAATGCTCAGGCAACTATAAAGTAATAATATGAAATACCATCTCTAAAACAGCACACAGACAGGTTCCAGCCACAATCAGAATGTACTTCAAGAACACCTTTGGACTTCAAGGAAGAAGGCAAACTAGCTAGTGGTGAAGGAAGGAGTTTTGTTTAAAAATTCACACCAGCATATTAACACACAGTAATTTGAAATATTCCTCCCTGCAAGTTCTTTTCTAAATGTGCTGCACAAATAAAATTAATTAAAATTTATTTTAATTAAATAAATTAATTAAAGCACACCACTAAAATATACTACAAAAATTTCACTGTCTTAGTTACAGCTGTGATCTTCTAAAGCAGGACTACAGCTTTGGTCTCCCTCCTTTCTCATAGATCTATTCGTTTGTCAGCTTTATTTCTCTTGCTTGAATTTCCTTCAGTTTCTTCTGATATATTAACCATGAATTGCTAGCCTCATTTCCCCATTTTCTGTAACATCAATCTCTGTTTCTCACAGACCATTAAGCTACCTTAGGAATCATTATCTCATAGATCATTTTTGTGTATTCTTCTAACCTTCTTTAAAAAAAAAAAAAAGTTTTCTATAACTATTTAAACATTTGGCTGTCTTCACGAGCCACAGAAGCATCAGCTGTACTCCTCTTCATGACTTTATGGTTTCCACAGTTACAGATATACATGGAACACAGAATTTTTTTTTTTTAAATTGCAGAAATCTTACAAAATGAGGTAAATGGCACAAAACAGCTGTATAGTCAGGACTGACAAAGTTTGAGTTGTCATTCAAAAAACAGAGAACTCACCAGAAGCTTTCCACTCCATTTATCCACTTACATATTTACAAACTGCACTATAAATTTACAAATGCTCCAAACAAGAGTTTCTTTAATAGTGGATGAGCATGTACATCATTTCTGTGGGAACTTGCACTATAACACCATTACTTATCTTTTTATACTCTTCTTTTATATATTTTTAATACAAACTATGTCAAAACAGATGTAGTGAAGAGGTAAGAGAGATTTTTTGGGGTACGGACTGGAAAATAATTTATAACAAAAGAAAAGTCAAAACCATAACAGTTAAAACTGCAGAGTCAAAATCTTAAAACGAGAAAGATCATGGGAAGAAAAGTAAGTGGGTCAACTGGTGAAGGTCATAGGGGACTTGATAGGCTGAACTAATTCTGATTCTGTATTCTCAATGACACACGCACTAAATATTAAAAATAGTGTTATGAACTCTCCATATTTGGAGATATTCAAAACCCAACAGGATACAACCCTGGCAATCTGATCTATTTGGGCTTGCTTTAAGCAAGGAGTTGATCTCCAGAGGCCCCTTCAAACATCAACCTCTTTGCGATTCTCTATGGAATAAAGCACTATGTTATGTACTTTACTGCTAGAAGGTCTGTCTGTTTTTATCTCACTATCTACATGGATTTCTGCCCTAAAGCACAGAGTGTATAAAAGCTGAAAAGTTCTGAGTGGAGGGGCACTGTACTCACACAAGGGACTATGAAAAGCCCACAGCATATTGAACCAGTTTCTTCCCAGAGCATACACCATGATGCATGAACGTAGCTACGCACACAGTTACTTCCTCAGCTATCCAAGAGCTTAAGATTACTTCCACCAAAAGCTGGTGGAGTGACTGAGTGCTTGAAAGCTTTCAATATGAGTTAGTGAGAACCAAGTTGTCTTATATTTATAGTATACATATATATATATATAGTATATATAGCTGATGGTGTCCCCTCTAGTTTTCAGATACTGACTGCCTAAAACATATATTTGAGGTCCCAGCCTGTAAAATGCACATCACTGTTGAGTTAACCAGAGGAACATACTGGCCTTGATGGGCACTAGGAGCATGGACACCAGGAGATCCATTCTGGGCACCTCTGTCTGCAGAGGCGATTCAGGGAAAAGAAAAATGGACACAGGAAACAAGCAAAGCTTACAGAGATTGCTTGGATCCATAGGAAGAGACAGTGGAGCTGAGACTAACAGAGCACTATGCAGACAACGAGGCAAAAAAATCCAGGGGCTGCTAGGAGGAGGAGGATTATCACTGGCTGCATAAACTGGGATAGAAGGCAGAGAATAGCTGGGAGTTCAGGATTATTCCTAGTGGGAATGAGCTGAATATACAGCAGAGTGACATCATGTTAGGACAAAGATTTTTATGGATGACATAACAACCTGACAAGGGAATGTATGGGAGCATGTGCAGCACATTCAGATCTGTCAGTTCAAACAAATGCCCCAAATTCTCTGGTTTGGAGCAGAAAAAGAATTATTTTGGACATATTTCAGGATGCTCTCATTGCAGTGATCTCTGCTGTGAAGCTTCACAAAGGTCTTCTCGGACCACTTGGATCGATCATCTTTCCACTTGCACACAATCATGCTTTATGACTATCAGCTCTGCTTACACAGAGTTTCCTTCTGTTCCCCACCAAGTCCTATGTTGGGAAGCTCTGGCTTCTGAGTTTTGCGTAGAGCTCCCACACTCCCAAGTCCACACAAAGCCTAGAATAAGGCTGCCAGAGCCTTATAACCAGACTCTGAAATTAGTCATCTAATTTGTGAGTGATTCAGAGAGGGAGAGCGTGGCACCAAAGGTATGCTTCCTCCTGTGCCTGTGCAGCTCCACACACAGCCCTGGATCAGCACTGCTGTCTGGGACAGTCAGTGCCCCTGCCCTCTGGAGAGTGAGCATAAAGATGTGAAATGGTCTCTAATTTGTTATAGATACTTTTTTGTATCACATACAGATATAATTCTAAACACGATCCGGATAAACCCAGAAATGTAAGTTGAAATAAACAAAATAATTATAAACTTCTGCCACTTTTATCCTGCATATTTTAACTTTCTGTAAGCAAACAAAAGCAAGCACTCTCAGTGAAAAAGTAAAATTCACAAATGATTATTTATTTAGTTTTCCGAATTAAAAATAAATAAATAAATAAATGCACACCATGGTGTAAATGAAGCTGGACCAGAACTTTTCATGCTTGGAGGATGCTAAGCTTCATATGGTACCTACTTATAAATGAGTATTTTGCAACACTTTGTACTGCGCAGTAAGGGTTTTGACAAAGGACCAAACAGGGTTATGCCCTATACAGGTTATATACATTCATGTTTCACCATTTATCCCAGACTGACCCTTACATTTGTAGCTTTCTTCACACAATTAGAAATACTTAAGCTTGATTTTTATGAATGTAAATGCATGGTATGCTTATATTTACAGAATACAGATTTCTATCATCACAGCAACTTCTTAAAAGTTTAAAACAGCTGCTTTGAAAACAAACATACACTTTCTTTGTGTAACATTCTACCTTACACAGATAGCAATCTGGTCTCCTCTTCTAAAAAAGCTACCAGATATCCTGAGGAGCCACAACATACCGTAAGAGTTGGCTCAACATCTGATTTGCAGTTACTCCCTTATCAAAAGGATGTCCCAGGTTTTTTGGTTTTTCTGTTTGTTTTTTTTTATTTCATCTCTGTTGAGCCTACCTTCTGAGGTGTCCATGGTCCTTTCTTTTAATTCTCCCACCTCTCGCTCCAGGTGCAGAGTCTGAGGCTAAGTTGATTAAGTCTGTGCTATCTGTGCTATCAAGCTCGAGCACAAAGGAATCTCAGTAAATCTGGGATGGAAGATTTGAGGAAGGGGAAGAGAGAATATCAGTGTTCTACAATAAATTTGAGTGGATAGTTAAGATATATTAAAAAAAAAAACTGGGGAAAACAATGTATTTTTGGTAAGAAAAAGTGTAGATTTTTAGGAAGGTAAAGACTACAAGGGACTGAGAAAGGGTAAACAACTGTGAGTTTGAATATTAAAATATTCAAAGATTTAAAAGGTAAGGAAAAGGGAAATGGGGCAGGAAAATGCAGTAGGAATTTTGAGCCAGTGTAAGAATATTATAAATTTTTTAACTAATCTAAACAGCACACAGTTGACAGCCAATTCACAGACCATACCCAATATTACTATCAGATGTTTATTATTCTGAATTTGCAATACTATTGGCAGACCACACAGGGAAAGAGGGAAGTTTCAATTAGGTAAGATGATGGAAAGCAATGCAGAACAATACAGTTAGGAAATTCAAACAGTAATGATATTTCACTATCCGATGAAGCTACTGTTACAAAAACAGATTCAGAAATTGAGATCAGAACTTTGCTGGATGAGGAGACAATCATTCTGATCTTCTGCACTTACCTGTATATTCACAGATATCTAATGAGGCTTTGTATTTCCTAAACAAATAAAAGGCTTATAGTGCAGTGATGACTTAAGGCTATGTGGGGAAGAGGCAACAGTTAAAGAATATTCTGCCTCTTTCTTATCAGAAATAGAGGGTTGCATACTCCACAGTGGTACAAATATAGGGACCATGAGCCTATATACATATACTTGTGCTCACATGCTTGTTCAACAGAAGCAAGCAATGTTTTTCATCAGGCAACTGATTTTTATGCTGCAAGTTTATGTGTGTGTTGGAAGCTACGAGAAATTTAATGGCCAGCAAGACTGTGACCATCTTGTGAACTGAAAGGATCATTTTAACCAACCTGTCTGATAAACATTCTGTGCACAGTACTGTTCCTCTTAGTCTCTATTTGATCCCTGCATGTTCTCGTGAATCCATCTTTGACCTTTCTTTAATTCAGGTTATGTAATACAGCTGGCAGAACGAACCCAGCCAAACAAATCAACCTCAGTTATTTAAATCCAAAACAGACATAATAGACAAATCAGACAATTCCACCTTCATCCAGAGCCACAGGGTTTTATGAGAGGCTTCCTAGAAGATTTTATGTCAGTAATATCTGCTATTTCTAGAATCTGAGTTTAATCTCTCCTCTGTATTTCTCTCTAGATTATAATTAATTTTAACTCTACACTGAAATCGTGTCAGTAGACTACATATTAATAAGGTTAGTACTGTTTTATTCCAGTTGTCTCTAAGTTGTAGGTGATTATACTAAAACCAGCGGTTTATCCCAGCTTAAATACGACTGGTTTATGAGAGGTCAGATTCTTCTGACTCTGTCGTCTTTAATAACTTTCTCTTAATCACTTCAGTTCTTTAGACAGAAGAATACAGGGAAAGTGGGAAGACTTGTGAGATCAGGTGGCCAAGAAGAACAAATGTCCAACAGGACATGGGCAAACAGGTAGAAAGGTTCAAAGTAGGGTGAAGAGAAAAAGTAGAGAGGCAACAACAAGTTGAGGAGAAAATTTTAGAAAGAAACAGTAGTGAGAAAGTAGGACTAATATTAGGAATTATGAGGAAACTAGTGTGCTGGAAGAGCAACAAAATTGGATTGTCTTCTTGTCACATAGCAAAGTTTTGAATACAGACAAGACAGAAAAATAAAACTTACTTCAGAGAAAACTCTACTTCCTTTCCTTGTTTTGTTTTGCTTTTTATTTCAGTTTGGTTTTTTTCCTTCAGAAAAGAAAGAAGTCATTTGAGGACTTGAGGTTTTCTTTCTCTTTTAAGAAAAATGCTTTTAGGCAAGCTTTATATCTCTTGAGGCATAATCAGAAGAAGACATTACCAAGCCTACACACACACACACACCTGTGCACTACGAAAACCACCTAACAAATGAGCTCACCAGGACTCTTAGTACAAAGCAGAAAACAGTAGGAGATTGAATGTGAGACACTAAAGCTCTAAATGCAAACAGAGCACATCCAGCAGCTTTTGCAATAATCATGTGGCATTGGAGTCTTTTATTTGTGAATCCTTCACAATTTTTTTTGTCTTGTCTATTTTAAAGAAACAAACTATTCTGAAGTTTAACTCTGAATCTCTAGCAGGGACCTTTATTCTTTTTGCCCTGAGCACCGGTGACCAGAATACTGGTAGCTGTACAAGAATTTGCTGCTTGCAGAGTATGACAGAACTGAAAGATTTAAGATCTGCACTGAATGTCATGGTCTGCATAAGTCAGACAATAGTACCAAGTTTTCTGCATTATTTTACTGCTCTCTTTCAAATTAAATCAAAGCAGAAGTGACCCTTCTGTTTCTAAAACTACATATCCTCATATCTAAAACTGCTTCTCCTCCTCTCTACTATATAGTGAGATTGAAACACTTTTTTGAAAGAGTTGCTGAGACTATGCCATGTCACTTGGAATGCAAGCCAAAGGAACTTTTCTTTTTGAAACATTTATGTTATTTGCTATACTTAGCCATCAAAAATGTTTATGATACAGAATCTAAGTTCTTTGCATTCAATTTAATAGAATAATAGAATAATATCTCCTTGGAAAAGGAAATTACTGGGCATCTAAAGTCAGCCATCCAGAGAGCTATCAGACATAAGGAAGGAAAAAAAGATTAAGAAAGTACATACCTTTCAGCTATTCAGTATGATAAACTGCTAAGAAATAGTGATTACTGTTAAAATATATGCTGGACAGGTTATATACTTAAAATGACAGAAAAATAAAACAAAGAATAGAAGCAAGAAGGAAAAGGTGATTTTCTTAGCCCATAAACATTGTGGTAGCTACATTTATAATATAGATATGGCAAAAAATAGTGTTCTTAGTTGACAATGAACAGCTCTAAAATAAAACACTAGAATGCAGATTGCTACACAAACCAAAGTCCTTAACCAAGTGAAAGGACACACAGCATTCCATGTGAGAAGCTTTGGGAAAACAGCCAACGTACAAGAAATACAATGTGTTGTACATCTGGAAGCTCTTCTTGCCATAGTTTATCAGAGTGGCTAAATTACAATATAAAAGAAGTGGCTTTTAAAAGCAAATGTCAAAATTGTTAAAACTCAAATCTGGTCCTTCTGGAATTAAAATAGAAAGACTCCATTTCCAATGGATAACTTGGAAATTTAAGCAGATAGTCTGAAGAAAACTGTACCTAACAATATACAACAGATGTTGAGACCCCAAAAACCTCTTCCTACAGTTACTTTTGAGAACATAATATCTCTCTCATTACAAAAGGAGCATGGTTTCTGAGAAGCACATAATATGTTAGCTATAAGGCTGCCTGGTAAGCCTGTCTGGAACTTCTGTAGCTTGAAGCATTAGAGTTGCTCCTTGACCTGTGAGAAACAGCCTGCATGGCTAACTGCACCTGCCTTTTGTATCCCAAATCTGTCAGCTTTTTTACAAAAAGAAGCAGTTTCTCCCAAGTCAACCAGATCAAGTTGGGTTTTCTCCAATCACCATCTTACCCTCAAGAAAACTAAAACATTCTATTCTAGATTAAGGCTTTTAATTCTCTTAGCTGATCATTGATCTTTATGAAGCTGAATACTCAGTTGAACTATATCTTTCTCATTATCTGAAGATTGTGTATAGCAAATTTTCAACAAGAGTCTATGACTGTCTCACTGCAAGGCCACAGAGTTAAAAAAAGATTTTTGGTCTTCATAGGTCTATGAATTATACTCAAGAAATGGAAAAGAATTTACCAACACTAATAAGAATATCCTAAATAAAATATTGACAAATTAACTGTGGGTTAGTACAATTTTCAGTAATACACAACATTTTCTTGTCCGTGACTGTCTTTAATGCAGGGGGAAAAGGCTAAACTGAACTCTCTACAGCAGAATATCTTCACAACTTTCCACAATATCACAGACTGCATAAGCCCAGATACCCTGTTTTAAGGAGGTCAATTCATGTAGGAGACAAAAGGCTAAAAAAAATTATCTGCTGGTGCATGAATTGTCAGGTTGCATGTAGGGGAGAGAAGGCGTAGGTTTGCACAGAAGATTTAGACCGATCATGTAGAGTTTCATTTGAAATAAGACTAAATATAGGTTTCTAAATGTGCCTACAGGCCATCGCTGCTGTCTGATTTCCTACTGTAACTAACAATCCTGTTCTAGGATTTAATTGCCTCAACACTTGCATTCAGTTCTACCTGCAATGCCTTAACATTTCCAAAATATGAGTGTGCAGCTGTAAGGTAGGAGATGGGTATTACCTGAGAGCCACCCTCACTGGGGTAGTGCCAGAAGCTACAGTGAAACTCTGCAGTACCTTATATGACACTAGATGACTTGGGGTTCTATTTCCCTAAGCAGGAACAACAGTTGAGAAATATTCAGAGCCAATTCAGGGCAAGCTGAAGCACTGATCTCCCCCAGTCAGTATAATGAGAGCATAAATCCTGCTCACATATAATGTAGGAATTCTCATCTGGAACTGACTCCTACTTAGTCTGACAGGTAAATGTATTGTCTTAATCTCTCTTGGATACCTCATCAATGTCCTCTTTAATACTCTACAGAAGTGACCAAGAGGGCAGCTCCTCTAAAATGAGCAATAGGTTCTACTAAAGACTCTCTTATTGATTAGGAAAACATAAGCTGTATAAAGGAAAGGGATATAATCTGCAATACAGGATATTAACAGATATGCAAGAGTAAAGTTATATCTCTGATGAAAGCTTAGTGGTAAAAATCTTCCTCCATTTAACCACTTGTTGCTTTTTCTACTGCACTGCACTTACATGGGCAAGAATTTGTCTCTCTGGTCTCTTTACCCACCCACAAAGGCAGTGACATCAGTCCCTGAAATAGGCTAGAAAAGCAGGTTTCTTTATAGCTAAAAGGACTGATCCAAACAATCCTGAAGGGTAAAGCTGTCAGGTTGACAAAACTCTTGAGACCAGTTTGCTGGATGAACCTTCAACTGCTGTTTGTAGAAGCCATATGGTCAGAGAAGGAAAACTGAGAGAGTAAAATTAACTTTGCTGATGCATGCATAGGTATGAGCTTTGATCACTTACCACATTGCAGAGGTATAAGTTACACTAATATCCCAGCAACATACACACATTTCCTCCAGTCTTGACAACACAAACATCATATGCATGCTTAGGTATTTATAGAGTCCCAACAACATCTGCTCAGCTCTACGATTAATCTGTACTTCTCAGTAATACTCAACTTTTTAGAATGCAATATCCCAAATAATTTTCCAAAAACTCACCACTGCAAAGGGTTTTGCTACAGGAGTCTCTTTTTTTGGACAAGTTAAATACAAATATAACAGATTATTGAGAAAATAATATTTAATTCCAAGTCTTCTGTAAACCTGTTGCATGTAAGTTGGTTTACAGCTGTTTTAACTGGAACACTGAAATCGCACAGTACATGATTAAACCTCAGCCTATATAGAGTACAGCTTTTTGGAAATCTCAATCTGGACTAAAAGAAATATTATTAGGTGTTATGTGCCCTTTAAGGAAATGGAGATTACGTTTTGCCCAGATCTTCACTTAAGCTGTTACCATTCACTAAACAACTGGTAACAGATACTTTATACCATTTTATAATCACAGTTTTGGGGAGAGATTTGATTTATCTCCATAGAAAGGCTGACTTGCAAATGGGTTCTTACATTAAAGGAATCAAAAAACCCTCACAAAATATTACAGACACTTTGCCTATAGATTTGCTTGCTTGACAAATACTATTCTACACTCAAACTCACATAGTATGCTTAATAAACTCATGTACCTCAGGTATTTGTATGAAAAGTATCCTAAGTTCTCACTGAGTGCAGCACTGCAGATCTATAGACAGAAGCATTCATCTGTTAAGTAAAATTGCAAAATGCCCCAGAATGCAAAACATATAAAAACATAGATGGAAGTATCTTTTATCTAGGACATTGCATGGCTAAAAATACACTAAATTTTAATCCTGGATGAGGATTAAAGTTATTTATTATAAAAAGAGAAATAGCAAGAGAGCACAGATTACATCTAGCCCTCATAATTACTTTGTTCTCTTGAAATTTTTTCAACTACTTTTCAGTTTCTCATAATGCCTAATAGGTCATAAATCTTATCAAATCTCTCTTTGCAGACAGATCTCTTTTTAGCTAAAATCTCTCTGTTTTTGGGGTGCCAAAGTAGACCCAGGATCCAGTTTACTAAATTTAGTTCCATTTAGCATTTCCGTGTTATTTTGTTACTACTAAAAGCAAACAATTGTACCCCAGCAGAGTATATAATTATGAACATTTTAAATATTAGAAGTCATATTTAGTCCAAAACCCTACAAATCATATTAAAAATCCCATCACATAGAAGAATCTTGCATGAATAAGGGCTACAATGACTCAAGCTGAAAGATACAAATTCCAAGAAGAAAGAAATAGACCAAGAAAAGAATTTGCCTTGTTAACGAGAGG
The DNA here is from genome assembly GCA_035583135.1 of Lophotriccus pileatus. Lineage (NCBI taxonomy): Eukaryota > Metazoa > Chordata > Aves > Passeriformes > Tyrannidae > Lophotriccus > Lophotriccus pileatus. The sequence goes on from JAWWES010000115.1 coordinate 85,461,512, forward strand.
TAACAATAAATTCAAAGCAATTCCTATAATGAATTAAAGGACTTGAAAAAGTAGGACGTGGTGGAAAGCTAAGACAATTAAATGTGCATAACACACTGAAAGGATACAAGAAGAGTTCCAAACAAGTAGAGTGATCTCTCAGATGAAACTGCAGCATGCTTTATACACGTTCTGCATGGCTTTAAGGCTGAGTTTGCTTTTTAATGATAGTAACATTACTGGAAACATGAAGAACTGGAGGAGCCATAAATAGATTCCTGGGGTGACTATACTTTGAAAATGATCATCTATACACACCAATCTACACCAGTAGCCAAACACCTCTTCTCCCAGAAAAATCTGGAAAACCATATAAATATGAAATATTTACTCTGTAATCTTTAAATATTTATAAGTATAAGCCTTAGTATTTATGAGAATGTTAATAATGATTCATCAATAAGAATTTATTTATAATAATAAAAGGTTCCTGCTACAAGAGAAAACCCTCATTAAAGAAGAAATGTTCCCTTTTAAAATTAGGATTTTAATAGTATGCATTACTATTATTGCAGCTATCTACAGAACTTTTTGATGGCAGAATTGCAAGCAAAAGGGTATCAAATGCTATTAATGTCTTTCATACCTTTCCAATCTATCAGAATTAACAAGTGATAAGATGTAGAAAGAAAATTTGATTTCATGCACACAAACACATCATTTTAGCTTTCTTTTTAATTGGTTTATTTTTTCTCCTCATTTTGTAAAATTATATCCATATTTTGACTAGTGAGGAATCATCAGAATTGTATCTGATGTAAACTGTTTGGTTTTAGCTTTTGCCTTATGCCAGATATACATATGTTATCATATTAAATCCATAAGGTCATACTTGTTCATTTTTGAAACTGTGTGCACTGAATAGACAAGGATCAAAATCTACTATAAAATTACAGTTTATAGGATCATGTTGATTATATTAGGTATATGAACACATCAAACAGAAACCAGGCCCTTCTCATGACTTCCTAATATCGTGTTGCACAGCCAGTATTTTCTTTCATTATTATCCTTTCTTCTTAAGGTGAAAAAGTTCTCAGATATGAAAGGTTCTCAGATTTTAATTGTTATAACCTGTTTCATTTACTCATCTTTTCAATATGTATCTGCAGTCGAAACTAATTAACTAAAACTATCTTCCTTTACACAAGACCCTGATCCCACTTCTTAACTTACAGATATTTAGGGCATAGATGAATACATATTTGACAGAAAAGTGAACAAAAATATTTCTATATTTTTGCATTTTCTGAAGCCAGAATTATTTCTCAATTCCCTAATATCATCTTTTCCTTGAAGTTTCAAATTTTAATGAATCAACAGATGCAAGACTCCAGTCAATATTGCTTACTACTCACTAGTAACAGAAGGATAAAAAGGCTAACACCTGCTGACACATAAGCATTTGCAAGTTTAAAAAATCAAGAAGCTACTAATATTATTTTAATCACAGGAAAAGGAATCAAAAATTCTTAAGGGAAAGTATTCAAAACCAGATGTGTATGCTATTGCATGACATTCCTTAAAATTAATACTTAAGAATACTCCTAACCCTTTATTATTACAAAATAACACACACCTGAGGAATATCATCAGCCTGGAAAAAGTTTCTCTTGTTCAACTGGAAACACCTTCTAAAACAGACATTGAAAAATCAGAAGAAACTGAAAGTCTTCTCCCAGCAAAAATAGATAATCTTATCATTGTAGAACAAGTTCCTATAGAACATAATCCTAAAATAACTATCATGCAATACCATGGAGCAGCCACTGTGATCAGGTATCTGTAGCAAATTGCATGAAAAATGTCAGTAGCTGAATTTGTGTCTTTTTTTTCTTTAGCTTTACTTATGTATTCAGCATGTGTGATTTTGTTTTAAATAAGAATTTAAAAAATCACACAGACTTCACTCACTGGAAAAAACATTAATTCCTTCCTATTATTTTTGAAGCTTGCATTTAAGTAGATCTAGGATGTCAGAACTAAATGTGATAGTATCCTTTACTGTGAAAGCAGACAAGTAAAACAGGGTAATTTATTAGAGAAATGCAATAAAAACAATCTCAGCAAAGTGAAGTCTAAATCCTAATTCAATATATACTTCTGGAAAAAAACAAAACAAAACAAAAAACAAAACAAAACAAAACAAAACAAAAAAAAAAAAAAAAAAACCAACAGAAAAATTATTTCAATATTTTGTATTCTGACTTTGCAGTGAGACTGACCCAAGGTGGGTAGGAAGATGTTCCTCTTCAGTACTGACATCACTGTATTCCCATCTGAGAACGCAACATTTACCACTGTGGACTTCAGTAGTGATTTCCCACACCTCAGACAGTATCTGAGCCAGTAGGATATACAACATCACTGGGAGAATCACTCAAAGGCTCTCCTGTTCCTGCTCCTCAGCTTTATACTACCAACTTAATTGGACCAGACAGAATACTGTTAAAATGACAAATATAATGCAATGAAAGCAATTAAAAGCTTAATCAGATAGCTTGGTTTTTTTCTTTCTCTCTGAACCCTGAGCTGAAAAAACAATCATACTTGTTGGTGGCCCTTTCCAAAGGATTCTAAGATTCTAAGATTGAACTGTAGATGAGCAACTAGACAGTTTTATTCCACTAAAGCTTTAAATCATCAGTAAATCAGTAACCACTTGGTTAAGCTCTTTGGTTTACCCAGGTTTAGTTTACCTTAAATTCTAAGCAGAACTTAAGATTTTGTGTAAGCTTATCATATGTGTAGTTACAATAACCAAAAAGTAACAAAAATGACATGAATTATCCTTGACTATTTCATTATTTGCCATGCAAGTCAAAAGACACAGGGATATGCCAAACTGTAAGGAGCAAGTAACTTCAGGTAGCCCTGCTTGAGCAAGGGGGGGTTAGATCAGATGACCTCCAGAGTCTTCCTCCAGCCCCAACCATTCTGGGATTCTGTGACTGCCAAGGCATAACATCTCTTTTTGTCAACATAAATGGGTGCATAAATAATAATTCCTCAGTTGATCTAAATACCTTGGATCATTTACAGATTTCAAAGGTCAAAAAAGTAGTTCTTAAAAGCTTTATTCTGCCCTGTACTTACTGTATTAGACTACATAGTAGGATGCATATATATGGTATGAATGTATATTCACTTAGCAAAAAGTCTGTACAATATATGCTCGTACACACATATACCATATATACATACATGGCATTAGGCAAGAGGAGGTGCAATAAAGCTTCTCCTGAAAAGTCCAATTGACCTTTGTTTTTGCAGTTGAAGGAATTATTACACTCGTAGGTATTGCTGACATTTTCTTAACTAAAAAAACAATTCAAATTAATTCCCATATTCTTGAATCAATTAAATTGAAACAAAGGTACTGAAAATACAAGACTAAAAATAGGATAACATAGCAAGTAGTAACACTGCGGGGGATTACAAGTTTGGGAGGTTTTTTGTTTATAATGTATTATACTGCATGAAGCTTCCAATATTTTTTATGTATGGTCTCTACAGATCACTGTTACCCAGCTTGCATGCCAACAGCAAGAACAGACATGAAGGGTTCAGGAGACCTTTATCACAGGTTAAGAAAGAAGGTCGCAGTTGGCAATATATTTTCTTGGTCACCAACTCTAGAACTGCATGACAAGGTGCAGTTTAAGAGTTTGGTAAACAGGTAAACTAAACCTGGGTAAACCAAAGAGCTTAACCAAATGGTTACTGATTTACTGATGATTTAAAGCTATGGTGGAATAAAACTGTCTAGTCACTCTTCTACAGTTCAATCTTTAAATGAAGCAGCTCTGATCTGGTTAACTTCAGAGCATTAGCATCACCTGCCTGCCCTTTTTTTGTGAATAAGAAGTAACAGATCATTTTTGTTAGCTGGAAAATAAAAAAAAAAAAAAGGTGTTAAAGGCAAACGTTTCTTCAGCAAACTTGGTGAAGAGCAAGCTAATTTAGGGATTTGCTTAAAACACCTACACTCTCACACTTGTTTGAAAGTGAAATACCTTCCCAAAAAGCAGAATAAAGTGCTCTACATCTAACTTGAAATAGAATGCCTTAGTTTCTTGCTGGTTTCTTTTTTTGTTTTTGCTGGAAGCAGGATTTTATTATTGAAAATCAGTGCTTCTTTCCTGATGCATATAAACTCCATATCTTTTAGGAAACAAACTATGTTGAATGATACAGAGAGAGAATTTATCTGCTATCAATTTGAAATTCGCTATGTAATTTTACGTCCTTCTGTTGGATTTTTTTTTGTTGTTCTACAGCTGTGTTGGTCAGAATGTACATAAATTAGCCTTTTAATGGGCAATTTGACCTAACAGTTCTGTGAAAGGGATGTAAAAATGACCCTGCCAACCCAGACATTTTGTTCTGACAATATTACCAACTTCTGTTGCAGCATTAGTACACAGCTAAATTGCATGGCATATGTACTCAAGTTGGTAAGACTTAAATTAGCAAGCCATTATGTAAGCAAATTTTAAGCATAATTTAAGGGAACTAAATGACAAACACCCTGTAAAAACAACTGACATCCAATTAGAGAAATGTTTCCAAGTTGTCTTTCTTTTCAAGTATAAATCACTGACATTATACTAAAATGAAAACAATTTCAGTGAATGCCAGATTAGAAATGTGACTTTCTTCAGCACTGAATATTGACATTATTTTCTGCAATCACATACTACTAAGCTCAGTGAAATCAATTTCCATATATTTATAATGCATTTTACATCCTGATTTCCTACCAGTTTTCTTTTACATACGTAAACAGAAAAATGAGTAGCAAACTGCTCTATTCTGCACAGCTAATGTATCTGGAAAGCACACAGGAAAATGGTGACAACATTTTTTCATCATTTGCTCCCAATTCTTTTCACTTTAAATTTCATAAAAAATTGTAACCCTAATGAAAACTGTAGAATGGTAGACTGATTGCTATAGATAAATATATGGCTTGCTCTGGAACATAGAACTTCCCCTAATTCTTTCAATGTCATACAAACTTCACTTAGCCAAATACACCCACAGCGCCTCACAAAATACTTGAATTTTGATCCAAAAAAAAAAAAATGTGCTCATTCGAGACCGTTTTTGTAGCCTAAAATATATCTCTGTTTCTATAAAGAGAAAGAACCAGAGCTGTACAACCTCATGTATCAGGTGTTTACAAAGGAAATACATCTTTTTGCATGACCTAGCCAAACACTGGGATAAAGTTTTACAGGAATGATGCAAGGGAAAAAGTTGCATTTTCAGGTGACTTTTTGCTCTACAAGGCTATGGTACTGCTGGAGGGAAGAACGCTGGCAGCCAGACCAGCAGGTAAACTGAGGCAGGGATCTGCCCACACCTTGCCAAACCATGGAGAAGCACCAGCTAGGCATTTTCCTGACTTGTCCGCTGCCCTAGCAACCACAATATTTCACATCACACAGGAGAGTGAATGGAATAGAGAGAAGTAACTTTAACCCATTACCATTTGGGCAATTAAAATGCTGGTATATGGAACATAACTAAAATACATACAGAGTGAAAGTGTAGACATTCTACAAGGAACTAAAACCACCTAGAACATTCTGCCAAATTAGAAGCAAGTGGTCACTCCTGCCAGCTTTTTCTTAAGCAACTACCTGACTTCCTTCTGAAATGCTATCTCACATAACATCCTGTACTAATAATATTCTGCTTTCTTTAAAAGTATATACAAATGCTCAGTGATTACAGTGAAAACTCTAGCTTTAACATTTTATTGGGTCATTTTTCCTTCCAATAAATAAAAAGAAATAGAAACCCAAGGCTTTACTCTAAGGACTGCAATTGTCTTTCTCCAAGTTAGGAGTGTTTAGGTCCAAGTTACACCCATGCAGTCTAATGTATTCACTGTCCTCTAGTTTGAATGGTATTCTTTAGAAGTTCTGCATTTCTACATATCAATTCCATATGCTAGATATCAACTATAATTGCTTTAGCTTTTGTCCCCCTTATCTCTCTAACCTTTTCTCACATGAGCATCTTTCCATTTCTTGGATCATCCTCTGTTTGACTTTATTTGTGCCTATCAGTTAATACTTGTCAAAAATGGGTAACACATGGTACACAACATCCTAGGTGACCTATCATAAATTCTCTAGCTCTGCAGGAGATACTAAGAAACTACGATAACATTTGACCTTTCCTGAGCTTGGCACTTTGGTAAGTCACACTTCATCATCCTTCCCAAACAATGCACCCCTAACTTGTAGGAACTTGGTGCATGTGTTTTGTATTAATATAATTTATTGTGGTAATAATTCACATGGAGACAATGAGGGTAAATATGCTGAATAAGTCAGGAGTGTTGAGCCACTGAAAATAATTAACAAATAATATTTTTCTCGTGTTGCTCTATATTAATTATACCAATTGTTCTGTTTATAAAACACGCTATTTGCTAGGTATGTATTAGTATTTTGGACTTAATTAATATATATTGCATCGTCTTTCAGAGACACGCACTGCTAAAGCAATGGTACTTTATAGAAGTGTTCCCCATGTTCCTCACACAATTGAACTAATTATTGGATACTCTCCCTCTGACTACCACTAACTTTTCAGCTGTTAAAGAGATGCACACCATAGAAGATATTTTCGTTTACAGTATTATTATTAGGGTATTTTATTGGCAAGTGGAAGCTTGGAGTTCAAAACAACAATACCTAAACCAAAACAAGTGCAAATAATAAGTATGTATTTAAGTGGACTTAGGACAACCCAAATGAGTCATGTATTTCTTCAGAACACATCTTCAGAGCACTTTAGTGCAATGGAGTCTGTTTTCTGGATCCCAATGATATATTTCAAAGATGGACACCTAAACTGTCCTCTCATCAAATCTCTCCTGCATGTAGACACTATCACAATTTCAGTTACGTAGCAATGTTTGTGTTCCAAACTGAAGGGTGAACGACACCTAAAGCAAATATGGGGGTCAGGTGAGGTTCACCTGAATTGCTCTCCAAAACTTAGGTGGCTAAATTGTACCTAAGTGGCATTTATGGCATTTGATACTTTTGCTGTTTCTGACCCTAAGGAAGACACTGTTGCAAGTGCACTAGTGTTTTAATGCACTCCAGCAGATGCATCAATGATGGTCTGCTTTAATAAAAAATCAGTATCAAGCTGAAACTTCTCTCACACTATCCTAAGCCATTTAGATGAACAGAATAGAAAAGATAGGGAACTCCTGGATAATTTCAGCACTTTATTCAGAGTACCACATAGAAAACCAGAAAAGGAAGCTGTACCAAGTTCTATTTCATAGCCATTAGAAAAACAACCATGGTCTCAGAACACTACTGCCATAGAAAAAAAACTACTGCAATTATTTGGTCTGGGTGTGTTAAACAGCTCTAAATTTCATGTTACAGCTATGCTATTATATAAGTTGGCGCATAGCACCACTTCATAATACTTCGTCATGCGCACGTCAAAACTACTTTGGATTGTAATGAATTTACACTTGTTTCAGCTGAGGTGCCAGCAAAGCTGGCTAATTCCTACTACTTAAAGCTCCAAATTAAAATCTGGAATATCACCTTCTGCAGAGCTGCCCAACAAGAGGTGGTAAATGGACTGCACTGTTCAGCTCAAGTACTGCCACCTTCTCGCTATGCACAGGGTGCAGAGATGAACAGGGAACTACCCTCACCTATTTCAAATAAGGCACAGGCATTAGTGGTGAATATGCCTGTACTTGACCCGAGAAGTTCTGCAGATTTTTGAAATGGTAACTATGCACTCAAAAAGGATTCACTCCACCTTGCTCACTACACTTACGGCCAGTTTGAAGAGGTTTCACTTTACCTATGCGTATTAATGCAAATGTAAATTAAAAAGCTGATTTCACAATAATTCCCTGAATTTCTGCCACAGCCAGGAGTGAAACACAGCAAACCATGTAAAACAATGTAAAATTACAATTAAAATACTAAATTAGATTTCCTGAAGCTGATGGAAGGATTTTGCATGCAAAGAGTGAAAATTGTTAATTAAAGACATTTTTATGAAATAAAATTTTACTAGTCTTTATTGCCTCCTCTACTTCCTAGCCTATAAATAATGAATATTTCTCAGTTCTTAATTTCTTTTATTGTTATAATTTTGACAACAATCTTGAGTTTCCTTGTTGAGCTATCTTTAAAGCCTACGTTCAGCTGAGGATGGGCAGGGCCTGGGCATTAGGATTCCTGTTTTCCCCCCCTCCCCTGTGGATGATTTTAAACTTTCAGTTCAGTTTTTCACATTAATATGTATCCCAGTTAGCTAACAACATTATAATAATAAATTATAAAAAGCATGTATTCTAACCACTTTGTCCTCCTTTGGGAAAGCATCCAAGGAAGCAGAATAAAAAGAGAAAAGAAAAAAAGAAGAGAAAAAGAATAAAATAGGCAAGTATTAATAGACAGATTTCAAAGAAATTCAATTCTAGTAACTCTCTACGAAGAGATAAAAACATAAAATTAAAAAAAAGAGCTTTAAATAAAAAGATGACATTTACTGCATATGTTGTAAACATGTTTTCCCACCCTGACCCACAGAAGCATAAACAATGTAATAAACAAAAGGCAAGTTACAAATGAATGGACACTCTTTGTTTCTGTGACTTGAAACAGTGGGTGAAAAATAATTAAAATATATTCAATTTTTTTTCTGCATAAAGATAAGGTGTATCAAATGAATTCTAATTAATACTATTATGTAATGTATCAAAGTAAACTATATTTTCAGAGAGTTGCTCTAATGACACCACCTGCAGGTGCTGCAATGTAATGCATCTATTTATACTAATATGTGAATGTTGGAAGTTTTCACATATGGATATAAAAATTTTTCTCAAATTCACCTATATAGTTTTTTTCAGAATGTGAATTTAATTTAATGAACTAACAAGTACATCAAGGCTATTGAAAACTTCTAAAATAAACCTGAAATGCATTTTTTGTGGTTAATCTCAGATACCCTTCAGTTTTGTGGACACCTACTGCAAGTAACTGCATGCAGATCAGAGGAAGAAAAATTTAGTTAGCTGTCTGAAAGTAGGGTACTTAACCCAGATTAATCTATAGTTTATTGTATAAATAAATTTAAAATAAATTGACATAACACTTTCAGTGTTCTAAGAAAAGTGGTCAACACTTCCTTCTAACCAAAACTTGACCGATTATATGTAAAATAAATCTGTAAATGTATATGAAAAGCTCTACAAAAATAAAACATGTAAAATTAAATGAGGTCAATAAAAAGTTATTAATGTGGAGTTGTACCTGAGCAAAAGGGTTTCTTCTTTCATTCTACGAAAAACAAGTATATTTTCTTCAAGCCATCAGTCAGTAGAACTATACACTATGATTAATTTTTGTTTTAATTAACTCTGTGAATCCCAAGTAGCTCCACAATCATTAAATAAATTATTTTACTTTATACACACCTCATAATGAAGCAATAAATGAAACACTTAAGTAAAATGAAGCATGAAATGCCAAACTGAAGGTGAACAATCTGCAGCATGACAATGTCAAGGCAGCTTTTTCTTAAGAGCACACATCAGGAGACTTACATTGTTTGATCGCAGAGAGACACGACCTCCACATCGAGCACAAAACTTGGTCCGGCAATAAGAGCATAAATGGCCACAACCATCTGCAAACTTTGTTTTATGACAGATTCCACATGTTGGAGCATCATCCTTGTGCTCTCCCTGGTAACGGCGGGCTTCTTCCCCTATCTTTCTTACTTGCTCTTTATAGCTTTCAAATTGTTGATGCAACCTCCTGCATAGATGAGAAAAAAGTTTATATAGCAAGAATAGGAGGAAAAACTACTACTGTGTATTTCTTTCTTTCAGTTTGCAACACTACCTAACACTCTTGGCACGTTCACAATATTAAATGTACCTCATATCAAATACAATCTGCACATGGAAGAATGTATAAGGCAATCTAAAGGAAAAAAAAATAGACATATTTATTCTTATTGGTTTCCTCCAATGATCACGAGCAAATCATTTCACTTGACCAGAAACTGATCCAAATGCATAGTACTAAACAAAACTGTCTACTATTTACTGAAAAAAAAGAAATAATTGCCTGAGGAAAATTGCATTGCTTTGTAACCAACTTTATTTATACAGCAGGTGTAAAAAAAAGTATGTAAATCAATCTTCAGTTACAGAGTTTTCAAAATCTAAATTACTAACACACATAACTTAAATATTTCAAAACACACCCTACAATCACAGACCTTACAAGAATATGAGAACATCTTTTTTTCTTTTAAATCTATACATTAACAATCTGTTGTGTTTTCTCTTGTTAAGTATGGGAGACTACTTAAGGTTTGATATCCCTAATTACAGACATTTCTTCCAGCTTAGCTGCAAGAGTATACAGAAGTATTAGCAGGTACCGAGATTCTTAAGATGAAGATTATGTGTTTAAAGAAGTATCTCTTCTCTTCCAGCTGCCCCAAATAACAAACACCCTGACATTGTGCCCACCAATTGGCTAATCATGCTGCTACACAAATGACCCAGCTCCTAATCACCATCTAAGAGAAGTGAACTCTCAGTTCCCTTTCTATAACTCAGGAATAATAATAATAATAATAATAATAATATACTTAGTAATAAAATCTTTCTTATCATTATTACATTATCCCTGGTTTGTTTCTATGAGATTTTGCTGGCAAAGATAGAATTGCAGAGGGGGAACCAGCTAAAGGTCCAATCCAGGTCTTCTCCTGAACCTGGCTGCATACTGCCACTGCTCTTTAGGCACCTGTAATGGGTTTCTGTGGCTGAATTTTGTAGCATAGAGGGCTACAGAGGTGGCTTCTGTTAGAAGCTGCTAGAAGCTTCCCCTGTCCCATGGAGCCAATGCCAGGCTCCAGGACGGACTTCCTGCTACTGGCCAAGGCTCCAATCAGGAGTGATGATAACACCTCTGTGATAACATATTTAAGAACAGAAGGTTTTTGCACATAAAGAATTCCAGACAGGGAAGAGCGGAGTGAGAACATGGGAATAAAACCAAGGTCAGTGCAGAAGGAGGGGCAGTAGATGCTCCAGGCAGCTCCTGCAGCCCGTGGTGCAGCCCATGGTGGGGCAGCTGTGCCCCTGAAGCCCATGGGGGACCATCGGGGTGAGAGACCCACCTGCAGCCCATGGAGGAGCCCATGCTGGAGCAGGTAGATGCATGAAGAAGGCTGTGATCCTGTGGGAGGCCCAGGATGGAGCAAGGTCCTGTGGAGACCTGCAGCCCGTGGAGAGGGAAGCCCATGCTGGAGCAGGTTTTTCCCTGGTAGGACCTGTGGCCCCTCTGGGGGACCCACATCAGTACAGCTCATTTGTGAAGGACTGCACCCCATGGAGGAGTGACCCATGGGACTGCAGTTTGGGAAGAATTATTGCCCATGGGATGGACTCATGCCAGAAAGGTCCATCAAGGACTGTCTCCCCTGGGAGGGATCCCACGGGAGCAAGGGAAGTATTCCTCTCTCTAAGCAGAGGAGGGACAACATGGAAGGAAGGAGGGGTGGGGGGAAGGTGTTTTTAAGACTGTTTTATTTCTCACTCTTTGGCTCTTATCCTGTTAGTAATAAATATAAGTACTATCTCCACTTTGAGTCTGTTTTGCCCATGAAGGTAATTATTAACTCTCCCCGCTCTTATCTCTACTTTTGAATGCTTTGCTGGTCTTTTTTCTCTCTTCTCTGTCCAGTTGCAGAGGGAGAGTGAGAGAGTGGCTTTAGTGTGTACCTGGCATCCGGCCAGGGTCAATCCACTACAGCACTGAATTCGATGTTCACCAGATCCCTCTCACTGAGCTAATCCATGACCTAAATCAACATACATTAAATCTCCTACCCAAATAAACCCCAAACCCAGAAATTCCATCAGTTTGCTTACGAATTTGCTCTGCTCTGAGCAGGAAAGTGGAGATCCAGGAGGAACGCAGGACATGGGCTCCTGAATCCAGAAATCTCAAAAAAGGGACCACTCAAGAGCAGGATCACCCTTTTTAAAGCAGCAACAAGCTCAGCTGTCATGAAGCTTAGTTTACTTCACCCAACCTGAAGTTTAATTTAAAAGGATTATATTTTACTGTTAATTATCTTATCAAATCATCAAGAAAGAAAAATTTCTTTAGCAGCACTGCAACTCATGCCCTGTCACGACTTGGGCAAAGACCTCAGACAGCCAAGAGTCCAGCAGGGCACTTGAAACAACCAGTTTTTTCACCATGTTATGTGGAACCCAAGTTTTGTACCCACTTTTCCAATTGTTGCTTTAAATCTATATCTCCATGGAAAACATTTAAAAAATCATGATCAGCTACACGGATTATTAAGAGAAACAGGGAATCTTGAGTTTAATAAATTGAAACAGTAGGTGTGTTATCTATAGAAGTGTTGGTGATACCCTTTATCTCCACTACCTGGTTTGAGCTACCCACTCCCTTAATTAGCACTGAGACTCACACCATTTAACCAATGCACTTTTAGTGACACAATTTCATGTTTCTGTGGGCTTTTGCATGTCTGTGTCTGTTTGTGTGGTGAACTTGTCTGGACGTTTAATATGCAAGTAATCAGTGTTTTTTGTATGAAATAGTGTTTTAGTGAAGCGGATATTTTTACTTTAACATGATATTCAAGCCTAAAAAATTACAATTTAACTTGACTCAGGAATCATGGTAAAATAGACATAATTCAGTTGGAAAGAAAAAACAATGCTACATAAATCAACCAGCACTCACACTAAAACCAGTGATTTCACATGTGCACTAGTGAGGATGCAGCAACAGCAAAAGCTAAGCAGGCAAATAATCTATTCTCCCTTACTACAAACATGATGCATTATACTTAATGCTTTATACTAGTAGAAAATTTGGCAGGAGTAACAAACGGGATTTTTTGTCTTTTTTTTTTTTTTTTTTTGCTAATCTGCTTTAAAAACATTTGCAGTATTGAATAACATGAGAAAAGTAGGTCAAAGAATTAGGCAAAATACTGGAGACACTTAATACTTTTGGCCATATAACTGGATTACACATACAAATTATCTTACACAGCTACTCACTTATGCATAGAAACAAAGACATTTGTATAATATTTAGCTTAAAGAATGCAATTAAATAATGGAGAGGTCTGTAGGTAAATTTCTTATTATATCAAATATTCTATTAAAAAATGGAACCATGGAAACTAAATTCAGTTCTTGTCCACGAAAGCAAAACCAAAAGCCCTGGCTGCTTGCAAACGTGAAAAGGCAAGGTGGCAGTAAGCACTGCCCCTTTTCCTGTTCTTTTCCAATTAGACCATCTACATTTGATTTTTTTCTATCTCATAGGAAGCTTAGTAATTTTATTAATACGATGATGTTTTGTCCTTCCATGTGCACCAAGGGTTAGATGAACATAGTAACAACTAGGCAACACTTAAGTGAGATGAGATTTCAATTCTTTATAAATAAGTATCACTTATTTATAGATTTTTTTAATTTGTCCATCTGTGTAAGACCCTTTTTACCATGAGTGGTTCAAAACCTTTATCCTGCATGTCATACACAGTATTACTGAGTAAACTCTACCATTTTATAGAATAGAGGAAAATGACTGCAGATTTCAGAGAGCAGAAAGAATCTTATTCAGCTCATAGCAAGTCTGGTTCAGTTAGTTCTTTTTTAACCACCTTTCCTACCTTTTTGAAGAAAAAGCTGGATTTCTGTGTCTCTGGCTATTCTATGACAGCAGCAGCAAATCCCTTTAATGGTTTTGCCTTATACAGAAGTATATTAAGTACTAAGCAAACACTGAAATACAGATGGATGTTTTTCAAGTTTGCTCCATGACTTCCAGGTTATAGAGCAAATTTTCATCCGATGCAAGGAAAATATAATTTTATTAAATTTTCCTTAATGTAGACAAGCACCTAAAGGTTAGGCTAAAGACTTAATAACAGCATATAATACAATGGCTTGGCAGACCCTTGAGGCAGATATCAATTCAATCTCCTCTGACAGAAAGAGCGACCAGGCTAGTATGTAAGAGGAATATATGCATATATCCACATGATTTTTATCACATACCCTAAAATTCATCTGGTTCTACTACTAAGCTCCATGGTATTTGAAGGAAAAGTTTACTCTGATGACACTATTGCCACATTTCACTTTTGCAGACCTTGCACCACTCTCAACAAAAGGCTGTACCCACATTAGTGGGCCTGGCTGGAGAGGGTGCTTGCTATTTCACATCCATATGTGTGACACAGATGTATGACCAAAAAAAAAAATTCATACTATGGGAGAATCTTTGGGCACATCAGCTCTTATGACTAAAACAAAATGATCTGTTGCTCAAATTCTGGAAGAGACTAAGCCGCTTGGAGAGGCACATTAGCCTAAGGACCTTACCACACATACATGACAGGCTTGCATCACTACTCCTAGTGCACAAAAAAAATACACAGTTTTTATGTGTACAGTGAAAGACTTAATCCATTCACCTTTACTGCACACATATAACTCAATATATGTTAAGGTTTCTAGAGTATTTTCTGCAAGAAAACACAGTGGCTTCCTCCTCCCTTTTTTATTCAAAGACACTTCACAAAAAATCAGCTTTAGCTATGTATCATACACGTACCATATTTTCATTTGAATATTCAGTACTTTACTTTGATAGTGCAAACTTGTAAAAAAATACTGATAGGCAATTCTGAAAAGCTTTACTCATGTCTTCATATACTTATCAAAAACTGCGAGCCTTGGACAACATTCATGTGATGAATATCTTACACAACTTAAACCTTTCAGACAGTTCACTGATATCATTAGGAGGACAAACAATGGACATTGAGGCTATTCATAATATTGGCTGATTAGAAAGTGACATATCAAGCCACGCAGAAGTTATCATTTGTGATGTTGGGTTCTGTGGAGATGGACCAAGATGTATATCTATACTCTGCAGTCATTTCCACTAAGCAGATATTAAAACTGCAATGCAAGAATGTAATATTTTTAACACACTATGTTATTGCTTTTTTGCTGTTTTAAATTCCTACATTTTAAATGTTTTAAATACCTATCTGAAATATTTGCAGGTATATGTTGAAGAGTATAAAGTTACAGAACTGTGACTTTGCATATTTATGCTCTGTCTGCAGAGACTTTATAAAAATTACAAAGATTTGGGTCTCTTTTATGCGCCGTTACATTTAAAATGATTTTTAAACGTAGTATGGAACTACACTTTTTACTTCCATAGAAATCCAGCAGATGGCACTGCAGATCGCATTTTGACTCTCCCAGTTCAACTCAAATGATTCGGCCTTGAAATTCAACACCTGATGTAATGTTATAAAAATATTATGCCCTGTCATGAGTTCATGTTAGTAGAAAAAGTGCCACCTTCTAAATGACAGAGCCTTAAGTAACTACATTCCAGTAGCTACTGCATGTATGAAAAAAGCTTAGTAAAATGCAGTATTTTGTCCCATGTCACACAGATACATTATCACACTGAGCTCAGACAAGTTTTTCCATAGATAAGCGGGGCTCTTACGAATTTCTATTCTTAGCATTCTTTTTTTTTTTAATGAAAAATTAAATTAAAAAAATGCAAGCAGTAATATTTAGCATGCCCAGGAGGGCAACAGCTACATCTAAAGACTTGTTGGCAAACTTTAGGCACCGACATCGAAGCTGTGACCTGAAAAAACACTGTTCAGCTGCTCCGTAAAGCTAGAATTAGCTCAGCCTCACCGCACGCCTTGCCAGTCTCTGCCAGCACTGCAGGTACTGATCTCATGGAGGTGTTCCCAGAGGGAGCAGTGTGGCACCTAACTTTTGCCTCAATCCCACTAGCACCTTAGCTGGGAAAAGCTGTCATCTTGTCATGGTTTTTGGGAATACATGCTTCAAACAACAAAGCCAAGACAGGAAACTTTAGCAAGCTGCTGTGGATAGTTCTGTCTGAGTAAAGGAAAATGAGGAGTTTATGGGGCATCTGCATGTGTTGACTAGAAGAACAGTCAACAGAAGTTGAGTGGAGAAGTCTAGATATATTTTCTGGTTAATTCATGCCATTTTAAGAGTAAAGTATAGTATTTGTCTGTAAAAAAATGCTTGTCCAAGGCAAGCAAGATGTGGTTCTCTGTAAGTTTTGAAACAGGTAGGAACACAACTAATCAACTAATCTTTAGAGCAAAAAAGGTTGTATTTCTTTAAGGTAAGCACAAGCATTAATCAAAGGACTGCAAATGAAAGAGTTAATGGCCTCCATATCTATATTTTCTCCTGCACAAACTGTTTGTTTGTTGCCCCTTTGCTATTACCTATTGTCCAACTCGTCACTTTTCTGTTACTCTACTTACCATATATTTGACATTTTGCTATTCATATTTCCTGTAGGTCTCATCTCTCCCTCCTATACATTTTTTAATAAATATATCATAATAACTATTACATACAACATACATTACCGCATGTACTATATCCTATAATATAAACAATAAATATTCCTCGAAATCTCAGATTTTACCTGGCCTGAAGGTTTCTTCATTCTCCCCTGTTCATTCAACACAAAGCTATGGATCAATCCTATTATTCTCTCAACTTGGTCTTCACCTGCTGCCCATGACATTTTTCACCTCACCAGCAATCATGTGACTCCTGCTGGGTATCAGCCCTTTCTCCTCCACATGCCAAGATCTCTTCTTCGTCCCTGTTTTATTGGTGCAGACACAAATCTCACAGGTCAGTCTCTCTATCTCCCGTTTTTCTCCTTCCGTCCAAACTGAAATGTTTGGCATAGATTACTGACTCCTGTCATGGGTGAGCTGTACATCAAACTTCATAAACTGAAATAGAGATTTCCTTGTACTTCCAGCAAACCTTCTCACCCTCTCCATTATGCTTTCCACTCAGGACCAATAACCACTGTGCTACACACTGGACTCAGACTTATTTAGACCTTCACCTAAAATGCCATAGTTGTGGAGACTAATTTTGCAAATTAAAACCAAACCAAACCAAAAAAAAAACAACAAAAAACCCTCCACCAAAGTTCAGCTAAATTCAAATCCAGCCAGCCTAAACAGTCAGCTATCACCAGCTCATCCCTCAATTCCTTTTCTTACCAGTCTAAGCCTGTCCTGCTGGTAGTCCAATCACAATTCTGCAACAAATATAATTTAATTTATTTTACCTCTTTCTTTGTATTCCTCCGATGAATCTGCTTTTCTATTGCATAAAACATAAATGGCTTATCTTCACCTTCAAAGACTTTGACAGCCTATTTCCATCTTGCCTATCATTTCTCATTCAGTACTGAGACACTTCTGCTCAAGGTAAAGTTTCAAGCAAGAATCACAGAATGGTCTGGGTTGGAAAGGAACTTAAAGATCATCTAGCACCAAACCCCCTGCCACGGGCAGAGACACCACCCATTAGACTGGGTTGCTCAAAGTCCCATCCAACACAGCCTTTGAGGACTTCCCCTTGTTGCCTCTAACATGGGAGTATTAGCAGCACCACCATCCCATTATCCTCCTTAAAACTCTCCCGCACCTTCATGCCTACGAAGATCTGAACAAAAATTAGGCATGTTAAAACTTTTATTTATCAGGCCAGACAACACGGACTCCCTCACTGTTTTATTATTTGCCTAATACTTACAGTGCAGGCTGCCCCCATGGCAAAGATTGCCTTTCTTCCTACATGTGTAAAAACTCTCACTCAGAAGGGTTATAGTCTGTGATAAGTGCTTCCAGGCAACATGGTAACACCAATTTCCTAACGTGATTCAGAAATTCATGAAGTAAATATTTTTTATTTCTTGTAATAATTTTATCATTCTAATAATTTGCTTTTTGTTTTCCAGCCCTCAGGCAATATACTCATGTTTTTCCCATGACACAGCATACAATTTTGTTATGAGACTCATGATAAAGTTCAGGCTCCATCAAGGCAAAGGCTTCACCTTTGTGGTGAAAGTGGCCACTACCACTGGAAACAAAAGTTGTTCACGTGTAACAGATACTTTTACCCTGTATAATTCCAATTTCTTCCTATAATCTATTATTAAGTGCATAATACCTGGCAGCACCCTCACAAGACTATACAGGCTGAGGCAAAAAAGTCCCACATCTTGGTTAGAAAGTGGCTCTCCTCATTACACTGGAGCAGAGACACACCAGCAAAGCGGCGTGGACTGCAGCTTTATTTCTGGGGCTCTTATCTGGTGCCTTTTCACTAGCAGTAACAGTCATTTGCAAGCTAACATTTCACTAAGGGCAGGTTTTCTGCAAGCATATAAATGACCTCATTAAATAACTTGCTTAAAATGCAATTTTTCAGCCTCCTGGAAGATTTCCTAACTTAGATTACTGGAAAACTTTATTTTCATAAATATTTGTTTGGGGTTTTTTGAATTACTGCAGCCCACAGTAAGACTTCTTCCCCACAAAACTGAAGAACTGTAAATCAAAAATGTGCAATATTTACAACAAGGAATTTACATTCCAGCTTCCCACAGTTCCTCCCAAATGACCATTACGCTTTCTGAGTTATAAAAGAGAAACTAGATAACAAAGAAAACAACATATAATAGTACTAAAAAAGGCTAAATAATAGCTCAGGAATCCAGAAAGAAACCGCATGTTTTATATATTAAAAAGCACTTACATGCTGAGACATAGTTAGTACTGAAGGAATCAATGACTTCTGCTGAAAAAAATAATTAATGATTATTCCTTCTTTGTATAAAAACATACATTCTTATGCCATGGCTTTTATGAAAAATGTAAATAATTTAAATCAACTATTTTTCTTTTTTTTCATATTCAGAGTTAATAAAAATATGAAAACCAATACCAGCAGTAAAAAGCTGTTCCATTCTCCTCATATGACTATTTCTACAGCCTCAAGTAAGAGTACAGCTCCTATGCTTTAAGGTAATTTTATGCAGAAAAAGCTTGTGTTCCAAAAATTAAAGTCTTTTTTTTTTTTCCATAAAAAGTGTTTCTGTAGCATTACAAAGGGTTTTGTGGGGGTTTTGGAGTGATATTTGTTACATTTCAACTCTGAAGAATTATTTGGAATCTAAAGGTTTTAACAGGTAAGAAAAAAAAAACGAAACAAGACTGAGGGAGTCAACAACTTTCCACCCAGTACTGCTTCATCCCAGCTTCATCCCAGGTCCTAGAGCCCTTGCACCTTTGGGAACCTCTGTCACCCTTCCTTGGCCTTTTTAAGGCCCTTCCACCTAATTGCTGTTATGAGCTGCGATCTGGAAACACTCTCCTAGGGCAGAGTATTGGCCTTATTCATCGTGTCCCAGATGGCTTGCACAAAAGCAAGGAAGAACACCTCTAGGTCACAGCACAAGTATGGAAAAGTCTGAAAGGGCAACACAAATCCAGAACACAAGAAAAACAGATAAAAGACATGACCCATCTGTCCGAGATGGAGAGGGAACTGTAAGTGTGTGGAATTACACCAGGGTGGAAGAGACTCCAGCTGTCTGTCCTCGAGAATGAAAGCTTTGTCAGAAAAGGTCACAGCAACAGAAGTCCAGGATTTCAGGCCAGCCATGAGACCAGGTTTCACATAAATCCCCTCAGGTAAGCTTATGATGTAGGTACAAACAGAAGAATTAGCATTAATGACTTTGGAAATGTCACAGAATAGGATGGTGAGTGGGAAATAGTTGCAAGGAGCTACCCACTTCCCTATCTTCCATGGACAGGAAAAGGATACAGCTCCACTAACTTAACAATTTTTTAGTATCATCCAAGTAAAATTTGTCATTAAATTGATCACAAATAATTACACTGACCACAAGTAATTGAACTGCACAAATTCAGTGACAGAGAGCTTAATATAATATGAAGTCTTCTCCAGTGAGTGAGTCTGCACATAGTTCCACACCAAAACAATATTCATAAACATTTGTACCTAAGCCCACTGGAAACACCTGTTTTAAAACTGCAAGCAACAACCACAGTCCTCAATAGTTTCATCTGAATATCAAATTCAAAGCATTTGAAAACGAAGAAATGACAAGTTGTGGTACAACACACATGAACTTTGGTCTTATGGAACAGATCCCATCATGCTTTCAGCATGCAAGCTGCCTCCGTGCCTTAGGGCAGCATATGACTCCATACTGCACTGCAGAAACCACAGCATATTTGCTAAATGTTCAACCTTTCTACTTCTTTTACCATCCTATTTTAGCTAGAGTATCTGCCCTTGCAGCTATTATTTGAATTTCACTTACTCATTATCAGTCCCACAAATTAGACACTACTCTCATCCCACTATTGTCAGCTTCCCAGGTGAGCAGACTCCTGTGCCTTAATACAGTCAAATCAGCAGTTTGCTAGAATATAAAAGTCCATGAAGTGGCATCATACAGAGAGGAGACATGTCTACCCACTTGCCTTATACTTTTACACTTCCCTGTGCAGCCCCAACAGGCCACTGTCTCAAGCCGTAACATGATCTTAAGGAAGGAAGGAGCTAAAGATGGCCAACACCACCACAAAACAGGGAAAACAAACACTGGAGTCAAAAAATTTGTTTAAAAAGAAACAAAATAGAGGGAGAGGTAGAGGGGGTTAAGAGACAGAAAAAGCATAAACGATGAAGGCAGTTAACTGCAAGGGACAGCAAGCAGAGCACCTTGAAGACCTCCACAGAGTCAGCAGGCTACGGAAACAGTATTCTACCCAAAGACCTAGTAGGATGCTGGAGACCCCAAAGTCACTGGGATCCTCTCTGTCAGACTTCTTCCTTCTCCCAGTGCTGTACACTGACAGTTTGACTGAAGCCAGTAGAAGGGTGGTGAGAACACCCCACAATGTATCAGTGCCTCGACCTTTGGTCTTAACCAGTATGGGCATTTTTATACACCTCTTACATCTGTGGACAACCCCACCAACATCAGTCATTCCATGTAACCACCACAGCTTTGCTGTATTTTCCCTTTTAATTGCTTCACCACTCAGCTCTCCCAATACAGACAAGGCAGCAGGAGAGCAGCTGGTTTGCTCTGATGAGTTGTCACCAATTCCAAGTGACAAAGTTCAGAAAGTTTCATGAGTTCATACACACAGTGCTGTAAGCAGCCTGAACTTTACCAGATGTAACCACTGTGAGATCCTGGATCCAAATATCACTACATTATTGATATGGGTCGAACCAACTCACTCTGTGTGTGTGTGTGTGTGTGTGTGTGTGTGTGTGTGTGTGTGTGCACGCATGTGGGGAAGGGCTGAGCCTGGACCTGCAGGTCCATGGTAAGGCCAGCACACAAGGGCTGTGCTGAGGGCACAGGGCAGAGCTGAAGACCATGTAGCTGGGCTGTCAGTCAAGGCAGACCTGCCTGGTAGCCCACCCACACCACACCCCTGTGACTGCTACAGCACAACTCACTCAGGCCTGGAAGGCACTGACCGGGTATCCTGCCTGGGAGGGAAAACTGAACTCTATAAATACACAAAACTCCATGTGGTCTCTCTTTTTTCTCTCCCTCTTCTCCCTCTCCAGCCAACACCAGGTGAACCATCAAATCTTGTTGGTAACCCTTTTTTTTTCGTTTCCTCTCTCTCATCTCTTTCTTGTCTCTTTCTTTACCCCTTTAAATCTGTTTTCTTTTACTCTTTTCCTTCTCTTGTGGGTAACTTAAAACCAATGAACTGTGTTTTACTAAAGCTGATATATGGATCATTTTTAGTGGGTGTTTCCTGTGGAATTGGTCTTTGTGCTGAATGTTTTGGTGAAATGCTTTTTTCTTGGTTGTATTTTACTCCTGTAAAAACCTTTTGCCAAAATATCTTATTTTTCTCACTAAATTAAAAAGAATTTCTTTTAGAGAAGAGTGTGTGACTCTTTCTCCGGATGCTAATTTGAGGTTGTAACAAACCAAAAGAGTTTTTAAAAGTCTTAAATAAAAATGTAACCACTCTGGGCAGTTTATAGCTTAATCCGGAATGCAAAAACCACTTAAAAAGTTGTAGAAATATCACTGTGTCACAATCCCCCTCTTACTGAAGCATTAAAACACACATTCAGGGCCAAGCATTATCTACCTAATAAATACAGGGCCTCTGAATATATTCAGCATTTTAAAGATTGCCGGAAATATGCATGCATCAAAACTGCAGAGGTAAATGACTATATCATTTTACTTGTCACATTCATACAATACCTGCTGCAGGAAAACCAGCCATAATGACCTAGGGGCAGCAATACCCACACAACCACACAGACAGACCAGGATACTGAATGAGGGTTAGACATGACTGAAAGAAAGAGAATCTGAGCCCACACAGTTGCATTAATGCTTATGGATTAAAAACAAACAAACAAACAAACAAAAGGCAACAGAATCAGGAGTTGAGGAAGAGGGTGATAAAACCCTTGAGTGCAGCAGAAGTGTGAGCTTGAGCATCTCTTGCAACTGCACTGTCAAACTTAGGGTGTTTTAAGAAATAAAGTTCTAGTATATTTCAAGGTGCAAATATTGGCTTAATATTGTTTGTATGTGACCTTAATAGGAATATGTGCCTCTTAGAAGTAAGGCTTTTCTTACTAAAATTTAAAATAACACAGTTTGTTACAGAGATTGTTTTAAAACTGAATTTCACTTCTCTAAAATTTGTCAGATTAACAATTTCCATAAGACCCACTGTAAAAAGAGGCCTGAGAAATTTTCCCCTGCCTACTCACATTATCAAACCACAAGGAGACCATCTTCCAGCATCTCTTCAATTCAAAACACCCTTACAATTTAGCCTCTGCTAAACTGGGAGGTAAGATCTTCCTCTCTTCCCAGCTACTTCAGAGATAAGCATCTATTCACCAATAAATTTATATATATTTTTATATACATATATACACACATATATATAAAAATGAGGTTTATGCAAGGCTTACTTAAATTATGAAATCAGGGCTTACTCTGACACCAAGACTGATAAAATATTAAAGTCAGTTAATTAAAGTTAATAGTTAATTTATCTTTGTTCTTTCAGTGAAATGTTTTCATTCTGTATTTTTTTTATATAGCAGAGCAGATGAACTGTTTTAGTACAGGTGGATCACAGAAAACAAAGATCCCAGAGACATCCATACTAGTACCATTTGCAAGATTACAGGGCATTTTCTTCAACATCATTGCGTTTGCAGATACAGGTAATTTTCTTACACGGCTGCTTATTGAAAAAAAACAAACTCTACATATGTCAGACGGAAGCTTTTTTAATGAAACCTTCTAAAAAAACTGATGGAAAGTTTCCCTATCAACTGACTAAGAATTGTCTTCATTTTCCTCATTTACTTAAATATTATTGAATCTAACCCATCACCCCAGTCTCTTTCCCTTGTTGTATAAAAGACACACAAAGCTTGTCTACCATGCAGCTTGCCTGCATTAGCTTGTGATGGCATAATGATAAAGAGTGATCAAAATATAAAGCAATAATACAATATTGTAGCCTTAGCTGCTTACTAGCTAATTTTTAGATAGAATTAGGATAGGGCCTTGCTTATGCTAACTCACAGACAGGATATAGTTAATTTTATAATGAAGACTTTAACAGGAACAGAAAAGTTTAGAGTTTAGATAAGGGGCTTTGCAGCTCATGAGAAAGAGACCTTGAAAGTTGATAAGGACCAGCTCCTGAAAAAGATACCAGTTTTGAGTTTATTGGACAGTGCCAACTCAGCAACTCTTAGCAAAGGTAGAAAGTTCAAACTGAGGAAGACTTCTTACTTCATCCAAAAGACCCCCAAAAATCCCTGAAAGAAAACCCAAAGGGGCTGTTCCAAGGCGGAGTTATAGGAGTGGTATATGTTAATGATTTCCCCTCCCACTTTTCTGGAATTTGCTGACACAGCTAATGTATGTGTAACATAACTAATGTATATGTAATACTATCAATGCATATGTAACATTATACTGCATAAAAGGAGCTGAACAAAGGCCATAGGTGTGTGTGACTGGAGGAATTATCCCTTATGCACCCAGCACCGTGAATAAACATCCCTGCTTCAAAACTCTTTGTTAGTTTCAGGGTTTGTTTCCGCAAGTCAATTTCAGTGCTTTAATGCCACTGAATGATCCTTGAAGCAGTACTCTCTGAGCCCCACAGGAAATTTTTCTAGTAAAATACTATTTTGTGAAGTGGCTCTGATAGTAAATGTCCCTTAAAATACATTAAATAGATTAGTAAAGAATAACTTATTTTCTCTTCAAAAACATCAATTTCATTTTATTATGGAACAAAAATATAATTTATTTAAGCTAAACTTCACCACAATCAAATTTTTGTGAACATATAAAACCTCATCTGTTTTCAGAGTGAAGCAAAAGAGAATGAAATTTTTAATTTTTAATTGATTTATTAGATCACATAATATGCTATCGAGGACATGGGTTTTTTCCTAAGGATGGTTATCACATAGTAACCAACTGGCCATAAAATGGAGAATAACTAAAAGTCATGTAAAACAAAGTATGAAGAGCCTGAAAGGAATGGGGCAGGAGGTGGGGAGGCAGGGTTTTACAGTAGAAAAGCTCTATTTAAGGACTGAGAGGGGGGAAAAAGATTAATGAAAATCTTAAGGCAGACCTTTTAAAAGCAGGGCATAGATTTGCACCTACACAAAATCACATACACAGGAACCACTACTTGGCTCTCTTATTCTGAATACAGAACTACTAACCACATTCATTTAAATGAAGCAGTGCATGAAAAAGAGAGAAAAAAAAGAGAAGCCTATTTATACAACTGAACAATATTAATCAGTAGCACTGCTAAGTTCATCTGGCTGAATCACATAACCCAAGCAGAAGGTGTTCCGATGAACCAACCCAGCAGAGGCAGTCCAAGCCAGGGGAGAGCAGAACAACCTCCCACCAGAGGGAACCACTTGATGTTTTAAGAGATCAGCAACTGTTTACAGGCACTTGTTCCTGTATAGCCTTGCACTACCAAGCTGTTAAGTCTGTTTGGAAAACCTCGTGTCCAGCAATACCCAGGAAAGCTGGCAGTAGATGAGCACATGATTATATGGCTTCGCTATGTATACACAACGGTGTATTGCTGTTTTTCTTTGCCTGCTTCAAGAAGCCATAGGAAACAGAGGCACTTCTTCTAAAATTTAAGCTTAAGAACACCTGGCAAGTTAAGATTTTGGTATCTTAAAATACTACTGAATAAAAAACTCATCATGGCTAATACCACAAATATTGCTGCAGGCTCCTCTACTTCTAATTCAGTAATACAATCATTTTTTCATACTATTTGTTACCCTGATCCCCAAGTTTATTTACATTGTGACATTTGGGGAAGTGAATTTTTTTGTGTGTGTCAATACCACAAGATTGAAATGCTGGATTAAAACAGAATCAGCCATCACTAATCCCAACACTTGCAAGTCAAGATGTATTTTATCTGTGAAACCACTTTCAAAAACAGTTCTGTAGTGCAACCCCAGCTAAGTTGAAATTAGAAACTAGGGTAAGAACAGACCCTGCTATACTCTGACAATATTGTTTTGTTACACTCACACAGTGGGAAAAAATGCTTAAACACTCTATGGTCTGCTACAAACAGTGCAATGCACATAAAGAAAAAAAATAAAATCGCCAGTGCTGGAGTGTATCCCTTCAGTCAGCTGATGCCTGGTAAAAAGCTTGGAAAGTTAAGAGGTGGGGGTACCGGTTCAACATAACAGGAAATTACTTTGGAGCAATGTTTATTAAAACAGTTTTCTGAAACAGTCTTTCTCACACGTGCAATTGAAGGAAGAAAAAAAAAAATCTGCGTATTTTTGGCATCCAATGTGTTAAACAGATGATAGGTATCAGATGGCAATACAGGGTGAGCAGCAAAAATATGAGCACAGTGGTCAGTAAACAGAGCAAAGCTACTGAAATTCTAACTGCCATATGGTGGTAACAAACAGGACACGTGCAAAACAGGAAAAGATCTCACAGTGAGGGGTGTGATAGAAGCCAGCAAAATGCAGAACTGAAAAAAAAATTACAATAGGACTGCAAGCACAACAGTGATAACGTTTCAAATTAATTATATTCAGCTGAGGCTCAGTGTGTACAGTATGTCTTCTACCTAAAAATAATTTAACAGCCTCGCTGGGAGCATCTCTAATTTATCATCCTGTTCACCTTCCTTTATAATTTCCATATTACAAGGAACAAAAAAGGCTCACACATCTATTTTAAATATACCATCAAAGTGCTTGAACACAAGATAATGATTAAGCTTGTCTCCAGCATTATTTAATTCTCTTCATTATTCTGGATGCCAAAGTAAACACAAATGAAAAGCATATGGCATCTTAGTGAATTAGAAAATTAGAAAAGGAGAACATTAACTGTTTTATTTTATGTTTTAAGCATAGCACATGGTAAAATTAAAAATGTCAAGGCTCTTTATATTTATGATTTATTTTCATTCCTTCTGTAAATGTAGTCCCCATTGAAGTTAAATGTTCTCAAGAATACTATTTGTGAAAGAAAACCAATAACATGCTCTCTACATTTTTATTACCTATTTTTTCTCCAAAATATCATTGCTCATAACTGTTTTAAGAAAATTGTCTTTAGTTTGAAATTATTCTCCGTAGAAAAATGGAGCCTCCTTTGTGGTGAGCATCCTTGCTTCCTGATGCTCACTAAGATTGTACAACCTAAGAATTAAATCAGTGGTAGTGAAGAATTTTTCTGCAAAATTGTCTTACCTGATGAAGTTATTGAGCAGAAAATGTAAGCCCAAAATTAGTGTAAACTATTTTTCCTTTGATCTAAATCTCCATAGCAAGGCCTATAGAAAAACATGACATCCAATTTCAGGTTTTCTTCTCCTTTCCTCCCTGTATCTATCAACATTTTGATTAATTCCCAAGCCTACTATTTATGTCCAAACTCTTCCGAAAAGACATTCCCATAAAGAAATTTAGTCCACATAGTTCCATACTGTTCATATATCAAAATATGGATTTTATTCCTCTAATAATGCATATCAGAAAATTGTCACATGGACAACACAGCAGAAGCACACCAAGAGAGGTGCTTCAGTAACCACGTGCTCATTCATCACATCTAGCAGACCCACTGAGGTTCTCTCCTGAGGACCCACACTTATCATAGGTATGACTTTAAGAGAAGAAAAGCTTCTGCCAACCCATTTCCCATTTAAGTCCTGACAGAAAACCCCTAGGGCTCATTTTAAACCAATAATGTCTTAAATAACAGCAGTGAGTGTCCTTTGGGAAACACTGCGCAAAGCCTAGTGACTTGTTTTATGATTCCGCCTGCTGCTCTGAAGTACCCATAAATTTGGCAGAGAGATGTTTCTCCAAAGGTTTTCCTTGGTTAATATTTTTCTTCTGTTCTGCAGTGGTTCTCACAACAGCCCATTAAGTAGCATGCAGTCACAAAGATTCAGACTCCCTGGTCGTTTTGGACCTCCATAGGAGTCCACAGGCTGGTGAGCCATCATGTGCCATAAGCTCAGACCTTCAGAAGATTTGGTTCAGTGCTACGGAAGGTTTCAGGTACAAATCTCCAGTGTAATTGTGTCCACAGAAAAAGCACTGAAAATTTTCTAGTGACCAAGTCATAATTTGTTCCAGAATACTTGGATCTAACCATAGCATTCGTCTCCTACCTATTCTCTAGAAGGAAAAGATATTTCATTCCCCTTGGATAACCCTTTACAGGGCCAAAAGCTCTGAAGATTTAGTTCCTGTCAGTATTTTCTTAACCTAAAAATGGATTTCCAGATGGAGCTAGATGTAAAAGAAGATTCTCATTCTTTTGCATAAAGATTTCTTATTGCTTGAGCCAGAACTCTCTCCTCATCTAAGCAGAGTTCTTGTGGGTTTTGATGATCACTGACTTTTCCTTCTGCCAAATTCACAGATTTTTTTCACAATAATATGGAACAGTCATAGAATGGGATCACTATTTTGCAATCTTATTCTGTGCCATGTTTTTGAAAAGGCACTCCCTCCCTTTACTTGGGGTACATGATGTAAAATGAGCCCCCGGTGGTCTAGTGGCTAAGA
>JAWWES010000115.1:85496098-85536143 GCA_035583135.1 Lophotriccus pileatus
CTTTTATGATGTTGTGTGTGAAAATTTCAGACAACATATGTACAGACCGTATGTATGCTCAACGTATTTCAAGCACTTGATCATGTAAATGAGTAAAACAAATCTGACTAGATATGGCTGTATTTGTACAAACCATTTGTACATTCATCTCTTGTTCCCTTATTTGAGGTCTTACATATATGAACATCCTCAATTTGCAGATGAACAAATTCTCTTGTTGGGATACAAAATGCAGCCGTTAGTAAGGAAGTCAAAATAATAATAACAAACTAACAAAATACCTGATTCAGATGAAAAGGAAAACAGGGTTCTCACAATTTCCTGAATTAAAAACATCCATGTATTTTGTTTTTCAAGATCTTTTGTCCTATGGATTTTCACTATAGTAGAATATGCTAAGGATTTAAAATTACACTAGTTTCCTCATGTTCGCACAGGATCCAAAGCCAAAACCAAGAATGCTACTTGAGAATGGATGGTCTTACCACTATTCTTAATTATTTCTCCACAGCCTATCAAACAGCTACCATCTTTGTTCTTAACCATAGAGCTAAGTATATTAAAAGCTGGAAGTGAAGAGGTGGCAAGTATGTCCACAGTCAAGGGGAGGATGGTTTTTGACTTGCTGCTGAGCTACACTAATACAAGTTTTGTCTTGCAGGTACAAGAAGAACAAGAGGTACCTTCAAGACTGACTGTTGCACTGGAGGAAGTGGGAGGGCAAAAGGAGTTGATAAGTGAGGTTATATTCCTCAAAAATTAGTTTGCAGTGAAAATATGTTACTAATGTAAAAGTAAAAAGGACTGACACAAATACAAACATATGTAGGAAACTCATCTAGGATGAGACGAGACTCCAGCTAGATGGAGTTTAAAAGCAGGTAACTCCTGCAGCAGAGGGGAGCAGATTTAGACAGTGGGCAAGGTGTCAAAACTTAGAAACGTAATGAGGAGGAAAAAAAGGCATCGGTATAAAAATTGCTTTTCTTGTCTTGTATGACATGCAATATTGATGTCCCACATCAAAAAAGGAAAGTAACATCTTCCATGTTTAACAAAACAACAGTGGTAACAATCTTTCAAAAGTTTTAATTTTTCTTCCAATTACATATCACAATTACCACAAACTGCATGATTATTTTAGATAACCATATACCACACTACACTGAGTTCATAATCAAACTATCAGAAACGTGTAACAAATTTAAATTCAAAATTAAATTAAGCTGTGGACATCATATTCAGGGTTTCCTACTAAGCTGTTCTTTTTTTATATATGCTGCATTAATCACTTAAATGTAATTCTATCTGTCACTTTTATGAAGACTTAATTTTCTTCTGATTTTTTAAAATAATGTGTTACCTCTTTCTACTAGGAGACTGACAATGTCTAGACTCTTCTCAGAGTTTTTCAACTAAACTTGATTTCATTTCTTCTACTATACAAAAATATACAAACCTTAAAATGCCTACGTTCCTTTAATTAAAAGACAAAGGTATCAGTCAGAGTAGGTTGTCTTCTAAAATTCTCTTCTCCATTCCTTATATAAGGAATTAGATGAATATATCACCTGTATGGATATAAGTAGAATTCCAAGAACAGGTGCCTAGAGTTCCAGTGAAGCAATGCCTACTTAGCAGAAGCTGTACCTGAATACCTTATTGCTCTTGGCTGCATGCTTCTTATGCATGCATTCACTTTCTCTGGGTCCTGCTGTTTTGCAGTTTTTATTTCTCATTCTAATGCTATCCAGAGTCATACAAACCATCAGGATCAGACCTACAGGATCAGGCAAATCCTCTGCCATTCCCAAATTGCTTTTCTCCAATATCTTTTATTAGGGAACTTAAAATTACTGAAGTTTAAAATAGTAATATTTGGATTTTGCTTACAGTCTAACAGTGCTTTTTAACATATTCTTCTTTACTTTATCTCTCCTTAATATTATAATTTAAAATTATAATCTTCAAAACAGATCTTTTATCCTTTTTCTTGCTCTTGGTCATTGCAAATATTCACAGAGGACCTTTTCACCGATTCAATACTGTCTAGCATGTGATATTTTTAAAGCAACTGAAATTCCATTCTGAACACACCACAGGATTGCAGTGTTACAAGTTGCTACCAAGGAACATAAGGTCAGAAACCAAAGCGATGCCATCACCCACACAAAGTCCATACTCTGAGAGAACCTGTAGTCGACAACTTGTGATTTACTACACTACAGAAAAAAAATATCGTGTCAAGTGTCTGTCAAGAAGGAATACAATTAAAAAAGGGAAGATGAGACTAGTCTCATCTAGTTGATGTCATCAACTAGATGAGACTAGTTGAAGACATGATCAATGAAATGAGGGGCATGCATTTTAATTCAAATCCTTTTCCAGTTCTGTGCTTCTACTTATGAAGGAAAAATACTAGAGGTTTTCCATGAGTTTCTTTTGCTGCAGTATCTTACAAAGAAATATAAAATAAAGACATTTCTATGATTGCTAAAGAATATCAAAATTACTCCCCTATTTAAGATCTTCATTCATTTTTATTCCACCACAATAAAATCTGCAATGGCTTCCCACCACAAGTTAATATTGGGAAAGGTATGAGGGAACAAACCCGTTCCTTCTACCACAAAAACTTAGGATGTCATCTCTAACACGTTCCTTCAATTCAACTCTGGGATTTGGAACGTATTCCCATGCACTTTTCTTTGACAGATTAATGCACTGAATATGGTAGCTCATTAAAACATTTTAAAATAATGTACAGTTTGGGGATTTCTAATGTGAACATGATTTCTAGAATTACCTCAACACAGAATTTTGCCATTGCAGCATTTCCCTAGACATCATTGCAACTACAGAAAAGGAAAGCACCAAAGCACACTTTTCAGCTTAATTTGTAATTGTTCAGCACCATAAAGTTGCATAGGGAAGGTTGCTGGTCAATAACTGTTTGGTGTATGTATTCAAATAAATCCTCACTATAAGCAAATGAAATCAACAATCTCTATTAAATGGACAGAATACCAGCAGTAAATGATAAGCTGTATGCCTCTGTTGCTGCACAATACAGAATGAAGAAATGGAAGATGAATGAAGGTGCCTCAGAGTCATTCTGCAAGTTATTGCCTGCCATCTCTATCCTTCTTCACAAGCACAGTTATCAGTGCTAAGCCTTCCTGACCAAAAGGTCAAAAAGATGTGGTCTTAAAGAGGGAAAGGACAGTCTGTGAACAGCTACCCATCATTTCTATTCTGTTGGTGGGAGAAACACTGATTTCCTTCAACTTTTTCATACCAGAGAGACAGTATGGAAAACACTCACAAAGTAAAGCAAAAGGTGGACTACATAGGACAGTGGAGGAGCAGGGAAGTGACATTCCCGGCTATTCTGTGTTGGCCACAAAGCTTGCTTCCAGCAGGCAATGATTTAGAGAATCTCCAGAAGTTAAATCTCACCTAATAAGAACAGATCCATGGTTAGGTAACAAGAACACAAACACTCTCTTAGATTCATGTTGCTAAAACTGGATCTTTATGTCCAAAAAATTGTCCATGCATCAACTGGCAAAGTAAAAATTTCTGGAGCCACTGTCCCATGCTAACCAGTGAGTAGACTAGCTTGGCACATTTAATAGTTATAGGTTATTTCTACATATACAGGTAGGAATAAAATAAAGCTGATGCATGGGCTTTGGAAAATTAACTGCCTGGCAGAAGATGTTCAGGACCAACATTTGCTCTAATTATCCCTCCTGTAAGCAGGAAAAAAATTACTGTCCTATCTTTGGTTAAAAAATCTAGGAGCAGAGTCTCCCCCCCTCGTATGCCCTCCTTACTTAATTCCCCCTTTCACTCACCCTCTCCCCCTCCTTCTTTGTTCTATTTTCCACCTTCATTACCACCTCCTCCTCACCTCTCACATTCTCCCTTTTGTCTCCCTCACTCTCCCTCTCACTTTCTCTCCCCCTTTTCTACTCCTCATCCCACACAGCCTCCTCTGTTAACTTCACTACGTGAGAAGTTAAGAGGAAAGAAGAAAGAGAAGAGGCAGAAGGATTTACGGAGGTGGAGAACTACAAATAAAGAGAGAGAGACAAAAAAAGAAAGATGTGCTAAGCCATCCTATTTGTGTCAGTGAAAGCAAGGATATGAACCCAGAGCCCCTGATCCAGCAGACAGATGCTAACTGGTAGGGAGCAATTCTGCCAGCAGGGACACCATTTAAGAATTCAATCAATAGCAAATCTCTGGTGAAAACAAATAAGCATGCAATATTCAAATATAGATTAAAAACCATTAAAATCACACTGGGTTTTAGTGGGAGAGTTGGATTTAGAAACCGTAGTACAAATGAAGTGAATCCCTACTCAGAACTGCTTCACATACAAAAATGGCTACACAAACAGTCATCTTCCCCCAAAACTACCTACAGCTTGCCTATTTGTGTACAGACCATGACATGTACATCGACTTATTCATAAAAATTATCTGGGAAGCACACTTTTTAATATAGAGATTTTACTGACAATATTCATAATTATCAACCCAATTTATTCTTAGACAGTCTCCTCCCAGGATTCACGAAGTATGTGTCAGCGTTTGCAGCAGGGATCCTCCTAAGTTCCTAAACCTGCCCAGCTTTCACTGTTTCATGGCTATAGAATCAATCAAGCAGTATAGAGAGTGGTGGGGCTTTTTTTAATTAGATCATATCAGGATTATAATTAGCAGTGTGTAGGAGCAGAATTAAGGTAACACAGCAAATGCATAACAATTCTACCCTGCCTGGCATGACTACTGCCAGCAGTAAAACAGCTAATAGCATCTGATTATTTTCTCCTTGCCACATGTGCTTTCATTTCCAGTGCAAGCCAGTGGAAGTAGCTCCAGGAGGAGAGAGCAGAGGGTGCTGCCTCAGTCCCCCAGTTGCAAGGCCCAATAGGGCACAAAGGTGTCACAGACACTTTCACTCTGAGGATGCCTGGCTTCCAGGAGCAACAGCAACCTGCTGCGCCATGCACAAATAACGTGTGGGTCTGACATGAGGGGAAACACCTACTTGGCTGAAGGCACCTTTTCCTCTGAGATGCTGGAAGGGAGACCAAGGTATGGGAAGCAGGTCAGGCAGCACACATTCTCTCATCCTCTCCCAGCTGTGAGCACAGCTAACAGCTCAACAGAACTACACTGAGCCTGTTTGAAGCTATTCCCTTGGGACAGCTGCACAACCATCACCACATTACAAGGTGTAAGACATACAGCAAACCTCACTTGTTCCTCTGCCACACCAGAAGACAGGTGTTATGGAAACAAAACTAGTGAGAGAAGCAGCAATCATGACAGCCAATTATAGTTTGCAGACTATTGTCCTTGCAGCTCTGGCTGAGCGGGAGGTTGACCCTTCAGCAGTTCTCTAGGCATCGCTCTTGAAATCTGCTGAAGAACTCCAGCCATCTGCCCCTTCTCTAAGTCTATATCTCATGATGAGTGAAAGTAGAATGAAGTTCACATTTTTCAATTTATCTCAACAAATGGTTGACTGATAATCTACATCTATTTTAACAAAAATAATTAAATACCAACAACTTGCAAAGCAGTTGATATGATTTAAAGCACCGTGACTGCTGTAAGAAGGGTGAGATAGAAGCACAGCCACATTTCACCATGTAGTATGGAAGGGGTCTCTGAACTTCACCTAGTCCAACACCCTGCTCAGAACAGCATGGTTTTTGAGGATGCACTGCTGTCCGTAAGTAGCAAGTGTATCTCTGCAAAGCAAGGGCAGCCAGTCACTGAGCCAGATAACTATAACTAGGCAGGCAGAGGCAGCAGCCTCACTGACAAGGCAGCCAGTCCCTGAGTCCAAATATGGAGAGCAAAACATGTACAGTGATGGTAGCTAAGCTCAGACAAGAGTCCACTGATTGCCAGGTAAGTCTGTAGTAATGAAGGAAATCCCATAAAACACCACTGTCCCCCCCCCATCAGTTCCTAAGGGACATCACCGGTAGCCAGTTGCCAATTCTGTTTGGGATGCAGATAACCAACCTTGGAACGCAGCAATCCAATCAGTACTTATAAATCTTCAAGGTATCTATGAGGATGCTACTGAAGAATTTTTTGTAGAATTTGCTGAGGTACATTTCAGGCAACATTCATTACACTTCTCTTGTTTACAGAACCAGTCATTTGTAGAAGGCAAATAGGTTGGTCAGGCATGATTTGTCACTGGTAATGCTGTGCTGGCTGTTTTCAATCGTCTTCTGGTCTTTCATGAGCTCAGAAATGGTTTCTAGGAGAATTTGCTCCATAATCTTCCCAAATGCTGTGGACAGACCAAGAAACCCTGTAGGTGTTGTTCTTCTTCTAGAGAGGTTCAATGTTTATATTTATCCAATCACCAGGGATCTCTCCTGATTGCCAGATAACAAAAAGCAGTCTTCTTATATGTGCAGGCTTCCTCCACAATCTGAGATGCATCTGTACCAAGATTTGTAGGAACCACTGCAAAAATTTCCTTAGATGCTTTCTAAAATATGTTCTATATCTAACAGAATTTTAGATCAAGCCTGTATGTTGCACAGATTGGATCTGACCTGGGGTGAAGTAACTGACATTTTCACATGCCATTAGAGTCTTTAAAATCCTATTCATCCTATATAGATTAGCATTTGATCTACTAACAGCATTTGAAAAGTCCCCTCAGACCAAGGAAAAGGATTTTTCCTCTCATCTAAACAAGATCCGTTTGAGTTTGATAAACTACATTTGTTGTCAAACAAGTTTTCTCCTATGCCAAAGCCACCCCTGCAAAGTTGGAAAAGCTGGCTTAAAAGATATTTTCTATTACTCTATGGCAGAAAGACATCTTTCAGTGCCTCAGATCTGGTTAATGCATGTATGTGTGTGTAAAACGCTCTCTGTCCATACATGCACCTTCTAGCTTATTTAGCCACTTGCAGTGAACATCTCTTGCATATTCAGGGGAAATGCTCCATGCCCAATCTCTCCACTGGGATCAAGTTTCTGTGTACTTTCCCATAATGGAATTTCAGTAGGATACAGTACCTTTGTCAGATAATCAGTTAATTCTATTCCATATTTTTTTCCATTTTACTGCAGCCAGGGCATAGGCATTCTCTCCATCCCATGGAGAACTGGCTGCAGTTTTCTGCTCCTCTCTGCCTTCACTACAAAGGGAATTACATTAGACTGGCAGCAACAGTCTCATGGCTTATTAGTATTTCCTTTGCTGAACTTTGAAAGGTTGTACCCAGAGAGGAAGCATTTAGCAGCTAGGAAATGAGCCAAAGAAATACTTGAATACTTGAAGAGAGTCCTTTCCCAAAATAAAAAAAAAATATTTTTACCTGACTGACTAAAAGCATTATACACCCTATAAAATTAATTTTAAGAAATCAAAAATTGTAATAAAAAAGCAACATTCAAGGGAATATTCATGAGATTGCCCCACAAAGTCCATTTCCGGAAGATACCTCTAAAATTTCTATCATTTCCTTACATCCCATTTTTCCCCACATCATCCTCTTGAATCAGAACTATGGAATGAATCTGAAAAATTAATATCCAAGAAACAGGTATCATTGTTTTGTGCCAAGTTTCCCACTTACTTTTCAGCAGATAATCAAGTTTTTACATAAATGAATCAAAATACAGCTCAGAGAATATGATTGTGATTATTACAGAAGGCACCTTTTTTCCCTTACCAACTGCTGTAAAAATACATAGC
The DNA here is from genome assembly GCA_035583135.1 of Lophotriccus pileatus. Classification (NCBI taxonomy): domain Eukaryota; kingdom Metazoa; phylum Chordata; class Aves; order Passeriformes; family Tyrannidae; genus Lophotriccus; species Lophotriccus pileatus. Next base: position 85,503,852 of record JAWWES010000115.1, read on the forward strand.
AAAAAGTTGTCATACAACCCAATTTTTACACAGCTGTATAATTTATACATTATTTCATAATCACATTACTTTTATTTAGCTTAAAATTCAAATTTGCAACAGCTCTAACAACTAAGTGGAGTTGATACTTTATTGTTTTCTGATCCCACTGCCTAAGACTTGTCAGAAGAGAAAAAGAAGAGACAGAAACCCTGCAGCTGTCTTCTGGACAGATGCCCTGGAGAAATGGAGGAAGGAGGAAGCAGTTCACCTGCTGTTTTTTCACACCTCTTTGCCTGAGAGTCAGGCACCGTCACTACACCAGGAGAGTTGTTTTTTTAGGTCACCCTTAATCCGTTGCTGAGACATACCTAAGGGGTATCTTTAGACTGACATTTACTCTTCACTACAACATGCAAGAATTTTAAGGAAAGCATCTTTTTGCCTGCTTTGTTTTGGGAAGTCACAAAACAAGCACCCTTGGATGTCTGGCAGATGCAGATCTTCAACTAAAAAAGAAATTCCAGGTGGTATGTATCAATCAAAAAGCCTAAAGTTTTTAAGTTGGGACTGCTGAAAATATCTGATTCTACTAAAAATGGGGTGGGAAGAGGGAGGGAAGACAACACAAAGAACATGGGCTAAACCATGAACAGAGGCCAGTATTGCCAGAAACCTCAAGATCCGAGTGTATCTTCCTTCACTTTTAGGAAGGGCTAGCAAATATTCTTCTGCAGGCCTTACAGCATGTCCATTTTCACAATTTTTCTCTAACATGTCTCTAACATGTTCTGTCCTGAATTTTATGTGCTTGACTCTTTACACCATAGTTTTAAAGGATAATTATATGCCTTCAGTATAAAGAAGAAGTTAGCCTAAGGTCATCAGGGAAATATGCATCCACTACAGATTCACATTTCAATCTATTTGCTTTGCCTAATGATCAACATGGATTTTAAAAGTGTTCTCAACCCCATGGTGAAAAAGGCTAGAGAAGCATCTGAGCAGTGCCTGCACCATCTGTGGGACAGCAGTATTAAAAAAACAAATTTTACACAAAAATCGCATGATATTGTTAAAGACAAGAAAGGTAAGCCTTAAATTCTGTGTTTCTTCATTAGGCTGAGTAGCTGCTACAAAAAATAAAAGGAGTAGATATCAGACATACTCCAAAGATATTCCTTCAGGTTATTCACTATCACGCTATGTAAAAGCGAGTGCCAAAAAACACTGATTTGAAGTGGTGGTTGATCTAAACTATCCTGCTAGCACTGAACAGTCTCTGTAAGCTGGCATATATGTAGTCTTAATAAAAAGCTGGAAGGCTGATGTTCCATGTTGCAAACTTGTGGCTTATTATGGTTAATACAGAATCGTTTAACCATTTTGTTAGAAAAAAAAGTTATCAGGATGTTTCACAACTTGAAATGTTCTAATTTCCAATGTTCTCTAACAAACAACTTTTCAGCATGCTGCAGTAAACTGGGCCCTCTGCTAAATGGCATGAATAAAATGGCAGCTTCCACAGAGAAAATTAAAACTAAAGAAACAATCCCTTTTTAAGTTTAAAAAATGTAATACAGAAATTCACACTTTAATTTTACACATACCTCCCAGAAAGATCAGAACTTTAGAGGTGCTTTGAGTGACAGTGCTAATGCACAACTCCGTGATCCTTAGTCTTATATTTAGACCATTCTCTGAGACTGGTATTAAATACCGAAACCAAAGAAAAGGGAAACCATTTTCAGATTCATGTGAGAGAAACACACATTAACACCGACTTTGTGATTTTTTGACTGAAACTGTTAAGTGTGATCTGGGCCTTGCCACAAGGAGAAAAAAATGTATAAAAAAAAGAGATAGTTGAGATTTCACCAAAATGAGCATCCAGCCTCCAGAGCTCAGCTCTGGTGACAACAGATAGGCTCCACAGCAGTATCAGCAAGATGGATCATGTATTCAAGAACTGCAATCCTTATTTATACAGCCCATTAACTAGCTATATATATACACAGACATGCAGAGAAACATATGTAAACTTTCTTTTGGCTAAGGATGAATTTTACAACGAACTTAAGGAAAGATGGAGGTTCATATGAAGTTGCAGAAAAAGTCGTTAAAAAGCATTTAGAAATCAGTGTCAGAAGATTTTCTACTACAGATCATTTTTGGTACTTGATGATTTTTACTTCCTTCAAAATCTATTTTAAAAAATTTTGCCTAATAGAAGCTAATTTTAAATCACAACACGCAATTCTATCTCTGTGCATGCAGTGCATCTCAGAGGTCATGGTTAAGAAGGACTCAGCAGCTTTAGGCCAGCAGGAGAACACCTCCTTGCAGCCAGCCTCAAGGAATCCCAGCACTGCCTACATCAAAGCTGCCTGCATCCCAGTCTCAGGAGAGACCCCTGGGCTGCAGCATAGGAGATGCCCTCCTTATGCCTCCGTCTGACCATGCACCCCGAGGAGATGCCAGCACCGTGTGCCAGCCCTGGGCTAAGCCGGCACAGCCACACTGTCTTCAGGTCACACCACTGGCCTGCAGCTGCCTTGTACCAGCTCCTTCCCTTACCATCACAGAGACAACACCCACTGCCGCCAGCTAATCAAACAGCTTTATATTAATCCATAATTGATGCTTTTTTTTTAAAAGAAACTTTCAAAACATCAAACCGTCTTTCTCGGTCATTAATTCAACCCTCTGAATATTTTATATCTCCAGACACTTCTACTTGGGTGTACTTATTTTAAGAGCACTTCATCACAGCACTGATGCTACTTGTATACATCCATCACTTCTTGATTTCATTGTGTGTGTAAACATAAATAGAAATGCCTAGAGTTTGATGTTATTACACTATCCAAACTGTATTGGAAAGACATGAAATCACTTTCACTAACAACAGTGAAACAAACTTAAAAACAAAAAATATATCTGATTGCATACACAGAACAGCTATGCCTACTTACATATGACTATTTCTGGCAAAGAGAACTTTTAATTATTTATAAGACAGTAGCAGCTCCTCTTTCTCTGAAAAGAAACAAAATTTTCTCTTGTGTAAACATCTTATTTTGACATAACTACCTTCCTATTTTTTTATTTCACAGCATACATCTTCTATTTTCAAATATCAAATATCTGCATTATTAATTCTATCCAGAATTATTTATGTGGGATTATAGGTCAAGAAGCAGACTGGAAGAAAAGAGCTTCTTTTGTATTTTGTATTTTTAATTTTGTATACTTGCCAAGTATTATAGAATTGATAATTTTGTAAAAATCAAATAGTCAACTCCATAGACATAATCAAACTAACGACTCCACCTCCTGCATGACATTCCTAGCCTGTAAACCAAATTCCTGAGGAGCACAGCATCATCTACCCAGTTCCACTCCCCGTCCACTTGCAGCTTAAGATTTATTACAGTTTAATGGGCTAGAGGTGGGGCTTGTGTTACCACTTGGATCAACTATCTGCAAGACTGTGATGCAGTTTTCTTGGCAATCAAGGACTACATCCTAAAAAGAACACCCAGCTGAATTCACCTGCTAGCTTTTCTTCCAAGTCATCAATTAAATTGTTTGCAACTGCTGTCCCAACTTCAATCATCTAACTTAAGGCTCAGTGAGCAAGAAGAAGAGCAGATATAATGAACATGTCCCCCAGTGGCTGCTTTTTAAAAGACTTCTTAGAAGTCTAATTTTAAAAGCGGGATGTGAAGGGATGAAAAAAATGAGAGAAACAGCAAGGAGTGGGGAAATAATTTGTATTTTTTTACTGTAACATAAGTTCTATGATACCTGCAGTGTTTCCAAAAATAGAAGCAATGCTAGTGGAAATAAACATTACAACATTTATGTGTTGCTTTCCTTGAGCAGATTCTTCTCTCTGAGGGTATAAAATATTTTCAGTAATAATATCATCTAAAAACTAAGAGTTCACTTATTTTTCACTTTTATCCACTTTGCACAGAAAAATTTAGTGGCCTACTATTTATCATACAGTGTATCATCATCAATGATGATGAGATAAATTGGTGATGGGAAAATACAAGTGGATGCCAGCAGTGGCACTAGATCACACCAGACTTCCATGGTTATTCTAAGAGACTAAATTCTCCTCAAGGATTTAAATGTTTTCCCATTAACGAAGATCTACATCAGCTCACCAAGAAAACCCCACGGAACCTAGAAAATATTCATGACATCAGTACACTCATAACAGAGTTTGGCAATTTATCAGATCTAAAAAGAAAAAAAATAAAAGGAATAATCTCATTTGAAATTAACATCAATACTCAATCCTTCACATTGATCAGCATAGGCATGATCAATTATTAAGAGTATTTTTAAGGAAAATATGCACTGAACTTAATGTTGTTGCTCTGAGAAAAGCAACATTACTCTTTATCCAGGTAACTTTACATATTAAAGGGTTAAACACCAGCTTCTTGCTATTAAGATTGTTACAAACAGAGAAAAGAAAGAGTATTACAAACTTAATTTATTTCTTTTTTAATACAAAAAGCCAGTTTTCTCACCTCACTAGGGCAATCTCTCCCCAGGGAGAATCAGCATGTTCCAGCACCCAAGTGGAAGAGAATACAGAGTGTTAAGTAAATATCTAAAAAAGAACTTGTTGTGAATGACTATTATTTTTTCGGGTATTAAGTACACCTAAATCACACATTCAAAGCTGAGTAATCTTTGTCAATTGAGATAAATCAGGAAACTTTGCCACTATTTTTTTAGTTCTTATTTCTAAACATAACAGCCTTCCATAGAACTGTCTAAAGTGTTGTGAGTGGCAATTTTTTTTTCAGAAAATGTCTCCAGTGAGGAACAGCTGTCACATAACTGGCACATTGTTGAGCAGTTTTCAGCACGATTTCCTCACAGACAGAGATGGCAGATGCTTTTTTCTAGTTCTTTCCCACACTTTACACAACTACTGCCATCTTCTTCCTCCATTAATTATCCCTTTGATTTTCAGCTGTGCTGTTTCTTCCCTATCGCTTATTCTGCTATGCTTTTTCACTTTCTATTTAATGTTTCCAGTTTCTTTCCCACTTATTTTTTTAAAAACCTTGTTATTATAAAGATTCCCTATCTATTCTTAGTAGGGCTGTAGGATACACCTACTCTTACAAAACCATTGCAAAGTCTGAGGGAAAACTTGCATAAAATTACATACAACAATGTTATGCAAATACAAATATTCCACAACTCAACCTTACTACATCTTCCCTAAGCCTACTGACTAGCCTAACATCCGTCTCCCTCTTGTGTATTCCATTAATGAATTCCACTAATTTCATTTCCCCTTCTTCTAAGTTCATTTGTCTTATAAGTCACTATGTCCCAGTCTCACTTTCTTTGCACTTCCCTCCATCATCCCAAAGATATATTCTTTCAATTCTGTCAGGTCTGCCATCAAAGAGTGGGAAAAATATCAGGACCAGGAAGGTAAAAAACATAGAGCTGGAAGGTCAGGTGAGAGTCACAACTGCCCCTGTCACTTTATTACAGTAACTTTGTTAAGCTGTTTAGAATCAAAAATCAGGTTAACTAAATAAATAGAATCTACAAAATCCCATCAAAACCCAAAAGCCAAGGAAATGTGATATCATAAGATATGAAGAAATTGCCTGCTGAAGAAAAGTTGATGGTTAGGTCAAGAGAAAGGATGGCTGCACTGGCAGTTGCAAGAAAGCCCTGGACAGAGAAAATACAAGCAAGAAGAGGCGAAAGATTCCAGGAGTGTGTGGGCAGAAAGAAAGTCAGCTTCAAAGCTTCCATATTAACAGGAAATATAAAACACTTATTAAGATAAAATATGCAATACTTCCCTTTCATTCTCTGTTATTTCTCTTCTCTTGAATGTATAGCTTCAACAGTATGTGCAATAAATCTGGTTCTCATGAACCATTTTGGTTGGTAGGGTCATCTTGACATCTTTGTGCCCAACCTTTCTGCTCAAGCAGGGTCAGTTAGTGCAGATTTCCAGGGATGAAGTCTCCGGGTCCCCTTCTGCAAGATTGCTTTCTAGCTGTTCATTCCCTAGGCTGTACCATTGCCTGTAGTCATTCCTCTTCGTATGCAAGACTTTACATATTCTTTTGTTGAACTTAGAAAGATTCCTGTCTGCCCAGTTCTTCTTCTTGTCCAGGTCCTTCTGAATTTTAACACACTCATCTCATGCACCAGCTATTGCTTCCAGTTTTGTGCCATCTGCGAACATGTTCACTCTGTCTCACAGTTCAGCTCATTAATGAAGAGGTCAAACAGTACTGGACCTGGTATTGACCCCAAGAGTACATAACTTGTAACTTGTCTCCAACTGGACTATGTGCCACTGATCACCACCCTGTAGGCCCCATCATTCAGACTGTTTTTAATCCACCTCGCTCCCCAATTACCTAACCCACAGTTTGTCTGTAAGGTTGTTACAGGAGACACTATCAAGTTTATGTTACTGAAATAAAGGTACACAATACCTATCGCTTTCCCCTTATCCACCCTGTCATACAAAGCTATGAGGTTGGTTAAGCATTTGTAAGTGCATGCTGTCTACTCATAATCACATTCTTATCCTTCATTTGTTTGAAATAATTTCCAGGATTAATTGCTCCATAACATTTACAGGGCTTGAGGTGAAGGTGACCGACCCGTAGTTTCTTCTTGCCACCTTCAAAGGCAGGAGAGACATTTTCTTCCAGTCTTTTGGAGCCTCTCCCAACCACCAAGATCTTTCAAAGGTAATTGAGAGGAATCTTGCAATGACATCTGCCAGCTCCCTCAGCACTTGTGAGTGCATCCCATCAGGTCCCGTGGACTTATGTATGTCCAGTTCTGAGAACTATGTTTATTTGGAGCTTTTAGTTTTGTTTTTTAAATCATTTCAACACTGCAACTCCTGACAGGATTTTTGAAATTGTTGGTTAAGGAGAATCAGAAACATCCAGAAAGGAAATGAGATATTACCATTCACCTCTAACTTTGAAGAATTCATGGAACATGCATACAGCACTAGAGAATCACAAAATCGTAGAATGAGTAAGGTTGGAAGGACCACAGTGGGTCATCTTAACCAACCTATCTGCTCAAGAAGGATCATCCTGGTGCACATGGCACAGGATTGCATCCAGATGGTTGTTGAGCATCTCCAGTGTGGAAGACTCCACAACCTCTCTGGGCAGTCTGCTCCAGTACCTGGTGACCTGCACAGGAAGGAAGTTCTTCCTCATGCTCATTAAAGTTGTATGCATCAACTATATATGTGGCTAAATACACATCACAGTATAAAATTCATTCCAGAGCACTAAAGGACACCACTGAACACAAGCTACAATAACTACTTGGGAGGGACTTACGAAAAATACCATAAGGTTAAGTGCCCACTAGCTTTGCTGAACAAGTTAGCTTAAAATAACCTAAGTATCATTCATAATGAGTTCCTATTTACTGGACAACTGACAGTACAGGACTGCTGAGGCTGACAGGCAACATTTATTAACACCAACACTCAGTTTTCTATACTGCACATTGCAATGCAACTGCTTAATAGGCTGGCATTTTCTTTGTAAAATAGCTCAGAAGACTGAACTCTGCTCTACACCGCATATACCACAAAACCCAAAGGAGAGCTACACACAGCTAAAACAGTATGCTCCTGTCACATCTTCCCAAGTGCATAAACTTCGTGTCCATCCTTCCAGTTGACTATTGAAACTGGTAGAACTGAAAGCCAGCTTCAGCACACCTGTAACCCCTTCAATCCAGGACACACTACCTTGCAGGACAAACCACCTCCATCCAGGACAAGAAAGAAGTTCCTTCAGTTTTGGGTAGTCTAAAAGTCTTTCCTTAAAATCTTGAGAAAGGGCATCATTCTAGGCTCATTCCCTGAGACTCTTATTCTTTAACAAGCAAGATGCTGTGGTTTGAAGATCTAATGGATGACTTGAAGAGCACAGAGCAGATTGGGTCAACAATTCTTACCAACAGCACATTGTGTTACTCATCACCGTTTCCCTCATTTGCAAGTGTGATGCCTCATGACGCAGTCTTAACTTTAGCACCACCTCTTTTTCTCAAAATGTTTTTTAATTCATTAAAAAGATGTGCTTAATTATCATAGTGCAATAAATAGCCCGTCTAATGTAGTGTATGTATTTTTTTTCAAGATTCACATTCTTAATTTTAGGTTAACAGTTTAGGATATTAGTTTAATTTTCTTTGCACATAGACATATTTCTAAATACAAATGGTATCAATAAGAAAGAAATCCTTAGAGGGTGTTACATACTCCTCAGTGAAGCACAATTAAATCTATTCAACTAGACAGACATTATTTAGTAAGTACATTCCATAAGCTACTGATTCTGAAATTATGCTGTAATACAAAGGAACCAATTTCCACTTTAATTTGTATTAATGCAATGACTTAACATCAAGAATTCTCCTTATCCTATTCTTGCCTACTGTGAAACTGTGGCCTGAATTCCAGAAACATCTCACGCTCTGTAGGCAAAGCACACAGAAAACTCCTGTATTGTGAAGAATGGCTTTTGGTCCTGAAGAACAGATGCTTTTTGTCATTCTCTCTGGATCAACACTATGTATCCTAACCTTTTAGCTAAGGAAACCTTTTTAAAATTGTTCTTTGCTAAAATATATCTTTTATTCAGAAGTAATTCAAAGAACTTTGGAGTTCTGCAATATGCCTTTTTTACACACAAAAACAAAAATTGTGAAGAAAAACAAAAATTATTGTCCTGCAAAATAATTTTTTTTTTAAAAAAGGAATGTGGAAGATTTTGGTGAATAGTCAGGTCTTTGGTTACCACACTGCTCATAAATACCCTGAGTTTCTTTGAAACCTTCTAAAAGATAACCAAGCTTATAAAAAGTAAACAATCAAAAACTCAATCTTCCCCCACTACTGTGGATCATGTTCTTGATCTTCAGATCTCAGAGGTGAGTCTGTACTGTCTCACTACAAAAATCTTTGTCCCATGGCCATTTCATTTGCATATCCTGTATAATACAAGAACAAATCCTCTGTAGAAATTATGCCTGTTTGGGATTCATCAAGCTTCTTGTCACAGATATGGTTTTCTGCACCACTGGACAGAACGGCTCCTACAGGGGGTGAAGTCAGCCAAAAGAGAAGCAATTCGACCAGAAACAAACAGATTAATTAAACCCACTAATTTATGAAAGAAAAGAGGCCAGCAATACCTATGTGCTGCAAATTACGTAAGTTGCATTTGTCCATCTATATTGAGGAAGGAAGTCATCTACAGAGCCCTACCTAGCTCTATGCTGACAGTGACTCTTTGAAATGGTATCTGGATAAATTTCTCTGAATCTACTTAAGAAGCTGTAAAATCATTAACATGTAAAAAATGCATTACTTCATTTTCCCATGGCAAGCTATGTTACATAAACATTCACCTGCTTTCTCTCAAAATTGCACTGCATTTTAAAAGCTATTATAAATTCATATTTTATCCTACTTCTGTTTTCATGGCTTGTAACAGATGGTAGAATTATTTAGTTTGTTTTCAGCTTATCATGTACCTACTTTATATATGTTTAACCCAGAAAGGAAGCAAGTGAAGAAAAAGGGGAAGGCCAGCCCATTGCATTGCCCTGTCTACTTCCCTGGGGCCAGACAAGAAACTGCTTTGCTCCTCAGAGCTCCTCAGCAGTCCATCAAAAATGGAGGGCACTGAAGAAGCCTGAATTTGAAAAGCTGCCAGGGAGACTTTCAAGACAAACCGCTGACGGACTGGAAGAGCACTGCTCTGGAGACCTCAGGAAACTGCATGGAGTTTGCATGGCTCAGGGAAACTCTGAGGCTGGACCACTTCCTCCTTTTCAAGAGGTCCAAATAATGAGATTCACTTAGAAGGCTAGAGTTTCCTCTAGTTAAACAGTTATTTTAGATTCTCTGAGAGTTTTCTAGTAAAACATAAATTTAGTTAATTGCTAGATTTCTGCTATATCTTAGTTTGTTCAGCTTGAAGAAATAAGTTGGGTACCTCCAGTCTAAGACTGGACTCTGAATTGAGTAGTACTTCTAATGATATTTTCATTTCAATTCTCCTCTTGAGACAGACAGATAAAGATCCAAAAAAGATGCAACATAAGGTGCTACAAAAACATAGCAGCTATCAATCCTAATATCCAGAAGTTTCTTAAAGGCCTATGGTTTGGGGGAGAAATAGTGATTAGGTTATTTTGAACTAATTGTATTTTCCAAAAACAAGGAACTATCCACCTGCAGTGTCTCAACAGTTAATGGTGAGAAAAGAAGATACAAATGGATGGATTACCATTCAACTTAATGATGCTTTTCTCAGTGTAGAAGAAAGTACATATTAACAGCACTGACAAGAAAATGTAGATTAGAAAAATCTCACTCCAAACCACCTGCAGATTTAATGGTTTTCAGATGCTGACTTTTTCTTGCATTGCCTGTCATGTTATACTAGAAGAAGAAACGGAGATCTATCTACACATGTGGTTTCAGAAATGGCAAATGCTTTATTTGCTGTAACTTCAAAAAGATGAAAGCAAAGGGCATTTAAGGTCTCCCTAAAATATGCTTGATTCATATAATAAAATCTGTGATTGTAATAATGAAAGTAAAAATGGTATGCATTATTAAAGCATTTATCTTAAAAAGAAACTAACATTTGAAGCCAAAATTTGCCCTTGTACTATGGTCCAAGTTATGCCAGTCAGGAGGTCTGGTAGGAGGACTGGAATTGCAGAAATAAGACTTACCATAATGCAGACCCTAAGAAAAGGCTATTAGAGTAGCCATTCTGTGCGCAAGTACCATTAATGACTTCAGACTGGAAATCAGCCCGACACAGAGACAATCACTTCCCAAGCCAAAAATATTACTTGCTGTCAACTCTACTGCTCATGGTGGTATCTGTCACTTTTGTCACTGTTGACTGTGACATCCAGTCAGCAGTAAAGCAGTCTACGAACCTCTGGCTGAATGTGAAGATGACTGAGTAAACTGATCATGCATTATGTGAATTCAAAGTGTTTAACAGGGCTGTAAGAAATACTCATGGAAGTTCCCAAGAAAGAAACCATTCTGCATACATGATACTGAAGCGTTAAAATTATGAGCATGTCAAAATATCTACACAGAACTAGAACATTTAAAATATTGTTATCCCGATGATGTAAGAACTCAAACTGAATCAAAATAAAAATCAAAAAAATTATTCTGACAATATCATGATGAATTCCTCATTTAAGAAGACAGAGACCTAGGAAATTTAACACACAGAGACATGCCCCAGTTTGTATACAATTTTTCTGTTGAATTTAATTTTATAGAATCATGGCATCCTTGAGCTTCAGAAGGACTTCTTGAGGTCCCTCATCTAACCCCATCCTGCTCAAGCACAGTCTGCTACAGCAGGTTGCCTGGGACCATGTCCAATCTAGTTTTTCATTATTTCCAGTGATGGAAACTTCACGAACTTCACATGACATAAAGTTAATAGGCATTTAGTCTGACCTGATGTATTCATTTGAAGGCTCTTTCATTCTTTAGTAGCTCAAAAACACATGTGCCATACACCATGCGGTTATCAACGAGGGAGAGAAACAGTGCTCAGCACTGCACAGCCCACACCATGCTGGAAGGCTGGCAAGCCCTCACTTCACACAGATAGGATGGTGGGAAAGTGGTCCAGGAAAAAAAAAAAGTCTTTTACTGCTTTTCTACTTTGCCATTATCACTTCATTGAAAATAGTTTTTACATTCAGCATCTTTATCAAATTTTTAACTTAAAGGCAACCAAAAAAAATCCAGCTCTAGCTACAATCTTCTGCCATCAAAATCAACCCATGATTTGGTTCGAAATTATGTACATTAAAAAAAGAGGCTACCAAGGCTTGTAATTTGTGTTGCCACATGCTATGCTTAAGGCTTAAAAAAAAAAAAAAATCCTTTGACTTATGGTAGTGCAAAATAAATCCAAATTATTTTAAGATAATTTCCGAAGATGCACATAGTTTAAAGAGGCAATTAAATTTACCTGAAACATATACTCGAATGGGAGAGAGAAGTATGTTATCAGGCCAAGTAATCTTATTAAAATTTCAGCAGCTGTAAAGAGTTTAAATTAGTCCTTTCAAGATTTATCAAGATGCTCAACAGAAAGACAAAGACTCAGACAGACCACATTCTACAAGTTAATAAAAGATAATTCACCATACTGAGAAATAAGGAAGGAAGGAAGCAAGCAAGCAAGGAAACAAGCAAGGAAGCAAGCAAACAAGCTATTCACTGTCGCAAATGGCTCTTATTTCAGACCTCAACATGGTTTACTTAAATTTAAATAAAAAGAAGAATGATCTCCATTTTATTGATAAGGGTGCTACAGTCCACAGGAATAAAAATAATTCAGTGTGTATGGCTGGACAATTAACGAACGAAGAAGAGCCTGGTACCAGCTCAGGAAATGGGAGAGTGCTCTATGCAAAGACACTGTCCATGGGAGTTTTGTTCCTCTCTTCTAGTGTTGCTCCTCGCTTTGCTGGAAGACCACAGCAGAGAAACCAAGCAGAACACACATTCTAAAACATGTATTGTAGCCATACTACTGCTAAGCTGATGTTGAATGCAGCATGATCTAATTGCTTAGGGTAGGTTGCTGTTTTAGCTGCTGAAACACTCTCCACTTCTTGCAAAAGCTATGCCAATGACTTAAAAGAAATATTTCTTTCTGATTAAATTTTAATCATGTAATTTTAAATACTTATTTTTTCTGAATATTTACATGGTGTGGTATTATGAAATATGTCTGTTACAGTATACCATTCTGACGTGCATAAGAAAAAGAGTGAAGTAAATACCTCAAGCTTAAAAATTTATATTTTTAAAACATTCTGAAATTGTAATAGGCAAACCCCAGAAATTCTTAAAGCATTTATTCCAAACACTGACAGTCTCAAACAAAATATTTTCATTAAATTTAACAGCTCAAAAGGTATACTTTCTAACAACGTATGATTGGCATTACCTTTGGCTTAAGGCTATACAAAGTTCTGAACTAACAGAAACTACTCCATTCTTTGTAGCAGGGTTTATCATCTAGAGAAGAAGCAACCATGAAAATAGAAAGTTTACAGGATCAGAGTATAACAAGGTAAAATGAAGAAAAATCTTCCTTCTTGATTATTTATGCCTTAGAGTACCTTCAGAACCCCACTCTCTCAGGTATCACTAAAATCTGCTGTTTGAGATCTTGGCTTGATTTGATTATGTAGTTTACCTCTCTAAAAGAAAAAAAATGGATGGTGTAATTTCTCACTCTGTAATCCCTTAAGAGAACACTGTTCTCTACTCAGCCAGTCCCATGCATCCTGGACACCTCTCTTGCATGTTTCCTCGTCTGGACAGAGGTCTCCAAGCAGCTGCAGAGTTAATTCTAGCAACTCCTATTGAGATACATCACTTTAAGGAAAAGGATGACAAAACAATTGCTTCTTCTCAATTCCAGAAGACCAAAGATGTGAATGGCATGCTCACATAGGCTTTAAATTGCAGCCTATGCTAGCAAACAGCATTAAAGGAAAAAAGGAAAGGATTGTTGATACTTAATATATCCCTTTCTTCCACTTTGCATAGGCAAATGCTGACAGGAGTCTCACCAGATTCCTCATGGCTGGAAGATGAGAATCAATCCAGGTTTACCAAAGCAGGAAAAATCTGAGATATGCCAGAACCAAACCTCCCAAACTCGAATCAAAAAATTCCATGATGAAGGGAAAACAGCAAGCTCTCACTTTAAATCGCAATATGTAGTGCAATGTAATCATTCACCCTCCAGAGGTAGTCAAGCAATATTTTGATTCTTGCCTTTCAGCCATTCTGAACAACTTAATTATCATCCTTTGCTAAAATGGATGCAGCAATGATGCAGGTTTAATTCTCAAGACATGTTTCATGGCATGTTTGGTTGTTGGAGTGAATACTCCAATTCAGTAAAGCAAGCTGAACTAAACGTAGCTAAAGCTTTTTTGCTTGTACAAGGATTTTAAGAGATTTCTAAATAACAACACAGAAATGCAGAAGAACATATTGTAAAGACATGTTGGAAGCAAAATTACTGACATTTACAAGCCTTATATAGCAGACATCTCCTTCGTCTTACTTCTTTTTCAGATCTGCTCTCTTGCTTCAGCATTAGTCCTATGCTTGTACTGTACAAGTATGTGGAACACACTAATAGGAAATACTTTGAAAGCACTAAATTTGATTTAATAACTAATGAAATTTATTAAAAGATCACTTCATTACAGAGCATTTCTCCTTCCTATATGAAGGTTGGGTTTTACTTATAATTTAAAGCACGGATTCAGATCTTGTTTCCAAAACACTATTTATATATTAACGGGCATATTTAGTTTCACTGTTTTATTTTACTGCTAACTTTTAATTCTGCTTTATTTTATCATGTGATTCAAAGTGACAGACTTGATCTTTCCTGTCTGACTTTTCTGAAGTTTAGATTAATATATATATTTATAATAACTATTATAATAAAATATTTATAATATATAATAAATAATAAAAGTATATAACTATACTGCCACTTTGGAATTACATTTAATGTCTTCCGTGCAACAGTAAACACTTATCTATGACAGATCTACTTTGTCTCTGTAAAATATTTACTTCCTATTACCACTATGAGAAAATAAAGAATTTTAGGAAATTCATTTCTCACCCACCTACTGTTTACTGTGGAGGCTCATAAAAGGCACATCAAGTTACCAAACTAATGGAGTAAAAATAGACATAATTGTTTAAATGATTTTTTGTCTTTCCAATGCTTTATACTCATGATAGATGATAAATCACTTATATTTTGGGACTGAATCCAATTAACACAGCTGTAAGTAAATTAGAATTACTAATTAGCTTTTTTGTTTTAAATACCAGTAATATGGAAGCAGAGGTCTAAACTAACACTGTATTTTAAAGTTACATGTGCATTTAACACTGAGATACAAAATTGTGTGCTTACGTACCCAGAACACTGTCAGTCAGTGAGTCGCTTCTGTGATACTGGTCACAAGCTGATAAAATATCCCCTAATGTTTTTAATGCAATAAAAATACTAATATTCTAAAGTTTTTTTTTTTCTTAAGCACTGACTGTTTTCTTTACCACAGGGTGGTGGTAAAGTGGTTTAACACTTTTGAACTGTTCTCTCCATTAGATACTGAAAACTCTCAAATCAAATAATAGTTATATTGCACTCCAAAGATATAATTGTGGCTTATAATGATATTTTTGTACATTTCTTAGCTCTTTTGTCCACAGAGGACTGGAATATTTTGTTGGTCGACTGCAACAGTATTTTGATGAAACAGTGTACGCCTCCAGCACAGATGTGTAACAGGATGTCATTTTTGTCAGAAACAAAGAAATTCTCCATCAGATTAATATCTGTAGGTTTTGATGAAAAAGAGATCGTTAAATAGGCCCTCAGAACGGTCAATTTGCTCATTTAATTGACTCAGTGTTCTTTCCCACTTTTCTTAATTGGGTGAGTAGATAATACAGTATATGGATAGAATTACATGCTGTGTAAATTCTGCTACAAAAACTGATGTTAAAACAGTCCAGAATTAAGCACATTTCAATTACGTAATAAAAAAATACGTTACAGTGACATTTCAAGTCTCCCTTTAACTGTTCTCAGCATGAAAAAACAACAGAATAATGGTCAAATTTGAAAAAAACCTTATTACATCTTAGGGGTTGAAATGACTAGTCAGGGCACCCAGAATAGCATTAACTCTCACCACTGAAGACAATAGGTGACGATCATATGATTAACTCATTTTTTTTTTATTCGTAGTCGAGTACAAAAATTAACTGGATTTTTTATCTTTAAGAAGCATCTCTCCTGGCTTCTATCACAACATGGCAAACTCACTGAAATATCTCTCCGAAATCGCAAGGCTCAAGCTAAAAAAACAATTTAAAAATATCAAGTTACATCAAGACATGACAGAAAGATGGTGATAAAGGCAACCTAAAAAAAATTCCCTAGACACTAAGAAGCAGAGCAATTACTGAAGCATTCTCTCCCATTCTACTACCTAGCTAGACAGATCTCTTAGCTTTCTTAGATAATAGAAAGAAAATATTGTGGTCCTAGGAAACCTTATCAGATGCAGACAGCATCAAACACACAGAACACCTTCTCATCTCCTTTACTGCCCTGGAAATTCAGAAGAAGAGGTTATCATTCGTCTGCTGGAAAAGTAGTGAAGTGACATTTGAGAGAATTTTCCTGTACTATAAGTCACTCCATCAAGACAAGCTCCCTCTGTTCATTCACTGAAGGCAACACTCCTCCTGCAGGAAAGATTCGCCAAGGAATCTTCTCGAATAGCCTTCCTGACCAACATACACATAGTGAGAGTACACAGCCCACATAGTGAGAGTACACAGCCTTCCTCTGAGCTTGAGCTCTGTTACTGTATGATTTTTCCAACGTGGCCTTTTTAAGGGGAGCTGGTACACTGTGGACATGTACTCCTGGCCATGGTAAGTCCAGTCAGATGTATCTGCTCAGACACCTTACTTCACTAAGGACTACAGGTACAGAAATGTAAAACCAAAATGTGGTCTGAGGCATCATAGCCAAACTTAGTTACTTTTTCTGCCTGACTTCTGAAACAGTTTGGCTTGTGGGCACTCCTGTCTCCTTTGGTTGAAAAAAAATAATCCCTGAATATCAGGTGATATTCACAAACAGATTTGCATCACTGAAAAACCCAAATTCTTTCAAAATAAACCTCAAGGAAAGATTTAAGAGTAGCTTTACACAGTATTCCTGCTTATCTGTTGTACATGACCCACACCTATGAACTAAGAAACCTGTTTCTCCCAAAAATAATAAAAAGCACCCCCACAAATTGCTATTACTATTTCTATTTTTAAATCTAAGCAAAATGCCATAATTATAAGTGTCTTATAAGCACAAAGAAAAAAAATTACAGAACAACATGGCATATCCCAACACAGCTTCAATCCCAGGTAACTCCAAACAAATGGTCTCCTGCTCTGTTTAGGTCTTTACTGTATGCAGATCTCTATGGTAATTGAATGCTATCTCTCTTCCATCAACTCTAAAACCTTCTCAGTAACAGATCTGATCAGCAGTAAATCCTCTCCTAGACTTGAGGTACATTTAATTTCAAAGTGCTTTCCAGTTCAGAATTCAAATGTGTTCTGTCTGAACATATATACAAAAAGAAAACATGGTTGCCACTGAAATGAAAAGATTTAGAAGTCATCTACAAATCACAGCTCAAATACTGCAAGACTTCATTTAAATACTCCTACATTAAAAAAAAAAAAAAAAGAAATTCACAACCTTCTGGTGTTAACTATTTCTTTTGGTAAAATTTGTATTTTAAGTTGTTTTCGTTTCCTGCGAACAAGTGTTGGCAGACTGTTCCAAGCCTGTCACTTCACTGCAGCTTATCTTTTTATTTCATTGATCTTCTAAATCAGCAAATTCCTACACTTTAAATACTAACCAAAATGCAGTTTTGGGTGTTAGCATACTAAGACTTAAAAATATTCAGAATAGCATAAGTATTCCATGTGAAATATTTTCTCTCATTCATGCCTCCCTAGCTACTTTAACTGATGAATGGGGACTTTCTGTACACTTATTCAACTCCAGTTGCTGTTCCCCTGGTCTTAATGATCTGCTTTATGAAGATGGACAACTTGCACACATTTGAAAAGCAAGCTATTATCACCATCGCTTGCAGCAAAGTTTCAAAGTATTAAAAACCAAAATAATTTGAACTGCAGTAACAATACATTTTAATATATCACCATTGTTTTAAGACAGAACTGTCTGACCAACTGAAAGCAGTTTTCTCCCTTGAAGTGGTTTTGAAATCATGTCTAGAAGGGTCACTAATTCCACAGGTATCCAAGCTGAAAATACAAGAGAAAAATAAATTGCTTATAAGCCAGTAACTCTTCTTTTAGACCAGAGCATAATGTTACTATTCTTCCTATTTGATTTTCTTTCAGCATGATAAACTTTTAATCAGATAACTGGGCCCTGGAGAAGAATGTGGCATGACTTATTTTTGTTGAAAATAATCAAGATAAACCATCTTTTCACAGACTTATATGACCAAAAAAAATTATTCCAGTAAATAAACTGTTTTCAGAATATAAGAGGTACAGAAGCACTTCCATAGTAAGCAATGCTCACAGAGCTTCACAAGAGGCTGCTGTAAAAGACAATCAAGCTACTTAAAAAAGGAGCTTTCCAGTTCATGAAGGACGTAAATGAGAAGCCAGCTTTTAATTTCTTAAGGCACCCCCAAAGAAACTACACTGTATGGTCTGCTCCTTTCTGCAGAAATTTCCAACTTTATAGTTTTATGAAGTAAATACTACAGAAAGTATCTGAGATTTGCCAGCTGCCCTACATCACATTGTAGATGCCATATATCAAATCAAGGATGCAAAACAGTAAATCCCTGTTGGGAAATCCACAGAAGGGCCTCCTCAGAATTATGGTCCTTCATCCTCAACACCAGAAGAAGCTCTCCAGAAAGCTTGTAAGCAGCTTTCCATTCTCCTGTCTAGGTTCCTCACAATTACAGATACTCTGCATCTGCCAAATAACACGGTAGGTTTGCAGTAAGGTCTTTCTTCAGGCTTTTTGGTATGCTGTAAATCACCAGATGTATCTACTTGGTACAGAAAAATCACAGAATCATCAAATTGTTTAGTTTGGAAAAGACCCTTAAGATCACTGAGAGAGATGAGGTGTCCCCTGAGCCTTCTCTCCAAGCCAAACACCTTCAGCTCCTTCAGCTACTCCTCACAGGACTTGTACTTCAGACCCTTCACCAGCTTCATTGCCCTTTGCTGGACACATTCCAGCATCTCAATGTCTTTGTTGTAGTGAGGGGCCCAAAATGGAAAGGGATTCAAGGTGCGGCTTCACCAGTGCCAAGTACACAGGGACAATCACTTCCCTGGTCCTGCTGGCCACACTATTTTTGCTGGTCAGGATGCCACTGGTCTTCTTGACCACCTGGGCACACTGCTGGCTCATGTCCAGCCAGCTGTTGACCAGCACCCCAGGTCCTTTTCTGCTGGGCACCTGTCCAGCCACTCTTCCCCCAGCCTTTAGTGCTGCACGGGATTGCTGTGATTGAAGTGCAGGACCCAGAACCTGGCCTTATTGAACCTTTAACCGTCGTCCCCAGCCCATCAATCCAGCCTGTCCAGACTCTTCTGCTGATCAACACTCTTACCCAATTTAGTGGTGTCCCCAAACCCGCTGAAGCCACACTCGATCCCCTCATCCGTCAATAAAGACATTAAACAGGGCTGGTCCCAACACTGACCCCTGTGGAACCGCATTAGTGACCAGAACCATCTGGATGGAGCTCCATTCACCACCACTCTCCAGGCTCAGCCATCCAGTCAGTTTTTACCCAGCAAAGAGTGTACCTGTCCAAGCCATGAGTAGCCAGTTTATCCACAAGAATCCTGTGGGGGAAAGTATCAAAGGCTATTTACTAAAGTACAGGTGGGCTACATTCACAGCCTTTCCCTCATCCACTAAGCACATCTCTTGGTCATAGAAGGACATGCCTCTATTAAACTCATGCAGTCTGGGCCTGATCCCATGGTTGTCCTGCATATGCTGTGTGATGGCACTCAGGATGATCTGCTGCTATGATCTTTTCTGGCATTGAGGTCAGGCTGACAGGCCTGTATTTCCACAAATCCTCCTTTCAACCCTTCCTGTAGATAGATGTCACATTTGCCATCTTTCAGTCAGCTGGGACCTCTCTGCTTATCCAGAACTGCTGGCAAATAATGGAAAGTAGCCCAGTGAGCACTTTTGCCAGCTCCCTCAGTATCCTCAGGTGGATCCCATCGGGGCTCATAGGCTAAGTGGTGTAGAAGCTCACTAGTAATTTCTTCTTGGACTATGGGGACATCATTCTGATCCCCATCCCTGTCTTCCATCTCAGGGGGATGGGTACACATAGAACAACTGGTCTTGCTATTAAAAACTGAGGCATTAAGTGCCTCAGCCTTTTCCTCATCCTTTGTCACTATGCCTCCCCCCGCATCCAGTAAAGCCTGAAGAAACTCCATGGGGCTCCTTTTGTTGCTGATTTATTTATAGAAATTTTTTTTACTGTATTTTATGATACAGCCAGATTAAGTTCTGCTTAGGCTTTGGCCCTTCTAATTGTCTAGCTGCATAACCTCATGACATCCTTGTAGTCATTCTGAGTTGGCTGTCTCTTCTTCCAGAGGTCATAAACTCTCTCTTTTGTTCCCAAGTTCCAGCTAAAGCTCTTCTTACCTGCCATCTGTCTTTGGGCACATGGAGACAGCCTGCTCTTGCACCTCTAAGATTTCCTTTTTGAAGAATGTACAGCCTTCCTTGACTCCTTTGCCTCTCAGGTACTCTGTTGACCAGGCTCCTAAACAGGCCATATTCTGCTCTCCAGGAGTACAAGGTAGCAGTTCTGCTGACTCCACTCCTTACTTTCCCAAGAACTGAAAACTGTATTATTTCAAGATCACTATGCCCAAGATGGCCACCAACAATCGCATCACACACAAGCCCTTCTATAATGCCGTAAGTGGATTAGTGCATCTCAGACACAGTCTGTGTGTCCAGTGTGGTCCCTAGTTGGTTCCCTAGGGTCCACGAAGTCCAAATGTGAGAGATTCTCTCATCCATCTTACTCTGAACTCTTACTCTGAAAAAGGGAGATCAAAGTTAGCCTGGCATCTGCTAGCTGAACATATGCAAAACTCTCATGGGTGTGGCTATCTACAGACAAAAGACTATGCAAACCTACAGTTCAGAGATGCTTCACTGCTCTTCCCATCTCCTAGTGCCACAGCCAAGACCTTTTACACACATCAGTCTCTCCACAGAACCCAGACTCAAGGAGTTCATTAGCTACCACAAAGGAATTTGCAAGTTCCCTCCACTGAGGCGTGGCCAGGAGCATTCCTCTTGGGGTCCTCACCAAAGCATGACCTAGTCTGTGCTCCAGAGAAATGTTACAGTGAGCAGGAAGAGAAACCCAAACTACCCTCTCTATCCCAGCCTATGTGAAAAAGAAAAAAAATACAAGTCGAAATGAATAGAGAAGAAACTAGAAAAAACTAAGAGCAGTTGAAGACATTTTTCCAGTCATTCCGGATGAATATGATCTTCTCCAACCACATCTGTTTTGCTTTGGTGGAGCAGCAGCCCTTGCAGTGCTTTGGACTCCTCCACCTCAGAGCATCTATTGACTCCAGCTCCTGGAGGGCATGAGAGCGATATGTGTATTGCTGGCAGTGCCCTCCTGTCGTGTGCCTGGGTAACCTCGTGGGTCATCTTCCCATTTCCCACCAGCTGATGCAACATACAAGGCTTTAGATAAAGAGGCCTTGGGACAGCTCTTGAGCATTATAACCATGAGCAAAAAGAACATAAACTGAAGCATGGGGGATTGAAGCATGAGTGATGCAAACGGCTGCCAGACCATGGAAAAAGGAACAGCTGATATTCCAATAAGAATTGGATTCCAGTGAGATGCAGAAGCCTGATTCCCACCAACCTTAACTGTGCAGTATTAATTCAGTATTATTTGTCCTTTCTGAGACTTTATTCTTCCTTCTTTTGTTGTTGCTTGTACTAGTGACTTAATATTCTTCCTTTCCTTGTGCTAATAATTGAATACAGAATAAATGTGTCCTGGAAAAATGTCAAAGAAAAGAAAAAAAGCAACAGGGTATAGAAATGGGGATACCCTCAAACCCAGAAAGCAAAACTGGACTAAAATGGTATGCAGGATAAAGTGAGGAGTGTTTTTTCATGAGGTCTTGCTACTCCAAAAATTTACCTTCAATCAGGAAAAAAAAAATTAAACATTTATTATGTAGAAGAATTAAAAAATAGATCTTTTCCACCACATCTTTCTCCATACAGACAACAAAATGAACATAAATGTGACAGAGAAGTGCTTTGGGCATAGACTCCATGGATAAACTTAATAATTTAAGAGCAAGAGAAAACCACCATTGTTCATAATACCATATTTTGGTGCATTTAGAAGAGATGCATTCAGAAATCTGTCTGGATGGCAGATGCTCTTATTGTCCCATGAAAGAGCCTGGAACAAAAAGCTTGTTTTAGAAATGGGCTAACAAGATATTGAATTCTGAGTCAGTAACCGGCTGTTCAGGGAGAATGTCTTAGATTGCCTGGTTCCGTATTTTATCTGAACTCTAGGGCAGTCTCAACTGTTCTAAATTTATCCTGGCTTTTGGTTTTACATCTCAGTGTACTCAGGTTCATTTAGTGTACAAGCCACTAAAAAGAAAAGGCTCTAGAATATGGGCCATCTTCTGAGAGGATTTGTTTTATGAATTGGTGACTGGTATCTCCAAAAATTGAAGAGATATCAAAAAGAAGATACTGCAGTCACTTTACTTTCATTGAACTCATTAAATGAAAAATCACAGGGAGCAAAGAGACATTAACTACCATTTATTATTACTTAATTTTTATTATTTTATATGTATGATATGCACTATATTTTATACAAATATATATATATATAAACACACACACTTAAGTAAAATTATGTTTTGTCCCAGGGGTGGGATCAAACCTACACTAGATTTTTACCCAGAAGGTTCAGTTTTTCAGTGCACTGAAGCAGCATCACTGATTATAAGTTCAACAAGTCCTGTGTTTTATTACTTCCACATTTTTGGTCTCAGTGATGACGGCAAGATATTATTTGGGCAACCTTACCTACAACTTATAGCCGAGGTTTTCCCCTCCTCATCACCCTGTGGAGCAGCAATGGCTTCATTTTTCAATCTACAAAATCCCATGCAGAAATGCATGCAATGCATGCCTCAAACAACATGTGAAATAAGACCATTGAATATAAGTGCCTCAGATGGCCAGAGCAGGTGTGGGAAGTCACATCAGATGATTCATTGCACACGTACACTGCTCGTGTGTGTACTCTGCTGCACAGTCTGCACTGACTTCACAGTAAGTATGAAACATCCCTAGACTCTAAGTGGGCATCTGGCTGATTGCTAACACATAGTAGTTATTTGTCTGGGATTTCCAGATATCTCACAGCAATTCAGCCAGAAGAGCAGCAGTCCCACAGACATCCCAGAGAAAACTGTCAATTCCTTCCCTCCCCATCACAACCCCAAACTGGCTGAAGCTTTGTAATACTACACCTAAGCAATCAACTGAAAGAACAAAAAAAAAAAAAAAAAAGGATGAAAAGGATGATTTCTGATTGTCAGGAAGGCTAAAACTAGGGAGGAAAAAGTGGATGGGTTTTTTTAAACCTTTTCACATCAAACGAAGTTGTGCCAACAGATCACACCATTGCCATAAGGAAACTTCTGGTAATGCAGGATTTAAACCCAGGGCTTACATTTAAAATTCTTCAGGTCTGGAACAGTCTAACTCGCAGTAAAACCCCTAGCACAGCAGGCCTGAGACCATGAATCATGATATAATGACAATAAATGATTTATCAAACAAAATATTTCATCCACAGACACACAGAGCCTTCACATACAGGTGAACCCATTGTTTGGGGAACCCACTGACTCAGTTTCAGTTTTTATATGATAAATTCATGCAAATTAACTTTACTCCCAGTAGATAGAAGGATTATGAAACAGGATTTTCAGAAGCACGAGAGCCCATTTTTATACACGATTTAGGCAGCTAGAAATCTAAAACAGACATTATTTTCTTCAAAACTTGAAAATATTTGAGCTATAAATTGTTAGAAAAAATTTATAAAAAGTGCATTTATACTGATTACATCTTTTCCCTTCCACTCAGTTCAGAATTAAAAGGTAGCCATTTCTAATCACGACACTGAATTGAACATCGTTTTTGCAGATTTTTCACAGATTGTTAGATTTGTCCTTTCCAAGAAAACTGCCTAATTCCATGTACCTTGTGGTTCAAGGAGTTAGAAAGCATGCACACTTCCATTCACACTTCATTCTTCCTACTCCCCTTCCTTTTCATCCTTTTTCCATTTTCCCTGGGCATTCAAAATTATTCTTTATAATGCAGCAAATACATTTTTTTCCTACATCTAAATCAGCTTTTTGGTTTTTTGGTTATTAATTTTTTTTCTCTGTAGTGAAGAACTATCGAGACTGCAATACTTTCTACAACAAGCCCAGTCTTCAACACTGACTTAGAGTACATGAACAGAATAGACATTTTTGTATTTGATGTTTATCAAAGTTCTCTCAGATCAGACAGTATTATCATCTCCCCCTCCATCATCTCACAGGACTGTGGCTTATGCTTATGTCACTCACACTACGAAGAAAGCCTGGCTATCGCTCCAGCTCCGTACATTTGCAGAAAAGCAGATATAGGTTTCCCAAAACCCACACACTGCTGAAAGGCTAAGCTCTATGCTTGTCAGATTATATTAAATAGTAAACATAAACAGAAAGGACTTCAAAAGAATGCAGGATTTGGCCTGTCTGACATTAGTTCAGACAAACTCAAAATGGAAAAGGTGCTTTTAGGGTGCATATGAGGTCAGCCTCTAATTTCTGAATCTCAAGGAGGGTAACATCCGCCTTTTCCATCCTCTGAACCATCAGAGAGGGCTGGGTGCTTGAAGCTGGCTAGGAAACATTGCCATAGAATACACAGTGCTGCTCTCAGCCAGCAAATTCACGCGCTCCCTTGTCCCTGTGTCAGAAATTCCTTCCCATTTCCAGTTCTACTAAAGACAATTCTGCAGTAACTTCCAGGATCAACCAGATGAAGACTCTCCAAATCAAAAACAGGCAGCTAGTTAGTTTACTGCAAGATCCTCCAATACTCTTCATAAAACCACTCAAGAAGATATTAGTTGTCTTAAACTCTACCTACTCTACTGTAACACAAGAAGAAAGGGTCAGCTTTCCAAGAATAATCGAGTCTGAACCGGACTTCATGGCAGTTCCAACAGAATAAGCTAAGAAAATAGCCCTTACTGTGGAGGGTTTCCTTATGGTTCTCCTGAAAGTATCCAGATACACTTTTCCTGGAAGTCTCCATTATAGCCATACAAGACAGATCTACAAGGAGAAACATGCATAAACACATACAGTCTTCACACAGAAACAGGTCCTTTGGGAATGATTTTTGAAGCTGCCAAGCTTAAAGGGAGATTTTTGAGTGGGTTGATGAAGTCTCATCAAGCACGAGAGATTTCAGTAAGGAGTCTACCTGAGGTTTTAAGTTCTTAAACAATGTTCAGCCTTTTGTCCTTGTATCTAGGCTCCAAGAAATGATAGAGCACACCTAAAAAGGTAAGTTACTGAGCTTAGGAAATAAATTTCACTGCTGTATCTCAGAATGTTTTTCCTTACATAGAAAGACTTGACTCCCATGACTTTAGTCATCCACATCAGTCACCCTGCATTTTTTTTCAGAAGAAAAAAGGCACATCTAGGCATATCTCATTTGTTTTCTATATTTAATTTAGACTGAGCCATAGGGAGTCTATATACAGAGGTTCCTATTCCTTTCAACTAACCAGAATTTTTTTTCATAACCAACTACCCTACAAGAAGCAAGTGATGTTGCAGGGGTTTATGTGTAGCCTAATGCATTCTATTCTAGCTGCCTGGAGGGCAACTAGTCAGTTAGCCAGCACTACTGGCTCTTTCACATTTTCCCACCTTCACACAGAAGGAAACAGAAAACCAGAGTAGTAGGTAGAAGCAATTTGTGTAAAAAGCAGCACTGAGAGAATTCTTGGCTAGAATGTGTATTGTCAGCAAAGACAAAACATGGGGAAATGTTTCCACAGGTATGTCACTCATCCTTGGAATAGCCATGGCACTTCTGTCACAGACGTATTTGTATGGGTTTTGGTTTTAAAAATGTTTAAAGACAAAGAACCAAATACAGGATTACAATTATTCTGATCAACTAAACTATTTTTGTATATTGTTGTTAACAGTGGAGTCTAAGAAATTACATATAAGCACAAAAAATACTTTACTAGGTTGGGCAAATGTTCCATTCAATCCTATATTTTGGCTCTAATAAAAGATGGTAGACAAGGCTACGCAGGGAGAGTACATGAGCTGCACAGCTTTGTTTAGCCCTTTCCCCTTATTCTCCACAAATATCCAGTGCTGTTGTTTGGGGGAAGCAGAATAAGATGGGGCCCCCAAAAACTTGAGAGAATATTAGCTATATTTGAAATGTCACTGAAAGCTGTAGCCTGTTACATGGGGAAGTTGCCAAGTTAAAAATAGAAACTACCAATCTGACTACAGCTGTGAGATGCATTTCACTGATGGACTGGCTTTTATTTAAATGGAAGAATCCCTTAAAAAAATTCCCAACATTATAAAATGTTACCTATTTCAGAACACCAAAACCTGCAGTGCGGACTGCAGAAAGAAATTAAAAGCAACCCAGTGCATTGCAATATATGTACTCATCAGCAGTAGGTCAGCAGAAAGCACTTTGATGAATATGCTGTTGCTGCTTTTCTACTTTCTGACTGTTGCAATAAAAGAGATAGAAATCTAAAAAGGTACCTCTAACAGCTGGGTGCTCAATTACTAAAGTGGGAGTAGTCTGCATGGGTCTGAGTTTGCTTTTAAGGCATCATATTCCCCTATACGTTTAGAGCTGTATATAAACAGCTGTGTAGCACTCATCTCTAATATCAGCTGCCCTCCAGTAATAGACAAGGACTTCAAGCCAGCCTCCAAAAATTACCCAGCTGAATGGCCTTAAAATAAACAGACTATACATTACTTGAAACTTACGGAAGATGAAATATCATGCAGGTGGAAAGCAAATTCATATCTGATTTCTTCTCTCTGTTGTGAAATGTGTCTTTAAAAGGAAGAGAGATGGTTTTAAAAATTGTATTTGTACAGCACTTCCTTTTTCAAACTGCAAGGAACCAAGTACACTCATTCAACACCCACACAACATATAAACTTAGATGTTTTCTAGGCACCTGTAAATCACTTCACTTGCATACAGTGAGTTAACTGCATATGAACATATGGATAAGAAAGGCTTTAAACCCCTTGCATGCTGCTGGACTTGAGCACCTGATAACTTGATAACTTCTCCATCTCCAGAGAGGAAACCAGTCTACTGCTGGAAGGTGCATTTATTGGCGCGTGAGATTCTGCCAGTCCAGCTGCATGAGAAAGAGTAACACACCTGGGAGAGCCACACCTCCAGGCCAACCTCACATACATTAATCTCTCAGCAAGTCACACAGAATATGTTTTCTTTTTTTAATTGTGTATTTTTCTTTGATGTACATATATTACACTTGTTAATACTAATGAAAGCACAGAGAATATCTCGAGAACAAAGGGAAACCAGAGCCCCCAAGGGTATGCACTTACCCCTACTGAAAGCAATGACTGCCATAGTTTGAGCTGCCTGAACTACACCATGAAACCTCCTCAAAAGGGTATAAAGCATACATGCACTTTCATTGGAATATTGCCATAGTGATGTTTGGCTTATATATATTTTAATCAGAGCTTCTGAAAAAGCTCCTCTTCAAAGAGCCTACAGTGTACAATTTAATTAGCAATTTGTTAGAGAGAGACTGGGATCGCTTTGAAATTCTGCCATCTGATAAGGAACAAGCACATTCAGTCTGAGGTGCCTTCTAAGCCATACACAGACAATGCTCCAGACCTCCATTTAAAAAGAAATCTTCTAGTAAGAAGCATTATGTTCTTCCAGACCAGGCTTAGAGCAGTACTGGACACAGGAGTCCATCTGCAAACAGGTCAAACATATGAAAGTCAAGACTGATTATTCCACTTCTCAATGGACATTTTTGGTTTGGTAAGGGGATAGTGTTTTGTAGTTTAGGATCCTAAGCCCCAACTTAATAACCAAGCACCTTCCATTATCAAGTGAATTCTTTAAACTCAAATGTCATGACAGTCTGGACATAAACCCAGACTTAAAGATCATGTCCCATCCAGTCATAGATCAGCCTGAAGTGACAGATCTGCAGCTTTCTGAGAAACAGGGAACTACACAGGCCAAACTAGAATAAATCGAACAGCTAATACAATAGAATTTATTCACACTCAGTTTTGAATAAGTCAGATTTATAAATTAAAAATGGAAGTCTTTCAAGCTGCTGTAACTTCCTCACTTTGGATACAAAGATGAAATAAAATCTTGTTGAGACCGTCTATTAGATTGGCAGTCATTGCAATGAGGGGAAAATATAGATGCAGCAATTTTTAGAGTGGGAACACAAAGGATGGTTTGCTGCTCCTGACACGCTCTCCTCTTCAAATTAAACTTTTGCTGTCATTTATGTGTTAAAAATATGCAGTACAAGAATATATTTCCTACTCACCTCAAAATTTCCCTTTTATCTGTGGATTAAGACCCATTAGTTTCCTAAAACTGCTTGCTTTAAAGGCAAAAGACATATTTCAGATGGTATCATAAACTAGAGGGCACTCTTAGAAAGTGATTTATTGCGTTTACCTGAACATTAGATCTCCATGTTCACTGTTGTGGGCTTTAGAAGAAAAGAATTAAAACATTTTAATTTAATCTAAGCATCTCTTTTTAATTAGATGCATTTAGCACACATCTTCTCATTACATTCATCCTGTCATATTTGAGCAGCTTCTCAAATCACTTGTGATTGCACAAACACGTCTTCTGCAAGGGCCTGAAAGGCGGCTGCTGCTGCTGGCTCCACCTCTCAGCTCTGCAGTTTTTTATGAATGACTAGCAATCACTGACAATGAATGACTGCCAACTGCCCACTCAACCCTTTCTACTCTTCCCTGCACGTACATACTAGAGAAGCAAACAAGCTCGGTGACTGCAAATGAGCCTTCAGTACACATACAGCATTCATCTTTCAAAACAGGAACTAAATGTTCTTCCGGATACTTAGAGTATAGAAATTAAATATTAAAAGCTTATGCAACATCCTTTTTCTTTCTTTTTTTTTTCCTTTTTTAATTTTTTTTTTATCAACCAGATAACTTCTTAGGCATTTAATCAAAGTGAAATTGTCTTTTTCTGAATGCTTCACTGCTTCAGCAGCAAACACCAAAACTGGAATTAAAGAGGGCTCACCTACTTCCAGCAAACTGAGACTTATCTGGAGCCAAAACATAAAAATCTCTTTGTTATTTTGCAATACTATACGCTAAGGCTTCAACATAAAAGATACTTTCTATCTAGAAGGCAGTTACTCCTGTACCACTAACTTCTTAATTTAATGGATACATGAAAACAATCATTACTATTTCACTCGTTTATTACAATAAGAATGGCCTGTAAAGAACATTAAATGTCACTGTAGCCACCATCATAGCACAATCAATCTAAAATTGTGACTGTAAGCAGAGGGTAAAAACCCACACAGGAGAAACCTTTTTATTACAAGTTAGTTACAAAGGCCAAATGTCAAGAAGTAGCTCAAATCAAGAAGTAACTCTCTTGCATGCTCTGAAATTACTCTATGATAACTTAAAATAAAATAAAATAAAATAAAATAAAAAATAAAATAAAATAAAATAAAATAAAATAAAATAAAATAAATAAAATGCAAGGCATACTCTGTTGCATACTCCTTAAGATGCCCTTTCAGTTCTTGCAACCCTGCAACCAGTATTGCCACTGCCAGGAAGAAGCCACAGGCTTTGCACTGAGTTTTCAAGGCTTCAGGATCAAGGTTTGTCAGGCCTGCTTTGTCTGAACCTCCCTTGTCCTGTCTTCTGCTTGGTATCACTTGGTAGCAACTGCAACAGCAAATAACAGAGCTTTGTGTCTCCTGTTTTCTAGAAGGGAAAACAGAGGTGTTTGGGACATGCAAAGAAGAGTGAACATGAGCAGGTTGCAATTAGCACACTCAGAAATATGAAAGGGGCACAGGTACAGAAGTGCCGTCACCCAGGATTATTCAATCCGGACAGAAACACAGACAGAGTTGTCAGAAGAGGCAATGTTTGATGTCGTTTGCCTGCCTTAAGCTCAATTCAGCTAAAACAATGAAGGCTTGAAGAATTCTGAGCACAGTGAATTACCATCTAGAATACAACTCATCATCTTGAGTGCATGACAAAAATTTCAGAAGCAGCTCATACTGAGGCTTTGAGCTCATGTTCTAATGTCCAACAATTATCAAGAACATACCTGAAAATTAAATATAACACACTGGAAACTTATACACCATATTTCAGCATAATTATTGCTAATTAATGATCATGAATCACAGGTAAAGACTGGGGCATGGTGGGACAGACATGGGACATAAAGGGATCTTGTAAGTATCTTTAAAATACCAGCAAATTTGTCATTCAATTCACTAATAAGTATTCTTAATATAAATGTGTTGATAACCAGACAACAGTACATGGGTTGCAAATCCCATTGTCCATACACTTTCTCTAACTGAACTGGGCTAAATGAAGCTCCTACTCATGCTCTGCTCATCTGAGAACAAAGAAACAAATGTAAGTAGTAATGTATGTAGTGACAGAAGTATTTCAACATCTTTATCTTTGTGTCAAGGGCTTAACTTGAGCTGAGATCCATGAAATCATCAAAAATGTAGCAAAAGGTTTTAGTGAACTCCTCTTCAGGTTCTGTGTCCTAAAGCAAACTGTTTCTTCTCTCCAAATCCCAGCAAATGCTGATAAACACAGGACATGTAAACTGGTGTGAAAGGGAGAACAGAGTTAACATTTCCTTTGTGTCCTGAGTAAAAGCATTAAAACTAACCTTTAGTAGCAACTTATTTTGCTGTGGTTTGGGGGTTTTGGGGGGTTGGGGTTTTTTTTTAAGCCTTCTTGCAAAACAAATAAAATTACAGAGCCAAAGAAACAGAATAAATGTCTCTCTACTTAGGAAAGATCAAATGGCTACATAGGAATAGCAGGGAAGGAGGCCTGAAGATGAGCACATTCTTACCCAATTAGTTTGTTTGCCATCTCCAGCAGTATTAGGTAGTCTTAATGAGGATCACCTCTTCCTATGAATTTTTCCATGCTTTCTTCCATCATTACTCTCTCACAAGCTACCACAAAACTGCTATTAAAAAAGTGGAAGGAGACAGTTGTAGACACAGCCTTTCAAGTCTCTAACCCTATTAGAGCTTGGTGCCTTTTCCATCCCACCACACTGACACCCATCTTCAAACAAAGCATGTCCCCTCCTTGATTTTTGCTGCGCACAGTTTTTGAGAGCTGATCACTTTGCACTGGCTGGTTTCTAGGCCAGGCACCCAGGGAAGCTGATGAACCTGGGACACCTGGGACCTGATAACCAAGGACATTAAGGCTCCTGTGGTCAAGATTTTTGCTTCTGTCACAACAAAACCCAATATTTTCCACACAAGAATAGCATTACTCAGTTCTGCAGTTCTCATGGCCATCCTCCAGCTTGAGGCACATCTGAATATCCCCACAGGGGTTTCACTCACTACCCCACAGAAAGGAGCAAATAAAAGGGCTGGGGATGAAACCAGACAAAATTGCTATTTGAAATAGTCGATGTGTCCCCAAATCTGTTTTCATTTGTGTTTGCTCCCCTGGATACGTTGCATTTTCAGAACAGTCAACATGATTGCTTAACACGTTGACACTAGTGCTATTCATAGCAAGCAAATCTCAGTAATTCCACTTTTTCTTTTGATCTATTTTTGCAGGTGTTCTGATGCTGACATGATTAGGTTGAGAGCATACTTCTTTGTCTGAAAGTAATTCTGAGGAGAGACCAAAAACCTTTATCAATGCAAGATCTGAAATACCATCAGTCTTTGGGACATAATTAAGGATTTTTTTCTAAGCTATTTAAGATTCTTATGACAGGTTATGACTAAACAGTACTAACCATTCTTTCACATCCAATTCAAACAACTTTTGTTATATGATCAGGGAGAAAGCCAACATGTTAGGCATCATATCATATTCAGGAAGACAGTTATGTTAACATAGCACAAAATCAGCTCTTCAATTATTCTTAATTATATCTAGGCTGCCCAGTTGGAAATAGCTGAAAGATACATTTAGACTACAGTAGGGGACATTTATTGTATGAATTATTTGCAAACTGTCAAACACCAGCATGGCTTTTACCTAGAATACATGTATCACCCTTACTCCATGTCTTCACTTTATTGGACATG
>JAWWES010000115.1:85536243-85592854 GCA_035583135.1 Lophotriccus pileatus
TGCATGAATATGGTGACAATATTTTAGACTTTCCTGGTTCTGGGCTAAAATAAGATCTGTGAAGAATTGGGGAAGCAGATAAAAGTAGATACAATGACATTGGGGTTTTTTTCCTTTCTCTTCATGGAAATCCAAGTATTCCTTATGAAAAAAATCTATACATTACTTCTCAATAGTTAATCACTTTCATGGGCTCTATATCCTCTGTGAAGACATATTCCATATATGACCTCCACAAAGCTCATTCTGTACATCATCTATACTTGCATACTCCTACACACACAGGATCACAGAATATTTGAGGTTGACAGGGATCTCTGTAGATGATCTAGTCCAACCAACTGCTCACAGCTGGGCCAGCTCTGACATCATATCAGGTTGCTCAGGGTTTTATCCAGTCAGTTTTGAAACCTCAAAGGATGGAGACTACACAAGCTTGCTGGGCAACTGCTCACTGCTTGACTATCCTTATGATGAAAAAGCTTTTCCTTATATACCATCTCAGTCTCTCAGTTTATGCCAAATACCTCTCATACTCCAACCAACACAATGCTCAGACAAGCCTCGTTCCATCTTCTGAATAAATTCCTTGTAGGTACTGGAAGGCCATTAACAGGTTCCCTCCAAAGCCCTCTCTTCTCTCTTCACTGGGCTAAGCAAGACCAGTTCCTTCAGCCTTTCCCAGGGCAAGTGTTCCAGATCCCTGACCATGCTGGTGAACTCTGCCAGTTCATCAGTATCCTTCCTGTACTTTGGGGTCCAAAATTATATGTACAGTATCAGGGAAGATGGAAAGGGAAAAGGTTCAAAAGATGCATTATTCTAGATGATGCCTAATGAATGCTGAATAGAGGATAATCCCCACTCTCAGTCTCATGGCTGCTGGGTGCTGTCCGCCTTCTTTGCTACCAAGGTACACTGCTGGCTTATATTCAGCTTGCTGCCTATTAGGATGTCCCTGAACTGCTGCCAGTTAGTCACTTTCCAGCCCACATTGTTATACTGCTTCCCAGATGCAGGATGCCCTACTGAATTTCACTGGGTTCCTGTCAATCTACTTCTCTTATTTATCAGGGTCAGTCTAGATCTGTCTTCAAGCGTGTTTACTGGTCCACCCAGTATGGCATTATCTGCAAATTTAACCAGAGTGCATTCTGTTGCCTTTTTCAGGTCACTGAAAAAGACATTAAACAGCAGAGACCATTATGGCACTGCACTTGCCACCAGCACCCAGGCAGAGCACGAACCATTAACTGCTACACTCAGAGCCTTAATATCCTACCAGGTTTTTACCCATCTTGTTGCTAGTCCATCCAGAGAGTAAAGCTGTAATCTGGACACAAGAATTTTGTGGGAGATTGTATAGAAATTTCTGATAATGCCCAAGTCAATGACACACTGCTGTCCCTTCCACAAAGCTAGTCATTTCATCATAGCAAGGCAACTTACCAAATCACCAATTTGCCCAGTAACTGTTCCAAAACAAACCAAGAAAACAAAAGCAATCCCACTTCTGACACCAAAAAATCTGTGATGGTTTGGACCTGGCTCCCTGCCAAATGCTCGAACTCAAAGTAACAACCCCCTCCCCCTCCCTTCTTCCTTTAGGGCAAAGGGAAAAAAAAATATAAAAATTGAAGAACCTGAAACCAATCAAATTATATAAAAATATATATAAACTATATAAAAAATATATATAAAAATATATATTTTTATATATATTACAGTCATATACAATTAAAATACTATATACACAGCAAAGGGATCCCAAACGCTCCCAAAGGGAAAGGGAAAAAAGGGACAAAAAGGGACAAAACCAGAACAGATATGCACAATCGAAATCAAGAACTAGCAAAATAAAGAACTAGCAAAACGAAATCTCACCATGTCCCTCAGAAAAAAACAAGGTCGGCAGACACGGCCGGCAGTCTCCAACCTCCCGCGTGGCAGAGCAGCGGTCACTGCAGGTCTCAGCCTCCAGATAAGCGAGACCAGCACAGGGACCCACTGCTCCTGAACCTCACCGGAAGAGAAGAGAGAGAGGTCTCTAATCTCCACCTTGTTTATACCCTGGTTTACGTAAAAACTGTATGGAATACTGGGAATATGGCCACTTCCTTGGTTACGAGCTGGTTACCAGGAAGGCCTAGACTAAAACCATCACATCAGGGTTGCTCTCAATCCGTTCTTCACCCAGCCTGTACTAGTGCTTGGGATTGACCTGACCCTTCTGTAGAACCTTGCACTTGACCTTGTTGAGCTTCATGAGTTTTACACAGGCCCACCTCTCAAGCCTGTCACAGTCTCCCTGGATGGCATCCCTCCCCTTCAGCATGTTGACCACACAGCATAGCTTGGTGTCCTTGGCAAACTTGTGAGAGTGCACTTGATCCCATTGCCCATGTCACCAACAAAATGTTACACAGGTCCAGTCACAATACCAGTTCCTGAGGAACATCACTTTGTCCCTGGTCTCCACTTGGACATTGAGCCATTGACCACAACTCTTTGAGTGTGCCCATGCAGCCAATTCCTTGTTCATCTAGTGATCCATCAGTCAAATCCATGTCTCTCAGTCTAGAGACAAGGATGTTGTGTGGCTACAGATAAAAAGTAATACCAGAGTACAAGTGCTTACAAAATGTACCATGTAACCATGGATATAAATGTTTTATGAGCTCCAGCAGGGCCTTAAAAACAGATGGCAAATTGGGTAGAAGACAAAATTATGCTTAAGGAAGGGGAAAGTGGGTCTTGAGCACTCAGGTCCTTGATCACCCAGCATGTGGAAAAAAAAATCAGAACAATTCCCCATCATATTCTCATGACTGATTAACTGGAAGCAAGGGAGAAAGAAAACATAAAGATTCCCCCCAAAGATTCCTTACTACTGGCTTTATGCAAAGTTAGCAGCCAGAAGCATTTTAGATATGTAATCAAACTCTAAAAAGAAGATCATTACACAGAAATGGAGCTTATACAGAGACCTCCCGCAGACTGCAGGATGTTATTTGGTAGCTTTGTAGCTTGTCAGATGCCCAAGCCCCTTGCTTAGCGCCAACCCACAGCATATCCTCAGGCCAAGAGATTCCCCAAGAAACACATCCTACTCTTTAAGTTGCTTTAGTTGATCACTGAAGCCTCTGGAGGCAGTTGCCTCATTCCCAGATTGCCAGTTTCTCTCCCATAGTTTACTAGCACACATCGCTCACTTCAATGAAGCTTTATTTTGCCATTTCAAAATTTGATTCAAGCTAGTTGACTTCTAAAATTTTATTTCACCCTAGTGAAACCTGCCACACAATATTAGACCATATAAGCTTCACAAAGAAGGTCAACACCATCCTGATCTGCATGAGGAGGAAGCACTGCCAGCAGATCTAGGAAGGTAGTCCTGCCCCTCTACTCAGACCTGGTGAGATCACATCTGGAATGCTGTGTCCAGTTCTGGGCTTCCCAGTACAAAAGAGACAAGGACCTACTGGAGCAGTTTCTGCACAGGACCACAAAGACAAGGGGAGGCTGAGAGAGCTGGAACTGTTCAGCCTGGAGAACAGAAGGCTCGGGGGCAACTCATTAATATGTATAAATATGTGATGGGAGGGTGCAAAGCAGGCAGAGCCATGCTCTTCTCTGTGGAAGCCAGTAAATGGGCAGGGGCCAAATGTCACAAATTGAAGTACAAGAAATTCTTTTTAAACATAAGAAGGAGTTCTGTCTTTGTTTAATCAAGAGGCTGATTGAACACAGGTTTCCTATAGAGACTGTGGAGCCTCCATGCTTGGAGATACTCAAAATCTGACTGAACATGGCCCTGAGTAATCTGCTTCCACTGATCCTGCTTGAGAAAGGGGGCTGCTCTAGACAATCTCCAGAGATTTCTTCCAATCTTAACTATTCTGTGAGTCTGTGTGCACTAGGGTGCCTTGTAGCTACGTGTTTCACAATATTTTGCACCACGCTAAGATTTTTCTCTTTATTTTTAACACATATGGTTCATTATTTCTTATAGAATCAGGCTACAAGTGCAGCAGTAGAGTACAATAACTCAAAACTGTTCATTCAGGAATATTGTTTCAGAAGCTGAACATGGTTGTATCTTCAGACGGTGCAGGAAATTCTTGTTTCAGTAGTATTTGTTCAGTGGTCCCGCATATATGGCTTATAGTTATGAAAACACACACAGGAAGCCCCAGAACACCAACAAAGTTTCCTGCTCAGTTGGTAAGGTACTTACTGTAACTCTCATTGTAGCCCCTACACTAAGCTCCTGTGAGGGAAGGAGGGAAAAGGGCCCAAATCCCTCATTAACAGCCAGCGGCATACTTACACCAGTTCTGCATCCTGAAGCCTGGTGTATTCCAGGGGAATAGGTCAGGAGACTAGCTTGCTGCTACTGTTGATAAAAGCATATCTTGCACCCAAACAGTAAACTGTCACATGCATTGTTTTCTGGTAAATGGTGGGATAACTGGTCTGTGCTTACTGGGTTGCGGCAGAATCTGGAGAAAGCGGAGACCAATTCAGAAGGCAGGGAGCCTCTGAGCTGAGCTAGCCTGCAGCCAGCACATTGTTTACAGTAGCAGCTGTTCACCTGCATTAATTCAAATTTTCACCTATAGTACCAGGAAAATTTAATCAAGAAGGGTGTTAAAAGCACTATCATTTTAAAGAAAAAAAGACTGTGTATTTTTAGGACCTAAGTTATGGCAACATCTGAGTTAACTCCACAGGTTGAACACCCTCTCCTCCGCATGTAGTGAGTGTTCCACAGTGTCTCTAGCTAAATGAGGTCTAAGTAAACCCAACTAAGCATGTCTGAAAATGGGTAATAAATCCAGACTTCTACAGAATTGACAACCATGTTTTTATGTTTATCAAAAATACCAGTGTCTTCCTTGCCACTGTCACCAACTTCAACCATTGGTAGCAGAAAGTGGAAACAACATGTAATTTATGGTTTTCAGTAAATATCGTTGTGACAAATTGTCAAAGGTAGAACCAACTTAGTTTTTGAAAGCTATTTGACAAATATAAAAGACTAACAACTTCCTTTTAATGAAATCCAAATTTAGCTTTAATAATTAGAATTTTTATAAAAAGAAAATTGTCCTCCAAAGCGAAGATTGGCACTAGTTCATGTTTGTCAAATTTGACAGCATGAAATCACAGAACAAATGACAGGATTCTGCAGCTGCTAAACACTGTCAAATACACTTTACAAGTTTTATTCTTATAAATTCATTATTAGGAAGCCCTCTTTTTGCAAGGAACTACCTCTCTTCACAATGTACAATTTAGACAAAAATGGTTCTAAAACACTCCCCACCACTGTTAAGATGGCTTGTGGTACTTTGAACATTTAAAAGCCCTGGTCTGTACGCAGCGTTGTACCAGACCCCTAAAGAGATGGCAAAAGTTTAGAAACAGATGCAACAGTTTAGGAGCAAGTTCCTACAGTTGTTTTGCATGTGCACCAACAGCCAAGGCACAAGCTAACCCAGCTGACTTTGTATGGAAGGAGATGACAGCAAACACAATCCACTAAGGCAGCTCAGTGGCTGACTGTGACCTTCTGCTGACAATGAACAGCTACTGAGGAGTAATGTTTTGAACCCACTCCAGCTACATGTATTGGATTTCATTTTTCCATGTAGAAAAAAAAAATATAAACCTGGGTAACAAATATTGTGTGGGGGGTGTCACATCAGTATGATGCAGGTTAAACTGCTGTACCTGTGTGGTTAGACATGCAAGGTAGCACATGCTTTCAAAAATTTAAATACAGTCCCAAATATTTTAATATACATATCAGGCACAAATCCTTTGAATAATTATACTGCAAATAAATTATAATTATTTTAGAATAGCAAAAAAAGTGCTATATGGATTTTTAAAAAAACCCAAACATTAAAGTTTCTCTTAGTTGTTTTTAAAGTGAATTCAAAATCAATGTGATGATAAAAATAAAGGTGCTTTGAGAAAAGCATATGATAAAACTTATTATTGAACTACTTTTTTGCTGCATGTTCCATCTGATTTGTTGAAAACCATTCACAATTGAATGATTCAAAAGTGAAAAATGTAACTACATTCAAGGTAACTCTGGTGCACTTGAGTGGTATTCTCGCCATTTTTTATAACAGCACATGTCAGCTGGACAGAGTAAACAAACGAGGCCTTCTCCTCACAGTCATTCTGCTCAAGACTGCCTTACGTAATCCACTTCTCTTGACTAGGGCTGCAGACACAACACAGTTTTTTGCAGACCTCATTACAGCAGTTTACTTCAGCATCGACTAACTATATTCATTTCTGCCTCCAGACATCATTGTGGATCATATGACTGCTCCTGGTCTCGCTCAATTGAAAAACACCAGTGCTGCTTTAGATCAGTTCATGCTGGAAATGACTGCAATCACCCAGCTCGTCTACTCCCAAGCTCCACCAAAAT
Source organism: Lophotriccus pileatus (assembly GCA_035583135.1). Taxonomy (NCBI): domain Eukaryota; kingdom Metazoa; phylum Chordata; class Aves; order Passeriformes; family Tyrannidae; genus Lophotriccus; species Lophotriccus pileatus. The sequence continues at coordinate 85,542,698 of JAWWES010000115.1, forward strand.
TCTCACAGTAAACATCCCTCCCTCTATGTCTTGGCAAGGCAATGTAGTTTGGTGTCCTGAAAAAAACTTGGACAGGTCATTCTTATACCCTGTGACACTCTGGTCAGAGCAATAGAGCAGGTAAAACACTATTTCTATATGGTTTAGACACGGAGAATTCATTCGTGACACTAACAGGGAAGGCACGTTGTTCTTACGGAAGTTATAAAAAATGGAAAAATATAAAATGTAGAAGAACTGTTAAATCAAAAGCTCAAGTTTTGTGATTTAAACAGAATTCATATATGGCAAATGGAAGAAATCTTAGCATAGTCACAAGAATCAAAGATCACATAAATCACATAATCAAAGGCTCTTGGTCTCTATCAGGTAAGAAAGGATGAATACTGATTCAGTTCCAAAGGAAAATATTAATTTTTTTATCAGTAATGTAAAAACTTTTTTCACTAGAAAACACTTGTGTATCATAATTACTATGTTTTATTTATTTTTATGTGGATGAATATATCTGTTTCTTTTATAAAATCATCTTTTCCCATGAAAGATGAGCCTATTTTCTGTGTATGATCAAGCTTGTTTCCTGACCTCTGCATATTGAAAGCATGGATTATTTATGACTACTTTAAATCATCTTATCTCCAGCACAATTAAAGCTACATTTGGTCTACAGCAGCTATACATTTTTTTCTTATATTTGGTTGCATCTATTCCTAATACCATCTTATATTAAAACCTATTGACTAAAATTATCTACAGTACTTTTTGGAGTTCCAAAATACTCTAGTTACTGAAGAAAACACCTAGCACTTACATACAACTTCATCATTAGGCCTTACAGAGGATTTTGCAGGAAATCAATGCCTTGTCCACACTACACTTACTGGAACTAGAGCTATAGCAAAAAGAAAAAATATTTTCCAGATCACCCAGTAAGACACTGGAGAATCTTGTGAATTCCTAATCCCAGGTCTGTTAGTTTGAGGCATGGGTTTACCTTGAGCGCTTATTGACAGTTCATGTTTCTTTTCATTATAACATCACATCCAACTCCAGGCAGCCTTTGCCAGCTCTGTATCCACAGCCCTGACTGCAAATGTGAATGCTTCCCTGAGGGTTATTTTTATGTTTTCTTTAAGTGTTCATTAACACAGATTTTGGAGCAAGATCCCTCCTGTGCTATAACTCTCATGCACAGGACAGGCATCCAGGAACTGCTTCTAGCTTCCTGATCCTGAGAAAAAGGAATTAGCTCTGACACATAGCTGCTGGCAAGCAGCTCCACGTTGCGCAGTGACACAAGGAATGAGGTTCATCTTGCCTATCTTCACACACACCTGCCAAAAAAAATGGTACCACTAGCTGAGTTACTCCTTCCAGGCTCCTCTAGTAGTCAGCATAGTGAAATATAGACTGTAGGATGAGATGAACAGTACCCTACCAGTACCCATTCCTCTGCAATGACTGCTAAAGAAAACTTCGGACTACAAACTTGTTTGAAGATTTTAGGTACAGACATGCACTTATATTTGTTAAGCTGGATCCCATCAATGGTTTCTAAGTGAGCACATACTAGCACAGCTTTGGATTTGGGTGTAGCATAAACAACATACCAAGAATATTTGTGGCCAGATTTTCTTCTTTTATCGTGTCTGAACAGCCAGAGGATTGCAGTATACACATAGGAGAGCTTGATCTTCAACATTACCTATGTAACAGTGACCATCTAATTCCTCTCAGCACAGTAAGGTTTAAGTAAGACAACCAGCATTGTACCAGCCTGAAAAAGACACTCTCCCTTTGACACTTCACTTCTAAGATAAACTTTCAAAGGTATCACTCAGTTTTTCAGCCCGCGACCAGGATTTACTCTCCTATCAATCTGGCTGGGAAATAAAAATCCCTGGATCAAATAAACTCTTAGACAGAAAGTTTTCGACTTTCCTTTAAATAACACGACAAGAAGCCTGATCAACAAACAGCTCCCAAGCTGACCATCAAGAGTTCATCTATGAATTCAGATGAGAGAAAGACTGAGAAAACCCAAAACTCTCATTTAACTGGTTATTCACTGGGATGGTAAATTCTCAGTGGTTTCTTCCTTTCCTACTGTCTACATTGAACCAAATCATCATGCAAACCATAATCTTCTGCCTTGGGGCAGTGAAGACCTATATTCATGACATCTTCGTAGTCACTGGGACCACAGGGTGCCTACCCTGGATGGAGGTGAGGAAAAAGGTACTTGGTAGCAGGATACTGCAGCAAAGCAGGCAGAAACTGAAAGCCCATCAGTTAGAGACAACTGGAAGCAGCGTGGAAGCAGCGCTGGCACCCCAGGGGAAACGAGCATCTTTCCCACCTTCCATCAGGGACCGTGGAGGAAATAGTCCCATGCCCCACTCAGGGAACACACCCATGTGTAAGAGAGGGGAGGAGAAGTTTGACCCTATTTTCTTCCCTTCTCGCCTGGTCCTAATTCTCTCAACAAACACACCAAGTTCCCTTTGACTTCCGCCACTCCTGTTCTTGTGAGACAGAAGCACAATTTGCCTTTAGCTTCAGCACCCTATTTTTAAAATCAGTACTGCTTTACTGATTTTTTCAGGTCAAGCCAAGCTGCCCACGAGTCTGTTGATGCTCCATATGCTGCTGAAAGCTGGAGAGGAAGAAGGGCAAGTGAACACTGGCAGAGATCAAGCAGAAGGAGTTGGTATTTCAATGCCATGGCATGTGACTGAAGGTGGAAGGCATTCCCAGTCCGCGCTTCCCTTGAGGAAAGTTTCTCCCTTTAAAGATCTTTACACATAAATCCTTAGTGACTATATCATACTCTAAACATAAATGCTGGACACTGGAGGACTGGGCCATGTTTTTCACATACAAAATAGGCAACTCCATTCACCAAAAATGTAAATACATAGCACACTGGAGTCCACCTCCGTTTATTCTTCACGTGTACATGGCATGAGAGAGGGGATGTATGGATTCCTAATGCTGTGAACTGAAGTCACTGCCACCGTCACTAGCTGGTTAGATCTGAAAAGGAAAAGGCTGTTTTTTCAGTTGGCTGCAATTGGAATCTCATGAGAACAGCTGCTGTCATTTGAGTTCAGGCCAAGATGGCAACATTTGAGAAAAACAACCGATCTTGTGAATTTCCCACCACTTGGAACTGAAATTTAGAGATGCCAGCATCAGATATTTTGTAAGTATAGAGCTGAAATTCAGACAGGAAACTGAACCTACTGAAGTAGCTATCCAGTCATTTCCTGTGTCATCCTCTCACCCACATCTCATTTCCAGGGTCTTTAAAGGTCCAAGACCACCAGAAAGGCCCACAGTTGGAAGCGGTGGCCAACAACCACCACTGACTGTTGGCTACCATTTCCAACTGTGGAGCTTTCTGGAGATCACAAGGAATCTTACACTTCAAAAGGAAAACTCCAGCTGGCAGAGGTAGCTTTCTCATAGAGCAGTTGAAATAAGGACTTTAAGTCTCACAAGTTACATACACCATCATCGCCTCTGCTTTGAGGACATATCTCCAGGTCTCCCTTTTCTAATTCTAACATACAGAAATGCAATTAAAATGAACTCTACTAAAATAAATTATTATCCTACGTCTCCAGCTTTCTAAGGCTGACAGTGAAGCACACGAGACAGATGTTAATCGTGCCACTTAACGCATGACTGGGTGGATATTGTGGAAATGTGGGTGGTTTAAAACTAGATATAATACCAACCTACAGCTGCAGAATTAACTGAACTCTGCTACTGCTTTAACAGCAGATTTATTATTTATGGGGACTTACTCATACAACAGAAAGATCCTTTTAAAATGGTCTCATACCTAAAAAGCATTAACCAAGCACTCAAACCACTACTGAAGAGTCATAAAACAAGTTTTAAGAGGTAGTACTTGGTAATGGTAAAAACAAAAAATTGTATTTGTTACACCTGATACAGCCTCTCTAAGGTTTGAATGTATTCCTCTATTTTTGCTCATTGCAAACCCTCACCAAAATATCAAAACTCTCATTTAAAACCTTTTGTTACTGAAAATTATTCACATTGAAAGATCTGAAAGTAATTTTCGCTTCAAACAAAGCTTTCAAAATACTAATTATCTTAAATTTGAGTTATGTGAATGATTAGGATGCACGACATACTTCTGCTTCCTCACTGAATGAAAGTAAGTCTGTAAGGCATGGCTGCAGTGCAAAAAACTGTGATAAATTCACATTAAATAACTGCATCAAACATTTGTAAGCATTTCTTTAAATATGCATTTCTTTAAATATGCAGACTGTCCAAAGAATCCTGTAAATAGAGGTGCATACAAAGCAAAAATAAAATGTTTATAAATACAATGAAAATTTAATTTGATTTTAAATGGTGATGAAAATGTGTTGAAGATGTTTCACTCTTTTTCTAGAGCACTCAGCAGATGTTCAGTGAAGAAATGCATTTGAAATAGGTAAGAATGTAACACTTTTTCAGTATTCCAAGTGCAAAACTGCAAAAGGGTTATGAGCTACATAAATATTCCTTCTGTAAATGCTATCCCACATTCTGTACCTACAGATGCTAACATTTACTTTAAAGGAATAGTTAGCCTAAAAGTTAAAAGCAGCCATAAAATTCTGCATTTGGAATACAGACAGCATTCTGTGGGTAATAGTGTCCCCACATCACTCAGCTGGGGACAGAGCACAGTGCTACTAATGCCAAGATCATGGCTTTGATCCCCATAAATGCCATTCACTTAAGAGTTGGACTCGATGATCCTTGTGGGTCCCTTCCAACTCAGAATACTCTGTGACTGTGACGTCAAAATTTAAGTGATTCAAATGCTGATTTCAAGTTCTTTCTTGGTTATATTTTGTGTACTTGCAAAAACTGTCAGAAGACTGTGATTTGACCTCAACGAGTCAGGATATTCCGTTTAACATCCTATGGAATAAACGGCAATAGCAGAGTAAAACTAAATTTTAAATTTCAAATTATATTATAGCATAAAAGCTTACTTCAGAACTGTCACACTGTGCCTGAAACCTAATAATTTCAGACACAGTGGTAGGTAAAACCTTATTTCCTTTCATTTAAGTAAAGTCATTAATATTTCTGTGATAACTACAGTACATCAAAACTGAATGCATTAATCTGATCAGTCTCCTGACATGCTTTTAACTTTTCAATTGCTTTCTTAAAAAAATGGCCAATGTAAATTGCATTATAACAGTCTATATGTATTTTGATTTTATTGTTTTATCAATGAATTCAAAATTTAAAAGAGGATATCTAGGTTTAAAGTATTAATATATGAAAGAATCGTCACAATCACTAGCAATTAAATAGGCATGAACAATAACACTGAAATATTTCCTTAAAGGAGTCTGGTTTTAGTAAAAAGCTATGATATTTGACACTATGATTGGTTTGGTGGAATGTTTTTGCATTTGTTGTCCAAGTGTCAAGTGACTTTCTGTCCAGTAATTTTATACAGAGTTCTGCAGTGAGCACTTTTGTCAGTAAGAGTCTCTGTTTCAGACAAAGTATTCTCAAGTAAGCGTTGAAAATTAAGAGATTAAGGTAATGTATGAAATTTCAGGGAAACTCTTTCTGCAATTTGTGTGATCAAAATTCCACTCAAATCAGCTGGAGCTTTTGTCGACATCACAAGCAGGACAGATCATGTAACAGATGCTTGAGGTTTAGATATTCTTTTGCTCAATTTAACACAATTGCAGGTGTGGACAAAAAATCTACAGAAAATGGTATAAATTTTTTTTCCTAGACTGATTAGAAATATGTAAGTGATTTACATGGTTTGGTTCATTGACCTGCATCATAACCCATCAACACTAACTGCATTGGTAATGAATTACATTCACAATCTTTTCATTTAATTCAATGATCTGTAGAAACAGATTCTGTGACTGAACGCAGGAAAGTGCTTTAAAAATATTATTTAGCAATAATTTTGAATCCAATATTATTCATCACCATATAAACTAAGTTAATACTGCCCTTTTTCTCCTGAATGGGCTGAAACTCATTGCCATTGGCCTATCATCTTACAGAATATCTAAAGAATCATGATTTCATAAGTTTTATCAAATGTGAAGGCAGAAAAATATCTCTCAATCCAATTATATGTTTTTATTGCTACTAACAAAGTCACTAAGTTTACTGTCTTGGGGGGGTTGCTTTCTTTTTTAATTGGGCTGAAATAAAGTGGGAGCAAAGCAAGGAGGTTCACTGAATAATTAAGTTACTTACATTTAACACGTATTTACATTACTCATCAGTAAATAACCTGGTGGTCACAGGGGTTTGTATTCATTATTTAGAAGCCAAAAGCATGCTGCCACTGCACACTAAAACAAAGGGTAAAATTTCACTGCAGTCACTGGTTTCTAGCACTTGCCAAGCATGAGCCAGTGCACAGAAACTGACCCTTACCAAGCAGCTGAATGGTTGTTCCTAGGAGGAAATTCAAAGCCCTTCAGACTTTTGAATTTTTTAGACAATTTGTTCACGGCTTTGAACCCATACCCAGAATGACATCACAATCATGAAGCTCACCAGAAGCACTTTGCTTATGCTTCTTACAAAGCAAGGAAGGCCTCATAGGATCATAGGATCATTTGGGTTGGAAAAGACCTCAAAGAGGTCATCAAGTCCAGCTGTTAAGCCAGCACTGTCAAGTCCACCACTAAACCATGATGCAATGTACCACATCTGCATACATCATACAGCACCATCCTCCATACAGGGCACTGCAATGAAGAGCAGGGGACCAAAAACTGAACAGGGAAGCAGCTGGAGTTCGATGTAATTGAGCCAGTTCTTTATTAGTCACTCCTATCAGTCACTTCACAACTCCACAGTTTTAAAACTCAGGATTACTGACAACAGCCAGGGCCAACATGCATGAGATGCTGAGATGCCACTCTACACGTAGTCCAGCTTGACTTGCATGGCCTAAGTGGCTTAACTGTTGGGGTATGCTTTTGCAAATACAAACACAAAACAGGCAGACTGCTTTTTCCCTCCTTACTTATGACAGCAAATTTAGTACTTAAATGTTAGTAAATATCTTAATTTTATTGCCATTTGAATCAAGAGTCAAAAAGATTATCTATTTAATCCTATTTCCCATCAGTGAAGCTAAATGGATAGGTTTATTTATGACACTTTCTTTTAATGTAACTAAGGTACTGGGGTACCAAAGTAGGCCTTCCTTTAAAAAGAACAGGTTTTCAAACAGTGACAACCTTGAAAATTCTCTAAGGTGTTTCATCTAACAACTATCATATTTCAATGGCAGTTTTTAAAACAAGGCCACCATGCTAAATAGGCAGAATTTTTTTCAATATTGATGAAAAACTATCATATTCTGGTCTGGAAAGTGCTAAAGGAATGTGAGGAAACATTAAAATTAATTATCTTGAACAGATACTGAAAATGGGTACTGAAAATGTGTTCATGAACCACATGAAAATTAAACCTACCATGCTAAAAAAAGGGGCATGTTTCAACTGGGAACAAACACAGGAACATCATATTTCAAATACCCAATGATAAAGAGCAAAAACAGGTAACATACAATGTCAGTATGCTACTGAATTGCATTTACAGTAGGCAAATAACAGGTAGACTGAAAAATATGAGCAAAGGATTATTCATCCTGACTTATGTCCCTCTTTATTTTAAACCAGTGTTCTTCAACTCACTGATCAATGACATACTAGTATGGTACAGCAGTTTCAAACACATAGCTGATAAAGAGATGAACAGTTAGGTTAAGACATTACAAAACTTTTTAACACTATGTATCTTCTAATTTTAAGCAAACACACATTTTGTCCTTACACCTAACTCCCACTTACCAGATTTTCTATACTGAGAGAGGTGCTATTGGCTGCAGAGAATTCAGCATCAAAGAGCATCTGAAAAATAGTCTCATTTGGCAGAGAATGGCATATTCTCAAGTACAGGTTTGCAAAATGGGAACTTCCTGGGTAGTGACTCTATATGACTACAGGACAAACCTCCTTGCTGACTCTGCACTTTCAAAAGCATTCAGATTTTGTATGAGTCTCATTCGTTGTGCAGTTGAATATGTGTGTTTCAGAGAATATGGGAAAACTACAGTTTATTTGTGCTGGTGGGTTTTCTTGTATCCAGATCAATCTTCCTCAGGTAAAAACCATAAAGCTTCTGGATATTAAAGGTTATCTCCTTCCACTCTTTGTAGAGCTCAGAGACAATGAGTGGTTGAAAGGAGAAAGAACACAACTCCATCCACTGCTCTCCTAAGACAGATGACATCAAACACAAGGAACAAACTTCTGCCAGCTTTAGAATGAGCAACTAAAGGAAGGAAAAGTTTCTTCAAACAGAAGCAAAAAAAACCCCAAAAGTCAAAATCTGACAGATCTTATTGATTTTAACATTTTAGACAAAGCTGTGGGTACCCTGGATGCTGGGTGCTCTAGTGTTGTGCAGTCACAAAAGCACAGCCCCTGACAGCTGATTATCCAAGTACAGGGAACACCACAACACACGGACACTGACAGATGGGAGAGCAGAAGGAATGAATGAGTCAGTATTGGTCCATGTGTCAAAAGAGCTGGCACATGAAATTCCAGGTATAAATCCAGGTCCAGCAGGGGACAGTCATATAATAAGAACAAAACTTACAACTGGTTGTAGAAGGGTGATTAAAACACTCAGTAGCCTGGGCATCCAATGTTTCATTATGATCTACACAGTACATGGGACTTAACCCAGGCCTCACTCATTCCATGCTTTTGAAGGAAATTATTATCAAAGATGGAGGTAAATTTAAGAAAATTGAAAAGAAAGAATTTAAGAATTTAAGAAAATACAAGTCACCCCTTCTAAACAGAGGGAGGCACAGTTGATCTTCATTTCAATAAATCTTTTGCTATAGAGTCAAGTGGGAAATTATTGGTTAAACCAAAGAAGGTTTCTTCAGCAACCAAGCTGAAAAAAAGGTAGGAAAGCATTTATCTGAGAGGGGTACTGCCAGCCAAAAGGAAGATGACTAATCAAGTTTTACAGAACTGGGATTAGGATTGCCTGTATTTATCATTTATCTCAATAGCATTTGCAGAATAAGTCTAATTGTGATAAAGAAATTTTCTCGCAATACAAATTCTTGAGGCAAGGACAATTAAGGGAAAGATTGAACTGTACACAAAGTCAAATGACCTTGAGTAGCACAATAAGATTACACTCAGTAGTACAAAATGTAATGTCGGGCAGCTACAGATTAATAGCATCTATTACAAACTACGAGTTCATTACCTGGAAACAAGTGAGGAAAGAGAGAGAGACCAACCAGCACGAGTCTGCTCGTTCATCACAGCATGGCTCTGAACAACAAATGCAGCCCCAGATTATGGTAAATATAGTGCATTACTGATAGAGATGCAAGAACTCTACCACTGTGAAAGCTCTCTCAAAACCTCATCTGTACTGAGAACTGCTGTGGAAAACCCAGTGAAATCCTAACAATGTACTCAGCTTTATATGTTAGGTTTTTGTAAAACGTTATAGAAACAGGCAGCAAATGATGTCCTACAAAATTTTATTGGACCTCTTGTTAAAGCTTTTTGGCAATGTTGCATATATTGTTACCTTGAATAATTCATATGTTGTATGTATCCTAATTATGTATGTATTAAAGTTCCACCTAAAGGCCTTCTAAACTCTCATTAATGCAAGATGTATTAAACAAAGACAGGAAATTAATTACTGAGAGAGCAGGAAACAGTGGCCTGTGATGTTTTGCTGTAGAAGCAGTACGGAAAGGTCCCCCTTACTTTGTTATGTCCACATGTCAATAAAAAGTAATAATCAGTAATTAGCAATATATACTTGGTCAGCCCTTAAGAATTCAAGGATTTATGGGCTTGAAAAATGTAATGAAAAAAATATATCAGGTAAATGTATAAGGGCAGAATATAAAACTAGAATGAAAAGGAATGAAAGGCACCACTGGAATGACCAGAAGAAACGCATAACAGGAATAACTTCCCTACCACCCCAAGAGCCTCCCCAACTGCAGCAATTATTTCAGCCTAGCTCAGATGACGAGCCTGTCTGTAAGTTGCACATCATGGTAGCCACCCACTGACAACTCTTGAGTTTTAAGAATAAATTAGGGCTATGGCCAACCTCCTTCTCCATTTGTGGGAAGATTAGAGGAAAGGAAAACCTCTTGGAACATTCTGCTATGTAAAAACGCTACCAGTATGACCTGGAAATGAAGTCTTCCTTGAGCAAAGCAGACCAGAAGAGTAATTTAGTCACCCAAACAAACCTTGCAAGACTGTAACAGTCTGCTTTAATTACATGAGGGTAAAATGCACAGAACAGCAGAGCTGAACAGTAAACAATACATATACAATTGCTAGAAAATAAATTCAGCCTGAAATTTATAAAATCTAATTAACAGGGCAGAACTGAGGATTGATCTCTTCTAGGCAGCACCAGGAGGCCTTGTGACAGAGATCTGAATAGTTAGATGTATGTGTACAAGAAGCATCACTCAACACATCTGAAAATACTGAGCCCTCCTATGCAGCTGAACACTGGAAAATGTAATTTTTAACCAGTTTCTAAAAGCACCCTGTGAATATCAAAAAAAAAAAAAAAATTACAGAGTTACCAGAATAGCCAGCCTCTTATATTTTACTCTTCCACAAATACATAAGCAGCCAGAAGTACACTGGGAACATCAATGAAGACACCAAATATTTAGATTGAGCTTTTCAGGTCAGGTAATAAACACTGCACAGAAGATCTGAATCAGGCTCTAGCATGCAAGAGGAGGAGGACAGACAGAGTATGGGAAACACCAACAGAATTATATGGTTACTCAATTTAGATATAAATATTATCCTTCTGATTCAGATGTGTGATCATCTTTTCATCGCTGATCCTTTAAAGTGCAAGCACACATAAAATCGTGAGCAGATATTTTTATCAGTTATGTGAACTATTTTCTACTGTCATAATACTTGAATTATAAGAGAAGCTGCTACTAAATGCAATTTTATCACATAAAAGCAGAATGCTGAAGTAGTTCAAATTATGACCCACGACTATACAAAAGTAAGAATTTTAAATCCAGGAATCATTATTTGACAAGTATCTTTCAGAACAAATTTAATTTATGTGTGTCTGTATGTATGTACACATATGTATGGTTCTCCTTCAGATAAAGACTTGAAAGACCAGCAAGTAGTTCAGCTTCTATACAGTGGGAGCTAATCTAGGAAGATACTGTCATATAAAGAAGTCTTTCCTCAAACTAGCACAGACGGAAGTGGGCAGCATCCACATTGACCATCTGATGTTTAGTGCAGTGGTTCTCACCTGGGAGAGGCACAACAGCTTTACAGGGACTGGAGGAACTCCAGTCCTGCTTTTGTAGGCAGTTGTTGACACATTGATTTGAGCCACTTAGTTCTGCAAGCCAGCACACAGCTCTCCAGAGCAGCTCCCACATAAGGCTGCTGTTCTGGATCTGCCTGCCTTTGGCTGAAAGATAAGTTGAAAAGCCAGAATTAGCCTGCTGCTCACTAGTGATGATTCTGACCCAATCACTTGAGCACAAATCAGTGTGCTGACAAAACACAAGCAGCTGGGGGAAATTCAGTGCAGTAGCCAGTTCTCAGCTACCTCCACTGTTACAGTAATTTAACCTACAGCATGATGTTGAACTGATCTAGCCAGATCAAAAGCCAGTGAAGGCACCACTTTAACTGAACTCTGCCCCTGATTCATAAAGATACATTGGGTACTTCAAATAGATTTCATAACAGTACCATAACACAGCCACTGCTCTTTTCTGAGGTTTTTTTAATTCTGCTTTTTTGCCAGGGAGAGGATGGAAATGCTATTTTTTTCTGGAAGTGGGAAAGCGTTGAATCCAGTGATTGTCCATCATCCTATGTCACTGTTAGGCTACAGTCAGTCCACATCTTACTTATCATTGACCGAAATCTTGCACATGTGCCTTCAAAACTGTTCCATTTCAAAAGGACCAACAAAGCGTTGTGCCTTCTAAACCTAGTGTTACCTGGCAGAGAAGGACTTTCCGGGAATTAGGATCTGTGATCTTTGAATTTTACAGAGAAGAATCTGGAGACATTGCTTTTGATACGCTGTGGCTTCATTCGTGCATGAAAATCAGCTGTGATTTACACAGCTACCCAGAAGACATCTCCAGGGTCTGGATCTTGAGTAAGTTCTAGTTTGCATCTGGAATCTCCAGAGAAGAAGATGAGACCCCTGTGTTGTGTTACCTCTTTCAGATTATCTATGTACATTGACTACACAGGAACTGGTGTGCTGGAATCTACTTGCTGCATCATGCTCCTCAGGCCAGGTGCCTAGAGTTAGGGGGTGCAAAAGCTCCATTTCTACCAAAAGCCATCTTTCTGGACGTAGTTTAACTATAGACCTAAGCCAAACAAGTTTAATCCTCCTTTATAAGATCAAATAGATGTTCCCGAGTTTCATTTGTGTCAATCAACCATGCATATCTATGCATACAAAACAGAAGATGAAAAGAAACTGTAAATGCTATGTTATGTGGCTATCATTATTTGTCTTGTTTCATTGGCCACTTCTACTTTAAATATTGTTTACCTCTTTGTGGGAAGATGCCATATATTTCACCAGTGTTTTCAGCTGAGGGGACCCCAAACAGATGTTTAGTGGCACCTGCACCCCTGTGAACACAACTCACTGCTGAGCCCACCCTGGCTCACACCCCGCACGCTCTTGCTGATGATATATTGAAAAGCAAACATAGGAAGACAGATTTCCTTTCTGCAAGTAGCAATGCAAGATCTTCACATATTCACTTACTGCAGACTCCTCAGGCTGACTGAAGACAATCTGAGGGAGATAGAGAGAAGAAACTACCTTAGATGTAGCACAAATTGCTCACAGCTCCCTACAGCACCTGTAAAGCATCTGCTTGTCTCCCTAAGAGCAGAGGACACACAGTTTCCACAGGTGACTAAACAAACAGGGACATCATTTAAGCCACCTTTCAGCCACTAAACTGATGTGCTCACAAAGTTTTGAAAACTTATATATTGCTGATGCATATTGAGAAATGTACATACAGGAGAAACATGAACATGCTAATTCAGCTTACACATTTCTTGATTTCTGAGTTCTCACACACGGAAACCTAAAGTTGTCTCTAGTTTTTTTCAAGAAATTTCTATGTGGAAAACCAGAGGTTTTTTCCTAGGACTGAACACTCACATAGTCTGACAAATAAACATATACACCCAAGCATACTGGTATGCACCAGAGCCACAAAGTGCCATGTACATCTCATATAGTTTTTGGAGTGCAGAATGCAGCCATCACATCACGGTTGTTACCCCAACCTCCTTTACTAGTCAAATGGGCACTTTCAGGCTATGAGTCATTTTGTCTTAGCATAAAAGTAAAAAAGAAAAAAAAATAGGTTCTTCAAGGGTGTGATTCATCTGTCCTGCTTCTCTCCATTCCCCACACAGGGAGCCTTGGGTGACTAACTCAGACGTAGATGTCTACATTTTGCCATATGAATCCCACTCACAGTCTGTAATTTCCCAAGCATATCATACAAGATCATGAGATTTCAAAACCAAAGAAGGGAGGTAATGGAGACAATTTCCCTACCCTACTCCGACCCGTGCCAAGTTAATTATATATGTTGCTCTTATACTCTATGTGGTCGCTAGAAAGATCTGACAACATACCTTGATTTGTAAGACTATCAAAATATTTTCCAAGTACTACTTTTTTTCTGATACTCAATCTGAATGAGATTATTACACAGCCAAGTAAAAGCTCACAATGAAGATCACACTTTCAGGGAAAGAAGGAGAGTTAGATGAAATTATAATTCAATTGACTAGATGAAAATTTGTTCAAGGGAAAGAAATCTGCATGTCATAAGGTCTGGGCATCTCAGAGGACAACCTAGATTCAGGCAATCTGAAAAGAGAAAGAGGGTTAATCTGTATTCTAATAAACAACCAGAGCTAATAAAATTTTCCTAAGTTGATTAATAGAAACAAAGGAAGAAGCAGGGGTCCCTCTAACTGCTCTGAATATTAACTTGAAAACTGTAGTCTCAAGATGACCCTCAGGATTGCTACCCTGGAGGCAGCAAAAGGGTAAGAGAAAGAGGACCCACTGTTTTCTTCACTCGGGGAGACCCAGAAATAGGAGGAAGAAATAGCACAAGGTAATGTCTGAGGAAAGAAGGAATAGGAAGCATTTCAGAAGTTGGGAATCATCAGATTTTTTTACTTAAATCAGGGAAGAGAAATTTCTAACCCTACCACACAGAACATGCTCCCTCTAGAAGTCAAGGCAATGTTCACTTGAGCAGCCTCAGCTATGAGAAATTAAATCTTTCTCCTCATTTGCCTCTTTTGACTTTGATGCTTTTCTCTTGCAGTTTCCACTTTTCTGAGCAAAAGCACAACTAGTTGCTTTTCTGAAATATTTACTGCTGTTTCTCAGTGTACAAAGCCAAACCAGATGACAGACATGGGACATACTACTTTCTCAGAGGCGGAAAAAAACAAATAAAACAGTTCTGCACACAGAAATCTTTGAAGTACTTAAAAACAAAGACAAATCTCAGGATCCCAAGCAAGGGGACGCCTTCCTCAATAACCTGCAAGCTTTTGTTTGAGGAAAGGTGTCAGACGAAAGGAGAGATCCCTATTAGTGAGTATTTTCAGTGTTCCCCTGAGAAGAGGCAGACAAAAAAAATTACAGTTCCTGACTTTGGAAAAACTCCTGTCACAAAGAGTTAATGGTATTACCGCACTGTGTGAGATATTAATACATTACCTACAAATATACCTTACAGAAATACTGGACTAACACTAATGTCCACTTACACAAATCTTATCTGGAATTTCTACACCTCTGGTTTTTTTTCCAGACATTTATTTGAGACGTTTTACTTTTTTTTTTCAGTTTTATCATTAATCGTACAAGATTTTCCAGAGACATTTCCATATTTCTTTCTTCACAATCAAGAGCAATGTAATCCTTCTATTAAAATACTTTGCCGACTCATTTCTTCCAGTACTCCTCCAATGCATTTAGGTCCCAAACCTGTAATGAGCACAGATGCAGGGGTCTGCCCACACACAGCAGGAAAAGGGCCATAATTCTGACTCATCTGGTAATTTATGCTTCTATACTGGTGTTACAATAATGTTAATATTGCATGAAAATATTTCTATAACACTTATAATATTTGTCAAAAAATAATATTCAGAACTTGTCAAATTGCCACCATGATTCTTTACATGAGCAGAATATCTCATCTTCCAGTAGGCAGCGCTGGCGAGGGCACACCAGAACACAGCAACCCAGCACATGTGCTTTGGTATTTCCACTGTTGGCAATGACCTGAGTCACCCACAGAGCTCAGAGGGGCAAGGAGAAAATATGCCATAACAAAAATATCCAACTCAGTTGCTGTGAAACCCTCCATGTTCCACAGTGTAAAATACCTTGCCTGCTGCAAACCGTATAGTTCTGTTAGCAATAGATCTTTGTTAAGGTCCAACACTGCTGTGTCTCGTTAGAGTGTACATTCCCATGTTAGTATCTCTCCTTAATAAATGTAAAAGATAACCAAGACTCTCAGAAAGTGCTTAACAAGTAGAAAAATCAAATTTACACTGGCTTATTTGTAGTAATAACAGGTCCAATGTAGAAGCAGGATAGGTTGCATATAGAATAGACATACAGAAGATTTACATTTTTATATATATATACTTCACCTCAGTTAGGATAAATTTAAAATTTGAGACCAGAATTTAAACTTCTGGATTGTATTCCTACTGTCTCATTTAGTCAATTAATTTGTCCCTCACTGATTTTTTTCTTTTTAAAATTTGAAGCATACATCACTGATGAAATATAAAACATAGGAAATTTGGCAATTTTTACTTGGATGCACATGGCCAATTTTATGCAAGTTTGCCACAGTTTGATTTCCTTTTGTTCAGAAAAAGCTATTTTGCCCTTCAATGCTTCCATTTCAAGTATCCATTCTTTTTTCATTTTGCATATCAGGAGTTACACAAATGCAGCTCCTAAAGTCTCAGTAAGCACTGATGGAATTGCTGAAATGCGTTTCTTTTTCTTCTATGTCAAGAACACATTAAAAAAAAAGACTCTCAGAGAAAAAAAAATCAAAATCACAGGATAGTTTGAAACTGTTGGTCAAACTAAAGGGAAAGAAGCAAATGCACAGGCAGTGGAAACAAGGACAAGTAGCCTGGGAAGAGTATAGAGATGATGTTCAGATGAGGAAGCCCAAGGCAAAGCAGGAACTGAACTTGTCAAGGGATGCAAAGAATAACACATAGTCCTTCTACAGTACGCTAACCAGAAAAGGAAGGTCAAAGAAAGTGTACCACCCAATAAACTGCTGGAAAACTGGTAACAATGGATGAGGAGAAGGTTGAAGTATTCAACAACCTTTTTGTCTCAGTATTCAATGGCAACCCCTCTTCCCATGCCTCTCAAGTAGATGGTCAGCAAAATGGGGATGGGGGAAGAAAAGTGCTTCCCACTGTAAGTAAAGATCAGGTTCATGACCACCTGAGCCACCTGAATGTACAGAAGTCTGTGGGACCAATTAGATGCATCCCAGAGTTCTGAGAGAATTGGATAATGTAGTTGCCAATCCACTCTCCAGGATATTTGAAAAGTCATGGCAGTCAGGTGAAGTACCAGGTGACTGGAAAAAGGGAAACATGGTACCCTGGGAATGACTGACCTGTCAGCCTCACTCTGTGCCTGGGAAAACCATGGAACAGACCCTCCTAGATGCAGTTCTTGAAATCTCCTCTTGGAAAGATCAATTCATTCAACTCTTCTAGATCCTTTCCAAGTTTCCCTGTTATGGGTCAAAATCACATAAGGCCTAACCCAAAGAAAAATATCTGCTGCTTGTTTTAGCTCCTACTAAATGATTAAAACCCCTGCTCTGATTCATTCCTTCCTGCATGAATTTAAAAAATAAAAAATAGACCAACACAATAACTTTTCCTAATGCTACCTGAGTTGTGGCCGTTGGATATGCAAACACTAACACTGTGATTATATTTTTATTCCTGGGGAGCTGTAGTGCAAGGAGAAATGGGAAGAGGGGTACCTACAGGTTCATCATTCCTCTAGCTAGAGGATGAGAAGTGGTGTCTGGAGTTTATTAGTTCTTCAATCACTCAAAGTCATTACTGCAATAAATTAAGATTGCTTGAAGGCACACGGAGCAATTTAACATATGTGAAATAAAGAAATTAACAAAATTGCACATGAAGAAACCATCATCTGATCCCTGGTTGCAATACTTCACACTTCCTTAGCATTTTTCATCCAAGGATCTCAAAGCACTCAGAGGCCAAAATCTTCTAAAGATTTTGCTCAGGGGTTACCACTTGCACAGATTTGTGCCTATCTCTCACTGAAGGCATCTTTGAGGCCTTTAGATGTCCACAGCTGTATTCACAACTAAGGCTTGAAAGTCTGAAAAGAGCAGATCTGCAGGCATGGGTTCATGCACAGCTGGAAGTCACACCAGAAGGCACACAGGACCCAAACTGGACAAGCAGGACATTCACATCACCACACCTCCAGGTATGCTTCCATAGGTCTTATGGCACTTGAGAGGAAAAGCACTTGAGAGCACAGTCTCTGCAGATGGCTGTATTTGAGACAACTGTTCTGGAAACAGCAGATACACCCACCTATTATGCTTCCCTCATCCATAAACACACATCTTTGGATTACTGTATCCTTTCTCATTTCCTGCAAAGAAGTTTATTCTTTTTCCTTCCACATTATACTGTAAGAAGATACAGTTCAAAGTTAAGGAAATAAACAAGAAAGACAAAGCACATTTGCTAGGACTGTTTGCCCACTAGTAAATCAAAATAGCAGTCTCCACCAGTGTGTGACACCTTATGGGGCTTCAGGAATGTAAAAGTCATGGTCTCATGAAGAGAAGCATTACTCCAAGGAACATCCTGTAGACAGGGAACTGACGGAAGAGGATTGAATTTTGCACACTTTTAACTACTAGTACTTCATTTCCAACACACAGTCCTTTGGTAAGAGGTGAAATCCTCAGGGCATGGCACTGCAGAAGACTCAGGACGGTGGCAGCTGAGGACAAATCTCTGTAGTTCCGACTGTCAATGCCACACCTGTAGAGTTGATCGCAACGTCTGAAACAGTCCAGAACTGCACAGGTACAATGTTGACATAAAGCTTTATTAACTCCCTTCACTTTTATATGCAAATTATCCTTTTGCATCACAGAATCTCATCTAATGACCTAAATTCACACACATTTCTGAACTGATTTATAACAAATACACTGGTGGGTGCACACACAAATACATATACATACATAAGCCTTACATAAAACACCTTTAAACATATCACAGAAAGGCTGCATAAACTACCAGTAAGGAGTGGTCAAGATCCTTGCCTGTGACATTTTGCTTCAAAAACAGTTTTTAGGATTCAAATTTGCAATCTTCACTGAAGAGTCTTAGCCATCAGGAATCCAGAGCATTTGGATATATTCTATCCCACAGCTTATGCTGCTGATATAAAAAACACTGAACTACTTAGTAACTCAGTGTATTAGAAATTACCAAATTGCCTTCCCAGCTCACTAGTTAAGACATATACTTAGAAATGAAAGTTAACTTAGTATGATCCACTTCTAAATCCAATAAGGATTTTTAAATACACAGAATTATTGCGGGGGGGGGGGGGGGCGGGTAGGTTTGGGGGGGAGATGTGTTCTTTGGCTTTGGTTGTGCATTTTTGGTGGTTTGTTGGGTTTTTTCCCAGAGGGGAAAAAAAGTTATAATTTTTTGATTAAGCACAATTTAAAATACACCATTTTTGGTCACTGTATATCCCTATTTTCTCTTTTTCCACTTCAAGACTACATCCAAAAAGAATAGTAATCAGCACACGCACAACAGTACTGACCAGAGAGTGTGTCTTACTCTTCCTAGTCTACATGGATTATGAAACACAATAGGGCAAACATTCCAAAGTCTTCAGCTTTCAGTTCTTTCAGAAGCCAACACAAATATGACTTCACAAGACTTTGGTTTGCTGGATGAGAGCACTGGCACTGAGTTCTTGAAAAAATGAAGGCAAAAAAAAAGACAGTCCTACTTATGTGTTTGCAAAGTACAGCAGGCTCCTGCAATTCAGTACAATGGTGGTTCCACCAGAGCTAAAGCACATGCTTAGCTACCTCATTACCATACCAGTATAAGCAGAGGCATTCAATATATTCAGCATTAAAGCTGTCTTTCAAAAACACCACATCTGCACCAAAGCCAGCAGAGAGAATACCTATTGATTTCAGTGGGGAAAGGATACCACCATGGGTGTCTATAGAGAGTATCACACTTATCACACTTTTCATATTTGTCATGATCTATTACAAGGCAAGCTTCCACCATTTATTCAGGCTTAGATTTTTCAGAGATACAGAAATACAGTTAACAAATGAAATTCATTAGAAAGTCTTTTAAAAGAAGCCTAAACAAGTATCACTTCTAATTAATGTGCTGCCTTTCCTTTCACAACAGCACATTCCAGGATGTTTTAAGTGATTCCAGTCTCCACCAATTTTCATTGAAGTGGAAGACTTGAGGTCTCAATATATGTTGAAAAGTACCTCAGAAGGAAAACATATATGTTGATAAGTACATTCAGCTCTGTCTGCAATCCATTCCTAAATCATAAAAAAACATACCGATAGCACAGTGATATTTTAGTTTAAGATAAAACTCTTAAACATCTTGATTTGAAAATTCTTATTCTGTCTTAACATAAAACAGTCATCACTTAAAGCTTAAAAAAAAAAAAAAAAGTAAAAAGAAAAAAGAGAGGAGCAGGGGGTTGTTAAGAAGATAAAAAAATACACTCTTCAAAACAGAATTATTTTTCTCTGTACACTTCCAACTAGCTTATATGCACCTATGCATATATTCGTCTAGGTATTTCATCCTTCTCAGAATTCCAACAAGTATCCTGGCTGCTAGAAAAATAGCAGAGAGGGTCACAGTAATATATCATTAAGTGTCTTCAGTGCAATGAGCATTTCGATAGACATAACTCTCCTTATCCTAACTATATTCCTTGGGAGGTATGTCTGGGAAGTGAATGTAGTCACTTCTGATGCCCCATCTGGGACTGTGCACCTTGGAGACTTCAAGGACACCTTTCCTTCCCAGGTCATGTCTAACTGATCATTGCATGTAAGCCTACATGAATATACAAGAATACTTCTAGAGCTTCTTCTCAATTCTCTGCTATCAGACAGGCATTGTTGGACTAATTCCACTAAATTATTAAAAAATACATTAGTAACAGGCATACTGCATTTATTTCAAAAGTGCAAAATTCAGGAATTAAAGCAAACAAGCAAACAAACAAACAGTCCAACTTCAAAGTTAAAAGAACAGATTTAAAAAAGCTCAGACCACCCTAGAAAATGGGAATGTTTGGCTATATTCAACCTCTCTTTCATAACAAGGAATATAAAGTGATTGAGAGAAACTGGAGCACTGAGTCTTAAATATCAATTCTCCAGCACAAACAAGTTCATGGGTCTGTTACCAGCTACAGGCTACTCTAACACACTCCAAGAAAAAAAAACACCACATTTTGGGTCCTGTTCTGATCACAGCTTGGCCAAACATAAAGATCTGATCTAAATAACTCTCATGTTATCCTGACATGACTTCTCAAAGATATTTCTAAGTGGTTTGGTTCTTTTGTCTTCATTAAAGATTGACCTACAAATTCCACATTTGTTTTGCTATAAACAAAATACTTTTCAGCATCTTTGGAAAGGGGATATTTTGGGGAATACAAGGACACAGCTGTTTCTTTTGCACACAGTTGAATCAGAATGATGCATGATGTTAAAACATGTACAGTGTTACAAACGGCTACTTGACTCAGCCAAATGTGAGGTGTTAAGGGAGGAAGGATGGGAGACTCAAGAACAACAGCTTTCTCAGGGTCTAATGGACTGGTTCTCAGAGGAGCTGGAACTACACAAACTCAGAAATTGTCAGAATCAGTGTGCTGAGGTTGTGGAGAAGAGAGGGCATGAAGTTGGAAGTGAAGTAAATTGAGAACAAGAGCGCAGAGAAAACATGTGATGAAAGATAAGGTTAGATGACAGATGGTAAGCAGGAGTGTAGCATGGCTTATATCTCTGCCAAAAACCACTAATAGTACAAGGCTTCTAGGTATAGAATCATATATATGTATTTTATATATGATATATATACACACATACATTCAGAAAAATGCATTATAACAGCTTTAAATGATACATAAAGATTTCCCCATTCGTCTCTTCCCTCAGCCATGTGTTACCAAGCTTCCACCTCAAACACATTCACTTGAAAACAGCAGCAGCAAGTGCCCTCCTTGCTATGCCCTCTGAGCTTATACAAAATGGACACTCCTATGCATATTTTCTGTGCTGGCCTAAAGGACAATTTGGTAGTGAATTAAAAATAGGAGGAAATTGCTGAACAAACAGTACTCTAAAATATTAAACAAATTGAGAAGGACTTTCGGAAGACTCCACCTAGTATGTCTTAAAATGCTGTATTTTTGTATAAATCTTCATGCTAAAATAGACCAATGTAAAAAAAAAAAAAAAATCTGGACAGAAGCTATTAAAAGGCCCAAACTGTTCCCATTTCCATAACATTCTTCATTCCCTCACTACCACATCATCCAGTCTTATCTCTGCTTCTAACGCTTTTTAAGAATGTATGCAAACAGTAATGGAACAAGTGACTAGGAGATTGCGAAATCCAATTTTCCTGTTCCTCGTAAAAATTTCCAATACACCAAAACACCTACCCATGCTATCTTACTCACTGCAAGAAAACCCATGTGTTAGCTGCTACAAAATGTATTTTAAAAGACAAACTCACACCTCTAAACACACTTACATATACATCACCATAGACTATCTAAGACTAAGAGATCAATAATTACAATCACACGGTTCTGCTCTATCACCACACTGTGCTTTAAAAAGAAAAACCCTTCAATTTCTGGTATTATCTAATGTTTTAGATATATTTCTAATTAAATCTCTGCACTTACTAAGCCATCAACAGATACCAAAGACTTCATTTTCACTGCAGAGTAAAACAAACAGGAAAGTGTGAGTTGCATAACTTGACACTGGAGGCAAAAATGAGGGACTAAAGGGAACGAGAATTCTCTGGGTCCTGTAAAAGGCCACTGCCAGAATCACAAATTGATATCTTTCTCACAGCTTAAATATTTTGCCTAATGCTTCCATTACTTTCTCGTGCATTTTTCCGTTCTTTTGGGCATTAAGTTCTCTGGACATTGCTAAGTAATTCCTTCCAAAAGCTGACACAGTTCCAGGGCTCTTTACAGGAGCTCGGAGGAACTCAAGTTTTTTAACTTTTAAAATGAGACAGTCACAAATTGCCATTATTGTCAAAATATCATCAACACAAAAACATATATATACCATTGGCCTAGCAGAGTGCAACTCAATGTATATTTGTTAATCTGCAGCACACCCTCCCTGCCGAGTTTAAAAAGAAAAATGAAGAAAATCTCTTGGTATGTGCAGAACATGCAACTCATATATTATCACTGGCTATGAGGAAGAAATTTTTGCAGGTAACACTTTTTAAACTACTGAGACACTTGTTACACTACCAAAAGCATACTACTACTTAGGGCCTACAGCTTCGAAAACAGACACTAATTTTTCAGTAGCTTCCTGTACGTAAGGGCACAGAAGACTGAAACTGCTCTACTTGGAAAGAAAATTGTATTTTGGACTCTGCACTTTATTATACACTAAACCAAGGTTTGTGGTGCCTAATTAAGGGCCAAATAAAGTCTAGAAAGTAGTGAAACTTTTCATTCTAATATAATTTGAATTCTGCATTAGCAAGAATCTGATTTTAATACAGCTTTACATTAAGTAGCAAGGCTCACAAAAAAAGAATGTTAAAAAAGCAGAAGATCCCTTTGAAGAACTATTTTAGTTTTCCTTTATAAGCAGACAAAAAAAGATCTTCATATTAAATGCCTCATGAAGAAGTGTGGCCTTGGTTTCAAGCATTCAATGAACTAAAACAATAGAGAAAATTAACAGATGTCAATAGAATTTTTTTAATCTCTTTTGTTAAAGTTGAAGCAGCATTTATTCTTAGTGTTGTCTGCAGATCCTGTGCTGGCTAACTCAAGAACAAAAAAAAAAAAAAAAAAGAAAGATACTAAAATCACTTCTTTTCTGTATATTGATTAAATCTGTTTATACAAAAGTCTGCAAAAAAGGTTTGTAATAATACCCTTCAACATGTTTGATGACCTAAAAATTAAATTATATCCTAGAAAATAAAAAACATGCTTAGAGAGAGGATTTTGGAAGGGGGACTGAACAAAGGACCCTTTTATCAGAAGAACTATTTGGCCACCTTGGCACTGCTTTTCAGAAAACATTTTTCTGTAGAGAGAAAACATTTTTCTGATAACATTTTCCTGTAGACAGAACCCCCAAAGGCAAATTCATCATCCCTCCACCAGTGCAAGAGGGACTTCCATTCCACTTCCAGTGGTGGAGTCACCCTCATATCCCTGGAGGTATTTAAAAGATTTGTGATTAACTTCAGACTGATTCTTTCCTAAAGTGAAATCAAGAAGTATGAACCTCAGAGTAGCACTTGCAGAACAATGACAAATTTTCTGGATCACAATGACTGATAATTGCTCCTGACAGTTGTTACAGGCTTGCTAGAAGTCTTATAGCTTCAGTTATACTCAAAATCATGGCAGCACAGTGCACCTTTCCAAAAAATCAGATAGTCTTGATTGTAATTTCTGGCAAACAAGCAGCTGAATTAGCAAAAGCCCATCACAGTTAACACTTCTGGCAAATCCCCACCCTCAAAGTTTCACCAGAAGTGAAGATGTGGGAAATGAACCATTAAATTGTCTTAAAGTGACCCCTCCAGAACTGCTGGATCCCAGCACACACTCCAGTGATTGCTTATCAGTGGTAGTTAGAAAATTTGGTATCAAGGTCTACTACCTTTCGGGTATTTAACATTAATTAAGTGAAAGAAAAACATTTATATTTTCAGAAGACTAATATCACTAATCACCTTGCTCTTGCAATGAATGACCATCCTGATGAACATCAGTGACAAATGGTGGCCCTCGGGAGTCACGGTTGGAACCATTGTTATTTAATATCTTCATTAATGACATAGACAAAGGGATTGAGTGCACACTGAGCATATTTGCAGATGACACCAAGCTGAGTGGTGAGGTTGACATACCTGTAGGATGGGATGCCATCCAAAGTGACCTGGGCAAGCTCAAGAAGTGGGTGCATGGGAAGCTCAAAAGGTTTAACAAGACCAAGTGCAAGGTCCTGCACCCGGGTCAGGGCAATCTGTGGTATCAGTACAGGCTGAAGGATGAAGAAATTGAGAACAGCCCTGCCGAGAAGGACTTAGGATTGCTGGTGGATGAGAGGCTGGACATTAGCTGCCAGTGTGAACTTGCAGCCTAGACAGCCAATGGTATCCTGGGCTGCATCAAAAGCAGCGTGGCCTGCAGGTCAAGGGAGGTGATTGTCCTCTGCTCTTGAGAACCCCACCTTCACTGCTGCATCCAGCTCTGGAATCCCCAGGAAGAACATTGACCTGCTGGAGTGAGCCCAGAGAAAGTTGATTGAAGGGATGGAGCACCTCTCCTTTGAGGAAAGGCCAGGAGAATTGGGACTGTTCAGCCTGGAAAAGAGAAGGCTTTGGGGTGATCTAATTGCAGTCTTCCAGTATCCAAAGGGGAGTTTACAAGAAACTGGTAAAGGGACTTTTTACAAGAGCATGTAGTGACAGGACAAGGGGGAATGGGTTCAAACTGAAAGAAAGCAGGTTTAGATGGAGTGTTCAGGATCATGGGGCTTTGAGCAATCCAGTCTAGTGGAAGGTGTCCCTGCCCACAGCAAGGGGGTTGGAACTTGATGGTCTTTAAGATCCCTTCCAACCCAAGCCATTTTATGATTCTCTGATTACAAGATACATGAGCAGTCCTAGCATTATTTCCATATCCTGACTTCTTGAAATTAGTAGACACATGTTAGTACAGGAGTAAGATATCACTGATAAATGAAGTAGTTGATGTCAAAATATTGTTTCTATCAAAGTGCTTATTTTGTAATGTGGGGAAGAAACACAGAATTGTCAGTCCCAAGCTACAACATATCACAGAGAAGAAATACCCATCCCTTTCCTTCTTTCCTTAATACAACCCCCAAGATGTCCTAGGTCCTTCAACCTTCTTTCCCAGAAGATCAACTTAATTTTGCCTCTCACCCTCTTCCCAATCTTCTCTTTTTTTTTTTTTTTCTCCATTGGTTGTATTTTGTTGGATTTTTTGTTTTTGTTGGGTCTAATCAATATCGGTTACATGTATTCCAGTTTGAGATTTCATTGTGCATCCCTTATCAAGCACACTGGGACAGACACCTCTTCCATATTAAAGTGCACATCCTTCAATCCTTTAGTGCAAGATTGTCTCCTGCAGTCAGCCCTCCCAAATATAGCATTGATATACTTCTTTGCCTCTTTCATATCCATCTTCTGGCTATACAATATAACTACTACTTACCTGCTTTTCATCACTTTGGAAATTTCACTACTTTCTCCAACATCTAGAAAAGAAAAAGCTAGACCAGCCCAGAAAAGTCAAGGTTTAGTTCTGTGTTAACCACAATGTTAATGTGTGACAATCTTTAATTGTGAAATGAAATTCATACTCTAGCCAAATGAGGTCTTCTACACTGGGGGGGAAAAAGGCAATAAAGAGCTGGAAATGCTTCTCTTCTCCTTTCCAGCTATTTCAGAGGATGGATCAAGGCAGAGACTTCTCTGCCACCTCTATAAGATTTAGATGCTGTTTCCTCTCTCTCCTCCCTTTCCATTGTACCACTGGCGAAAATGAAGAGAGGAACAGAGAGATATTCCAGACAGTGGGATCAATGCTAGAAGCATCCAATCAGGTCCCTAGCAAAGAAGGAGTAAAATAAGACTGCCTAACATGCTTGCTCATCCCAAATACACTATGCAGCCTGTGAGATTATGCACCTATGTGTCTTACCTTAAAAACTGGAGCAAAGCTTCCTAATGCTGTCTCCCAAACTACTATATATCATATGCATATGCACAGCCACACACACACACACACACATCAGGAGGACCTCCACACACTGAGACCTCCACACACTGCCTGGGGACCAAAGAATTATTCTTACCCTCCAGAGTGCGGCACTGGGGAAAAACTACAGAAAAGTACCAGGGATGTTTTTCTAGCCAAGAGCAGCCGCTGATTCAGCAAAGTGGGGACCTTTACACATTCAGAGCACTTTATATGATTTTGATTAAGATCTCTACTCTTCAGTGATCTCTTTGGCTCCAGTTATTCACCTTTATTCTCACCTGTTCAGTCTTTTAGACATACTTGCATCCTCACTTCAAAGGTCAATGCTCTTTACTCGTTTTTGTTTCCATTTAGCCAATTCCTTTTAGCTCCATTTTTCACCCACCCAAAAAAAGCAGAGATGCCACCTTTAATTAAAAACAAAACCACACAAACACACACCGTTCCCTCAGGCACTAAGCCTGCACAGATTAATATGTACATGCACACAACCTCCAATATTCAGGCTGGAGATGACAAGGCTGGACAAATGCAGGGGACGTGGCACCCTGCCTATAAAGCCTAAGACTAACAAAACATTTAGAGCTGCCTTACAGCTGATCTGCTTGTGCTCTTTAAACCTCATCTCCCTTCTCTCTGCTTTCTCTGTTAGGAAGATAAACTCCTGGTGTGGGGCATTTTACAACCCTCCATCATACAGTTCCTGTGACAGCAGGGACCTTTCTCTAAACAGAGGAAGCATTCTACTTATAATAAAAAGATTAAAGCAAATTCCAAGTATTTAAAACCATAAAAGCCCCAAAATTCTGAGACTGAATTAACACAGCAAATTGTTTTTAAAAATAATAATGTGGATTACTACCATCAGGTTTAGGAACTCAGATTTGTGGCTGTGCTGGGTTTCCAAGTCCTCTGCTGCAAACAAGGAAACCTAACCACCCCCTTTTTAAACCAGACCAGACCTCTTACATGATCTATCTTTCACTGAGAAGGTTAGGGGCAGCCAAAGTATTATCTAACTACTATAAAATGCTGATTTTCTGGGAATGTTGAATTCAAATTAACCGAGGTGTGCACTTCCTTCTTCAGTCAAGCTACCCTATGTGTCCAGATGCTCTCACTGTACTATCCAAGCCTGCTGAGATCTGTAAATCAGCTCTGCCAAACCCCAAGTGTCTGAACCTAATGACTCAGACCCCTCACAGTCATGAGGCTGGCCTACACTCCAAGCATTTCTGAATCTTTGTGTTTCCTACTTGCCTTCTAATTTATTTATTATCACACTGAAAATAAATGTTCACCTCCTCCTGATTTGTGAGCTTAACCATCTCCAGTTCAAACCCAAAGTGAAACAGACACATAAATAAGCAAGTCTCAGGTCTGCTACCAAAGAATCCATCACTTTTCATTACCCAATTCTCAATGTGCAGAAGTGCTATTTTACGCTTCTTCTGTACTAGACGAATAGGCAGCTGCATCACTCACAGCCTACTTCCAGATTCCCATCCCAATTAATTCCAGCCTTCTCCTCTCCTGTCATATATTCCACCTCTGTCTGATCCCCAGAGCCCTTCCTGTAATGTTCTCTGAGTCCAACTATTTATGCTTTAAGGGACATGTACATTCTTACAGGTTTCCACTCCCCTTTCCTGCTGTCTCTCACAAGGCCATATCCAGCACTCTCATCGTCTCTCCTAATTTCTCCTCTCCCACTGCAACTAAGCAACCACAGCTTTTCTAGTGAATAGCCTTGCCAGCACAATATAAAATGCTGACTATTTTGCAGTCTTTTCTCATTAATCTGGTGGTTACCTTGTGAGGGCATTTAAAACACCTTAGCTAACATAAACTTAAGTTTAACACAGTAAAATAAAATAGGGATTTTATCAAAAAAAGTATCTCAGTTTCACTGACGGCAGTTTAATGTTAAATCACATTCAAATGGTACTGCTCCTCATATGGAAGAAAATATGCTCTTACCTCCACAGCCATAATATTATTTGAGAAATGAAAGATCCCCAAAGGAAGGATAGCAATCTGAAAAATCACACAGGAGAGATCTGAAGAAAGCGGCATGCTGCTACACAGGTCTGAAAACACAGTCATAATCCCTGACTGAGCTAAAACCTTTGCCACTGCTGTCTGTGTTCAGCAGTGAAAGCCAGAGGGGCTGGGGACCACTTCCAGTAGAGGAAATACTCACCCAGGATGTGGTCAAAGGAGCTCCATGCCGGTCAGCTACAGAAACCACCGCCTGCTCCCAGGCTCCCTCCTCTCCCTGCTGCCCACAGCTGCAAAACCTGGTTTAAAATAGTGACTGGCTTCCCATCCATTCCTCACTCTTGAAATCAAAGAGAAGCACCACCGGACATCTCAAATACTAGCTAAGACTTGTGTTTAGACAAAAAAATCCCTTCCTGGGAGACACTAGCACAGCTTCTACGCTGTCACCACACCTCTGGGGTCAGCGCAGACATACCCTTAGCCATCACCGCACAGTGCTTTGTATCTCTGAACATCGAATGCAATTTGTCCTCTCAGCAACTTTTTATGAACTGAGAAAGACATTTTCACTTAACAGGACTTTTTGCAGGAAACTTATCTTAAACAGAAATGCAATTTAATACCTTCAGAATAGCTCTTTAACTCATTTTTATTTGACTAAGATTTTATTTTATGAAGAACATAATTATAATGCTTGGAATGAGGAAAAGGAAAAACTGCACATATTTCTAAAATATCACAGATTGAACTCTGATGTACTGGATACAATGTATACAATATGTAAGACACATATGTAACATACATCCATGTAACTACCATGATTTAAACATCCAGAAGGTAAGTAAAGTTGAAAGCCTTAATGGAACATACATTATGAGATAAAGACACATGCACCTTTATAAACTGTTTCTGAATTCAGCTGGGAAGGACCATACTGGTGTAGGGCATGATTTAAATAGTCTTCTAGTGAACAGACACTAGTAGTACTTTTCTGGATTAAAAAAGGTAACAAAACATATTTTGGGAACTAATAAAAATCGAGGCTGATAACCCTGGGATGCAGCTCTCAAACAAACATTTTGATATCAAATAAGAAAGGTGCTAGAAGCTTCCCCCATGTCCAACATAGCCAATGCCAGCTGCCTCCCAAGATGGACCTGCCACTTGCCAAGACCAAGCACATAAGTGATGGTGGTATAGCTCCTGGGATAATAATAGAACCATAGAATCATTAAGGTTGGAAAAGATCTCCAAGATCATGGAGTCCAACCATTGACCAAACACCACCCTGTCAATTAAACCCTAGCACTAAATGCAACACCCAGTAGTTTCTTGAACACTTTCAAGGATGGTGACTCAACCTCTTCCCCAAGCAGCCCATTCCAATGCTTAACTGGTCTTTCAGTGAAGAAATTCTTTCTGATGTCCAACCTGAACCTGCCCTGGGGCAGCTTGAGGCTGTTTCCTCTTCTTCCATCAGTCATTAGTTCCCTGGGAGAAGAGGCTGACTTCCACATCACTACAACCTCCTTTCAGGTAGTTGTAGACAGTGATAAGGTCTCCCCTGAGCCTCCTTTCCTCTAGGCTAAACAAACCCAGCTCTCTCAGACACTTCTCGTACAACTTTCTCTCCAGACCCTTCAACAGCTTCACTGCCTTTCTCTGGACACACTCCAGCACTTCAATGTCTTTCTCGCAGTGAGGGGCCCAGAACTGGACACAGTGCCTGAGGTGCAGCCTCACCAATGCCAAGCACAGGGGGACAATCACTACCCTAGTCCTGCTGGCCACACTATTCTTGCTACAGCCCAGGATGACATTGATTTCTTGTCCACCTGGGCACACTGCTGGCTCATACTCAGATGGCTGTTGACCAGTGCCCCAGGTCCTTGTCTGACGGGCATCTTTCCAGCCATTCTTCCCCCAGTCTGTAGCATTGCACGGGATTGTTTTGACTCAAGTGCAGGACCCGGCACTTTGACTTGTTGAACCTCACACTGTTGGCCCTGGCCCATTAATCCAGCCTATCCAGATCCCCCTGCAGAGCCTTCCCACCCTCCAGGAGATCAACACTCCTGCCTAACTTGGTGTTGTCTTCAAACTTACTGAGGGTGCACTCAATCCCTCGTCCAGATCATGGATCGAGACATTAAGCGGGACTGGCCCCAAAGGTGAGCCCTGGGGCTCAGTACCACCAGTGGCCAGCCACCAGCTGGATGTAGCACCATTCACCACCACTCTCTGGGCCTGGCCATCCAGCCAGGTTTTAACCCACCAAAGAGTGCACTTGTCCAGGCTGTCGGCTGCCAGCTTGTCCAGGGCAAGTCAGTATCAAAGGCTTTACTGAAGTCAAGGTAATTACATCCACAACCTTTCCCTTATCATTTAGGCATGTCACCTGGTCACTTAAGTAGATCAGGTTGGTAAAGCAGACCCTGCCTTTCCTAAACTCCCTTCTGGCTGGGCCTGATCCCCTGGTTGTTCTGTACATGCTGCATGATGGCACA
The DNA here is from genome assembly GCA_035583135.1 of Lophotriccus pileatus. Taxonomy (NCBI): domain Eukaryota; kingdom Metazoa; phylum Chordata; class Aves; order Passeriformes; family Tyrannidae; genus Lophotriccus; species Lophotriccus pileatus. Next base: position 85,573,582 of record JAWWES010000115.1, read on the forward strand.
CAAGATAACCTGTTCTATAACCTTTCCCAGCACTGAGGTCAGGCTGACAGGCCTGTAGTTCCACAGATCCTCCTTCTGACCCTTCTTGTAGATGGGTTTCACACTGGTTAACAGGTAGATGCCCTAAGGAGGCTGTGATCCTGTGGGAAAGCCCATGAAGGAGTACCTGTGGCCCTGTGAAGAGTGGAGCCCATGCTGAACTGGGTTTGTTGGAAGAACTTGTGACCCCATGAGGGACCCAAGCTGGAGCAGTCTGATCCTGAAGGACTCTACCCTTTGGAAGTGACTCAAGCTGGGGCAGTTCAACTGAAGCCTTTGGGAAGGATTCTTGCTGGAGAAGGTTGTGGAGAACTGTCTGCTGTGGAGGGACCCATAATGGAGCAGGGGAAGAGTGTGAGGAGTCCTCCACTGAGGAGGAAGGAGTGCCAGAGACAACATGTGATTAACTGACTGCAGCCCCCCATTCCCCAACCCCCAGTGCTCCTCTGGGAGAGGAGACAAGGAAAATCAAGAGGGAAGAGTTGAGCCCAGGAAGAAGGGAAGGATAGGTAGAAGGGATTTTAAGATTTAGGTTTATTTCTCATTAGCCTACTCTGATTTTGATTTGCAATAAATTAAATTAATTTCCCCAAGTTGAATCTGTCTTGCTTGTGACAGTAACTGGTGAGTGATCTCTCCCTGCCCTTAGCTGGACCCACGAGACTTTTGTTATATTTAATCTCCCCTCTCCGTCTAAGGAGGGGAATGACAGAGCAGCTTTGGTGGGCACCTGGCATCCAGCCAGAGTGAACCCAGCACAGCACACAGCAATAAAAGCTTTCCTGTACTCTCTGTGGCCTCAGCGTTAGCCTGGAGGAAAATGTACTTTTCCTTTTCCTTCAGGGAAAACACTTTTAATTTTCTTGTTCATTCAGTTCCTGGCCTCTGACAAAGAAGTCAAAAGGGTGGCAGTTGCCGAAGTCACTTATTGATTTTCTTGCTTTATTTATGAATGCCAGACATGCAAGTGCCTGTTTTCAAATTTTAACACCTAGTATTTCACACCATTAAGTAAATTGCTAGAAAGATTAGTTCCTTTCCACCTCTGCAACTTTCACATAACAAACGAGTTGCCCTCACAAAAAGTTCATCAAACTTTGGCTTTCATGGAAAGCTCTCAAATTTAGGGCCTGTTTACTAAAGCTACATGTGAAAGTTCCCTCTCTTTTCTACTTTAAGGAGGCTTTCTTGTGTGGTCTCAGCTGAGACCATTCTCCTACCAGTACACAGGAAGGAAAGCTCTCCTTTAAGGCTAAATACATGCAATAGGAAGTAGAGGGAAAAGTAAAAATGCACAGTGTGAGATCAACACGATGCTTCAAGGGTAATCCCATGCACAATAAGATTGCAAATGTTGCAGTAATCCAACAAAATGTGACAAAAACCATGAATCACTCTGTTAAGGTCTTGATTTCAGAGAAACACTTAAATGCGGACAGAAAAAAAAACACACTTGGCCACTAATTCACCAAGGAGAGAGCTGAAAGCACTCCCAAACTACAGACCCTGTAAAAAATAAGAGGGCAAACCTCCTCCGCAATAGGAAGCCCTCCTGTTGCTGCCGTTCTCCTCAAGATTCTTCTCTCATGTTGTTCATGCCATTAATTTTACTTTACCTCATGGAAACCTCAGCTTTTTTACTTTTGATCCATACAGAGTAAATATCAAGAAAAAAAGAATCAGATCACCTTGGCTGGGTGAAAGATGGAGCACTGACTTACTGGCCATGTAATCAGAACTCCCCAGCTACTTATCTACACGGACTGTTTAAACCTGTACAGACAGGGACAAGCTTAGAACTCGAAATAGCCCCACCAGAAAAAGGGATGTTACAAGTGAACAAACCTGTAAATTCCTGCTCATCCCTGAACTGATCAGTCAGGTCCAGACAGCTCCAGTTGACAGTTATTTTATGGTGAGTGCCATAATTTTTAGAAAAAAACTTCTTTAAGGGATGATGTTTTGCTTTAAGCTAATGTAGTTAAAAAAAAAAAAAAAGACAACTTTGCAAAATAAATTATGAAGTTCCTTTGCCTATAAAAGTGAGAGCTTTTAAATTTAAAAACTACCATCAATATCAAATCATCTAAAAACACAAAATACAAGAATCATAATATATTAGTGAGGTTCCATATTCTCAGAATAGATTTCTCATTAAAAAGTCAATATCTAATTTTGCTCTGAAATACAAGAAAAATGTACTGTGCATTTAATCTCAAAGGAATTTACACACTTTTTACATGTACAGCAGAATCAATCCATATAATTCTGCAATTTCCACCTCTGAGTAAAAACAGTTCCTTTCTATGAGCATATTGAAAACCAGCTTTTTGGAGAAACCAAAGGAAAACAAAATACGCAATTAAGACTGCATGAAATTAGGGGTATGCAGTCCACAAAGTAATTAAAAAAATACACAAACACTTTTGAACAGTGATAAATAAAGTGGGGCGCTTTTTTTAGAAAAGTAGATAGCGATGCCTTGGTTTCACTTTTCTTAAATTTACTTTTTATGTAAGGCTTGGGGAGTAATTGAACAATTGCTGGATGAATTTGTGAAAATGTGCTTTATTCTGCAAAATTCAAGACTTACATGGACATGTCCCATTTAAACAGACTGAACAACACTTCAGTCTTATTCCAGTTAACAGACGTGCTTCCAGTGACACTTGTTCCAAGGCAGAGAGTCACCACAGTTAATCAAACTTAGCAGAGGCACACAATACAATGTTTTGCTGGTCCATGACAACAACTGTGTCTCTTGCCCCTCTGATATGACTGCAGGCAAAATTGTTCCTAATTTTCAGCTCCTGAACAACTTCCACCAATGCACTCTACATGTTTTCAGCAATGCTAAGAAACATAATGTTGCAATTAACACCCATAAAAAAACTTGTACATATTTCTGCACAGCCCAGTTCCATATTCTTAGGCACAGGTACATATACGTATCTTTTAGCTCTCATCTATAAAGTGCAAACTCATTACCCTGATACTTTGCAAGTAGCACCCTGGGCCAAAATCAATAGAGTTAAACTAGGATGACCTAGAGCCCTCATAAATTCTGTCTTTTCTTCTTAAATGCCTAGCCCCATGCCCCATGTGCTCCATCAGCCAGCTGCCTTCCTATAGCTAAAAACACATGGCCAGCAGACTGGCAAACTGTATAGCTGAAGTTTGTCAAGCAATGTCACAATTTTTACCATAAATAACAGTAAAAAGGAGACTTACCACCTAAAGTAACCAAAACACTCATATATTTTTCACGTGCTTTTACTGCTCAAGCTTTCACATTTTTTCATCTACATCTGTTCAATATCATTTAATCAGTACAAAATATAGTCTCCTGATGTCAAATGTCAAAATTATTCTAACGGTAAGACTGCAAATATGCTAAAGTGCAATGACTTTATTTGAAAATAACTTTATATGAAAGGCCTAGGGAATAATAAATATAAATGAAAAATTACTCTGCTTTCTTAGAACATGCAAGTACTAAAGAAATTGTGTACAGACAAGAGCTTAGAAAGCTCAGACAGCTGGTTTTGCACAGCTCTTAATGCTTTTCCCAAGACCAATGGAATTGTCAAAAGAAAATAGTTACGCTATGGCTCAAAACACAACTAAACATATTCAACCATCCAGTTCCAAAATGGCATTTTCTTACATAAACTGCTTCATTGCCATTTCTCTTAGAGTCCTGTTACTAAAAAATTTTATCTGTAGAATACTTTAATGTGATTAATACACACAGATGCAAATAGTCCATAGTCAAAACTTCGGATTGTTTGTATAGTATAGGATTGTAGGTTTTTCTGCAAATCTGGAAAGAGAATGATGTATCACTATAAGTATTACAAAACCCTAGTTTATGGATATGATTTTGAACCCTTTACAGTATATTGAAAGACTCTAGAGCTAATATATATTTTAACAAAATGCAGATAAAACCTTCATGAGCAGTGGCTACAAAAATTTAATGTGCTCTACCTCATAGGCCAAACGAGGTTTGTAAAAAATGTAGCATCTTTTATTAGACCTGGTAGCATAAGATGTAGACAGAGTTTTGGATACAAAAATACTTTGATCAACTCACAGTATGCAGTATTGGTAGCCAAGAGAAACACTTGAGAAGACACTTCACACTTAGGTCATTCAAGCATGTGAAGACTTCCATTAGCAATTTTCAGAAAAAACAGAGTGCTCTGTTTCTTGCTGGAAGAGTAGTACCCTTTTTCTCTGCAATATAATAGTACTTACACTAAAATAGTGTGATTGGGCTGTGTTTCATTGATAAGAAATGTCCTCATAAATTTCACATAATGAAGTTTTAAAAAACAGCTCTTTATTAAGGGTCTTAAAGTAAATAACTGTATCTTCATGCAAGGCATTTAAACAACCATCCTAACTAAAATCTAATGTTTATCTAATGCCCAAAATACATAGAAAATTATTCTTAGGTTACACCCCAGATCCTCAAATTTTGAAACCGTTAATTTGCTAGATCCACCACTGTCATCACTAAAAAGTGTAGCTTTATCTGCTAGATTCACCCCTGAACAAAAAGCAACTCTCAGGGCATATACCAATCTTCCCTGATTCCAGGAGGGCTTAATATACGAAAGTCAGAAATTAAAGACATAAGGAGATCTCAAACACTACAAATTTTTATTACAGATACCTGAAAAATCCCCATATACAGACAGACATGTTCCTCTATCTTCAATAGTATTAACATAAGCAAAGTGCACAAAGTCCTGAGACTGAAAATGAGACACACCTGATGTGAACAAACTCAGAAACCAGTGCCCACATAGGTGTTCTAATTCAATCTAGAACTGCCTGGACACAGCTATTCATCATGCCATGTCGCTTCATGCCTCTGAAGTGGCAAGTATGAATGGTTTTGTGTATATCGTTATTCTGAAAATTGCAATTAGCTCTTCTTGCCTCTGTAAAAGTGCCAAAAACTATATTTGGAACATGGCTTTCTTGTTTAAAACTCTCTCTGGACATAAGTAGCTGACATGCAATCAAATTTTGAGGATGATTACTTCAGTTATAAGCACAAAGAATTACAATGCTATCCTATCAATTGTCTTACCTAAGAAACTATTAAATCAAACATATAGTGGTAATATTTTCTGCTGCTTGTTGTGAATACCAAAAATAAGTCTGACTAACATTTACTGCCTAGACTCCAAAACTAGGAAACACCATAAACACTGCATAATATTTTACCACATCTATGAAGTATAAAAGAAGGTATAAAACAATTGCAATTCTCATCAGACGCAGAGATCTTAAAAAGTGTCTGCATCCTTACAGATCCAATACATGAATTTGACTGAGGTAAATCATACAGACCTGGTGAAGTGTAAATCATTCCAGTAATTGTAAATTTATGCAGGTATTTCCAAAAAGCAGAATGAAACCACTCTGTGTTTGTAATGGATGGCCTAAGATTTTCTTGCATGTTTTATCACTGCTGGGAATTAAAGTAAGACTATAGGTGCCCAAGCTTTTTCCCCAAAAACGTAATTGCATGTTGGCATCTATTAATTAAAACTGGTAGGCCCAGGGGAGAAGACAAATGCAGCAGTCACCAGTGGGTAGAGTGAAGGAGAAGGTAGAACTGGCTAGAAATTATAATTGGCTCTAACTATTGGCAACCCAAAATAGAATTTCAGTTTTGTCATTTTCCACCTTCAATAACGCCTGCATCCCAACAAGCCTGAACACAAGGGCAGCAGTAATTTTAAATAGCCTTTTCTTTAAGGCATTAAGCTCAAGTCTTAAAATGCTTAGTAACCGCTTGATGAAGGAAGCACATTACATCTTTGTTAGTTGCTTTCCTATCCAAGGATGCAAAAAATTCTTCATATGAGTCGCCAGAATTAAAAGGGTATTGACAAGACTGAAAATTTCAAACCTCTTTTAATGTTGTTCTCCCTCAGCTGTTTTCCAGAAAAATAAACAACGGGACACTACCATCCCTCTCTAGAGAAGAAGTCTTTTGTGCATAATTCCTTTTAAGATAAGGTTTATAACAACTCTGTACTTTCAGAAGTTTCTGTGCAGAGATCATATTCTTTCACCCAGTCTTTGTCTTCACCCTTCTGCAGGGCACAGATAATGACAATGAATTTGGAGAATGACAGACTTCTTAGTCAGAAAGTATTAGTGCAATGTCAGACAAAGCCAGGGCTGAAGGTTTGGCAGCTTCTTGTATCAGGTGGAGAATCATGTGGGAAGACGCATGCACAGAAATAATGCCCTGGTGCCTTTCAATAAACTCACTTAAACGGGGGTCAGAAAAGAGTCTGGACAACAGCTTGCAGCTCAAAGCTTCCAAAAGTTCAACATATGCCAATCTGAAGACCATGTATAGAACATGATAGGGATGGTTACTACAGCCTGTGATCTCCTATCACCTCCTGTTCTTCTACAGTTTTTAAGGAAATGGCTATCAATCAGTTGTTGTCTGCTGACAGTCTCCTGCTCCTCCCTTGGTGGTGAGATGGGCACTCAGTAGAACAGTCAGTGACTCTCATAATTGCCTTGCTGCATGACTGTGTGCAGTTGTGAATACTTTGAATATTGTGAATATTTTGACTGTATATAGTAGTCCCCTTAGACTACTTGGTCCACCTTTCTGTGAAAAAATCACTATCAATTCTCTGAAATTCCCTAAAAGTCATGAAAACACTCCTTGCAATTCTGAGACCACCACAAGTTATCTCCTTTATCAGAACACATGTATGGCCACACCTGCCCTCTGAGAGTGATGAAAACTTGAAGCCTCAGATGTTGCTAAATCTTTTCTGATGTTTCTGTTGGACAAAAGGCCATAACAGTTTCTGCACTGTTCAGTTCTTTCTCTTCCTCTCTGAGCAAAGGCCTTGGACAGCAAACAGAAAGGGGCCAGAAGAAATGACTGCAAGCAATCCTCCCTCTGAATGATTTGAGAACAAGTTATATACTGGTCTCTCTTGTAAGCTTTAAAACATTCAGCATAAGGACATGCCAAGTCCTGCAAAAAGAGAATAATCCCATGCAGCAGTACATGCTGGGGGACAAACCAGCTGGAAAGAAGTTCTGCAGAGAGGCAACTGAGAATTCCTGGTCCACACCAAGTTGAGCATGAACCAGCAATGTACGCTTGCAGCAAAGAAGGCCAGTGCCATCCTGGGCTGCACTGGAAAAGCACTGCCAGTAGATTGAAAGAGGTGATCTTTGCTCTCTGCTGCAGAATTAGTTAAGCGACATCTGGATGTTAAGTCTACTTCTGGGCTCCTCATTACAAGAAAGACATGATGGTGCAGCAAAGAACTATAAAGACAAAGGGACTCAAGAACATGAAATGAGGAAAGGCTGAGAGGGTGGGGACTGTTCAGCTTGAGGAAAGAAGGCTCAGAAAGATTGTGTATTGATCCCCAGTGGTGAGGTCTAAAGAAGACACAGCCAAATTCTTCCCAGAGGAGCCCAGTAACAGGACCAGAAGCAACGGACACTGAAATACAGGAGGTTCCATCTGAACAACAGGAAACACTTTTTACTGTGAGAGTAGGTGAACACTGAAAAAGCTGTCCAGGGAGGTTGTGGAGTTTCTCTCCTTGGAGATAATTAAAAGCCACCTGCACATGGTCCTGGGCTACCTGCTGCAGGTGGCCCTGCTCTCAGCAGGGGGTTGGACTAGACAATCTCCAGGCTCCTACAGTCCTCCAGGAGTAGAATTGTTTCACTGTGGATTTTTACATTCAAGTGTCAGTATCAGCATTGGCACTGCCAGGGAGAGATGCAAGGCAATATTTGAACTATCTGTCTAGGTGACTCTAGGGGCTTAAAACACTCATGCACACTGTAAGCAATCTGCACTCTGCTCCCTGCACCACCATAGGGTCTGAAACTTTGTGGTTCCAAACTCCCTTAAGTACAAAGGAAGAAACAAAGGCTCTCAAACAGCAGCCACCATTCCTCCTGCTCCACTGCTCAGAAAGTGAGATTCATGTGACCATGGAAAGAATAAGTAAGAGTAGTCTGAATCAGAGGACAGAATCTTTCTATTGTTTATCTGTTTTATCCTTTAATTCCTTTGTGCCAGACGCACAACCAGTTCCCAGAACTCTCAATTCCTCCACTGTTTCTCAGTGGGATTTAAGGTAGGCTTTAGATCCTTTATCCTGAAGATAAGATGAAGATAGACTTCTTCATGATGCCCTCTTGACTCTTGCTTTTATTTCTGCAAAGTGGCCCAGTTTCATCAGAAGGGAGAAAGAATGATCCTACCTCTTCCTTCCCTACTGTTTATGGAGGGGCAATTATCACCAGAGGATTTACAGCATACAGACTAAGAAGGTCTGGGAACCCTACTTCCCTATGTTTCAGATAAGTACTATACAAAATGAGGGTGGCAGCAGCTGCCACTGTGATTTGAGCAGTATTCAACTTTTTCTGACAATGTTAAGTGTGGTCCAAGTCCTAGAACGGTAGAGGGAAAGAAATTGTCTCCAGGAAACTGGTTAAGAGCTCTAGTCTCCTGGTCAGTTGCTTAAACTTCAATTAGGCAATAAGTAGTGCAGGCTGGAAGCTTCCAGGTGCACATAGGAAATTTTATACGGGTTACCTTGCAAACCCTGAAACAGATATTCTCACCAATTGCAAGTGACTTCAGGATTTGGCAGCCCTGGAATGTGAGCAACTGCAATATCCCTGTTAATTTAAAAGACCTGAGCTCTACTAAAATCAAGTTTATGTACCATACTAGAGAGTCAAAATAGGGTATTAGGATCAACTTCTCCCTAATTACTAACTGCCATGAAAAATCTTGAGATAACTTCAAGCTGGGAAGGTTTCAAGTACCTGCTATTCTCTCTACTGAAGCTACTCAAATAGAGTTATAAAACTACGAAGAACATTCCATGACTTTCCTACTAGTTAACTTTCCTACTATTGCCACTACCTCAGCCAACAATCTCACAGTCTTTTTAAATCCCACCACAAGCACAGTAAGAGCTTCTGGCCCCACTTAAATTTGCTCCAGCAAATGAAAGTCATGGTAACTAGGAATCACCTTGTAATTTCTGATCAAAATTTGAACAGAACTGGAACTCAACTAGCTGTGTTCACTGCTGCCATAATTTACACTTAGTACTTGACTAAACCAATGAGATAAGGCACACAACTACATATAAACAAACTTCATCTTAAGTATATACACGCATATAATTCTGTGATTTGTCTATGATTAAAATTTGTTGTACATTAACTGTCGTTGTTTCACTTCAAGGCACTTTATGCCCATAGACAATATAGTTGTCTCAGGCTATCTAGTGTTTGAATATATACTTTTAAACTATTTTTCCTTTAATTTCCTCCCCCCCTCCCCATTTTTGCAAATGATGGTTTGTTTCTCTTCAGTCTCATTGAAAACTTACCCTCTCATGTTTCTTCAAAATTTTTTAGTTACATCAGTCACCTGTTGGGCAACATCTGGACTTCAGGTTAGACATCAGCCACTCAATATGAACTTCTTCCCTTCCAGCTACAGGAGTATCTACCAAGTAAAACAGCAAAAAATGCCTCCGATGTGAATTAGTCTGCAGAGGAGGCCATGGCACATTTTACTACCGTCCTATGCAAACATCTACTCATATAAGAACAGTGGACGCTTGGGTGTTGAAGGCCTAGCTCCAATTAAAAGAGCTGATAGAGACTATAGACTTCAGAGATACGCATAAAATCTTACAGTCAGTCTGAAACAGGAAAACAAGAGTGGATGAGAGTTGAGCCTACTATGGTAAAGCCCCACCTATTCAACAGACTGCTCTCCATGCTGTTGTCAAAGGCGTGGCATGGAGGAAGGCAATGCTCTCCCAAGCACAGAGGAACAAACCACAAAGTTCTGAAGCCCCAAGAAGAGATGAAGGACTTGCTTCCTACTACTAGACCTTTTTAAATTTCTCTAACTCTTTTTAAAAAGGGTCCCTTAATAGCCCAGTGTAACCAGAAGCATTCAGCAGGAGAGCAAGGCAGCTCCTCTTCAAGGAGAGCTCTTCCTATTGGGCTTGACATTTAGTTAGGCACCTGGGCCCATATGCTTTGGGAAGCCAAACGGTTTCCACAAAATTATAATGCAATGGCACTTGTCTAGAACACAATTTCTTCAAGTTGATAAGTGTACTGGGCACAGATAATCACTTCCTAACCACCATATTATTAGCCTAAGGTGGCTGGAAGCAGTAACGCTGCCTGTCCCCTTCACGTTAGGAAAGTGGCCATTGCTGTGACAGCAGCACTTTGAGTTCCACACTGAGCATCGATTCGCAATGCAGAGGTCATGTCAGGTCTTTCAGAGAACTTGGGCAGATGACTACATAGTTGCAACTCCCAGACAAGTTTAGCTGTAAGACAGACTGCAAGCAATTCAGCAGCCAAGGCACTCACATGCTCTGGTGTTATATGCCCTGGACACAGAGGAACAAGTGCACCATTATGGAAAGATTTCATGGACTGCTTTCAAGGGGCCTCAGTTTGTACTTAGTGCCAGGCAAGCATTGAAGTGCTTATGTGGATTTGAGTCTTCAGTACCGTACTGGGACTGCACTTCACTGCATAAAGGCATAGGTATAGTCTCAGGAGTACCTAGTGGCACTGCCCCTATTACAGAAGGAATGTAGAACATGTCTTTGGATGTGAAGGCAATTTCAAGGCAATCAGCTAACATTATAGGTGATCCTCAACCTGTTCATAAAAGAAGCAAAAGAAGGAAACTTCACAAAAGCCCCAACTCCTCAACTCATTGTTTCAAGGTATTCAACAGGTAATAGGACAGAAAAGCATTCCCCTTCTGCAAACACCACCCACAGCAGTGTGAAATCTGATATCGGAAGGGTGCAGGGAAGATGAGGTCTCTGCCACTGACCAGGTATTCCTAGAAAAAAGAAGTCATACTAGCCAGTATAAGTTGTATGCCTTTATCTTGAGGGGGGTGTCAAGCTCTGTTAACCCCAGACTGCTGAAGGAAACTCAGTAGGCCAACAAACTGACAGATAGGGGAGTTCCTGGATAGTGATGAGCAGGTGGTCTCAAACGGAAGCATTGCACTTCTGTCATTCTCCAGCGCAAGCAGTTAAAGCAGTTCGCTGTCCATAGTCCTGCTCCCTGTAACAGCGCCCTGATCGCAGCCTGGCAAACTGCAGTACGTGCTGATGTCAGCATGAACTGGCAGAGAGCGTTTACAAGAAGGCTTTTAAATCAGAAAAGGGGATCAGGAAGACAGAGAGGCACAGACTCAGAGAGGAGGGACACAGCCTCTTTACCAGTGACCCTAATTATCTACACTTCTTCTGAAATTCATATAGTCTGCTCACAGAAACACTTCAAATTCCCCTGGATCCACAATCTTATGATGACCATGTGAAGAATATAGTTGTTTAACCAATAATTCTTCCTCCAGTTTTCTCCTATGAAGAGTGCTGGAAAGGAAAATTACAAGTACTGTTTTAGAAACTTTCATTGCTATCAGGACATCCAGAACAGGAGAGAAATGCTGCACCCTTTTTAGCCCTTATGATTCATGAGACAGCACATATCCAGCCTCTAATCAGCCCAGGATTGAAGGTAGCCTAGTTTGCAGCACCGATTCTTAGCTTCACTTTCAGGGAAAATTACAGATTTGCTTGTGGGTGTTACAGATGGAAACATTTCTCCATCAGGTGGTTTCAAATGAAAACTAGTGGCACTTTTGTTTAGCTATTTGAATAATCAGAAGATCTTTTAATGAAAATAATAGGGATGGTAACGATATTTGACTTTTATAATACAGCTGTGTCATCTGATAGCATCACTGTGTATTTGCAAAAACCTTTCTAAAATTATGATAGTAAACTCTTGTCAATATTCCAGTCTAGAGAGAGTTACTCTCTGGAAAGGTGTGTCAAACTCTTATCCAAAAAAGGAAGTAAGTGCTCAGCATACAGAAAAGCCAAATTACCTCAAAAAATCTAGTGGCCCTCCGTAAGAGTCGAATCATAACCCATAAGAAAACTATTTGCTGTGACCTGATTTTTTTAAACCTAATTATATAGCTAAACTGAGGACACATGTCTGCAAGTTTTCCAATGTATTTTCTCTTAATTTCTGGCTCTTTAAATAAAGACAGAAATCTATAAATCTATTTAAAATCACAATTTCTCAGGCCAATGGAGACCCTAGACTGTTAATCTCATGATCTGATGGACTTTTGTAGGGAAATAAACCTTTAAGTTTGGGTATCAAAAATATTTGAACATAATATAAAGTAATTTCAAGTTGAATTCACAGCACAATTTTTTATCTCTTCTAAAACTTATATTTAAAGTGCCCTAAATTCATTTAGTAAAACTACTGAAGATTCCCATAATTTTGAAGAAGGGGAACTATCAGTCCAGAATTCAGAAGTACCAATGCAAAAGAAGAGCAGAAGAAAAGCAGAAGAGAGAGGAAAAAAGGAGGAAAATTTACCCTCCACCCAATATTAAGAAGAATAGGGCTGAGAAAATACCATCTCTACCAACAGAAGTCAGTTCTTGCGGTGACTGTAAGATTTATAGTATTCCTCTACAACATCATCGGTAATCTTTTTCACGGAATAAAAGCTAAACATTTATAGAGAAGTAGCTGTGCTGGAGGAAAAGGAACACAAGGATACATGTAGCTTAGACCCTCTGAGCTTTATTTAATTTTCTTCTGGTAAATAGAAACTGAGAAGGAATATTTCACTTACATTTCCCCACACTTAATAAAAATTCCTTCTTATAAAACATTTTGCAATCCAATCACCCCACTTCCAAGGCAAGCCACACCCCAAGCACAATGAACTGCAACAGAAAACTGAACTCTTCGTCTCGTACTGAGATCCAAGCACCACGCTCCCGGACAGCTCCTCGCCAATAACACAACGCTAGCAGCTGGGCCTCAGTACTCATCACTGCAACCAAGTCAAGTAGCTCCTTAAAAATTCAGAGTCAAGCATGTATAGCAAGGGACAAGGACAGCAATATACTAAAAGTCTCTCCCAGCATCACAGTGCACGGGGACAAAGTTGGGAGCCTGCAGGCATTTGGTCTTTCCATCATGCAGAGAAAGACGTGGGGAAGAGCTGGCACCCGCATCACTCAAGTGGGTATTTCCGATGCAGCCAAAAGAAACACCCAGATCACGTCACACCTTCAGCACATCCCTTCTGAGCACAGGTGTACGCAATCTGGCTGACAGTGAGGTAAGGATCCTGTGGCAAGGAAGGTCTGGGTGGCGTCAGAGGCTCACACTGTTCCAGTCACCTCTCCCACTGCTTCCCCCACTGAGCGAACAGGCCTGATGGGCAATCAGAAAAGGAGAAACCCTGATTCTCCTCCACAGGCCACAGCTCCAGTCTGTTTATTGTCATCGTTCGAAGCAGGCGATTCAGTAACGTTACGTTTGAAACATCCGATTGACGGAGAAGGATAGAAAATGTGGTCACACGCACTGTTTGGCAGGGACGATGGGGGCGAGAGTGAAAAGGTTCAAAAGAGGTTGTGGGGATCTGGTTTCCAAACATGGCACCTACCCACACCCCGCGCTCCCCGCACCCCTCCCCGTGCCACCGTCAGCGAGATAAACCCACTCCCCCGCCGTCCCGCCACCAAGCACGCCCGCCCGCCTGCCTCCCCGCTGGAACGAGCAGTGCGACTAATTCCATCCATTTCCTAATTACGAACGCCCTGCTGCCCCACGGCGCGCTGCTTCCCGCCGCTGCCCTCGCTGGAGCAGGCGGCGGGCGGGCCGGGGCCGGCGGCGCGGCACGGCACGGCACGGCACGGCCCGGCACGGCACGGCACGGCACAGCACGGCGCTGAGGGTGTGCCGGGCGGCGGCCGGGGGCAGCCGCCCCAGCCCCGCGGCGGGCGGCAGAGGGGGCCGAGCCAGGCGGGGGCAGCACGGCAACCACGGAGGCTCCCGCACGGAGGGAAACCCCACCCAGCGGCCCCTCCTGGCAGAGGCGGGGTTTTGGGGACCCCAAAGGAATCCCACCTCGCCCCTCATCCCCATGGCGGGGTTCTTCCGCCCGCCTTGCACCGTCGGCTCCCTCGGGGCGAGCAGGGCCGCCGTCCCGGGCTTCTCCGGCGGTGCTGCCTCGGGAGGAGCTGCCCGGGGTGGGGGAGGAGGAAGTTACGGGCCGGGAGCGGAGCGGGACCGGGGCTCCGCGGCGCCAGCCCCGCCGAGCTGGGCGAAGCCGGCCGGCTCCGGGCACCGGCCGGCTCCCGCTGTGGCAGCGCCCGCTCCGCCCGCCGGCGATCGGCGCGTGAATGAGTGCCTGAATGAATGAATGACTGGCGTCTGCTTACTTGAGCATGGCCTCTTCTTTTTCTTCCTCCTCTTTCTGCCGGTCCATCACTGCCATGATGATGTTCCTCTCCTCTTCTGTCAGGTGGCTCAGGTCGGGCAGCTCCTGCATCGGCGGGGGCACCGTGGGCGGGCGAGGGCCGCGGGGCCCCACCGAAGAAGACATTTTCTTTCCGCCTCTCCCTTACACCTTCTACCTTTGCACGGCGATCCCAGCCAGCCTCTCCTCCGCCCCCTTCACAGGGTAGTCCTCCGAGCAGCGGCAGCCGGCAGCTCTCTGGCAGCAGCGGAGGAGGCGGAGACCCAGCCTTTCATGGTTGCTTGCATCCACCCCGGCCCGGTGCTGCCGCTGCTCGCTCCCTTTGTTTCCGTGGCTTTGGGGAGCTCAGGGGCTGCCGCGCCGCCGCCCGCAGCCCATCCTCCCGGCGGTGGGCGTGCGGGGCGGGGGTGCGGTGGCGCGGAGGGCTTCGGCTCGCCGGCGGCGGGTGCGTGCGGGAGCGGGGGGGCGGTGCGCGCCGCCGGCCGGCCGGGAAGGGCGGGTGCTGCTGCCGCCGCCGCCGAGATGCTCCGCCGCTGCGAGCCTGGCGCTGGAGGAGGGAGGGAGCGAGGCAGGGAGGGGGAGCTCGGTGCCGGTGAGGCGGAGTCCGAGGCACGGTGCCGCTGCCCCTGCCGGCGCCGGGCACCCGGGCCGGCCGCGCCTCTCCCCGCCGCCCCCCCGGGCTCGTCCCGCGGCCGCACGGGCGCGGCGTGGGCCCCGGCACCGCCGCCCTCTTCGCGTCCTCCTCGAGGCTTCCTCACCGCAGGTGTTCGCCCGGGTTCCCGCCAGGGCTGCCGGCTCGCCCGAGGCAGGGCCACCCGTGGGAGGGTGCGGGCTTGCTGCGGGGCTGCCAGAGGCGCCGCGAAGCCTTGGGCTGACCGCTCGGGCGTGAGCCGTTCTCGCCCTAGCTGCAGCCCCCTTTCCACAAGCCAGCGCTGTCACCACTCGACTCCCCCTTCCTGAGGGCCCCACGCTTCAGCATTTTCCTTCATATGCTTCTTACGCCCCGTTAGTGGTCCCTAATGCCGTGGTCCCCAATGCCGTTGTCCCTACACATCTCCCACGGGGGTGGTGAGGGCTCTTATCTGTCAGACCCTTTCTTTAACTACTGTGACCCACCAAAACTGGCCACAAAACATGTCACGGTGCCAATTGCTCAACTGAGGGGATAGAACACAATGAAAGAAAATATCATATCCAGACACAGATTGCTTTCATATCAATTCCTGATCTACCAGCTCTGAGCAACTTCATTTTGGGGAGCCAGTAATGCATGTGACAGTCCTTCTCTACAGGAGATGATCTGCATGTAATCCACTAGGCAGGAGCTCATCCCTATAGCTCTAAAGGGTCCCCTGCTCACACATGTGCCTGTCAATGAATGAAGTCATTCAGGCTACTTAGAAACGCAAAGCTAAAATACAGAGAAAACTGCACTTTCAAAAAAAATGTGAACTACCACTAACACACACTGACACGACGCCTCAGTCTCACTTCTGCTGAGGTCACAGCATGGAAACAGCTCTGGTTTCTAAAGAGATTGTCTGATGGGCACAACCCAAAGAGAAAAAAAGTCTATGCTGGCAGTGTTCAATTCTTCTTGCTGCCAAACTTGCCAGGTTTGAAACAGGAAGAGGGACCAGCTTTCCACCAGCCACAAATACCTCTCACACAAATTCTGAGAGCCATGAACCTTCATGACCCTTTGAATTTGAGAGGAATTACTGTGGCCATCTGCCTGTGTTCCCTCAAGAGATTTTCTGCAGGGCACAACTTGATAATACAAATTAAAAAGAAAAAAAAAAAAAACCCACATAATAAGCACTACTGTTACAAACAGAACTTCTGCATGATAATGTCCAAGTTCAGCTCAGAAACTGAAGTCTCCCAACTCTTCCAGCACATGAAGGAAACAGAAACTTGAATGACCAACAGATGGCTCAGAAGAGATTAAAGTGGTGTTAATAAGCAAAGTACTATGAAAGGCTGGTAAATATAATAATGTCACACTCAGTTAAAGACACAAACACTCCGCTAACTCGTGAGGTGATTTGTCCCAGGGCCTGGACACATTATTACTGCTAGATGTAATCCTTCTAGCTAAGTACTAACAAATCAATAAAATCACTTCCCGCCATCTGTGACCAAAAGGGAAGATAGCCTTCGTGTAACAGTCTGGTACTAAAGAATTTATCCATTCTTCACCAACAGGCAGCTGCTTCAAAACTGAAGGAAGCAGGACTGAAAAAAATAAGATGATGAGAAGAAGGTGAGGTATCACCATATGTTTAGCATCAGAAACAACTAAAACATTACATGACTGGAATGTTAATGCTGGAGACCATGATTATGTTGTTACAGCTATCTACAAGTAGTCCACACTCAATCCTTCAGATAATTTGGGTGGGCCTGTGTATGCCGGGTAAAAGATGTAGCTCAAGTAACTGCAAGTATTAATTCACTAGAGCAGTGGCCTTAGTATTCAAGAGTTGCAGATTTAACCCCAAACTAAACAAAATGTAAAAGGTCTAAGACCATAAGGTCCAAGTGTCTCCAAGACGATGAAGAAAATATTACATGAGGTTAAGTTACCTACTCACCTTTCTGCTTATTATTTACTGACAGTCATTTATATCTGTTCTGTATGGGGTCAAGCACATGAATTCTTACTGCACTGTGTAAAATACAAAATGAATACAAAGAGTATAATATTTTACATATAGCTTCTTATAACTTTTATATACAATTTCTTATAACTTAAAAGGGAAAGATAAAATTTCTTGTGGAATAAGGGTGAAGAAAAATGATAGAAATTGGAGTGTGGACTTGAGCCAAGCCAATATTGTGACTCAAACTGTGTTGCTGAAAAACACATAATCACAGAATCATTCCGGTTGGAAGGGACCCCTGGAGGACATCTGGTCCATCCTCCCTGGTCAAACAGGGTCAGCTAGAGCAGGTTGCTCAGGACTGCATCCAGATGGCTTTGAGTCTTTCCAAGGATGGGGACTCCACAGCCTCTCTAGGCAACTTATGCCAATGCTCAGTCATCTGCACAGTGAAAAAGTGTTTTCTCATGTTCAGAAAAGACCCCCTGTATTTCAGTTTCTGCCCATTGCCTCTTGCTCTATCACTAGGCACCACTGAAAAGAGCCTGGCTCAGTCTTGCTTACACCCTCCTATCAGATATTTATTCACATCTATAAGATCTGTCTGAGCCTTCTGTTCTCTAGGCTAACTAGTTCCATCTCTCAGCCTTTCTTCATATGACATGCTCCAATCCCTAAAACAATTTTCATTTCACCTGCTGCTCTGTGTCCATGACCTTCTCGTGCAGGGAAGCCACAAACTAGAATTGGCACTCCAGATGTGGCTTCACCAGTGCTGAATAAATGGAAAGGTTCACTTCTCTCAGGCTTTTCGCAATGGTTTTCCTAATGCTTATGAAGTCTTAGACAGAGTAAATGATTTTACATTATTTTTTGTGCAAAAGCAGTAGAATTTACTAGAGAGAATAAAGAAGAAACCATAAAAGTAATTTCATTTTTGATAGGGCTACATGAAGAGACTTAGCTCTTACTGTCATCATTTCCAACCTTTATTGGTCTTTTTCTGATTTGCACATATTTGCTTTGTAAAGATGAAATACCTGACACTGTTGTCCAACCAACAATTCGTGGAAAGCCCAGCCTAGTTCAATGTAGTATATCCCAAAGTTGGAACGATACATGAGAGCCTTGAAGAGAATTTCATTGCATGGATAGTAAGAATTACCCCTGCTTATTAACATTGTAAGGTGATAGATAAGGCTACACAAAAGAAGACAAAAACCCTCCTGATGAATTCCTGGAAAACCCCAGCATCTGGAGAGAAATTCCCAGAAACGTATAAAAGGATTAAAATGAAGAAAGGAGTGATATGGAGATAACATGGTCTTTTTATGCAAACATCTGTGGCTGACAGGAACTTGGGAAGTAGACCCTTGGGCCTATTTCATCTATCACCCCAAAAATAGTTTATTAACTATAGACACTCAAACTGCCTAAAGAAAAAGGTATAAAAAGAGATTGCACCCAAGCAAAAATTGGGAAGAAGTTCCATCAGTGCTGTGGAGGTAACTGATGGGCTGCCTTTTCTCCCTCCACCTTCTCGGGAGATGCCTTGAGGTGAGCAATTGCTTATACATATATACTAATTTTACTTTTGCTCCACAGTACTTTAAAATTTTTACTTATTACTTCGTTGTAAGTTGCTTTTGCTTTATAGTGTGTACTTAAGCTTTTTGCTTTATTTATTCTTTGTAAGTTGTCTTACTTATTTGTAAGTTGCTTTTGCTGTAGCATGTATGCCTATGCTTTGCATTATTATTATTACTACATAGTTTAAGTGTGAATTTTTTTGCAGTTAGACCCTATTCCAGACACAGCAAACCTCATAAATTGTCACAAATTTGCGTTAATTAACTTGTTACTTAATGAACTGTTAGAGTGAGTCCGTTTTTAGGTGCTGACAGTTTCGTCAATGGTGAAGTAACTCATAGGAGAAACTTGCTGAGGGGTTTTTCTACTGCTGTTAAGTGCAGTCTTTATATATAAAAGGTATCAAATGTACTGTCCATCTCAGCAAATCTTTTAAGTGAAAGGTCTCATTAGGTGAGATGCTAACAGAACTTTTTGGACATTAAAAGGCATTGATCTCCTGGAGCAGGGACACTGATAGACAAAAAATAAATTGATACAGTTTGGACAGAAAATTCTTCTTTTTTTACCCCTTCTAACGTGACAGACATCCAAAATCTTGTCACTGACAGGCATCCTATTAAACCCATTT
>JAWWES010000115.1:85592954-85624388 GCA_035583135.1 Lophotriccus pileatus
TTCTTCTTTTTTTACCCCTTCTAACGTGACAGACATCCAAAATCTTGTCACTGACAGGCATCCTATTAAACCCATTTCTCTGAAGTCCTATCTAGGGAAGACTGCTGTGAAATCTAGAAATGGAATATCAATAGAGCTACTGCAACTAGCAGGTAAATTACTTTCCTAAACTCGAGAAGCGAATCGTTATAATGGAATCCATGACCTTTTCTTCTCACTTCAAAACAACAAGTATTCATGCATGTCCTATGCATGACACATGTGTATTTCTTTATTACTGTAGACCTTTCCTCAATCTTAGGAACCTTCTGTCTCCCCCATATCTTCCTTTTGGATTGACCAAATGCCACATTCTAAATTTCTCAATTCCACCAATACTACCTTTTCACTTGTTGTGAGCCGTCATGACCATTTGTTTTCTTTCTTGAAGCAAACTGAAAGAAGAAACAAACAATTCAGAGGGTTTTTCATATAGGTTCCTTGCCTAGAGGAAGGATGGAAGACTGGGAGGAGTTTTCAGTCTGAGTGGGTTTGCCATTTGAGGGGCAGCCATGAAAGATGAAATATACTGTAGCAGCAAAGGCTCAAAGAAATTTCTCACAATAAGTTAATAGAAGTGGGACACTGTGACTTCTCCTTCACTCAAGAAGCTGAAGGATTTTAAACATTTCAGAGACAGACCAAATTCAAAATAAAATGTCAACATATAATAATTTTCAAGAGCCATTTTTGTTTTGGCATCTGACTCATGATTTCTCAGTTCTTTAAGTTTGGTGGTACTGCAGTATTTTAAGAGAGATAAGAAGGTCTGAGCTAGGACTAGCATGAGAAGAAATGAAAACAGTCCTTTTCAAGGCAGACAGAAAGCACTGTCCCAAAGGTATTTCATTTCAGGTAAGGATTTTAGGGCCTATTCTAGACAAGATCTGTTATTATGCATAATTTTATAATGAATGCCTACACCCTGCAGCAACTAACATCTTAAAAAATTGTCTAAGGTAGAAGTCTTGGTCTTCTTTTGTTTTATTTTATTTTATCTTCTTTACTTAAAACACACACACACACACACACTCACAAAATCACACCAAAATAAACAAACAAAGAAATCCCTACCTCTAAAAAAAAACCTGAGCAGTTCCATTGACAACAAACCTTGTGGAGCCTGCTTTTGGATGACAGCTTTGGATTCTCTTGTGTCAAATAATGCAGCTGAGTTCACAGTTCCACCTGTTTTACTAGGCACACAAATTTGAGTCTCCTCTGTCTCGATGCTGATTTTTATAAAACCCACAAGAGCTCAGTGTTTTTAAACCTCTCCCTTTTTGTCAGGCTTATTTCAAATTGGTCAAGAGAGTCGTATGTTATTGCTGGAGCACTGACAGAAAGCAATGCAATTACATAGCTTGGTTTCCTTTAAAAAAGTAGACTAGAAACCCTGTCCCACCCCCATAGGTCTCTAATTATTCCCTTTCGCTCTTCTCAGTTTCCTCCTGTTTAGCTGTGAATTTCTGGCATGACAGTTTCCAGAAAATCATCCCATCCTTCAGGTGCAGCTTGCCAAAAATGCATAAACAGGAACTGTCACCTTCCTCCTCCTCGACGTGATGCTTCTGTACATGCAGCTTTGAATCATACCCTTTTAGGTGCAACAGTGCATCTGCAAACTCCTATCTGATCTGAATCTGTTATGAGCTGATTCTTGTTTCAGTCAACTTTCCAAATATGTTTGTTAAATAATTATCCTTTAAATCAGAAATATTACTAAGGTTTTAAGTTCAGCATCATTTTCCAAAGTACTAAGATCAGTTTTAATTTTTTCCCCTTTAACTAGAAGAAAAGGCAAAAGTGATGTAACTGACACCACCTTCCATCCTAAAAAATCATCTACTTTTTGTTTCTCTTCTGGACCTATTGTGTAAAGCTGATAGTGCAGGCAAACTCAACCCCATTTAGTTCAGGGGAACTCTGATAAGGCCATTGCACAGAAAGACCCTAAGTTTGCAATGTATTTTGTACATCTGTCAGAAAGGCTGAGAAGTGTTACGGCTCAGACAGAAGAAACGGAAGCTCAATACTTTGAGTCAGCAATCTGAAAGCTGGAAAAGTTGGAAAATAGCTCAAGCACTGAAGTAACACAGTGTTTTCTATAATTATGAACCATATCTTTTTGGAATAAGAATTTTATTGTTGCTCTAGTGGTTTTAGTGAACATTATACATTATTATATATTATTATATACTACTATATAATTAGTAAAGTAGCTTATAAATATAATGAGTATATACTTTACATTATAATAAATAAAGTTGGGGTTTTTAAAAATCTATTTGCTGCCAATTGAAGTATCTTCACATTATTTTTGCTCCGAAAGAAAATCTTCAATAAAATCTTGAATGTTTTATGCTATAACGCCAGTAGATAGTGCAGTAAGGGTAAGATCTAAATGACCTTAGCAAATTAGCAAATAAACAAAGTGCTAAAGTACACAAAGGTTTCTTGCCGTACATGTAGTCAGAAGCCCTCCAAAACCTGCCAGTAGCCCCGAAATACTATTGTCAAGGGAATACAAGAATCTCCTGGAGTTTTATCAAGCCTAATTGGCAGTAAACATCTGATTCCCTAGACAGGCTGTAAAGAAGCAGCAGGTAAGAGGATTGCAGTGAGGGGAGGACAGTGACATTTTGCAGAGCTGTTTAGACAGTGAAGGATGTACTATGGCAAGTTTTGCTTTACAATCTACTTCAGCCTCATCATAATTTCATCCATTTCTATTCATAAATTGCAAGATACTTTAAAATTCAGTGTTATTACTAAAATGGGCACAAGAGTCTTGATGGAACAGTTTGCCTTAAGAAGTAGTGGGGCAAAGTATATAGGAGAAAGTATCTTCAATTATCCAATGGATATAATTTGAGAAGATGAACAAACTTTAAGGCACAGAAACCCTTTTACATTCAAAAAGAAACAGCAAAATACAATCTAAACACAGCCTGGGAACGGTTGCTTTGAACTTTATTATTTTATCAGCTAGACAACATGAGAAAAAAAGAATGCTTAAAATATGTGAAATAGGAAGGATATATGTAAGAGAAGTAAAGTATTTGTGGGAAAGAGAAGGAAAAAGAGACAGAAAGATAATTATTACCTGTGAAAGGAGATGTCAGATTAGAAGCAAGAACAACCAGATGTCGTAAAACCAATATGCACACTGAGTTGATGACTTCAAACAAAATGTAGTTTCATCAAAATGAAAGCATTTGTCAGGAATGTGTCAGTATCTACTGCACTGTTCAACTGAAGAAAAAACGTTTTGTTTCTGTGGCGTAGAACTTAATTTTGATTCATTGTGTTTGAACTTTATATTGTAATAAAATCTTGAAGGAACAACCGCTGATGAAAAAGATGTGATATATATATTGTATTTAAGAAGTCAAACACTTCGGTATAAGGGGCACAGGTGTATTACAGAAAAAGCATGAAAAACAAAGTTGTAAAAATCCCAAAACAACATTCTGAGGAATATTTATTTTTCAAATAGTTTTGATTTTTGCTGCTCCAATTCAGTACCCTGAACAAAGAAAAAGAAATCACATCAGAAATAATGCTCTTCTCAGCCAGTTGTACATCTTTATAAATGGGGAAGCTGAGGCATGGATTAAGTGACATTATCTAAGTCATCAAGTTAGTCAGTGGAAATGAGAAGGAAATTTCAAAGGGTCACTTACAATTCCTGTGGTCTAACTATTCATTTGCATCCCACATCGTAGGGTGTTCTTACAGTCAAGCTGAATAATCTACATGGTTACTTCCTTTAATCTTTCTTTAGTTGCTGTCATTTGAGTCACAACTAAGACTTGTAGTTCATCACAATACAGAGTAAAACAGGTAAGCTTAAACAGGAGATTTAAAGTATTTGTTTCAATATTGATCTAGAAACCAGTTGTTTCCTTTTCTCTTTCAAAAATGTTATTTTTGTTACCAAAAAGCTGCGACATTATATTCTTAGTTATGTGATAAATATCTCTTTTTATACATACATATATATATGTATATATATAATCCTCTCTAATTGTTCTGAGTCTTTAGCTACACACATATTTTTATGCATAAGGAAGTAGCAAACTGTGAAGAGGAAGGAAATTAAGAACCATGGTGGCACCTAAATCAGTGTGTCTCAGTCAAAAGCTTTGCCCTGAATAATCTTGTTTCAACATTAAACAATATAATACAACAGTTTATATAAAGTTCCATGTTTCCTAAATAAAAAAATTATGAAGGTCTGTGATCTCTGGTCAATATCTCAGATTCAACATGGAAAAGAATATTTATGTAAGTGTAGTCTTATGCTAAAAATAGAGTTGGAATTATATACATTGAAATATTTTTTGTGGTCAAAGCATAATTAGAGAGGAGAAGATTTTTTACAAGTAGAAGAATATCTTCAGTTACAGTCAATACTGTTGCCCTCTGGGCTAAAAACGAAATCAAAATGCCACGACAGAGGATTATCAGGATGAGGAAAATGAAGTAGAATTAATGAATTTGCAATGAAGGTGAAAGTATTTGGTCTCAGCAGAGTAGTAGAGAAAGAGAAGATGGAGCTCAGATGTTGGTATTAGTAGAGTGAGAGTAGCAGGCCCCAGAGTCAAAACACAACAGTGTAGGATCTGCTCCAGTCCTGAAAGTAAAAGACTTGGACCAAAACTACTGGTAATGTGGTTGAACAGTTACCAATTACAGCTATTTCAATTCCTCATTTCTTCCTGATGAAACAAAGACAGCCAGTGGGATGCTGTAATACTAGTGTACAAAATATAAAGGGATGAAAAAAGTTGTTGAAGGAATTTTGAATGTGCTGTTACGGGCTTTGGTGCACAATCCATTTTTCACAAAGGGCATAAACCATGAAACCTTGAGCAATCCACGGGAATAAGCTGTGTGGATAAACTGGAGGAAAAAACAACTGAGCAGGAAAACAACACTTGGTGTTTTTTCTGTTAAGATGTTTTGTCTATCTTGTTATGTGTGCGCTTGGGATTTGACTTCCAATAGAAAGAAAGTAACAGGTGCCCTTTGGCCAATAGCGTAGTCGAAATGATGTGTGTGCACCCAAAAAAATTGTATATAAACGGTGTATTGTATGTAATTGTATATAATATAAATTGTATATAAACGGAACCACTTGATACATACTTCTGTGAAGATCATCAGTGACTTCGGAGCTCCACTGCAACAAAAAGTATACCATGTTACTGCTACAATAGAATTACATGTTTAGTTAGAGCTTGAAATTAAAGTAACCATCTTGAAAAGTTGCACAGAAGCTGGATTAAAATGCCAGACCCAAAAAGGAAGACTTCAGAATGGGGTCAACACCCTCAGCCTCCCAGCCTGGAGTTGAGATAGGCTGAATTAAACTGTAAGAAGCCTGGTTGACAGCCTTCTGAACAAGAGCCAGCAGTGTGCCCAGGCAGCCAAGAAGGTCAACGGCATCCGGGCTTATGTCAGAAATAG
This sequence comes from Lophotriccus pileatus, assembly GCA_035583135.1. Taxonomy (NCBI): domain Eukaryota; kingdom Metazoa; phylum Chordata; class Aves; order Passeriformes; family Tyrannidae; genus Lophotriccus; species Lophotriccus pileatus. The sequence continues at coordinate 85,598,469 of JAWWES010000115.1, forward strand.
TGTGGCTAGCAGGACCAGGGAAGTGGCTTTGTACTTGGCACTTATGAGGCTATACCTTGAGTACTGTCTGAGTTCTGGGCCCCTTCACTACAAGAAAAACATTGAGGTTCTGGAACACATCCAGAGAAGGGCAACAAAGCTGGTGAAAGGTCTGAAGCACAAGTCTTGTAAGAAGTGGTTGAGGGATTTGGGGTTGTTTAGCCTGGAGAAAAGGAGACTCAGGGGAGACCTCATTGCTCTCTACAGCTATTTGAAAAGAGGTTGTAGCCAAGTGGGGCTCAGCCTCTTCTCCCAGGTGCAAGGTATATTGGGTCTGGCTGAGATGGAGTTCATTCTCCCATAGAAGCCCTCACAGTTCTGTGCTTTGCATTGGTAGCTAGAAGAGTGCTGATAACACACCAGTGTTTTGTCTACTGTTGAGAAGCACTGGCACAGCATCAGCACTGTCTCTCAACGTTTCCCCCCACCTCATACAAGGGCTGCGGTTGAGCAAGATTCTGGGAAAGGAAAAAAACTAGGCCAGCTGACCCAAATTAACCAAAATTATATTCTAGCTCAGATATAAAAGCTAAAGAAAGGAGGAGCATTCATTATTTACAACACTTGCCTTCCTAAGCAACTGCTATGTCTGCTGACGTCCTGCTTCCTGGGAAGTGTCTGACCATCATTTGCTGATGGGAAGTAGAGAATAAACCTTTTTTTTTGTCTTTGCTTGTGTGCACTCAAACTTTCACTTTTTCTTTAGTAAACTGCCTTATCTCAACCTACAAGTCATTTTCCATCTTGTTTTCTCTTCTGTGCCCAGCTGGGAAGGGGAGTGACAGAGTGGCTTGGTGGGCACCAGGTGTCCAGCCAAGGTCAACCCACCACACAAGGGACAGGACTAGAGCAAATGGTCTGAAATTGTTCCATGGGAGGTTTAGACTGGACATCAGGAAAAATTTCGTCATTAAAAGGCACTGGAACAAGCTGCCCAGGGAAGCGGTAGAATTACCATCCCTGGAAGTGCTCAAAAGGTGTGTGGCTATGGACTTGAGGATATGGTTTAGTGGTGTCCACAGCAGTATTTGATTAACAGCTGAACTCTGATGATCGTAGAGGTCTTTTCCAACCTTAATGATTCTATGATTCTAAAGTCAGAAAACTGGTAAGGACAAAAAGTCACTTCAGTTATCTCTATGTAGAAGTGAAAAACTTCAGTCAGGGACATAAACCATAGCTGAAATTGTCAATGATTCTTTCATAGATCAGCTGGCTAGCAACCCCACAAGAGGAAATTAAGCTCTGAGAAGATAATGACAAAGATCTGTTCCAAACTTGCGTCTGGAAACGCAATTCTAACAATAATCATAACTCAGATCCAGCATCCATGATACAAAAAGAGCAAAAGGCAAAATCTTCACCACAGTTGTGCCATCAATTAGGCAATAGAGAATTAAGTTACAGGTAGTTTAGAAGCTGAAGGACACCTGAGGGGAAGCACAGTAACTCTGCTTACTGTATGTATATTAGGAGAAGTTTGGAAACTGGCAAAAGGAAAATGTAATGTCTAAGCCATGAACTCAGAACTAAGAAAGGATCATTTAAAAATCTGAAGTTGTATCAATTAAAAAAAAAAAAAAAAAGCAAGCATAGCTTTGGGTAGATGAAATGTGAAAATATAATCAAGCAAACCAAAAAGGAATTGGAGGAGTAGTTTCCTAAAGGAGCTAAAATTAGTACCACATTCTCCTCTTAGAACACTGGGAGAAAAATGTGTGGCAAGGATTTTGTAGCACTTCCTTAACTGGAATAGAAAAGGAGCAGTCAGAAGGACAAGACCACGGCAAAGAAGCAAAATAGATTATCAGCACCCAAATTCATTATAGAAAAGATGGGAGATTACAACACAGGCCTCATTTTATAACGGGAGCTCAGCAAACCATCTATCTGAAGATTGAAGCAATTTTGGAAGGGATTATGATTCAAAAAAATATGGTGAAAAGTAGCAAATACCAGGGCCAAGTGGTATACACCTAAAAACTTTAGGAAGAAATAGGTGAATCACTTGTGGCAATGTGTGTTCGCATCTGATGATGACTATGATCTTGAAAAGATAAAACATGGCTCTGCCTTGTAAACTTCTTGGAGTTCTCTGACTTGACCAATAAAAATGAGGTTTTGTGTGATCCTGTTGATACAGTTTACTGGGATTTCCAAAAGACCTTGACAATATATTTCAAGAAAGGACACTGATCAATCACTCGAGAAGGGGGAGGATTCTGTCTTAAATGCATAGAATCCTGTAATTATTTAGGTTTTACTGGACTTTTGGAGATCATATAGTCCAACATCCTGCTCAAAGTAATGCCCGTTTACACCTGAACTGAGGTGGCTTGGGGTCATGAACAGTCAAACTTTGAATATCCTGAAGGATAAAAAGGCCATAAGCTCTTTGGCTGTCTTGGAGCAGTGTGAAGAAAGTCTTTCTTATTTCTAATCAGAATTTGCCTTGCAGCAACTTGTGTCTGTCACCTCTTCTCCATTCATTGTGAACTATGAGAAGAGTTTACCTCTGTGTTCTCTATAATCTCATCTTAAGAAGACAAACAAAGCAATTAGATTTCCCTTTAGCCTTCTCTTTAAGCCGAACAAACACAGCTATAAGTAAAACACAACAGGAACTAACAGTCAAAATTCTAAGTAAAGGAAGAGGAGTTTGACAGAATTCTGTGCAGGGATCCGCATACTTTAGCATAGCCATGAATGACCTGGAAAAGAGGATGAGCAGTGAGATTCCAAAGTTTTCTGATCATACAGTTACGAACGTGAAACAATAAGGGCTGAGCATACAATAGCTGAAATATCTTATGAGGCTTCATGACAGAGCAATAAAACGTCTTATGAAATGCTGTAGTGAAAAATAATCTTATCTTCATATATCAAATTGTGGATTGTGACCTGACCATTACCCCTCAGAAGTGAAAGAGACTTCAGGGTTGGGATAAATAGTTCCAGGAAAGCACTATATCAGTGCTCAGCAGCAGTTGAAAAAAATAAATCAAAGGCTAGGAACTATTAGGAAAGGAGTAAAGAACAAGACAGAAAACATGTGTCTGGATTAATGCATTCTTCTTGTACTTTGAATACTATCTGCAGTTTTGGTCTCCTCATTTTAGAGAGGACACATTAAAGCTTAAAAGAAATGCAGAGAAGGGCACATTTGACAATCAAATAGTACAGAATGGCTTCTGTGCAATGGATAATTAGGGGGGCTGGAATTCTGCAAAAAACGGGTGATTTGTGGGAATGTGACAGAGATCTTCAAAACTGTAAGTAGCACGACTGAAATGGGTAAAGATCAACTACCTACTGTCCCTTTCAGGGATATTAAGAGTCATCAAATAAAATCTGTGATGGTCATTCTTCATACTTCAGGTCCCAGACCTGTGGGAATCCATGCAGAATATATAGTAATGGAAGAAGTTTATGTAAGTTAAGGGAGAGAAGTATTTGGAAGAATGATTCATAAAGAGTTGCTAAATAAACAAACTATAAAAGTCTCGGGAAATCTTCTAAGATTAAAACTGTAAGAAGCTGGAAGAGTATTAGAGGTAAAACCCGTATATACTTACATGGTTCTTATTCTTCCCTATTATCACTTTTAGAGACAGAGGGATGTTTGTTTTGAATCAGTATGGCAGGTTTTATGTTCTTCCTACTTGTTTTTGTTGTTCTGGGTTTTTTTTAAATAATCATCCTCGTAATTAGCCCCACATTTCAGGGATTATACATTGCCCAGCCTGTCTTGCTCCATTCCAATATCAGCTGAGATGTAGCCTAGAGTCTAGTCCATTTTATTGCTTTCCAAAATGAAAAAATACATATTTTATCACAACAGAACAACTTTTACTCCAACCACAGAATAAAACAAACCCAAGTGATGTTTTCTAAGCACAGCCTGCTCCAGTATACACTCAGAACAAAGAGATGTTCAATATCTCATTAAATGCAATGCTTAATATATCTTCTGTGTTGACAGAACGGAAACAAAACCTTTGTAAGATTGGAGATATATGAGATTTCCTTATTTAAAAAAGCTCAAGCCGGTCTTGTAAAGGATGTTTAATAAATTTTTTATAGTGACCTGACCCAAGCCAGATGCTCTGAAGAAAGCCCCAGAGAAATCTGCCAGCTGCTGCTGGTAGAAACTAACAAAATGGATGTCAGACTGAATAGCTCCTTATACTTTGCAGTGGAATAGGGTAAAAAGACACATATAGATCTTTGTCTTTTAACTGTGGTACTATAGGACACAGGCTGATGAGACACTTGTTTTAAAGAAAAGCTTTGGTCAGCAAGGAGACAGCAAATACAGATTTCACTTACTTGGAAAGGATTATTGCTGGCCTTCTCATTTTGTGTTAGGGAATCTATATTTTTCCCACTTTGATTTAAAAACCCACATTGTTTTCAATCTAGTGGCTGTACCACAAAAGAAAAATCAGGAAACCAGAAGTCAAAGCTATTAAACTTCAAAATAAAATAACTTCTTTCTGAGGGCCAGAGATAGTTGTCAAAGGAAAGGTAAATCCATTTGTGTTGTGAGAGTTGACAGGATCAGCTGTCCTCAGAGAACTTTTCTAACACTCAGAGAGATCGCAAACCAGAAAACTGTTGGTGATAATGAAAGAGGCCCAAGGAAATAATAGAGACTATACTAAAGCCCTTTCACTGTTAATAACTACCCACCACCATAGCCTAATTTATGTAGTTGTTGTGGAGCAAACCTGTAAAAGAGATGTAACATATGGATGTGGTGAATTCTAACTTATAGTACAGTGGTTTGTGTTAGAATTCACATTATTACAATGTATTTGCCTTTCAGGGAAGGGCAGGCATGCTGCAACTCAATTTAACTATAAGGATTTATTTGAAATAGTTTTTTCATTCTATAGTAGTGCAGTCCAGCAAGGGGACTTCTCTGCTTAGGTGTTCCTTTAGAGGCAACAGCTTCGACAGAGGTGATGCTGCAGAAGGGAGCATCCCCAGAGATGCAGCACACCAGCTGAATTTCTTCAGGCATAGTGGTGATTTAGTTCACATGTTTCTTGCACAGCCTTGTGTCCTCAGAGCACCCTACTAAGTCTACGGACTTCCTGAAGTGGCTGAATTCTGGAAGTACACCTGAAGTTCTGTGAGAGTTCTTACCCCAGGAGCTGCAAGTGGCAATTTGCAGGTCAGTAGCTTGCTATATATCTGGCAGCACCCAGAGTTTCCTCAGAGACATGGTGCTGAAATTGCAGGGATAGAGCCCCTTCATGCCACCCTCAGGAGCATGCTGGCAAGCAGTTATGATAGCAAGCTGCTTTCTGGGCACTTGATCTCCAGCTGATGCACTGGCTTTGCAGCTGGCAGGCCTGGATAGGTTTGCTTTGTTAGGGATAGTGGCACAAACCCTGGGGAGTTCGGCATTAATGGCAGTCCCTGCCCTGCAAACAGCGGCACTCCGAGCTGAAGAAAGGATGAATACTATATTGCTGAACAACAAATAGTAAAGATCTCTGTCTAGACTTCCTAGTGGTTTTCCTCAGAAGTCAGAAACACGCTTCTTTCTGACTCTTCTTTCTGTTGGCACTCTTTGAAGTGAAATACCCCTGGCATGCATCCCATCAGACTCAGAGATCCTATTATTTTGTTTAGACCCTTACTTCATCTTCGCTCACAAAGACTCCATCTCTTCAGACCTCAGAAGAGTCCTTTACCTGAAGCTTAAGACTGATTTACAGCATTGAGCATTGCCACTGAACCAAGGCTAGTGCCACATCTCCCATGAACCATTCAGAAGTTAATTCCTTGCCTGAAGTGTGTGACATTTAAGCATACAGCCAGAGTGTACCAGGAGAGGGAGCATATCAAGAAACTGTATCTATCGGCATGAGAGGTGATAGTCTCAGCCAAGGAGTGCTGACGGTGTGGCAAAGGAGAGTGTAAGGAGATACTTAAAAGGAGTTAATGAGGTAGCTTTGTAGCTATTTACAGCATTTTCTCTTGGTGTGAAGGGCAGGAAGGATGAGAAACCAGAGGTGATGTTTAGGGGTTTTTTATTGCCTTTTTTTTTTTTTTTTTTTTTTTTTGTGGTTTGTTTTATTTGTTTTGGTTTAATTTAATAGATAGAAAGTAGAAACTGGAAAATTGATGGAATAGGGGAAAAAAAAATAAAAGAAAAAGAAAGGCTGAGTCCTAGCACTGCTATTTGGAAGAAATAGCCTGGTATCTTTTTTTGGAAGTTGCCAAATGAACTGAAACATTATTGTTATGCCCCAAAACATTAAAAAAAATCAATTTAAAATATTTTATTTCCCTGGAAATCTTCCTATATCTTAAAGTTTCCCATAAGACGAGGTAATAAGACAGCATACCTTTGGCTCCCAGATACTCTTGTAGCAGCAGCCAAGGGGCTTCAGAGCTTTCTTTTAACCCTCATTCTCTTAGATGGCATTCACAGAGCCTGTGGCCAGTGAACTGAATGACCTAATGGAAAGATTTCATTCCTTCCGAATATTAGCAATAAGATATAAGTAGGGCTTGTTTGAGTACGTATCTGTGAATCTGTTCACTGAAACACACATGTCTTCCAAAGCCTGTGTAAACAGACTGGAGGTACCAAAGATGAGGAAACTAATCTGTTTGGATATTTTAAACTAATTGAATAATCAGCCTCCATGCTTTCAAAACACAGGTCCTATCATAAAAAATGTACAAAATGCAGAACTGCTGCTATGTTGGTTTTGCAATCTTATATTCACCTGGAGATTGGCTGGAATAAGACTGGAGGAAAGAGAAAATCACTGGATCGGGGTGCATGCAAAACTCAGAATTGTGCTTGTGCATGTCTGTCAGTCATCCTCTGAGATCTCACAGGAGGTGCAAGTCAAATATGATAGTGAGGAGAAGAAGTGATTCCTTTGCCAAACCTCTTGTCTTCCACTTAAGTACTGGAGTATCAGACTTTCAGGAGTATGAGGAGAAAAGATGGTTAACTCTGTATAAGGGGATAAAATGTCTAATGTGACTAATGTGTGAATCGTGTCTAATGTGAACAGAGGAAGGGAAAAGAGGTAAGTTTGGAATAAAATACCTAAATAGAGTAATTAATGTATCACCATTTCTTACAGGCTTTCTGTTTTGCCTATTTTAGATGCTTTGACAAGTGTCAGGTGTGGCAAATATCAGTTCCTTCAGTATTTTAAGTATATAAAATCACAAAAAAACAAGTGAGAAGAGGCTTCAAGAAGTCGCCTGGTCCATATTCCCACCCAAAGTAGGATCAATTATTCATTTATGATAAATCACCACTGCTGGTAGACATTTGTCTACCCTCTTCTTTGCTGGAACAGCTAAACTGTCCCAGAGACTATCTATCTTTACTCTTAGCAAGCTACACCTAAAGTCAAATCTAAGTCTGCTGCAATTTTAACCCAGGGGACATTCTCTTCCCTTTTGCAGAGTCTTTAACACATCTGAAGATTTCTGTCACATCTTTTCTCAGTATTTTCTCCTAAAATGTGTAAATTTTATTCTTAATTCTATCGTGAGGGAAGTGGCTACACAAATATTTTGAATCACATGAGAGAAAGGTACAGGAAAGTCATGGGCAAATGAAACAGCCTACAACAACTGTACCTGTTCAGTTCCTCATTTCACATTTCCTAGAATATATATTCAGTATCCTAACATCGTGATGGTATTTAAGCATACTTTGACTTTGGGTTCAGATTGTGATTTTAGATCCTTTATATCACAGTTTGATCTGTGTTGATGGAACTAAGATGAATCTAATAGGACCTCACCTCATGGAGGTGCAATGATTTATCTCCATGGTCCATTTCAGAGTCTTTAGGAATGCTGATTTACAACTGAAGTAGCCCGACGGAATTAAGTATCATTTAAGTATAATGCTACAAGAATTACCATTATAAAAAGTTTTTATGACCATTACCTAAAAAAATAATAATTTCTTATACATAAACCAAATAATTCTTAAAAAAACCCAAGTATTAGAATAATGCTTTAGAGTGACACATAAGCAAAAACTAGATAGTTATGAATTTCACTCAAAACTATGAAAGACTAGGATCTTGATGAGATATTTATTTCTCATTATGATTACAAATGCAGCTTATTAGATCAGGGCCCTGTCTTGCTGCTGAAGGTTACCACTCTGCTGTAGTACTATAAATGCAAAGGTCAGCAATTGCTGGGGCCCATTTAATCTCTGTCCTCCATTTATACCCTTGAAAGGGAAAAAGTAAAAAAAGGTAGAAAGAGATTCTGCTTCTATTTCTGTTCAAGTTAACACAACAGGATCCTACGGGCTGGTAGGTGTTGCTGCACAAGCTGGTCTGCCTTCTTTTTACTGTACTAGCTCTCTGCCTTCTACCAGCTGAGAATGCCATGGAAACAGAGGTTGGGAAGCAAAAGCTGGTCAGATTGGGTATCAGGGATTTAATTTTTTTTCATACCTATATCAAAGGAGTCTTTCTTTGGAATGGCATTGTGAAACATTCTGCCCCATTTCTAGTGATGTCTATGGCAGTGACAACTTTCCCACTGGACAAAGACAAAATGGTGAGAAAAGGTAAGTGCAGGAGTCGTTTGACTTGATGTCTCCCAAGGAGTACTTAAAAAAACTTGAGTAATTAGAAAAGTGAAGCATGCAGATGCAAAAATATTTTTAAATGCAAGCAAACTCAGTTTACCTTACTCAATACTGGTGAACCCAGTGGAGGTCAGTGAATAGCATAAATCAACAAAGGTGAACACCAGCAATGAAAAATATGGGAAAAAATCTTTATGGTTTTAATAGTGATAATTATGTTTTATTGAAGGACTTTTCTAATATGTTAGCAAATATCTTGCAAAACAGCAACAACACTTTCTAGTGGTCATGCTGTTATCACTTCTTGCCTATGTCAATAAAAGCCTGATTTTAACAGTTACACATAAAGGAACTTATCACAGCAGTATCCCAGTGCAATTCAAAGTCCTGGAGTTGATAGGCCTGCAGCTCACAGTGCAGTTGCCATGATTCAACCATTTCTCCTTATCAGGTACTACCAATATGCACAGTTTTAACGTTCAACGAATGTGGGGCAACACATTTTTAGTGTTTTAGTTTGCAGGGAAGAATAATCAGACTAAATGGAAATGCTTTTAAAATTGCTCTCCTGGGCCCCACTGAGCTTAGTCAGTGATTTCAGAGGAATTAACCTCCCATCAGCCTATGAATCCAGATCTTCAAACATGTACACAGTTGCTGTAGAATTGCTCCAGGTCATCTGACATCCACTAACACATTAAGGGCTACGAACTGCATGTGTGAGCTTACGTTATATGTCAAACAGCTCTGTAACTTGCTACTATGGAGCTCTCCAAATATTAACCAGTACCTAGGCATCTTATTTGGAAGTTAAACAGAACAAAAACCCCAGGAAGACCTAATGACGTGAGAAGACTAAACTCCTGCATTATGACAGACTGCTGTCAGGGGAGAATATATGCCTGATTTTGTGTCAATTTAAACTTGCACAGACTGTGAAGGTTTTGTTGTACCTGACACTGTTTAGAGCTAACAAAACTACTGTCATTCATGTTTCAATATTAAATGAAAGTGTAAAGATGGCCATTATCACTGAAATTGTTCAGTAGTATTTATGCATAAACATGCCATTAGTGACCAAGCAGAATACATTTAATTACAATAGTTGTGACAAAAAAAAAAAATTAAATACAAAACTACTTAGCTGATCTTGTGTTTTGAGGTTTATTAATTTCCAGCCAAATAATAGTTTGTATTAAGCATCAATCAGTGTCCTAAAATAGGCTGCTGATAAACAAGGCTTACACCAGGTAATTCTTGGAGCTGCTTGCAGAGATCCAAGAACATAGATTTGAGACATGTGAACAGTCACATTTATATCATAATGATAATCAACAGTGCTAACCCAATTTAAACAGATTAACTATGTGAACAGAGGAACCCAGCACCATTTGCAAACCTGTAGGTGATGCAGACACTTGGTGTGCATATAAAGGGCTTATGGGACCCCAAGCAGAATATTCCATGACATCTAATTGACATTAGATGAATTTGTTTATAAATCTGAATTCAGCCCTAACTGTTATGATGAGGTAACCCACCTAGATGATCAAAGAAAGCCAAGTGATGTAATCTTTTTGGATTTCAGTAAAGCTTTTGAAACTGTCTCTCACAGAATCCTTCTGGACAAAATGTCCAGCACACAGCTGGATAAACTCATCATGTGGTGGTCTGTTCAACCTAGACAAGAGGAGACTCAGGGAAGACCTCACTGCAGTTACAACTTCCTCATGAAGGGAAGAGGAAGGGCAGGCACTGATCTCTTCTCTGTGATGACCAGTGACAGGACCTGACAGAATGGCCTGAAGTTGTGTAAGGGGAGGTTTTGGTTGGATATTAGAAAATGGTTCTTCACCCAGAGGGTGGTTGGGCACTGGAACAGACTCCCCAGGGAAGTGGTCACAGCTCCAAGCCTGACAGAGTTCAAGAAGCATTTGGATGATACTCTCAGGCCCATGGTGTGACTCTTGGGGATGGTCCCATGCAGGGTTAAGAGCTGGACTCGCTGATCCTTCTGTTTCCCTTCCAACTTAGCATATTCTGTGACTCTGTGATTCTGTGGTTATATTGTAACCTTTCCACCACTTGTGAAAGACGGAAGATGGAAGTTCACCTTGCTAGTCCCAACATGAGCTTATGGTTGGCACCTCTTTTTAGTACTGTAAGATGCTACCTAGAAGAGAATGCCTGTTTATTTTGCCTGACACATTTTTCTTATTTTAACCACTAAGCCAGAAGATCCAAAGAGTATACTAAATCTGAAGTGTATCCGACCAGCATCATAAGCTGTGTTTGTATCAATAAATTAGAATATCACAAAATTAACAGAGACATGAGAGATCAGTTGTATCTACCTTTAGTTTGCTGCAAGGTTTTATCCTACACCAGCTATCACCTCTGCCAAACAATTCCTTTTCTTGGTTCGGTACAGCACAAGCCAGTCAGTTTCTACAAAGAATTTAAATAATCCCATGTTGATTTGAAGGTTAAAAGTGTTTAAAAAGTGTGGACTGAGCCAAACTGCTCTGATTGGCCTGAGGGACCTAATACAGAACCTCTCTCTGTTAGGTTATCTGTATGGAGTAGGTGTAGCTAAAGAAACCCTTATGACTTCTTGTCTTCACAAGTCACAGCTCCTAACTGCAGAAGCCAGTCTAATCTGACAAGGACCAAGAGGCTTCTTCCGGTCTTGAAACTGCATCATTTCTTTCTCTGCTGGAGGTTATGTCCTAGCTCAGGAAGACCTTTCATGTTTCCAGGTTTCACATTTTTCACTGTGAAAGCAAGAAGTAAAAGCAAAATTATGGGTCAGATACCTTCTTCACCTAGTCTTAATTTAGCTTTCAGCACCTAGAGATACAGCTACTGGGCCTGCACTTTAATTTGGACAACATATGGGATGTTCACCAAAGAGGACCTGAATAAGGAGTGCAACCTGCTTTGTGCAGTATCTTACTTTGGCATTTCAGATGGTAGAAAAATGGCTTAAATTCAATAAGATTTGACAGAAGACTACCAGGATCTTTTTTCCTATTATGAATGCTGCATCACTTTGAAGTATGTTGCATACTGAGTAATTAAGCCTCAACCTGTTAGAGTTTGAATTAAGACATTTTGGATATTTAGATCTCTAATCCAGAAAGCAAATTGGTTAAAGCTTGCTACACTGCATCCTCATTTGAAAAGCATAAAAGTTAAAGAAGCCAGTAGCTAACTACAACACATGTTTATACAGCCAAAGACTAAAAGCTCAGAGATTGACTGCCTTGAAATTGGGGTCAAATTGTGAACAGACTAAAACTCATGATTCCTAGGCCTCTGCTGTAGATGGTAAACTATATGCTATGGCAAGGAGCAACAAGAAAGGGCCCATTTCGTGAGAGAAGATGAGAAGCTGACCACAATGCAGGTAGGTAGAAGCAATGACCATACTGAAAAGGGCACAGTCCCACACTACCCAAGCAGAACAAACAGAGCTAGGTTGATGACAGCAACAGGATCAGCCAGTGATCAGACAGTCCAGTGATCAGACATATTCAAAGGGACATGTCAGGTTTGTGGTCAATCCAGGAAGTCCAGTCAGCAAGTCAGGATCATCAAGGAGCAGACCTACCTATAGTGTAGTTCAGGCAAAGACTAGGGCCTGACCCTGAGCTTAAAAGGAGCTAGTGGGCCAGAGGTGGAGAATGTAGAGGTGGAAATCCCAGATATTCTCAGGGCAATCAATGCTAACTGGTTCACGCAGGGCTTGCACTGTTTTTCCTGTTCCTTATGTCTTTAAAGAGGAATCTTAGGCATTGCTATTGTTACTTTTCTTGAAATGGCAGAGTTTTTCATTAAATGTACAACTCTCTCTTTACAATGTTTCAAGATCTTCCTTAATATGTTTTTGTAATTATTCACAATTTTAATAATGTGATGCTACAGTTATAACATCCGACTACACTGTAAGTAGTAATAAAAAAAATCTTTTGACCAGATCAACTTGCAGACCAAAAGCTCGTGCATTTCCCAAAAGGTAATGTGCATTGGGAAATATATTGGATGAAACCAAAGAATGCTGGTGGCTCCCAGAAGAGATCTTACCTCACAACAAAATTGTCTAACAATTGTTGGACACCCTTATGACAGTGTGTGAATATTGCAATAAGGTTACTAGAAAAGCAAGAGATGTAAGTTATCTTGCTTTTGCTTGTAACTGGTGCTGGATTTGAATAAGTACATTTGAATAACCAAACACCAGCAGCTGCTGGGAGTTAGGAAAAAAAGCAAAGCTGATCTGATAAGACCTGTCAGAGAGTAAGAGTCAGAGAGAGTGTAGCATTTTCCTCTTCATGTGAGACCATTTCATCAGGACTGTTCTTCCTTTGGTCCTCTGACGTGCCACCTGAAGGCGGTGAGGTTGTGACCTCTTCATTTTACTAGCAGAGCTGCTTGACAGCAAAGGACACACCAACACCTACAAAGACTCATCCTATACTGTCCTCTGACATTCAGAGCCTTTTGTTACATTTTCAAACCTTTTATATGACATCTTGCTTTTTCTTAGAGCTTAGTCTGTAAAGCACATTTGTGTACAGAATATTTTATTTTTAAAGGAAGAAGATGGATAGAGAGCACAGATATGATGGCACACTTGCATTAATGTGTTTACTTTAAAAATTGCACTCAGTCCAGGAAATCTCATTGATTCTCTATTTGGCAGGGGAGCCAAATCTTTAGCTGAACTTTGTCATGCAGTAGAATTTTGTCTGCTTCTGACAGCTAAAGTTCAAACCTGCCTGAAGAGTTCTTAAAAATAGAAATTTATGGAGACGTAATGAAAATTACTAGGGGAGAGAATATTTCTTTGTAAGTGAAAATAAATGAAATTGCTTGCAGTGGAAACAACTGCAATAGCAAGTGTTGGGTTAGGAAATACTAACACTAGCCTTTAAAAACTCCCACACCTACACTTTGAAAAGTGACTGGTGATATAGGTGTTTCACCTTAAAGTATTCAAACTAAGATGCCTCAAATATTTTCCAATTTCACAGTGATTGAATATTTGCTTTTTGGAAATCAGTTTTCACAAGTTATTTTGAATTAAGTAAACAAACAAAATGACTTGAAATTTTAGTCAAAGTATTAAATGTGTATCGCATTACATGCAAAGAAATTATGGATGGACCCACAGAGTGATGGTGAATAGAGTTAAATCCCATTGACATCCTGTCACAAGTGGGGTTCCCTAGGGCTCACTTTCGGGGCCAGTTCTCTTTAATATCTTTATCAGTGATCTGGACAAGGGGATCGAGGGCAGCAGGACCAGCAGGCCAACAGGACCAGGGCAGTCGAAGGGCAGTGAAGCTGGTGAAGTCCTGTGAAGAACACTGAGGGAGCTGGGGGTGTTTAGCCTGGAGAAAAGGAGGTTCACAGGTGACCTTATGACTCCCTACAACTACAAGAAAGGAGATTGCAGTGAGGTAAGGGTCAGTCTCTTTTCCCAGGTAACAAGTGAGAGACCAAGAGGAAATGGCCTCAAGTTGCAACAGGGAAGATTTAGATTGGATTTTAGGAAAACTTTCTTCACTGAAAGGATGACCAGCTTTTGGAACAGGTTTCCCAGGGAAGTGTGGAATCACCATCCCTGGAAGTGTCCAAAGGTGGGTGGATGTGGGTCTTGGGGGATATGGTTTAGTGACGAACATGGTGGTGCTGGTTAATGGTTTGACTCAATGGTCTTAAAGAACTTTTCCAACCTTAATGATTGTGTGATTCAAAGTTCATTATTGCTAAGGTGTTTTACAGACACAGTGGAATTTGGAGCTCTATGAGTGTATGAATTTCTAAATGCAAGATGCCAAATAAGTTTTGGTAAAGAAAATATTACTTACCATATTATCACATCTTTATGGGTATTGTAGCTAAATTCTATGCCTTTCTATTACATTCATGAGATAAAATATCAGAACCTCCACATTGTTTGCTTTATTAGTCACTCTTTTTTCATTTTTTTCCCAGTAAAGTATTTCTAATAATCAAATGAATAGCAAGATAATAATCCACTTAGAAATTTTTGTCTTATTTAGGTAAACCATTGCTCCTTATATTTTCTGCCAACAGGTTAAAAGGTATTCTTTCAGCCCACTAAGAATGCAATTAACTGTAGGTGCTGATATTGATTAAGAACCACTTGGTAATTTTAGAATTTAGTCTTTGGTTTTAGTATTACCAGAAACCAAATCACTCTTCGGTATAGCAGCACATATGGCATATAATATCACCCACTGTTCTGAGGCGCCCTGTTAGACAACCATATGTGCTGAAAAAAGTCTCTGGTTGTTCAGGAGCTTATTCAAGATTGACTGGCTGCTTTTTCTCAAAATGTCCTTGATTTACTGTTTCACATCTAAATTAGAACTTTTAAACTGTAAATATTCATGCTCAGTTTTAAAATGCTACAGCATGTATAATTTTGGCCTGAAATACCAAGCTTCATTTCTACCAGCAACTCCTTGACATTCAGGAACTACAAAGAAACGTTTGTATTCTAATATTGCAGTCTAAACATTATTAACTTCCTTGCCTAAATCTTTTTCTTGCTTTACTCCCTACCAGTACAGACCTCTAGATGTGACTTTCTTCATGATTATAACACTACAGTCCTTATTTCACCTCTTATCTTTTAGTATCCAGTTTGCACTTACAGTCTCTAAGTTCTCTGTAGATTGAAGAGCAAAATATCCCATAGGAAATGTATGTAAATAGCAGCAGTTATGGGACAAAAAATAATGAATCTTTTGTGAGTCAGCTTTGGCTGCTCTGAATAATACGGTGTAGAAGGTAGTCCATCATAATAAAAAGGATATTGTAGGATATTTGCTTAAAGGAAATGTTAAAGCATGGGAATATATAGTGAAAATAAGAGTGCAAGAATATTTTACAATGCCAGCTTAGCATGAGAGAGTACAGAATAAGACCACACATATTTGCAATGAAATATTTGATAAACTGTTTTTAATGGGAATTAAAAGGTAGGAAGATATAAATTTCAGTTAACATAAAAATAGGCAAATTTAGTTCTTTGACATAAGAATTCCTTTGCTAAAGAAACTGAGATGATTTAATATAGGTTTTAGTAAAGAGTATGACTTAGGACCACACAATATCTGCAAAGTGCATGATAAGGGAACTCAGAAGTTATAATCTGCAACATTGTCCGTCAATATGGACTCATCCTAGGGTACTGTGTCTCTGAGGGATTTCCTTATGACTAAATTTCCCAGTATTCAACATTCTCCTTAGTGACTTAAAAGTAAATATAAAATAAGTATTAATAAAAACTGCATATGACATGAGGATTGCCAGAGTGGTAACTAATAATGAATATAGATAAATTACTGTGATTTGGGTCAGCTGGTAGACTTGTCTATTCAAACAAACTAATTTAATTCAGCAAGATACGGCTATCCCTGCAGAATACTGAATTCTCGGCTGTAGAATAGGGAGTTTAAAATAAATTGTGGAGTCATAGTGGCCAGGAACCTGAGTTCTCATTGTGATGCTGTGGCACAAAGAGGTAGTACAAACTGTGAATGAACAAACAAATAGTGAATAGAAAAAGGGACGTTTTTTACTCTGCATGTGGTATGGATGACACCAGTGTGCCACCTCCAGGTGTGGTATATACATCTTAAAACTGGTGCTGAATAATTAGAGGAAAGGGCAGAAAAGAATTGCAAATATATATTGAAAGACTTAAAGAGCTCAGTGCTTAGTTTTAGCCAGGAGGATGTTATGAAGTGACTTGGATATATATTCTTTATAAAGAAAATACCAACTTATCTTCCCTAGTAGAAAAAACAATAATACTGGGAGAAGGGATTTTTTTTTTTTTTTTTTTTTTTTAATTCAGGCCTATCTTCCTTTCACAAGGCATTTCACAGGCCTATCTTCCATTTCACAAAAATGTCAAGTTAGGGGTAAGTGGGCAAAATGTGAGGATTTATGAAAGGCAGAGTGTCAGGCTGAGTAATTTAGCACCCTTTCTGATGCTAAACACCATGAATCTACAATATGGAGATGAATTTGTTTTCTCCCATCTTCATTTTGTTGTTCCAAAAATAGATTTGATTGTGGTGAGTATTAATCCCATTTCTTTCCAAAAAGTGCTGGCACTTTCAAATGGAAAAATATTAGCTATTATAGAAAATCTGCAAATATTAAGTGTAAATGTTTATATTTACATCACCCTGAGGTGAGTGGGCAGATGACGATATCCATGTGTAATGGCATTAATATGGATTATTGAGCATAAAGGGGGGGGGGGATCATTTATTCATAGATAATAATGTAAGGGTTCTTGTACCACTTTTTCTAAGTATATTGTACTTATTTAAAGCTATAGGTAAAGTTTTCAGGCACCAGCTACTCCCGTGGAAGTTACTTTCGATAAGACCCGCGCTGGGGTCCTTTCAGCACCATGGCCAGCGCCAGCCTCCTGCGGGGCTCCCGGGGCTCCCCACTCCTCGTCCTCCAGGCCTTACGCTTCCCAGAACAAAACCCTTTCTTCTGTAACATTTGATGGATTACTTTGGTTATCTTCCATAGAGAAGGCATAGTAAACATGGACAAAGTGAGAGACTTGTGTTTTGAAGTCATTAAAGATGCAGAGGTGTACAGTCCATGCAGTTAAACTGCAAACGAGGTGTGAGTGAAAACCTTGTCCTGCTGGTAGCCACCATTGACAGGACGCATTGCCAAGTCTGGTGTGTGGTGGGATGGCCTCGACCAGCAGCCAAGCACCCACAAAGCCTCGTGTTCACTCTTCCCTCCTTTGCCTTCTCACAGTGGGAATGGGAAGGAAATAGGAAGAACAAGAAGTCATTGTAAAAAGTGATACACATACAGGTAAACCCAGATGACCAAACCACAGCTAAGGTATTAAGGAAAAGTCTATTCTGAATTTGGAAGCCCTGAATACAGTGCTAAGTCAAACAAACAAAAAGCATGTCTGTGAGAACTTTGCTCTCTTCTTGCAAGAAGGGAGTTAACTTCTCAAAACAGACAAGCAGAAAATAGGCAGAACTATTTATGGCAAAGAATTTTCTCCCACAACAGGTTTCTCCTACCTTAGTTTCCCCATTAGCAAAAGCCTCCTTGAGCAAAACTCTTTTTTCTCCTTGCTTAACTCTTCTGTGTTTAACTTTCTTTCCCTACACTCATGTATCAAAACAAAGATCATTTACCAGTTCATTCTTAAGAGGCAGTCTCACCAAAACAATGCTGGGAAAAGGGAATAAAATACAAAGTCTCCTTAAACCATGACACCAGCTTTACTGTGGAGTACTTCCTAGTGCTGTGGCTGTATTGTTGCCTCTGTTGTTCACTTGTTCCATTTCCCTTGGTGTTTTCTGCCTTTTCTTAAATACGTCCTCACAGAGACACTACAAATTCCTCTGCTTTACTTTAGCTTTGGCAGTGGATCCATTGCTGAGCTGGCTTGAACCATCCATGCCTGGCATGGGGCTGTCTCTGACCTCCTCCAACAGAGGCAACCTTTACAGGCCCCCCACTACCAAAATGGTGTTTATACCCTGCATATAATGTCATAGCTGAGCTAAAGGAACTAGCTTGGGAAGAGGTCAATGTGTTGGCAGGGCTCAGTAGTCTTTTTTATATGAAAGGAAATGCCCCCTAAGGACTACAGAAAGGAGTATTTGGCTCGCTGCATCTGAGATCAAAACAAATGTATTATTTTCATTTGCCCTTGTTCCACAAGGTCTCATGGACTCATTTCAGATTTAAAACACACAAAGTTGAAGGCTAATGAGGATAAAAATCATTTGTTGTCCTCTTTGATTGAATTGCCCCTGCATTGTGCATTGAATAATTACTTGCAGATGTGCAAAGAAAATGTAGAATGCTACTTTACTAATTTTCAATCATGAAAATCTATAAAGACTCAAAGGATTTGCAAATCAGTTCTCTTTCATCTCTGGTAAGGTAGACCTCTTAAGAAGTTTGGGTATTCTTTATAACAGATGCAAGTACAGCGTGTGGCAGCAAATCCCTGTTAGATCGATCTAACTGTTGCAAAGAACATGCAGCACCACACACTTTCAAACATGCACCCAAGATATGGAGGGAATCTGTCATGGAAGACCATGATATTTTATCTTCACAGTTACTATTTGTGCTTGCTAAGTTAAACTGGAAGTGGCACAACCGCAAATGCTTGATCCATAATTCCGCTTTGTTTTTAGACTCATTTCATGTATCAGAGACTGGCTTGGTGCAGCTTTGCTTACCTTTTGGGATTCCTATGACCTAATTTGCCTGGGATTGTTATCAGTGAAGCTCCATTAATTTCAGATGCATAAATCCAGACTTACGTGAACATAAATGTCAGACCCATATGACATCCATATATTCTTCATTATATTCACGGACAATAATCTACTAACAAGTCAATCCTTCCAAACAAGCAGACTAATCAAAATAACTTATCAATATCCAGGTACTGCTTTTTTCATATATAAGATGAAATCACATCAAGCAAACTAAAAAGCCTCAGTGTTTCTTCTGTCTTTTACACAAGGGTTAAAAAAAGGCAACTATTTTCTATCATGCACCCGAACTTCTGCTTCTAGTGCTTCTATGTTTTTACCAAGGTTTTTTAGTCTGCAGTGGGTGAATTAAACAGTAATTTACTGCCATTTAAATATTCATGAATAGAATTTGTGTCATAAACAGACCAAACTAATGTTTCATTACAACAGAGGAGTCCATCATTGTCCAGTAACATTATCCTACAAATATGTATTACGTGTTATATATAGATATTTGTAGGTTCCATTATAAGATTGAGATTGCACTGAAATTGGCTATTACATAGAAGATGGAGAGTCAAATCATGTCACCTTTTCATAGGCAGTATCATCAGATTTCCATCATTGCTACCACTTTTAAACATCTTTATCTTTATATGAGTCTGTTGCACCCAAACCAGGAAAACTGAATTGTATGAGGACCAAATGTCTTTATATAACAGCAATTTCTGTCACTTCTGCATTTAGAGTACAGTGATTAAGCATGTAACAAGTCATCTGTGTCTAAACACTCATATGTCAGACATTCCTACAGAGTGTTTTATGGAGTACAATCGTTTTTTCTTGTTTTCATAACAGCGATTTGTTTTAGTGAAAAGATTGTTGGGGAGTGAACAGGTTGAGAAAAAAAATGTCAGAACATCAAGTACCTCCATTAACACAGGATGTTCTAAAGCTCTGGAACAGCTTTTCAAAAATATGCTGTGTTCAGTGTTTCTCAGTGTTCCCTGTAAAAGACAGGATATGTATAGGCTGTAAGAAAGTAAACTTAGCCCAGGTTCTGGAAGTGTTCAAGTAGAAAAATACACTGGTAGCATCCTTGAAAATGATGAAGTTAAATTTCCAGTTTTTTCTCCTCCCTCAGATCCACTTTGTTTCTAAAAAAAAACCCCAAAACAAGCAAACAAAACACTTGATTTTTAAATAGACCTTCCAAACCTTTGATTCTCCTGTCATGATTTTAATGGGTAAATAAGTTGTCAGTAGTTAGAGGTATAGTAGGAAAATTTTGATGATTAGCATAGCTTTTGTGGAAACATACATCTATGCAAGAGTCAAAGGGTTTTGTTCAAAGGGAGTACATTGTTTCTTTAGAAAGTTGGCAAACCAACATTGTAAATTATTATCTTTATGATTTTAGTAACTTGTTTTACTGTAATTTTAGTTGAAGACTACACTTCCTAGCTGAGATATTCAAATCTCCACTAAGTGTTTCATTAATATAGGCAGTTAAGCAGATATGGCTCAAAGTGCCTACATTTTTAATTAAACAAATTAGGTACCTAATACAGAAAGTAACTGGATTCTATTAAAAAAATATTTCTATATTTCTTGTTGTTTCAACACTTGTAAAAAGTTCTGTTTTTTCAAGTCTTTTCACTTGTCAGCCTTTGGATTTGCTCAATTTCAGTCAACAAGCTGAATCTTATGATAGCCAAGGGTTTTTTTTATACTGGTGGGGCTTTTCAGCTGTCATAAGTCTTCAGATAGCATATTTGTATGAAATTGTCTGTGCTTCCTCCTCCAGCAAGAGGTTCACCTTTCATTATAGAAGCCTTCATTTTGTCTTTCCTTCCACTTTGCTGTTATGCAGAAATGCAAGACCTCTGTTTTCAGTCTGGGCCTTACATGGTGGATTCACACCAACCACCTCCTGAAGGGTCACAATGATAACAAAAGGTGAGAAAATGGCAGCTGACAGCTGATCAAATGAAACTTTGAAGTTCTTGATTTGCTCTGTGTAAAAAGGCTCTTTACAGCCTCAATAGATTTTTTGGGGGGTGTCTCTGTCTGTGGCTAAAATTCAGATGGCAGATTTACATCTACTCTGTTTTTCACCTGTGCTGTTTCTCTTAACATTGCACTATTATGATGGAAGAAAATGGAAATAAATACAAACAGCAGGAATAAAAGTCAAGAGGAGGTTTCTGAAAAGAGCACTTGCCCTTAACAAACCCTTGTCAGGTCAGCAGGTACCTTGGTGTATGTGCAATGGAAGGCGCTGTGGGTAGCAGAATAGACAAAATGACTCCACAGAGGTTATTATTTTCACTCACCTGAAAAGGATGGACTTCAGCTGATAAAAAAGTAAAAAAATGAAAATTACAAATTTCAGAATATTCAAAAATTTCTGATGTAACGTCTGGCTTTTTAGAAAATGTTCAAGTCTGGAATTGGAAAAATGTATTCCTCTGACATTTTTCTACGAATTTGCATAACCAAGTTAAGTTTTATGAAAAAGCAAGCATTACTCAAAACCAGAAGCAGTATCACTAACAATGTTCTCCCAGCTGTCCCATGAGCATATTAGACATGGAGGTCTGACCTAAAGCCAGACACTCTGAGCACTTTCCTGTTCACTCAGTTTTGCCTCATGATTTCCCCTGAAATGTTATCAATTATTAGAATGCAGAATTTGTATCGGATTGTCTCTACTGCTGTATAAAATGCATGTTCTTATTGAATTTTTATCTTTCCCATTAGTCATTCCTCTTTTTTCCATGCTAGTTTGTTGTAGGGTTTTAAAGTTTTTTTCTAATGGCTTGTCCCAACTCTTCTATTATTTACCTTGTTTGACTGCTTCCATCCTCCTCCATTGTGTCGTTTCTCAAAATCTTCTGTTTTTTCTATCTCACTCAAACTGTTTTGGTCTGTTACTCATATATTTATTTCTTCTGTTGGCAGAAGAAGAGAAATTTCTTCTCTTTACTCTTGTTCTAGCAGGAAGGAAATGTTCTTCTCTGTTGCTGCTCTGGAAGGATCAGATTTCTGATGCTGATTTCTACCTAAATACAAAAAGTCTCTCGCCTAGAACCAGGCTTTTTTACTTCTCATTATTTAATTTTAGCTGTTAGCTGATTTTGACCTCTCCGTAGTAATTATTGTCCCTTAGATCTCATAAAGGAAAAATTTAGCACTGTTTCTAATACTGCACACTTAAATCTGTATTTCTTTGCCTATTTTCCAGCTGAACAGCATACTGCATGACTCCTGTGCATTCCTGTCAGCTGTGGAATAAATAAGGTGGAAAAAGAAGATAACATGAACTATAGTTCTACAAATCCTCCTGTTAGATTGTCTATGGAGAAATTCAGTAATAGCTAGGCAATCCATGACCCTTGACAAATAATCCCATTCTTTTCTTAGGCTTTTCTATTTTCTTTTCTGAAACTGTGCCAGTAACCTCTTGGACGCATCTACCACATTTCAATATTTTTGTACCAGACCTAGCAACTTAAAAGGTTTATTGTTTCTTGATTTTTAGTTTGTAAAAATAATTTTTAAAAATTACCTGAAAAGATTAGTGCCAAAGTCTATAAAGTTTTAATAACTTTTATGGATATTATTTTTTCTGTATAATCTAGTCTATTATTAAAGTTTGGTGTTTGTTTCACTGCTTTGTATTTGTCTGTCTACCAGATCTGGAGGGTGAAGAACCATTGTCATTCTGCTAGCATGAGGGGAACTATTCGCTATTTTGTGGTTGTTTTTAGGGATTGCTCTACAACAAGAGGAATAAGTTTCCTGAAAAATTTAGAGTTGGCCCCGTGCTTTACATTGCTGGAGGATGGATCAGTTTGTATCTTTAAAGTATGTAAGGTATGTATCGGTAGGCATATTGCATCCATGTATTTGAGTACCCTGGGAACTGCTACCAGGACCGTGCACTTTTTATTGATAGCTTTACTTGTCCAAAGAGAGAAAGAGATATTCCAGTACTCAGGATATTGCTTACTTTATCCTTATTATCACTGTAACATTTATAATAAAAAATGGGCCAGATACACCTAAAAATCAGCAGATCCATCTAAAAATTGCTACTGGTGGGATTTAACTACTTAAAACTCACAGAAATAATTTTCCTCTGCCTTCATTTTGCTTCATTTCGATGTACTTAGAGAAGTCCTTTGTTTTGTCCTTCACAATCACTGCTGGTCCCAGCTGCAGATGAGCTTTGACTTTCTCATCTTTATCCCTGCATGCTTTAGGCACCATCTCTATCTTCCTTCTGGGAAGTCCATTCCTCCTTCCTCGTTTCATGTACTTCTTTTTGGTGTTTGAGCTCATTTGGGAGTTCCCTGTTAATCCATTCTGACATTCTGCCACACTTGCTCACCTTCCTGCACATATGAATACACCTATTTTATTTTCTGAGGAAGTTCAACAAGCTCTCCTGTACCCTGGTCCTCTGTGGCTACTCCCCACTGGATACTGCCAAGAAGATCTCAGAATAAGCCAAAATCTGTTCTCAAAATGTTCAGGGTTATAAGTCTAATATTTGTCTTCCTCAGTTCTCTCAGGATTTTAAACCCTACAATCCCATGATCACTGTAACCAATATGATCCCCAGCCTGTAACTGGGAATAGTCTCCCACTTGTTGGGATACCTTAGGTTTCAGGTTCTTTGGATCCTTTCAGCCCCTCAATCTTGCAGGGATTGCATCCACCTCACTGACTGATACTATATTTGTTTCCAGTTTTAATAAAACCATTGAACAGGATTAGGCAAAGAGCAGATCTCTGGAGGACCTGCTAAAAACACCCCAATGGATGATTTGCAATTTACACACATAATCACATATTGCAATATATTAATTGGCTAGCTTTTAATTTGCTTGAACTAGGTTGTATTGATTTTGTATACTCTTAATTTTTATCAGAATGTTATAAATCTAAAGCTATTACACCAATTACTTGTATTATCCATGCTTTTAATCCAACTATAAGCAACATCAGATCTTTTTGGTAAGACACAGTCAACAGAGCCATGTTGGTTGTCATTAACTAAACACCTTCATTTAATTCCTTGTGGATTGCATTCTGTATCAGCTTTTTTTGTAATTCTGCCCAAAATTACTGTACAACTGACAGGCCTATTGTTTTAAGGTGATAGCACTTGGAAGATAAAAACATGGAAAGGAGAGAAACAAGTATTTCACATCTGAATGTCTGTTTTCCTCCTCCCTTGGACATTGGTCACATTAAAAAGAGACCAAGCATACATGTTTAGGATAAAACCTGTCAGTCAGGAAACCTCAGCAGACTGAGAAGGCAAACGGTATTTTTTACATTATTTTGTTCAACAAAAAAAATTACTTAAATTTTTCAGTGTTAGAGGATTTTATTTTTTTTTTACAAAATGCATATCCTAAACCAGCAGAACAGAGGTGGCAAGGGTGATGTTCTGTCCCCTGCTGCTCTAAGGGGTTATCATGGACAGACAACTCTGTGTCTGTTGAGAAGAACTGGCTGCTTCAGAAAGCATCCTCCTCTGATAAAGCTGAAGAAGACAGAACTCAAATATAGAGGATGGTAACTCACAATTGATTTGAATATAGGTCAAATAGTCTTATTTCTTATTCATTAGGTTTTGTGTTTTTTAAGTATGGGTTATTTAGCTATGTAATTGTTTAAATCATGAAATGAGGCCCAGCTGACACTTTCTTGATTTAAGGTGTTCCTCACCACACCTCTCTGTCTACTACCTTTTGCAATTTATATTGAGCTGGACAATGCTGTGTACAAACACAGCTACTGCAACCTGGCTTACTCATGCAATGCCACACCAACTTTTTTCCATTAATAAATATTTTGAATGCAATACCTCTCCGGATAAAGCAACCTCTTTGATCATTAAAAAAAATTAGGTCTGAGGCAGATTCTTAAAAGTTGACAGATATTTAACATCAGTTTTCACTGTTAATGGACAAACATGGTAAACCCCCCAGTAACTAGCCCTATAAATGGATAAAAAGTGTGTTTTTAAAGGTATCTTAACATTTAAATCTTTGAGAAGGTATTTGTCTGGGACTGTTTAGTGGGTGTCTGTGAGAAACCCATCTTCGGAGGGTTCTTGGGCCCTCTGAAGTTACCAAGGATTTTCCATAGACCTCAAAAGGAGCAATATCAGTATAGTAATGTATACACACACTGTCCAAAAGAACCATAAATATTCACACTGCTTCTGGCAGATATATCATCTCATTAGCCAGCGGATAACATGGGATTCAAAGAACAGTTTTGGTTGTCAAAATGGTAGTGGTTTTTTTAACTCTGTTTATCAGTAGATTTTGCCTTTGGTGCCATTCTCAGGCCAGTCTAGCAGGCCACATGTCAAATGTTTAGGACTTCCTTTGCCCAACAGTGCTGCTATCAAAATCTTCTCCCTCCTTGCAAATAGTCTCCCCTTCTCTCCACTTTTAAAAATTTTTGGTCTGTCTCTTATTTCTTTTCATAGAAAAACTAAATTATAAAAATCCATCTGAGATCATCAAAATACAGAAGGTAAGAAGTCTTGTAGACACAAGATACACAGGTGTTCTGCTGTAGACCAGGACCCTGTTTGAGCTGCAGAAAAAGGGGACAAGACTTCATTCTGTATTATTAGCTTAACTGAACTGAAAACAATACCTCATTTCACTGGCATCTCATGATGTGAAAATAACCTGGGTGTTTGTAGCTCTTCATGCCTTCAAGCTCAAACTTAGAAAGAAAATAAGTTGTTTATTTGGCTCTCACTGTTAGCTATTTTCAGATCATCTTGCCTTTTTTTTACAGATTGAAGTCACCCTTGATAACTTGGCATCCACAATTTCCAATTCTAAATTCCTGGAGCATTACAAGAAAGTTTGTGTATAAATATCTTTAGAGCAGCTAAACTTCCAAAATGCTGTCCATGTAGCATAG
>JAWWES010000115.1:85628475-85651817 GCA_035583135.1 Lophotriccus pileatus
CATAAGTCACGCATATTGTCATGGAAACAAACTGGAAAGCTCGCCTTGGTAAAGGGTATTTTGAGCCCAACAAAAGCAAAGATGCACATTTGCTTGTTTCAGTTATGCTAAACAGAGGAGGTCTGCTGTCACATTATCTTTGGATAACTTTGTTACAAAGTCCACTTTACCTTGTGCTTTTAACTCATCAGCAAAAATGGAACTGAGAAAGCATAAAAAATAAAACTATTTATTGTAAACAAATATTACTTCATTTTCATTACTTCTATATTGTTTTCTTGTTGGATGTATTCAAACAAGTTTACTTTCTGGATTATTAGATTTATATTACCAGTTTACATAAAAAGAAGCATTTAAATGTTTAAAACTGACCAGGTTATCTTTTAAATAAATCACATATAAAGGGGAAGTGCAGTTTTGGTTTCTCCTTGGCACTATCCAATTCACTAATGGAAAATATTATAGATAGCATCTGAAGTTTCTGGCCATTCTGAAATACCAGTTGATCAATGCATTGCTTGAAACCCAACGGTTACTACATAATAACAGTGTTACCTAAGAAAGAGTTATTTTGTCTAAACCAGTTCTCATTGGAAAAGCAAGAAAACTAGGAAGAGGAAACAAAAATAAGTTAGAAGTGACTGAGGAAACTCTTGTATGCCACTGATGACTAAGATTTATCTAGGCTGGTATAAGGTGTGCTAAGAATTGTGTTCTCTTTCTGAAATGCTGAATCATAAGATACTTTGAAAGCAGAAAAATAATGACATTGAAAGCATGGAGATGCCCAAATATTTAAAACTGGCTGTCCAAACTGTTTACGAAGTTGGGGTTTCACTTAATACTGTTCAGGTTGCAATCTTATCTCATTAAACAGTCAAACATATCTACAGACATTCACTTCATCCCTGATGGACTGTTCAATATGTTTTCCAAGACAAGAATAGAACTTTAAATGAAGACAATAAGAACCTGGTTCAAAACAAAACATGGAGGGTTTGTTTTGGTTCAAGAAGGCCCCCAGTAGGGGTTGCTTTGCCAAAGGGGTCTGAATGTTCCCATTAATTCAAAGGGCCACTATAAGTTAATTGCAAATAAATACTCTGAAGGTTACAATAGGCAGAAATCATATAGAGCACAGGAAGTCCCCAAGATGAAGATGGCTAGAGGCTGATAGAGCATCAGGTGTAAGTACCTGCCCTGCTCTTATGTTTTTCTCTATTTGCTTATAGTTGCTGTTGGATACGTGAAATATAGGCAGAGTGAGCTTTGGCCAGTCATACTATGCCTGTTTTTATGTTTTTCTACTCTAAGCCCTTCCTCCTCAGTTGAGAAACTTGCCTCTCATTGCCATGCTACCATATGTTCTCATCATTTAAAGTCACAGGTCTTGAAAACATAATCCCGTTTATACAGTTCTTTCTGATACCTTTTCTTTCTTCATCAGATTAATTTTGTTTCCATATTATCCATTCAGCATTTTTGGTGTTGATTCAGTAGTTTCCGTGCATTTGAGTTACTTGTTCAATAACACTCCTGTTTCTAACATAGTTGTGCCACAGTAGTTTTGTCATGTTGCTTTTTGTTGTAATTTTAAAAATTCTAGGGAATTGTTTCATACTTTGTCAGCTGTGATGCAAAAGCAGGGTCTTTTTTGCCTTTGCTGTACAATTTCTACCTTCTGGAGGTCACATCTCTTTGAAATCTCCACGGTGCTCAGCATGACTGATTCATGCCAAGCATCAAGAGCGTGGCAGTGTGCCTGCAGCTCTGTCCCCTTCTGGGAGGCATGGGGATATGGCTAAGGCCAGGATCTAACTCATATCTACATTTATACCACTCTCCCCAAACTTGCAGTAGCACCCAGTGCTCATCTAACCTTGTCACCCACACTTTTCAGGCATCTCTGATGTCTTTCCAGAGAAGAGCTGTTTCAAATAGCCTAAGAAATTGAGAGAAGGTCATAACCTGGACTTGTGAGGGCTCTTTTGTCATTTCAGGTGAAAGTACTCCAACTGTGTATTTGTCCAGAAAGAGAAGACCAGCCCTTGCTTGTACAAACAGCCTACATGTATCGATGGCAAGCAGTGACTGGCAATGTTTTAGCCTCCCAGAGGACACTGAAGAAGACAATACATTGGTGAGCAGCAAGAGGCTGGCTGCTCCCTCAGGGAAGTAGCTGAGGGAGAGTGACCCCAGCATAGGCTGTGCCCTCACCAGCAAGTGCCCTCCAGCAGGTGCTGAAACACACATGGCTGTCTGTATGCTCAGGGCTCTGACACTACAGGTCAGGCACTGAGTTAACCTCATGCCCAGTGAATATTGCAGTACTATACATGAGAAATGGAGAGGTCATAGGGGAATAATAATACAGTATCATGCTAGGAACTATAAGCCAAAAACTTTTTTATTTAATTAGTATGTCCTTGTTAACAATTTTTTTTTATCCTGGTGAAAAGTTAATAGACCTTACAAGTTGATAAGGCTTGTTCCTTTTCCAGTCAGTTTAAATGCATAGTGGTCAGATTCTTCCAAACTAGAATATCACGTATATATTGCAGCTTTCATTACTCCCTCAAACAATTAGCTAATTAGTTTATAGAAAACATCAGGCAGTGAATTAAATCCAGGCACCTGATTAAAAAAGGCAATATAGTAAACATGAAAAATTATTTATAGAACATTCTCTAGGCAGTGGTTTAATTTATCAAATCATGAGGCTTCCTTGAAGATCTATGATTGGTCCATAATAAGCACTTGCATCTAATCCAGTTTCCCTAGACTTCCTTTTAAATCTGGAGGTACAAATATATGCTTTTTAGGTGTGTTTATCCTAAAGTTTACATCTAAAATGTAACCTATAAATATGTACTTCTCTTCATGGACTATAAGGTGTGTTGGCTACTCTCCAGTATAAATACTGTGTAATAGACAATTCACCATCAGGTGAAGTGAATTCCACATTATATGTCTGAACAAAGTCTAAGATATCATTCAGACTTTCCTAAAAATGTTGGTTCCCTCTTTTTGGTGTGTAAATCATACTATCAGCAAGATATTTACTGAAGTGTGTTCAGTTCTGTCTAGCTGCATTTAACATTTGTCCCTCAGCATCACTGGAACATGCCTTGCAGAAGGAAGCAAGTTAGCTAGAAGTCATTTGTCAACTTTGATGTCTTCCTCCCAGACACTCTGTTCTGTGAAACTTTCCCTTACTCAGTCAGACTGTCACAGCTTGTTATTATCATACTGTAGCTCAATGTATTAGCTTTGCAATCTCAGACAGCTTGATAGCCATCAATCATTTATAATACAAAACTCAAATCCCTGGCTAATTTTTTATCGGGGGACCAAAACAAATTCTCCTTATTATGGAATCATTCTGCTTATTTTCTTTGTTTGCACTTGGCCACATGAAAGCAGGAATTATGTGATAGTTCAGTCTACTGGTCATGTCCTTCAAGAATATCGTGGCAACAAATTAGCCCTCAGTAGTATCATATACCTAATTATTTTACATCTATTAGAAACTTGCCTTTGTAAGACATTTCTCAGAACTGTGCCACAGTTAGACCTTTCTTAAGTGAGAAATACTTGTTAGGCTAAGGAAAGAAAAATGTTTTTATAAAGAGGACCTTGACATGAAAAACAATTATTTGTACACAGTTCTGTCCACTCACACCTAACTTATATAGTTGTTTGAAAAAATTCTGTTGTCAAATTTTTCTATAAAAATGCCATTCCATGGAAATCAAATCTGTAGGAATGGACAATTTTGGTGACCTTTCATGAAAAAAGAACAATCCAAATTGAAGGATACCAGTGAGATCAAAATACTCCACTTTGATCTCATCAAGTTTCAGTTTTTCTTATTACAACCTCTCATCATTTCCAAATGTATTTTTTCCATTATGAATTATAAAACATAGAAGAAGAAAACATGAGAAAATAAACTCTTTATTTTACTGAGCAAGAATGAATTTTTAAATAAGTCATTTTCTTGAAAATTTCTTGAAAGTTTTTTTCTTTATTCTAGTATAGAAGAAAAGGAGTTCTTTAAATCCATTTCTCACATAATATGAAAACCATTTCCTGTACAACTCTAACCATTTCTGAGGCATGTATTTCAGAAAGCAGTCCTTCTCCACTTACCATTTCTTCTAAGACAGACAGATGAATCATGCCCTGGAGGTGCCTGTTTCTTTCAGCTGGCTATAAAGGGAATCTAGGTTGATGAGTCTAGACATCGACAACCAACTTTCAGATATTTACCCTTAGGCAAGATGACTCCTTTCTATTGAAAAGATGGAAATACTATACAATTACTTTTCAGTAAGCATGATTTTTGAATCATGCTTAAGGGAGTGTTTATCAACAGTTTGTCTTCAATTATAAGCCTTACAAGAGATTAGCTAGGGAGCTGGTGGAATCCCTGCCATCCCAGTGCAAGACCATATTAAGCACGTGCACAACATACCCATCAGTGTCAATGCCAGCAAGGTCCCCTTGGTCCAAATCTTTGGCTTGAATTATAGTCTGAGGTAGCTGTGTAGGTCCCAAGCAGAACTGTAATACTCCTCTTCCCACAGTCACAGCAGAGCAGCACCCACGTAAGCACATCAGCAGACTGCAAGAAGACATGTGTGGGCATATGGAGATGGCCAGAGTCCTTCTGACCACTCCAGGCCTTCACACGTGGCCAGGAATGGCTGTTTTTCTCGCTCGCCCTTGCACACAAGGTGACAGCAGTAGATGCTGGGCTGGATGGGAGCACTCAGCTGCACTGAGCCTTTCTGCTGGTACTACGGATCATGAGGGCCTGTGTAAATCATCATTAGTCTTTTCTCTTAATAGAAAAATGGACTGCATGATGTCTGGAGGTGTCTGCTGCTCCTTAAATTTCAGAAGCATAGACTGGGCCCCAACATTTAAGGCAAGTCACTTCCACTGGAAGTTCACAGCATGGAAAAGCCGGATCTCTACCACCTCATGTCACTAAGGGTACTGTAAAGCCAAACTTATTAGGAGTTTAAGATGAAAAACCATCAGTCACTTGAGCTATGCAAATGAAGTATTTTGAAAAACAGTACAAAATAATAAAACTGAGGTTTTATTCCTTCTTTTGCCTTGAGTGACTGTATGTGATAGGTAATTTAATGTGTTTACTTAACAATTTACTGAGAATAATTAAGGACACCTGACACCACCTTTGTATAATTTCAAATTCAGCAAAACCCAAACTTGTGAGAAAGCTTAATAAGTACAGATAAATTGAATTCTGAATTCTGTCTCTTCTTCTCTTGGGGAGAGTAGCTTTGGGAAGGCTGGGAAAAATCCCAGTGTCATCCCAGTGCCAGTAACTGCAGCATGTGACATGAGCAGCGTGGGTGAGCTGTGGGTCTGCAATGAGGCATCAGGGCATTTTCTGTGTAAGAACAGGGATCCTATCAGAAGTTGTCATGTGATCAAAGAAAAAAGTGATGTTCCAGTGTCTTAAGACATATAATAAACCACATTTGGGTTATTTAGCCTGGAGTAAAGAAGGCTCAGGAGGGACCATACAACTCTACAACTACCTGAAAGGAGGTTGCAGCAAGGGTGGGGGGGAGGGAGGTTGATTACTTCTCCAAGGTAACAAGTGACAAGAGCAAATTGTCTCAAGTTGCACTAGGGGAGGTTTAGATTGGATATTTTGAAAAATTATTCAGTGTAAGGGTGGTCATGCATTGGAACAAGCTACTCAGGGAAGTGATGAAACAGCCATCCCTGGAAGTGTTCCAAAGGTGTGTGTATATGGCACTTGAGGACATGGTTTATAGGTGAGCATGGAGGTGCTAGATTAATGGTTTGACTCCATGATCTTAGAGGTCCTTTTCAATCTTAATTATTCTATACATTTTAGCAATTCAATGGAAAAAAAGTGGGTATAGTCACCTTACAGGTATTTTTGTTGTAAAGTCTGTCAATATTGAAGCTGGAGAACAGTACAATTTGTGTAGACACTAATGGGGACAAAAGGAAAAAGAAAAAAAACCAGTGTTACACTGGACATTTGCATCCAGATAAAAGTGTGGGAGAAGATGGGTGAGGAAGATGTAAAATATAGCAGGTGAGGTGTGTTTTTTTGGACCAGGGCAAGTATGAAAATGTAAGAGAAAACATAAGAAGCTTCTCTTTCAGTACAGTTTTTGAGACAGAAAGAGAGAAGTTGTATGTTTATAGGGTCATTTTTCAAATAAAGCAGAATTAAGGTTATTTGAGAACTTAAAATAATTCTTCATTTCATCATTTCCTAGAAGAATAATATTTGTTGACTTTCTCATCCTGAAAGGGTACAAGATATGCCTGAGATGTGTTTACTGCCTTAGCAGAATTTTTCAGCAGAGAATTTCTTTCTTTCTTGAAGATAAGGCATTTGCAATCACTTTTGTACATGCCAGTGGACTTCTAAACAGCTGCAGATATCCATTTAAAATGTGGTTATAGTGATGCAGTTCAGGTATGCAAAACCAGACAATGTTTTTCTTGGCACTTACTGGAGGAGGAAACACCACTGTCAATATTGCATAGAGAAGGAAAAAGTCAACTCACAGCGCACAGACACAAGTGCCTTCCCGAGGCGGAAGGCTGCTCTAGGGATCTCACATCACTCTTCTCTCCATTAGCTGCAGAGGTGACAGAAATGTCCCGTTCTCATCTCTAAACTTCTGGTTTCTTTTAGCACAATGGAGATTATGGTTGTGTCTGAAATACTATATTCGAAAAGCAGAAAATAAACTTTGTTCTATAGCTGATGATGTCAATGACCTTTCATGACATGAGGGTTACAGTAATAGTAAGCACTTAAAAGCAAGCTGATGTCTCCCTCTGTCATCATCTTCTTCCCCATTTCCCAGTGTAAAAGTTATACCCACCAGCCTGGCCATCCAGATCCTTTTTGCATTACAGCAATAGTATTTAAGAAGCAAAAAACATTCTCATAGTTGTTAGAAGACCTTGCTCTTACTTTCTCCAAAGGCTACCTCTGGAGAGTCCAAGGTCACAAATTTCCCAAAACACGTCTCTGGACCCTCATGACTACAGTGCACTCAAAACTGAGTAAACATGCAGATTTTAGAGTACTTAAACCAGCTATCTTTTAAACATGAAAAGGTTCTCTGGGTCATCCATCTGAATGCTGTTAAATGAGTGCAGGTATTCCTGGAGCAGAAACAAGCTTAAAAAAAAAAAAAAAAATCAGCCCTGGCCACATCACCCAGGGTGGGTGGTGGAGGTCTGAGATAGCCCCTTGCCAGGAGGTTCTGTGGAAGAAAGGTGAAATGCTTAGCTCTGACTAGGAAATATCCCTCATTCACACACAATGGAAGAAAATGGGTAACTGGGGAAGACCAAACACCTACTGTCCCTCTTGCTGCTTTATCCTTTCATTCCCCTCTGACCTGAACTTCACTATACTACCTTTTCTTTACCAGGATGATATCTTTTCATTCCTACTCTTGCCTTACCCTTTACTTCACTCTTGCAACCCTTACCTTTCCTTTGTAAAACACCAGCATTGTCATGTGAATGGCCTTACATATTGGATTCTGTGAAATGTATCTGAGAGATGTCTATTGGCTTCTACAGGTTGTTCCTTTGGATCAAAATCTATTAGAAGTTTTAATCTCAAACCCCTCTTTTTCATCCTGCGAAGATGTGCTTAGACATCTGTTGTTGTTGCTTGGTAGCATTTTCACCTCAGAGAAAAATTAACAGCAGGTGAAAGCTTATCAGGATTCTATGGTGAATCTATTCAATTTAAAATATGCATCTTCTTCCCTACATTTCACTTATGCATAATATCTATGAAATATTAATTTGCCATGTAGGTACCTCTTAAACACTTGCTTATTTGAAAAAAAAAATATAAAATTAACACTCTATACCAAATAATATTCTGTTAAAATCCTAAAAATAACTAGATTCCTTCATTATATGATGCAAACAGATGGGATTTATTCTGAGAAACTTTTATCACACCTTCAACTGTATCAATTATAATTAGAATTACATGAAAATACTCCTATTTATTTGATTCATTTTGTCTTTTTGCTGTTTCTAAGTTATCTGCAACTAGAACCAGAACTCACTCTTGCTTTACATTGCAGAACTAGTTTGAAAACTTGGCATTCTGAATTCACAGCTGAGGAAATGTAAACCAGGGGGGTTTAGACACAGCACCTTGTGTACCAGGAGGCTCTCCCAGCAACAGGATTTGCCATCCTTTTTTCCCCGACACTCCCAGACTGAAGAGTGAAAAGGGGCAGGATGCAGCCTCTGAGCCAGCAGGCTGTTGCTTCCTGTTTCCCCAGGTGGTAAGCCTCTAATATTTATATACTTGGTTATTTTTAATAATGAATTAGAATGGAAAGGAAATCGAGAGAAGAAAATTCAGAGACAGAGGTAAATCCATTTGACATCAATCCTTTTGAAGAGAACTTACTGCCATTCCTTACAAGTGCTACACAAAATATCCTTCAGGGAAGTTCGTCTTTTTGTAGTACCAACTACTAGAAGCTTGAAAAAACTCAACACCTTTGAAAGAAAAAAACCAATTTAAAAAGTCCCTAGTTTTGGATAACAAAGCCTATGAAATACAAGTCTTTCTGTTAGGTTGGAAAGTAGCTTAGAAGGCATTCCTCTTCCTTGCTTCTTGTATCACAGTAATGGGAGGGGACCAATCCTCAGTCTGTGTCTGGAAGGTCACCATCAACAGAGGTTTCTAAAGATAAGGTGGAACAAAATTTTTGTAAGGAATGGCTTAGGTTTAGCTGACTCTGCTTGCTGTGCAGAGGGGTGGACTAGACTGGAATTCCTCAACATAAGATCAGTAAACACTAGGTGCTTGTAAGAGAGCACACATGCCACTCTCTCAGAAATCACTTTCTTGCAGTGCACAAACACATTTCAAAACAAGCAAGCAAACAAAATGAGGTACATAGTTTTTCCAATTTAATTTTTTTTTTTAAATTAAAACTTAGTCACACTTACAAAAGCTTGTGTGTGGGTATGTTCATATGATTCTTGCACCAAAAACAGTGGAAACACTCTGGAGCAGACATTCTCCAAATAGCCCTCCGTGATTTGAAGTTATGAAATCAGTGGAGCCCAGACATCACCCTATTCACTCCTCCCCGTGTATTTTTAAGACATGACTTGTCTGGCCAGTGCTTCAGTTTGGTGACGTTCTTTAGTTCTGCAGTGAGCCAGAGAACAGCCCTGCCCAGGAGTGAGGGTTGTTTGCTTCGCTTATCTCCACTGAGGGCCCAGCACCAGCTGATCTATTCACCATCAGCAACCTTCAGGAGTTCTGGCACTGCTGTTAGATGACGCTGTATTAGTGAAATCTCATCACTGTGAGAGCACTTTATTTTATTAAAAGTGCAATTAAAACAAAATCAAATACTTTCATTAACTGCAACAACTAAAAATTATACTCCCAGTTGCTTTCTTCTCATTAAGAAAATTTGCATTTGAATAACTTTTCAACTGTGTGTATTTGTAATTAATGCAATTACAAGCCAGAGATCTGTTCCCAAAAGTAAAGAAAACTTCTTTATCAGTTTTACCATTTTAATTGGAATAAGACTTCGTATACTGAATTATTTAATGTCTGTTATCTGAAAGTACATATAGAGATAACAAGTCAGCCTCGGTGTTTGGGACTGTGCTCATTTATTTTAGAGCTGGTATAAGTCCTGGGAGTCACAGAGAATGAATTGTTGGGTTCAACCCTGGAATACTGAGCATTATGACTTTGTTGGTTTAAAACTAGGGTCTATTGTTTATTTTACTCTGTGAAATGATCTTTTTCTTTTTCTGTCAAATTAATATATGACAGATAGGAAGATGAATATTTGTGAAAGGGGAAACAAATTTTAGCTAGGCTGAGGGAAGATAAAATCTGTTCATGGCAAAAAAAAGGAAAAATATATAGTATATAAATAAAATAATGCAATCTGGGATTGTCACATACTGAAGGGTTTGGGGCATAATAAAGGTGATACCACGCTGAATGCTGTGTAAACACATGATGTTTGGAACCTTTACTTCAAATAATTCATTATCTCTTCTTCCAATCCTGAAACATTTTTTGCAGATTTCTCCTGGGACTTCAGAGAGCCTCTTAGTCAGGCCTCAGCATTCACACAGCCTACATGTAAGCATTACTGCAGGACTCTGCATCTTTACACATGTACAATTCCATGAAGAAGCCTAGTTTGAAACAGGAACCACAGGTGTGTGCTATCAGTAAGCTGACATGGGGCAAAAATGGTAAAAAAAGATATATGCCCATAAATTGGACAGTTCAGGAAGAACTTAAAATGTTTTTAAAAAGGTGCATCTGTTGTTAAACAACGTAACTACTATTGCTTGGGTAATTTTTCATAAGTACTACAATACTGTTCATCAGAGGCCTCTTAAAGTAGGGAAAGATGAAGACTAGGTACAAGAAAATGTATGTATCACAAATACAGTGAAATCGAGCACCAAGGTTTAGGCCAATGCAGCTCCAGATTAGGTCTACTGAAACTGAATTATAATTAATTATATAATTATAATTAAATCCTAATTATAATTAGGATGGAGAGAATATATTTGGTGGGAAAACAACATACAAATCTGTTTGTGATTTTACGCTTCACAAAATAATCATATCACAGAAGAAATTTTGAGTTCTATATTAGAGGGTCTGCTCTGTTTTTGCTTCTCACTCAGTTGTTGCCACAGCCAGGTCTGCAACTACATGGAAATTGGTAATCTTTTCTTAATTTTCATTTTTCATTCTGAAAATATATTCAAGATGTATGGAGTTCCTTTAAATGCTTTCTCTCCAGCAGTAAGAGAATACCCATCTTCCACTAGTCCTGAGACACAAATACATACAGATTTTTTTATATGATGTGTTCAGCACCAAAACAAACTGTATAGAGGGAGCAAACATGCAGAAGGAAAAAATATATTATTTTCTGAATTCTTCTACTCCCCCTCCATTTCCTCCCTCACAAGTACAGGGCTCACACCCATGTCCTCAAACTATCTTCTAGCTCTGTTTTGCTGCTGAAAGGAAAAAAAATTGCATAATGACCTGGACACCAAGAGTGCAACCATATGTAATGGACAAGAAAGAAATCTAATCCAATCAGGAATTGATTCAAAAATGTCCTGTCCACTACAGAATAGGTCAAACAATATGGTTACATTAGGTCCTTCAGGGTTATACAATGTTAAACCAGGAATTTGCCATGAGTTACATCTTAGAATCATAGAAATACAGAATTGTTAAGGTTGGAAAAGATCTCTAAGATCACTAAGTCCAACCATCAACCTAGCACCACCACCATATATCTGTATAGGATTGTTTATTAACAGCCATTTAATGATTTTGCATAAAAGGAGTCTTCCTTCTCTTCCCTTCTGGGGATTGTTGCAAGGAGGAAATTCAACATCACAGGAACTCTGTTCTAGAACTGCTAAATTGAATTTTTCTTCATTTCACCCTCGTTTCTATACCCTATTCATTGAACCATGTAATTTTCCTCTGTTTCTGTACATTATTTAAGTATATATAAGTTGTTAGTATGCCTTTGTAGAGTTTTGGCTACCATGAAGCCAAGTGATTCAAGTTCAGTCTTTCCCCTTTCTCTCTTCCACTTCCAAGACGTTCCTATTGCACTTATTGTGTACTGTCCGACTCGTCAAGCCCTCTGGGACACTGACTCACCCAGACTGAAACACACTACATCATGTCCAGACATACCACCAACCCTACAGAACTCTTCAACTGCTCTGTGCTCTTTGCTCATATACATGGAGTAGTTTCCAGATTCCTGCAACAATGTTCACTGAATCTGCTGTATGTCACAACGGTCTCCATCTTGGATCGATATTCCCATCCTCATAAACCAAGAACAAAAATACTTACATTAAATTTTGTGGCTCCAGGCCATGAATAAGGAACTCCTGAAATCTGTCATTTGAAAGTCCTCTGCAGGTGAACACATTTGGAAAATTTGACAGATTTTTTCTTATCCATTAAATGAATTAATGTCAATATTGCAATACCTTTTTCAATATTCACCAGATTAATTTCAAATTTCAGAGAACTAGAGAAACCCATATTCCACCAATGCAAATTTTATGACTCAGCACTTCTCATTTCCATTAAATTTCCACCCCTGCAAGCCACTGATGACATTATCCGTATTTATTTCTACTGTCCTTTTCACATTAGTGCACTAGCTCAATACTTACAATTGCATCACAATATTTGTTAGAGACTTTTCCATAGTTTAGTATTATTTTACAGTGTTCTCACTTATAGATTATTTGGGCTTTTGACTTTTGAATACTCCCACTGAAATAAATAACCATGGCAAGAAACTTGTACAAAATCACCTCAAAGTTTTGTCCCTTC
Organism: Lophotriccus pileatus; assembly: GCA_035583135.1. NCBI lineage: Eukaryota > Metazoa > Chordata > Aves > Passeriformes > Tyrannidae > Lophotriccus > Lophotriccus pileatus. The sequence continues at coordinate 85,640,933 of JAWWES010000115.1, forward strand.
TCAAATTTGGTTGAAATGGGGCACTGGATTCAAGAGTTTTTAAAGGAGTAGGCATGAGGCAGAGAACCAGAAAAGAAAGTTGAGAGGACACTGAGAAAATATAAGTGTCGTTTTCCTTTAGAAAACGTATTGAATGGAGGTTTATAAAGCTATGCACAATCAAAGCCTAATTTTTTCACAGTTTACAAATCACAGATTATAACTAGATCCTCTATAGTTTTCTTTACTTGGTCTCTCAAGTATTACAAGTATTCTGTACAAAATAAGTTGCTTTACACTAGATACTAGTGAGATTGCACACACAGTTAACCATACTAAGCTTTCCAGTTAATTTTAAAATCTGAATTAAGGTCATGGGCTGTAATAGATTTTTGACACAAAGGCTTTATGTTCTTTCAAACAGAGCCATTAATGGTCCATAAAATAAAAAGGAATAACCTCCAGAAAATAGATTTAGTTTATTTGCGGATGTTTTGTTGAATCTTCAGATATCACAAAACAGTTACTTAAAGGTAACAAGAGTGATTTTTTAAAATATTATTATTCTGATACTAGAAGACATGAAATTGAAAGTAAAAAGAAGAAGAATGGAAATATGCTTCTTGATAGATTAGGTAAGAAAGAAACACTCTGTTCTATCAGAGTGTAATTATTTCAAGGAAATCTACAGTTCAATAGAATAGGAGTTATATTTTAGAAGAATTCTATAAAAAAAACCAGCTGAGAACTTGTAATGAGGAAATTGATGATTAACAGTTGAGTCTGCTGTCACCTACACATAATGGGGAACATATCTCAGACTTTGGCTCACAGGAAATTGAAAAAGCAATTAAATTTCTCAAATTTGAAAGCTTTTTACTAATGACATGTTTCCAATATTGTTCTGCAGACATTATTGACTGCACATACTTCACATACCTCAGCCTTTAATTCAAATACGTAGTCCTTGTCGAAAAGAGTTACTTGGTATACTGCTGCACAAACAGAAAGAATCTCTGCACTGCTTAAAATAGACTGGGGTCACTTAAGCAGCATCAGTTTGTTAAGTCAAAGTCACTCCTTAAAAAAGGCTGCAAATTCAATTTCAACCTTCTTAATAGCCTATGTAATATATATTCTGGCAAAATAATCTTAAAAAAAGAAATAGTAGGTGTTAGGAAATACAGTTTACGTATAATGAAAAAAATCCCCAAACAAAAAGCAAGCCTCAAAACCTGCTCCCCAAACTGTGTTATACTAATTACCTAAAAGGTCCATTCTGCAGTGGTTTTCTGTTTTTCAGTGCTCTTGAAAGTCCTTTGCTTGCACTGAATGGCTGTGCAAAATTCTGAGTCATTTCAGTATGGAAAGATCTTTACCCAGTGGTTTAAGGCAGTGTTATTGGTGTGACATATCTGAAGACATTACATGTGAGAGATCATATGAGATCAATTCTGTGCCTTTTTGTTTGGAGACACCTTCTATACTGCAACCTCTCTGTATTCATGTAGGTGTATATCACGAAATAGGCATTTCTCGGTATCTTTCATTTTAGCAAATGGCATTATCATCAGATAAGTAGAGGTTGGAGTCAGACAAACTGAAGCACTTCAAAATTTAGAACTTTTGTGCTTGTATGAAAATTTAGACTTTTGTGCTTGTATGATACTTAGCAAAATGCAGCCTATCCTGATCAAAGGTATCACAATATAAACCAAAACACATTTAATCTTCCTTGGACAGCCTCTCTTTACATTGTATCTCAGGTTCTTTTTCATCTAGCCTGTGGACTGGAAAAAGTATTTTGGGTCAATAAACTAGTGTAAAAGTACATATTTCATGCCTGTTCTCATTTTACAGTCTAATCTTAGGCATGCTGGGGCCATAAGTGAAAGAATCCAACTGCCTTATGAAACTTCCTGACAAGTGCGTAGCAGGGCCAACAACGCCTCACAAAGTCCCACGTGAAGAAAATACTGCACATGTCCAGACAGACCTAATCATAGCAGCATATGGCATTCTGTCAAGAAAGCTCTTCCACAAACCCTGTCCACTATGTTTTCTGATAGCAATCAAGTACAAGAGCAGTGTTAGCACTGACCTTCTGGATGCTTCTTTTCTACTGCTTTTGATATTTTAAGCACAGTGACAGAATGAAAACAGGAAGGAAAAAAGAGTTGATTAAAAATATCTAGAGCAAACCCTAATAAATAACAGAAATCACAGAGATTTAGGTTTGCAAGTGTCCCAAAATGGGGGTGGATCTGTTGAGAAGAAAATTCAGCATATCAAGGCCAGCCCTGAAAAATATTTGGGTAAACTACTTCTAAAATTTTCCCACAGAAATATTAAAGAAACAGCAATGTAATAGAGCTTGTCTTGCTTTAGACAGAAGGCCTTCTTGAATACAGGTTTGGATAAAAAATGAAATTTCTATTTTCTTGCTTGAGTTACAGCTCCTGCCTTTGTAACAGCTTTTTACAGACTGGGAGAGTTAATGGGTTTCCCTTAAGAGATTCTTCATATATATAGATATGTACATATACATCTCATTAAGCACTAAATACTTCTCACTAAACACATATATCTAAAGTGTGAGTCAGACACCTAAGTCAGAGGAAGTGTTCTTCACTCCCCATTTCTACACTGCAGTCTGCTCTCTCTTACAGATTGTGTTTTCTAAGACATTTGTATTTGTTGTTGTTGTTCTCTGGATTCTCTTTAATGGTGTGTTGCCCTGTAGTAGCCCAGCTGATGCCATGTAGGGTAGATCATTTACCTTCAGTGCTCTACATATGATATTTATTTAATGCATCATAGAATAAGCTTTGGCTTTTCATCAGCAGCATCATATTGTCAATTTGAACTGAATTTGCTGTCCACGGTGGTTTCTGTTTCCTTTTCTGTGTAGTCCCAAACTACTGAGGGAGGAAGGTGGTAAAGGTATTATTCTGATAAAGAGTTCTGTGGGTTGGATGAGAAATTGTGAAGAAGGAGTGACACTGAGATTACAATATAAAAGCGAAGCTAAATTAGAAGCTTGACTATTTATTTAACTGAAACAGAAGTAGATATTATGTTGGAAGAAAGTTGTGTATCTCATGCAGTGCTTAGTGTCAAAGGCTTTCAAAATTCCTTTGAATTGTATCTTTATTCTTATTTGCATGAAACTACTTATGACGTTTTATTACCGTATTGAATAATAGAGTTCAGAGCTGGTAGGAACCAAATGATGTATCTAGTCCCAAGGCAGTATCTATTACCTCTGACATATTTGTCTGACCAGCTCATAAACAAGCAGGCAGAGAAGCCTCTACAGTCCCTGTGCTTTCAATATGCCTAGCAAAAATAATGTTACAATACTATTTAGCCTGAAATTTTCCTATGATTTAAGCCCATTTTATATTTTCTTACTCCCATTAGCCCACAGCATAGCTTATTCTCTTTTTACTTTCAAGTCTTTTAAATACTTGATATTCATCATGTCTTCCCAGCACATTTACTTTTTTATAGTAACACAACACTGTTGACTCATGCTCAACCTAAGTACCACTGTCCATTCCTCATACTACATTGTAGATAAGAAATACCATCTAAATAGAGCAATACATTGAATCTGTCCCTGAACTGCATCCTTATTTTCTCAGACTATTTTTCTGTATTGGTATTAAACCTCTCTTGGGTATATTTCATTCCTCCCAGCTTTGAATTTTCTGTAAACATAAAATAACTGTAATCAATATTGAAAAACATAGCTCATGGATACTATATATTTGCAAGCCACTGCATACGGGATATTTTCTGCCGTTTGAGATCAGTGTGAGACAAGAGTAGTCACACCAAGACATTTATTCATAAATTAAAAACTGGAGAAGTGATTCATGTAAGCAACAGTATCCCTAAGCAATTCTAATTTATGTATCTTGCATTTACAGAACGTGGCAGAAATCCACACTTCCACAGCTTATATGCACATCTATATGCAAGCCTAGCCTTAACTATGTTCTTAAATCTCTTTCTACAGGTGTTGAGGAATATTGAATATTTTGTACTTTAGTAATTTTTAAATTTAATAATTAATTCACTGTTTCCAAATACAATCCAGCCAATAATTTCTTATTGCTTTAATCAAATTGGTAGGTATGTATTCAAAAGACACACTAATAATTCAGTAAGGACTCTTCTGTATCTCCCCCAAACCAAAGTTCATCCCATGCCACACAGTTTAAGGCTTCTCTTCACCTCTTCAACCATACACACATACAGACTTAATCATCTGAAAATGCACTGTTTAGTCCTCAAACACTGTTTTTTAGTTTGCACTTACCCTTTACAAGTTTTTATATAATCATCCCAGAATGCTTTTACTTTTCATTCTGTGAGATAACCATGGAGATCTGAAGGGGTTGACATTTCACAGCAAGGAGGAGTAAGGCACTGCTGCAGAGTCTTTGTAGAGAAAGTAATCCAAAACTAATCCTGTTTATTGCAGCAATAGTTGTTCTACAGCCTTTACCAGTCAACATTGTTCAGAATTTTTAGCAGATTTTTTTTCTTAATCTGGATGCAGTTTTAAGAAAAAGATTCACAAGAAAAAAGAACATTTAATTTCTGTGAACAGTGAGCAACATGACCAGCTATGTCAGAAAAACTGCAACAGCAGCTTCATGTGTTGTTCCCAGGAGTGTTAAAGCAAGATAATTTTAGCAATCCTTATGTATTCTCAGAACATGTGTTCATTCTTTAAGAAATTGTGGGATATCTTAGTAGAGGGATTTAATGTAAATTATTTATGATTAATCCTGTGGCTTGGTTTGGCTTAGGTCCACTCTCAGTGAAAGAACTTTAAACTTCTTAAGTGGAAGCACGATGTGAAATATTAAAGAGAAATATTTATATATATATATATCTTCTTTCTATCTATGGATTTCAGACATGAGATAAACGGCTTCTATTGTTGATTATTTCAGCTCTCTTGGTACTACTGTAAAGCACTCACTGCCAAGCTTGAAGCTACAGCCTGGGGATTTCAAACTGACAGAGAAATGCTCCAAACTAGCAGTCTCCTTTTGATTTGCCAAAAAGTCTTCTGAGCTAGCAACAGCAGTGTTCTTCTGGTATGAAAAAGATCAAATATAATGAATCCCATTCATCACCCTCTAGAGAAACAATTACATTTCTCTATTAAATAATACCAGTCTGTATGAGGTAATGATTCCAAGAGTCTGCAACGGAGTCCTATCTGTATTATGCATCATTTAAAGTTTTGCCCCAGGTTAGACAGATATTAGCTGACAGCACAGCCAGGTTTATATTCAAAACGAGCAAACTTCTCACAGTGCTTTTTTAACAGATGCACTCAGATACAGAACTTGCCATGCTGTCCAGCCAGTTATCTTTAGAGTATGTTTAAAATGAAAATTAATTCAGTAGCTGCTCAAGTAATTTCCATTACCCTGTTTAATGCTCCCTATTATAGGCAAATCTTCTTTATGGAACCATACAGTGACAGATTGGCTTTCCTTGTTATCAGGTATCTAGCAAGTGAGACTCATCAAACAACTCTGGCGACTATAAATGATGTTCTTGTTCCCCTGGATACACCCTTGTGTCCTTTGCAATTTTACCTTCCTTTGTCTTTAAAAGAAGAATTACCAAAGAGTAGAATTTGAACTTATCCACTAGATTCAAGGTTGTGTATTATCTTTGGTGGACACATTCACTACTCCTTACGGTTACCATATTAAATTAATTTTGTCATCTAAACTTCTTCACTCTGAGACAATGCTCAGTGTAGAGCACTTATAGTTGTTGCTTGTCTTTCATAACATGCCTCCTTTTCTTCCTGAAAGTCTGGAAACTCCTCTTCCCCCATGTGCTGTTTTCTCCCGGTGTGTAATTGACAGAGCAAGGCTGATCTGTGTTCCTGACTTCTCTTCACCCTTTGCGGATTTCATGCTTTATCCATAAACTTGGACTTCCATATTAACAGAAAGGAAAATCCAAGGATCTCAACTTACCATGGCAATGTGTTCCTAAATTCTGCAGATGACTTTTCAAACCACAGCAAAACAATTAACACCCTGAATTTTGAAGCTCTGTAAAATCCGCATAAAGCAATACATAACCAGTTATTATACTTTCAATGCTTCAGTAGGACTGCAGTGCTTCAGGTAAAACAGCTGCTGACCAACAAAAGAATACAAAAATTTATTGTGCTGTTTTATACAAAGCACTGCAGCCTGACACACTGAATGCAATGGCAAATGGAAGAGGGTCTTATGGTGTCTGTGTCAGGCAGCAGCTCAGTACTTAAGGCCTTGCAGACACAGTTTGTTATTCAACCAGAGAGCACCAAACATTAAGGCAAACCTTTGGAGAAAACCACAGGGATTTTGCTGACTATTCTGCACATTCAGGGGGTGCTCTGTTAATTAAGTTAATAAAGAGGAAAAAAGTTTAAAAGTGAGCATACTAAATACACTACATACATACATACTACTACTACATTACATTGCATACTACTAGATTAACATTGCTGAGCATACTACATACACTAACCATGCAACAGGCACTTCTAATGCAAGCTAAACCTGACATTCAGAAATACATTCTAAATAAATTCAGAAAAATATTCCGCTTTGAATTGATGAGGTATTAGTGACCTAAGAATTACGATAGAAAGCAATAAGACAAGTATTCATATTGCCCACTTTAACAGCCTACAAAACCAGGCTAGGCTTCCTCCACAGTAAATACAGAGGGATAAGCACCTCAAAGATTATTTCAGAGGATTCAAGCTAAGCAGGAGCAGGAGCCCTCTGGAGGGCAACCAGAGCACTACCTCCCTGCTTACATTATCTGCTCTGAATTGTTCCCTAGAGGTGCCAACTCTACTCCGCTGATTACAGAAGGTGCCTAGACTCTTGCTTAGAAACCTAATTTGCTACCTAAAATCAGATGTGGTGAATAATTCCTGAGTATTCACTAAAACCTTATAATTTTCAAATTGGCCATGTGAGGGGTTTCAATTAAATATTAATTAGTTTAAAGCTTAATTTTTTTAAGTTCTGAAAAACAGTGCACCTGAAGCAGTAACCAGTGGACAGTGAAGTTAATTCCATGTGCATTCTCCTGAAGATTGCAGATCTTCATGCTATATTTAAGCAGGTACAGGCTAACAACCTTTTAGTATATAAATACCAAGCATAATGGATTTTACATCCAGTATCACTGGTATCAATACAAAGCAATAATGAAAATTGATGCAGAATAAATATCATGCTCATTGCTTCATATATTTGTGTAATGTAAATAACAGTTATCCCTTTCCAGTGGGATTTTTAAGGTGAAGAAACACCTTCTTTTCCTCACCTTGATACAGATTATTTAGCAAAAAATAAAATCAACATATTTATGAAAGATACAGAAGAATAGCAATACAGGTCCATCTCTTTTTCAGCATATACTGCATGATCAATGGTTATACATACATTTTCATAACGACTGCATCCTTGAGCCTCTTTTCACTAAAAGACATCGGTACTGAGTTCTCTCTCATATTAACTACTAGTCCAGAATTTAGCTATCTAGGGTAAGTTAGTCATCTAGGTCTCCCTCTGTCGTCAGTAGAGTGGCAGGTACTTCCAGAGGATGAGTCATCTCATCTATTTTAGACACGTATCTTAGAACAGTATGAATCACTCTGAAAATCCCTGTCCCCACAGTTACAGAGGAAGCCTAGACATCTAGCTTAGCCAGGACATCTAACTTTTTACCAGCTAAGGCATGTGCCTGCTACTCAGTGTTCTTGCAAAAAGGATGTCACTTAGAAAAGACTTTTTCTTTGAATGTAGACACGTGTCAACTGATGGCAATATAGAGACATGTTCATGCTGAACTACCAGACCATAAGAGAATTAAATCAGTATCAGCCTGCCTTGTTTCTGACCTTGAGGAGAAAAATTCCCCATTCCCCTGCCAACATTTTGTGCAAACTAATTCACAGTTGAACATGTTGATAAGGCAGGTGCAGCTGGGCAAATACCCCAGCAAACACCAAGCCTATAAATTAGCGACCAAGCAGGAAATTTTTTCTAGCCAGTTCAGGTAGTCTTTAATCCCCACTGGTTAATACCACTTATTGTTTTTATATCCTTCTGATTCAAAGCCATACAAGAATGCTTTCATACAAATTCCATTCGAAATATGCAATTAAATTCAGAAAAGAATGAAGTAATATCACAGTGCTACATATATATATTTTCTTTTTTTTTTCCCCACTTCAAAATGGGCTAGAGAGGGAAAAAAAAGACTCTGCTAATTAAATTACAAAATTTTGAAGAGGTCAAAATAATGTAGCACACACCAAGCTCTGATTCAAAGAGCACAGGAAGCAGTGCAATTCAGATTTGTCATCCTTTGACACAGACTGTAACAATATAGTCAGGAGTTTGAGCGACACACGCATCTTTTTCATTCTTTCTCTCCCTCTAGGGTCACTGCACTGTGATCTATTTTTACACAGGAAAAAAAGGAGTTTCCATTGTTAAAACAAGTTGGATGCTCCCATATCTCACATTCAATCAGAGAGCATTTCAGAAAGCCTAGCGTCCTCCTTTCAACCTGGTTTGAAGTATTTCTACTGGTTATAGACATCATTAATCCACAATGTTGTAATCATAAAAACTTTCATTTCTTAAAAAGTGGGGGGAAAATGGGACTTCCAATAACTTATGAATAAATGGTATTGAAATACTGTCTTTAAAAATGCAAAAGCTATAATAGGAACAAAAGCAGCAGAAAGATAACAGATCTAACTACATATCCTCAAAATTTTAGAGATACTGATGTCTATATGTTAACCACTTAGCCTTCAAAATTCCCCTCTAGAAACAGCTCACCAAAGATGGTGAATCTGGTACTATCTTAGGTTCTTGAATTTTACATCAACTTGAAATACCAATTCTGCATTTCCAGTTTCTTCATGAAGCCCACTGTACAAAAAAGGAAACCTGGAGGGGGAAGAAATGGAGGAGAGAGAAAGATGAAAAAGGTGAAAGAAAGAAAGAAAGAAAAGGACAGGAACGGCAGTTGTCTTGGAATTTATGATGTTTTGCTGATTACAGCATTACCAAACCAAGTACTTTGCACTATCAAACACAAAGTATAGTTAAAAAAGCACAGATCCCATTTTACTCATAACACCCTAAGAAGGAACACGAGCTCCATTGCCCATACCAAGACTCCCATGCACTGTCAAGGCTCACCAGTGTGCTACCTTAGGTCCATGCCACAAACCTCACAGTTTCCAAATACTGGTCAGAGTTCAGCTTCCCTGTATGAAACATCCAGTAGTTGTAAAAGACCACAATTCCTGAAAGTCTCCTCTCCTTTCCTGTAACATTAAGAACTATCTGATATTCAAAACCAGAGCTGTTTTGTTTGAGCTTATCTCAGCACATTGGTCATAAAGCCTATTCCAGTTCTATAGACAAATGTGACACTCAGAATTAAGTTTTTAGTTTCAGGTTGCAGTTTTGCCCTTGAAAAAAATATCATCTGTTGTTATGAACATACATGCCTGGTAAGTTTTTTATTAGACGTGCACACATTTGGATGAAGAAATAAATCTTTCCTGCATAGACCAGCAAAAACCTCAATATAACTTCAGTGAGTGAATGCCTTTAAAGGATCTGTTTCATATTGTGCCAATTCATATCCAACTGAAGGTGGCTACAGAATGTAATGGTATGCATGATGATTTGTTTCAAAGTTCTCTTAATAACATTTTAAGTTGAGAATTCATAAAGAAATAATATTAAAATAGGGACTTAAGAGATAACATCAGAGGCTGTTCATAGGTACATGAAGTAAAAATAAAGGAGAATTTGTTGTTCATAAAAGAATTTATTTCCAGTTTATAACTCCACACAAATCTGGAAATAAAGCTTTAATACACAGTATCATGTTTGTATTCGCCTCATTTGTTAACATATATCTCAGTGCTGAAAATAGTAGAATGGTACCAACATTTTGATTCTTAGCAATGCTCATTTCTACACTTGGTGTGCTTCTTAAATCAGCCCTAATTACATTTGTTCATTTGTCTGTGTGTTAGTACTGCAATAGTTTTATTCTATTCAGTAAAATACACTGTGAATCCACTCCCATTCATTTATCTTTCCTTGAAGATCAGATGACAAATTGCCTCCTTCTGTAACCTTAAAATAACACCTAATCCTGAGTTTTCTTTCCATATGAGTTGTTTAGAAATTTGCTGGCACTAGCAACATGACAAAATCATAGATATCCAGTTTTGCAGGCAGCTAGCAATCCAGTGTGCATGTGTAAGCTATATTTCTGCTTACTAGAAGGCAAATGAAGTTTGCTGGTCTCAGCAGCGTTAGTATAATGGTACCAAAATAAACAATATTCCCCACCTGTGATCAACACAGGTGACACTATAGAATTCTCTGTACATCCAGTCTTGAATTCTTCTCCAAGCTCTCATGAAACTATCACTTCTTGTACTACAGCTGGGGGCAAACATCATTGTTTTCATTCCCATGATTGAGGAGAAAGACAACCCAACGCCCTCATGTTCAGCCAACTCCACTGGTTCCCCATTCATATCACAATCAATTTAAAAGTTCTTTTTGTTTCCAGGATCCTTGCATGGCTTACCCCAATGTCGTGGGTTAGCAGGGTTCCCCCTCCCTGGGGGACTGTGAGATGGTTTGTCCAGGTTGATTTCCAGGACAAAACCAATCACAAGTCCTGGTAACGCCTTTTGCCAATTACATCTTTAAGAAACGGAAGAGAAGCTTGTGGCGCAGTTTGAAATCAAGAAGCCATGTAGGAGGACGTGGCAAGGCCCCCAGGTGGGGGGGCCGAGGCCTCCCTC
>JAWWES010000115.1:85651917-85742181 GCA_035583135.1 Lophotriccus pileatus
TACGAAGGGGGGAGGGGTACTTTGGTGTGCTTTTGTAAATACGTAATGCTTTTATTTAATTAGTATTCTAGTAGATACAGTTGTTTTTATTTATTGTGTAGTAATAAATTCTAATGTTGTTTTTCCCCAGTTAGATTTGGTTTTGTCTGCGTGCACCTTCTCTCAGCTTGAAGCAATTTGGTTAGGGGGTGTGGGAAGAAAAAAATTGTCACCCAGACAAACCCACGACACCCAAGATCTTACACAAACTTCATCACCTGTTACACTGCATTTACAGAGATCTGACATCAATTCTCTCTGTAATAGATCTATGTCTATGCCTGGCAGACATCAACTGGCTATCTCATTTAGCATTCTCACTTTAACATACACCTTTTGTCTTTTCCCTGCTTGATTTGTTTTCCCTGCCACCAGCCTTATGACTTACTTCTTTGATGTACACTGGAGAATTTTCTGTTAGCATACTATTTGTGGCCTACTCTTGCATTTTATAAATATTCTTGCATTTTATAAACAATTTGATTAAGATCTTAAAAAAATCCACCCTTCAATCTGACTTTTAGACTGATGGGCTACAACATGGGTTTTAGTTACTACACTAGAACTGGGGTTCTGACTTAGGGATAGAAATAAAATAGAAGGTCAAGTTTTCAAAGTAAAACCCCTTAGTTCCTGACTTTTTCTTTGAAGTTATTTTCACATTAAAAACTACAAGCACAGTGATGTCCTAACTATAACTTTTCCAGTTTCATTTTTTTATCAATTATTGTTACATTATTACAGATACTGTATTAGTTTATGCTTAGGTGGAAACGAAGGGAAACAAATCCAATTCATTATTAAAAAACAAAAAAATGTGTTTGTTCAAAAACAATCTGGTAGCAGATAAGATCTATGGAAAACAACGAAATTTTCTTAAGAAAAAAATTGAGGAAGAAGTCTGGAGAGTAACTTTTCTAAACATGCATTTTGCATCTTATTGTATGTAAATTGCATGCATTTTTTCTAAACATTTCTTAAAGTTAATTACTACATTATGATATGCTTTCATTGGCTACATAAACCATTTGCATTAAACTTACTTCATCACTTAAATTTTCATGGTTCTACTGCCACATCTCAGCTTTTTATTTTATTAAGACCAAACATAATTCTGATAAATATACCAAACATATCAACTAAGCAAAAGTATCATGCCTTTATTTTTCTTTCTAATGGCCACACACAGTCCTTACAATCCTCCTGATAACAGAGTAACTGCTATATATAAGCATACCTCCAATAGAACACATACCCAGCAAAATTCCAAAGCTTAATTTTTCCCTGCCCATCTTTCTGCAAAAGTAAACGCCTCCACAGGGTTGCCTGCAAGTAATGATTACGACACCCTGGAGCTGCATTTACTAAGTTTTTATGATTTGAACCCCATTTTAAACCACAAGAGGGAATATTCCATCTGATACAGGAGTCCCGTGATTCTCTTCAGTGCCTGGCAACTTGGTTAAGTCTTTAAAAAGTTACTCAAAAGTAATTATGTTAATTCCATGACTGTGTCCCAACTTAGTTTCATTTTATTCCTATTTCATCTCTCAAGTATGAAAAGCATCTCAAGTACACAAGATGCATACGCTTGGTAACTATCTGCCATGCTGATGTTCTTTTATTTCCTGCATTCTGTGATATACTACATTTAGGTTCATTAAAGCTCCATACATTTGAGTCACAAGAAATTGCAAAGTAAGATGAAACTTTGACAGATTTTCATTTCCCTGTTCCAATGAGGTCACAGGGAAATCCTCTATGAATTACTTTGAACTACTTTCTGCTAACTATTCTCCCAAAGGTGTTTTATATATTTACAAGGCCACCTAAAATCTTTACTGTGGATACATCTATTGGTCTCAGTAAGCCTGTATACATGACAAAATTCTTAGAAGTGTGACTTAATTACTGCTAAGGTATATTATAATTTTGCCTGGAAATTGCTGGAGTGTTTCCAAGCTTGAGGCCTTATCTTAAGTAATATTCAAGCAAACACATTCTAATGTATCTTAAAAAGTAATGATGGTTTTGCCTAAAACATGGGCTAAACTAAAATCTTTGTTTTAATTATAGCCTTCAGCATGTTAATTGTATATCATTAAGAACTAAGAGAACTGCATCTTTCCTAATGTAATCAAAATATAAGACAAAATAAATTTGAGAGGCAAGTAAAAGAAATACTTCCTAAATCCCATCGGTTTAAGTGCATGTAATTGTGCTGTCTCTGGAGTTTGCAAGTTTTTTTGGATAGGGGTGTGGGGTTGAGCCAAAACAATTAAAACTCTTGCCAACCTGAAGGTCCAGAAGCCCTTTGCACTTGCTGGGAAGCTGTAAGCTCCTGTCAGACATACATACAAGTTTTCCAACGTGCTGCCTATGATCTGCCTATACAGATCAGCCAAAACAGGAATGTCTGAAAGAGTTTTACTGAGGGGATGTAAAGCTTGGGATAAACAGAGAATTGAAAATAATCTCAAAAAATTGAACTTGATCTGCCTTCTTTGAAGTTAAAGTGATTAGAATGGAGAAGGCTGGGATTTATAGACTTCACAGGCTGTGGGAGGGACTTCAAAAGCACAAAGGTGATAGATGAACATGTTTTTTCAGCTGTGCAGTGACAAAAATGCAACATGGTTTCAGGGCTGTTATAACAACAGGAAGAATAGGAAAACAAAAAGTTCTAATTTTAGTCTCTGCCAGTCATTCATGTTTCAGCCTGATTGCCTCCTACCTAGGATGCTCACCTTGCATGCACCTTCAGCAGAGCACAAGGCTGATAAATACTAAGAAATTCTCAGTAAATACACAGGACAGAGGCACAGGAACCACCAGGACCATTTTTAAACTTTAGCTTTGAAAACTGGTCAAACCGACTCCTAGGATCTGAATTGGGATTTCCCATGACTAGTACTGCATCCTATGCTGCTCTGCCTCCTTTCTCAGTACACAGGTTTCTAAGAGAGTTGCCTACTTCTGTTTCTCTGTTAGGACCATCCCACTGTGTATGAAATACTGGGAGCAGTAGGATGCTTTTAACTTCTCATTTGGGACAATCTGCCCTATTAAGGACATCTGAGTTTCAGGGTTAAAATCTCCTCAAAACAGTAAAAGGAACCCATCTCCAATTTAATTTCACTTTTGGGCAGAAGGAGAGAAAACATCATGGACACTGGTGAGTCTAGTCCCTACTCCCAGGAAAATATTTCCAGCTAGACTATTCAAGATCCAACTCATTAATCAATTAGAGTTGATCACAACTGTATTTTAGTGAATAACTCATCTACCATTTACTGTCCTAAAATTGTACACTTCACTGCTGATCTTACCTGAACATAAGTTTAAGAAGTACTGCAGTTTGCATAAAAAATTAAACCGACTCTCAGAAGAACTGTTTTTTTCCAGCTCCGCTAAATGGTGGCACACTCTTTGCAATAAGAACACGCTAAGAAGCAGTTTACAGACTTAATCAACTTGTGCACATGAGCGAAGTTATTAAACGCGTAAGTTTTTGCAGGGCATCCTAATGCTGCAGTGATCTCCATAAGACAGTTCTGCCTAATACAAAAAGATCCATATTTGTAGACTCTGTGAATTAGCATTCTGTTTTTGCATGCTTATGGCACTTGCTTAAACAGCCTTAGCCTTGATCAAATCTGCATGCTCCTACAATCCAATTAATAAAATACAGAGCACTGCTTTCTATTCTACATCATACTATGAAGATATTAAAATAGTTATGGATAAACAGACAAGTTGCTACATAAACATTTATTTTAAAAATAGATTTATTAATGAATATGTGTTAAAACAGTTACCTCTACAATATATTTTACTTTCTTTGCTGGTTCTTAAAATTAAATTTTCAGTGAGATTCTAGGGTAATTCTTTCTCTAGAAGTAGGAGGGCATGTCCTTAATTTATGGATTCCACAGGAAAACAGAAGGCACAAATACAGCTGTATTTTAGTCACCAGAAATGCAGAGCAGACCCTGCAGTATCAGAGTATTTTCACACTATGTTCCTCACCCACTATGTGTCCAGATTACTTACTTCCCTGCTTTAGCCCTCTAGCCCTCTACCACTCACCTATGGTAACATGTTCCCACCTCTTTCAAGGAAGGCACAATCAGCTGACTGTTGAGACTGGATGTGGCACTTAGTGCCATGGTCTGGTAACCAAGGTGGTAGTGGATCAAGAGTTGGACTTGATGGTCTCAGAGGTCCAGCTGATTCTATGACAAGCAGGAAAGCTAATCTCCACAAGGCTGCACATGCAAAACCCCTAATTTATTCCGTATATTTTAAAATTTATTTCTCTGGCAACTGTATTATGCCAAGGAGTCATGAAAATTAGCAAGAACAAAACCAATAGCTTTCCACAGTAATTATTTAAAGCTTATTCTAACAATTTACATAGCTTTAGTTAGAACAGATTCCTGATGTGAAATTCAATGCGGTGATTTAAAAAAAAATAAATAATAGTTATAAAACTAAAAGTAATACTTCTCCATCCACTCTGAGAAGCTTTACAGCATTTTAAAAAGCACACAAATGATTTGACCACAATGGAAAGGCAGTGGTCAAGGAGGGCTTCAGGTAAGAAGTTGATGTACAAACAAATTATTCTAGTTCTATCAAGTGACATGCTTATTTTGTTGAATCGTAACATTTGACTAATATTAAAATTTCAACTTAAAGTTACTATATAAATTTAGTGTTCAGCTGTCTATGCAAAACAGCTGAAATAATTCTTCTAAACTAACTAGTATTTGTTTCCTCTTCTGACACTATCTGAAAGCAAGATAAATATTCTATAAAAACAGGCAATTATTTCAAATAATTCACATAAGAAGTTTAAATTCCTCTTTGTTAATCCTATCAGTGACAATGAAAAACCATCAGGAGTAGTTCCTTTTAATTAAACCACACTAATTAATTTTCAACCAACCTTCAGGGCCAAAACAGATCATGAACTGAGTAACTTTTGCATAGCCGTGTCAGTGACTCCCTGCGTGGCCACTGGTCTCCCTGCAGCCCGGACTACAGCAACACAACAGAGACAAGGAAGCAGACTGGCGGTGAGCTAAGCAGGAATGGTCAGAGAAGAAGGCCAAGATGCTTGCTGGGTACCGTTTGTATAGTTTTGAGAATTATTTGTTTATACTTTTAATTACAAAGGTAAGGAACTTCTGAACTGTGCGTTGTGGGTTTTTTTACTGAACTCTAGATATTCCACCAGCAGCCTATAATTAAAAGTAAAATAAACATCAAGCTTATTCCTTGTCTTTGCCGTCAATTTTGCATCAGTGTGGCCCTATACACCTTATGAGCACCTGGCCTGTGCCAACGGGGCAGGCTGGGATGCAGGATGCTCCCCACACACACAGGAGCCCCTTTCCGCTTACGCAACTGCACCGGCAGCCCAAGTTTCGGGAACGGGACTAATCCGGCTTGCACAAAGGCATCGATTTGGGGGAGAGGGTGGTGCCATTTTCCTAATTTAACTGGAGGAGAAATCGGGCGGTGGCAGGCGATGAGCTGGTGTGGCACTGCAACTCTGGCCTTGCACGGCGCGGCGACAGCCGCACCGAGGCTGAGGTGGGCAAGCACGCCGAGGGGTCAGGACGCGGCAGCAGCCCCTGCCGGCACCCCAGGGCCGGCGGGAGCGGCCCGGCCCCTGCGGGGTGCTGGGCGGGCCCGCCGGGCAGGCTGGCCGCGGCCGCCATCTTAGCTGCGGGCATGGCTGGGCGCGCGGCGGGGCCGTGCCCGCTGAGGGCGGCTGCGGGGCACGCGGGCCCTGCGGCTGTGCTCGCGCCCGCGCGGGAGCGCGCCCGGGCCGCGGCAGGTGGGAGCAGGGGCCGCGCTCCCGCTCTCGGCGGGGCCGGGGCGCTGGCAGCGGGATCGGGCGGGATCGGGGCTGAGGGGAGTCCGTGCAGAGCAAGGGGAGAATGTGGGGACTGGTTGAAATAGAAGCCTGCACGGCCTCGCTTACGGAGTGCTTCGCCCACGGCGTTCCAGGATGGGGTTTGCTGCGCTCCGCGCCTGCTGCCATCCCGCCCGGCGGCCCCGGGAGCGCGCGGCCGCCCTGGGGCAGCAGGAGAGAGAGGAACTGGGCTGCGGGAGTCTCTGTCGGTAAGGTTTGCCTGCAGGATGAGGGAGAGGGAGTTGGAGTTTGTTCTTCACAGTCTCCAAAAATAGCCGTCCCCGAGAAACTTTCCACGTGGGGAGTTTTCACTGAGAGGTGCCCTAGATTTCAGTGGGAGATGAGGCTGCTGCTGCTTCTTTGCCTTTTTCTGGAATCAAAAATGTGACTTGCATCACCGGAGTAGCAATAATCTCTTTTCGCTCGCAGGAGGCCGTGAGCAGTAACAAGCTGCTGCCTGCCAGGTGTGAACGCCTTGTTTTCCTGCACGAAGTTCGAAGTTTTGCAAGAGGTCAGAGGTCTGGGATCCAGGCGACTGAGCTGGGTAAGCTGTTGACTCAGGTCGGGTCAGCTGCTTTATTTTTATTACCGGTTATATATTACTGTACTCAGACAGTGGAGCTTCCCATCTAAAATAACGAGCAGCTACCATGACCAAGGGTTCCTCAATTGCTTGTTTCTATGTAATGTATTATCACCTGACAGGGTGCACACTAAATCACAAGATAGCACCGAAACTTAGCCTGAAAAGGGCCACCTGGCCCAGTCCCTTGCTCAAAGCAGGGCTGGCCTCAAAAGTTGCACTAGTTGCCTCAGGCCTCATCCAGACCTGAATTAGGAGCTCCCTCGTGAGTACTTTGCTTCCTGGAAGGTAAAATGGTTGCAATCAGACTGCCTTTATCTGTTAACTAACCTGCAGTCTCTCTCCATGGAAAGGAGCACGCGCTAAGAACTACTCTTTCCAAACAACTAACAGGTGTGCACAGCTAAAAGCCTTGGGAGGAACCTGGCAGGATGAAGCCTGTCATCGTGGTGCATGGTGGAGCTGGACGGATCTTCAAAGAGCGAGAAGAGGGATGTCGTGCTGGCACAGTCAGAGCTGCGCTTCAAGGTTATGGTGTCCTGAAAGCGGGAGGGAGCGCCGTAGATGCAGTTGAGGAGGCAGTACGGTCAATGGAAGATGATCCTCATTTTAATGCAGGTAATTTTTCAAGAATTAAGTGGGCTTAAAATCGTCTTGTATTTCAAGTGTTTTGCCCTGATGCGTCTGCAAATCCTGGCTTGCGTTATTATTGAATTATGCACATTGCGGTGGAGTAAATACTGGTATTGCAAAACAGTTGATTTCTCACTATAAAACAGCATGGTGTGTACAGCAGTTTCTCATGAGGAAGTGGAGTTACTCTGTTCTCATTCTTCTCCCATTTCATTCACGTGGTGCTGCTCATTACTGTGCTGTGTATATTCAGTTTTAAGACATGGACCTATTATGGAGTATGTGTTTAATTAACATTCATGTTTAAGGCACTTGGATATAGCTTGCAGCATTTGTTTATGCCTTAACACTTGACCTTTACCTATTGCTGGAGGAACACTCCTCTTGGGGATTTTAGAAGTTTTTCTCTTCATTAATGCTTGCAATTAGTTGTTTTGTAAATAATATTACAGAAGTTATGCAGTAATGGTATATGAGTCATGAATATACAGAAAGGGTTCATAACTGGATTTTCTAATGAGTAATGTAAATTAATGTTAATGGAAGTAGTCAAATATTTTCTCCTCTTCATATGACTCGTTTATTATTTTAATAAGTTTTCAGCAAATATTTCCCCACTCTCACCAAGGTATGTCAGGAATAGACATGGAAGGAAAGACCTGTCAGTGATCAGTGCTTTAGATAACATAGCTATTAGTTACATGCTCAGTTAGTTTGCAGAGGTTTATTTGTTCCTTCTTACCTTGCAATTGAGAGCAAGGGAGAGCTTTTATTTCATATGGAACTTTCAGTGGTTTGGTACTGACTTGGGCTGAATATTTTGATTTTTAGAGCATCCAAGCTGAAATCATGAAGCAAACTTAGATGTGTGGTGTGGACTATTACATAGTTAGCACCAGGGTGGCATTCCCATTTAGTTTTTACTTAACTGGACTTGAGCCTTAAGCACTCGTTCAGGTTTGACTGTGCTGATCTAAGTGTGGCAAATAGTCTGGTAATCACTTACAGATATCTAATCGTCTTAACACTCATTAGATACAGTTGCTCTCAGTAGCTGGCAAAAATGAGGTGAAACCTATGTGAAGAGGACCCTGATTGGAGTGGCTCTTTAAAACTCACTGTGTGATATTTATCTTCATAAAGGAAAAGATCTAATTTGCTATAATACTTTCTAGGAAAACACAGACATTGCTAAGAGACAACAATAAACATGGGTAAGAATGGGCATAATAGTCAAGTTGTGTGCTTTTTTGAATTACAGGGTGTAGCCATTCTGTGTAGGTTCATCTCGATGTTGGCTTGGTAGAAGGGCTCAGAAGCTACACTGTTGTCTAAAACTACCATTTTAGTGACTTGTGCAGCATAATGAAGTCATCCAGTTTTGGTTGTGATGAGGAGATGGCCTTGGTTATATTTCCCTCATGGTTTTTTTGTTTTTGTTTTTTTTTTTTTTGGCTAACAGTGTTAATCAGCTTGGTGTGAATACTACAGATACAAGAACTGGCACTGTAGTGGTCCTTGCATAGTCTTTCTTCCACAGCCTTTGCAGGGCACAGGCACTCTGTGGACAGAGGAAACTGGAGTACTCCTCTCAGTACCCCATATGTGATTTGGCTAATCTCATATGTTCTTTATTTCTGTCCCCTTAGATTTTCTGTCTTCTGTCATCTCTGTTCTTTTCCCAGCCATTGCTTAACAAGTGAGCCAAATGTGTTTTTTTCAGCACTGCTGCCAATGGATACCATGCCCTTGGAGGCTGGTAGTCCCTACCCATTGCTTTGAAAGGCAGGTGAAAAGGCAGTCTGTAGCCATCCTGCTCATCCTGCCTGAGATACCCTGAAGTTCAGTATCTAGCTTTGTTGTAGTGTACAGACTTTGATCGTGGTCAGTGGAATGAAAAAGGTGACTATAGGGCTAAGATGTAAGAATTGTGAAAGTTATGGGTGCTCCATCCCTGGAAGTGTTCAAGGCTGGGTTGGGCAGGACCCTGAGCAATCTAATCTAGTGGGTGACGTACCTGCCCATGGGGAGAGTCCCTTCCAAACCAGAAGGGTTTGATTCTATGGCAAGTGCGATGATTTGTTCTTACAGGGCACCTGTCTCTCTTCACCAGCTGTAAGAGGAGGCTTTTGCAGGAAAGTGCTTTTGATTAAAGAAGCTGCGTCTGTTTTCTGCTCAGGAAATTTCAGGAAATCCTAAAGTGTATCCCATGAGAGATGGCCAGTAGACATAGGATACTATTAATACAGTGATGAAGGGGTCTGGTAGAGTTTCCCTTGGAATTGTGGTTCTGGTCACTGATATTTAAGAATCTCCCAGTTCTGTTGGGAATTTCAAGGTCACAGGCTAGAAAGCCTATCGTGTCAAAGGAAGTTAAAAGAGTATGGCAGGGTTTAGCTAGGTAAACAAAGACTACTTCTTACCAGCATAAAGGCAGAGCTGGAAGAATTATGTTAAAGCGGATGGCACAAGGCAATTAACCTGTAAGCTCTTTACAGATCAGTGTAGTCTAGAAATTAACACATTGTGAATGATGCAGGACTGAACTCTGGAATAGCTTATGCAGTTGCAGACAGGCAAAAAATAGCTTTTGGGGAGTTTGTCTGTATGTGGCAGGGGAAGTTGTGGAGATTACAGGAGGAGGATTACAGGATTTTGTTGCCTCTTGTTACAGGGGATTTAACTTCATATATTCAGGTCTGAAGTACACTGGTATAGAAGTCTTATGTCAGTTATTAACAGTGGTTTCTGACCTGCTTTAGTACTGGTTTAACAGAAAGAAAAAAAATTGTTTTAGCTATCCGCAATGTTCAGGTCTTTCTACCTGAACTACTGTTTAAATCTGCCATGTTTTGGTTTGGCTTTTTACTTCTTTTTAGGTTTAGTCTTCACCAACCTTATTAGCAAGGCTTATGCATTTGATGACTTAAAACCTATTCCCCTGTGATACAGTTATTTGCATTACTTAAAAAACTCACCCTATTTGCATTGTCTCATTTTTTATCTCATTAGTTTTCAATAGGTTAGTAATAGCACTGATAATTATAGAAGAAAATAACTACCCAACATTTTATTCCTTGATTTTTATTTTTTAAACTACTTTATCTACTGTTTTTATTTGGTAATGAAGAACTTATTTCAGGCTTTTGCTACAGTAGTGAGTGGATGCTTTTATTCTGCTTCATTAATTTTGGCAGTTTCTTGGAGTGCTGTATAACGCTGATCTGTTGATAAGATCAAATGCTATAGTATTTCTTTGGGTTACGTTGTATCCTCCTTTGGAAGAACTGTAAGGTAAAATAGTTTTGTGCATTCAAAGTGATCTGAGGAATAAAGAATTCTGTTCATGATTGTTGCTTTAACTTTTGGACCAAGTATATAATTTGGGATGTGTTTGGAAGTGTTTTTCATCTTACAAAAAATAAAACTCGATTTTAAAGTAGATGTACTCTGTGAGACTTCTCTTAATGGCTGGATTTTGTGGTTATACTTAGCAGTATTTCTGCTGAGACACTTTCAGTCAGTCAGCAAAACTGGGAAAGAGAAAAGCTGCTTGATAAGAGCTAATAATTGAATCACCTGGTGGTTAGGTCTTAATGACTTTCCTCTCTTCATCTTCCTTTCTAATTTTTTTTCTTTTGTCTTTAGGTTGTGGATCTGTTCTAAATGAAAAAGGTGAAGTAGAAATGGATGCCATTATAATGGATGGAAAAAATTTAGACTCTGGAGCAGTATCTGCAGTTAAATGCGTAGAAAACCCAATAAAACTTGCTCGACTTGTTATGGAAAAGGTATGCTCTTTATGAAGCAAGGTTTTCCTTAGAACTTAATTCTGTATATTGGTACATATCAATGGTGATGTTTGTGTAGTGCTTTAAAGCAGAAAAGAAGGGAGAAATAGATGAAAGTGTTGGGAAGCTA
Source organism: Lophotriccus pileatus (assembly GCA_035583135.1). NCBI lineage: Eukaryota > Metazoa > Chordata > Aves > Passeriformes > Tyrannidae > Lophotriccus > Lophotriccus pileatus. The sequence goes on from JAWWES010000115.1 coordinate 85,663,020, forward strand.
TGGTCATGACCATGAAGCACTTTTATTTTAAGGGTTTTTGAGAGATATTTATTGAAAAAAGTAATATTCTAAGAAAACATAAATTCTGCTCTGCAACTGGAAACTCGAGGAGAAATTGAAATACACATGATGGTGTCCTGTAGTTCCACTATTTTGTTCATTTGCTTTTGAAGAGCTTTTATGCTGTCACTGAGTCTTCTGCTTGATCTCGCAAGACTAAAGTTGGATAATACGTTGTTCACTTTGCAGTGATGTTGCACGGGATTAAATAACCCAATTACATATTTGGCTATGTAGTGCATTCTTACATTGTTCCAGATAGTCTTCTCCATTGTGACCTGTCAGATGGCAACTCTAGTGCAAATTCGTAGTCTTCCAGCAGTAGAGGATAACAATAGCTCTGTTGGGTGGTGACTGATTTTTCAGGAGAATCAGATTTATCAGGGCAGCAAAATGATTATTACTTGACTTCTACATAAGATCAGTCTCACCTTACTCCACTAAGAGGTCCACCTAATGTTTGCCACAACAGACTTCTCTTGTTTTTAAGCAATGGTGGTTACTGGTGTGTGTCAGGATGAAGTATGTCATTTGTGTGATATTTGCATCTGTTTTACTTGGCAGCAATCAAAGAGTTTGTACTGTCTTTGGAGTTTACACTTTTCATCCTGCTCATGCAGCTGCCCCATTGTTGAAAAGGGTTCATATTTGCAAAACCACTTAATAACAAAGAAGACTTTCATGTTTCTTTAACGTTTTAAAGTGATTTTTGAGGAAATCAAATGTCTTGGTGATTTTTAAAGGTGATTGAAATTTTAATTTGTCCTCAGTGGTCACCAAGGCAGATAGGATTATTTTGTGTCCATAACTGGAGGATAGTTCTGCTTTTAAAATCAGAACATTTCACTAGCATATTTAATATAAATAATAATAAAAATAATAAATATATTATCAATAAAATAATAAAAATAATAAACTTTGTTTTCTGGAAGACATACATTTCAATAATGTTAAAACTTGTGATTAATAAGGTGTTTTTCCTTCATCTGGCTTTTATTTCATCATTCAGCTAGAACAATAGCAAGTATAGATGGTAGACAGCTTCATAAAAACAAATTTTTCAAAATTTATGAATGTAAGTGAAGTGTTGGGAGAGAGATATCTTTATTGTGTTGTATTTCACTTAATTTTATTCTTAGAGAACTTCTTTTAATGCCCGTTGTTTTATTTCATATTCCAGAATCACTGGTTTATTTTCTTGTCTTGTCCATGACAAAATCCTCTTTAAGTCAACATAATACTGTTGGATTTTGAGAACATGACTTTACAAACTCTGTTTTTAAAATCAAACAAACAAAAAAAAGAAAAAAACCTCAGCAAACAAAAAAAACCTCTCCTTTTCCCATCTTGTTTCTTACAAGGTCTATTTGTCATTGTGTTGCTTCTGGTGTTCAAAAGTGTTGATGCTAAATTTGAAATAAAATCAAAAATTCTACTGTACAGGACCAAGTATGATGGTGTAGTCCTAAAACCTTGACATTTTTGCCCAGATACAAAAAAAAAATCTCTGTAGATGACAAAGTTCAAATGTAAATGGCCTAAATTGCTTAATATAGCTCAAGATGAGTTTCTGCTCCTTCTCTATCAGGTATTATAAATGGGAATACCAACTGATTTTGCTTTTCTGTTCATCTTGGACAGGAATTTTGGGACACCAACCCAGGCTATTTCACAGTTTATTTCATAGTGTCTTTTGTTTTATTGTACATAATTAATTTTTTTTTTCAACTTTGTGACCCATGGGTGATAAGACTGTAATTTTCCTGGGGTCTTAAGCACGTGTGAGTATTTTCCAGTGTTTTTGAGATGCCTCAGTGCCATAAAGAATTTTGAAACATGCAGTTCCCAAAACCAAACCAACCAACCAAAACCACCCTCCCCATCTGCTTGTAATTGCATGTCCGTCATATTATGGAACAGTATGGGCTCCACCTGGTGGCCAGAGTAGCTCCTCGAGATTGTTCTTGCACACCTTTGCCCCTCTGTGCTGACACTTTCACACGGGGCTCAAACTTGTCCAAACCTATCAAGTAGAAAAAAGGAGGGCACCAGAATAATTTCTATTCAGCATTCACCGTGCTGTTGATCACACGAGCTTCTAGAGGTGGAAGTCTTTTACTATGTTAACTAATGTTACAAATTATTGAGAAAACAGTTACTTGTCTGTTGAATTATTCCCATTTGTAGTGAACATGAATGGAATGATGATTTTTTTTTTTCAAATAGCAATAATTTATTGCTATACGTGAACTCTGTATGTATTCCCCTACTGTATTTATGGCCCTTTACATTAGACAAAGGAGAATGTAGCTTATAACACAGACTTCTTAAACCTAAGGGCTGGATTTTTGCTGTGCTCTGCACTGCCAGAATTGTTAAATAAAGAACCGTGATGATATGAATTTCACGTCAGCTGCAGAAATTTGGGGGATTTTCCCTATTTCCCATGAAATGAACTAAACTTGCCAGCATTTTTTCTTGTTAGTAAGATGTCTTGAACCCTTTTTTTCTCTTTTGTCCTTTTGTATTACTTTTTATAAATGTCTCCCCAAAAAATTAGGCACTCTAAGTTAGCAAACATATTCATGAAACTGTGGACAGATGAGACAGAAAAACGTGCTTTTGTGTTGTTCTACCAGTTCTTTTGATTGACAAGATCTGTTGAAGAGAATAACAAACACAATTCTCCCTAAGATAACTTCTTTCAGTAAGGACTGAAAAAGAAAAAAAAGGAAAAAAAACCAAACAAATAATAATAAAAAAAAAAAACCAACACGCAAAAACCCCAAAACAAACAAACAAACAAAAAGCAAAAAAAACCACCAAAAACAAACAAATATGGCCTTAATTGCTGAAGTGATGGAGGACACATCTTCCTGCTACAGATAAAGACAAAAGAAAACTTCAGTGTCTTTCCAAAAAAAACCCCACCAAGCAAAAAAAAACCCACACTCACAAATAAAAACCAAAACTAGTTTGAATTTGGGATCATGTACTTCTGATTGCGTTAGTGGCAGAGGGGGGCAGTATTGCACAAAGAAGTTGGCTTTCAAGTCAAAGAACACTACTCAGCAGCTAAGCCTGATTTCCACTCTTTCACATATACAGAGGACTTATTCCTTTTAACCTTTATTCTTATTCCCTAAAGCAATACTCTCATGAACTGAGGATTGAATAAAAGGCATTTAAGTTTTAGAAAATGCTTGATTCAGGGCCACATCATCAGGAATGTTTCTGAAGTGTAGCCACACTTCCCACCTCTGTAACTGTCCAAAGGGGTTAATGCAGAGGCTGTGATAGGCTTAAGTAGAGATCAGTGTCTGATTTGGGAAGATGGTTGCTGGAATCCTTTAATAAACAATGCAGTGCTTTCAGTTGGTCAGGGTAGTGATTACTTGTCATAGCTTTAGAAATCAACAGAAGTTGATGGTGTGCAACATCTTAAAAATCCAAAGCTTTGAGAGTCTCAATGTCCTGCAGAATGCAGCATGACACAGAAATGCTGTCCTCGCTTCTGGCTGAGAGCTGCATGTGTGCCACTTTGGTACTCTGCAAGGCTCTGCAGGCCTGCTCACTCCAGCATCATGTGGTTCTACTTTTTGGGTCCTGTGCTGCTGAATGGATATAAGAGCTTGCTTGAGGTTAGGTGCTGTGCTCTGAAATTGCTCCGTGATGTGTAGTCAGACCACTGCTCCTCCAAAACCTTCCCAGGCTCTGATGGGTAATTAACAGCTGTGCAGTTATGCAAGAAGTTGATGCTTATTTTTTGACATAGATTTAAAAAAACCCAACCAAACAAAAGAAATCAAATTTTAGAGCTACTACTAAAGTTAAAGGATTAATTAAATTAATCTGGCAGGTTTCCCTAAAATATGAATTAACCAAGCTGTACAGACTTTGAAGCATGGAATTAACTAAGGATGTTGAATTAAAATCTGGTCAAAGTGCTTTGTAAATAAAGGAATCCAAATAGAACTTGCAAATGGTATTAGAAGAGAGCAAACATATTTTGGTCGAGCCCATTAGAACAGTATTCTGTTCTTAAATTTAAAATTCTGAGTCTGTAAGAATAGCAGCTAGTTGAAGGAAATGTTTGAAATAAAATTATCCCCCTGATGTTAAGAAACACTTCAGTGTATAATATTTACACTTGTTGGTTATTTTACTATGTGTAATGCCTTTAAACGGAACAGGAGTTTATTTACCATTCCTCAAAGTAAAATCCTTCTAGATCCCTTACTTAACTAGACTAAACAGTTATGTAGTGTTTTGGTGATTGACTGGAAACAGTACAAAGAAGTCGCATGCAAATTAGCAAACTAACAAATTTATCAATTTTTCTTCTCCCGTTATAGTAAGTGTGCACTAGATAAATGCAGTTTTCTACTAATGATGAGAGTTTGTGTTTTGGAGAGCTGACATTTTTTTCAGCTATAGTGGGAGGGGATATGGACATACAAATCTAGAAAGATAAAAAATAAAATGTGACATTTTCTTTGTGTGGATACATCTAAAAATAAAGAGTGATGGTACAAAGCTGCTCAGTGCAAGACAAAACAAGAATTGTCAGTGAATCTCTTGTCTGTCTTCTGCAGACGAAGCACATGCTGCTGACTGATCAGGGTGCGCACCTGTTTGCTCAGGCCATGGGTATTCCTGAGATTCCTGGGGAGAAACTAATAACTGAGAGGTCCCGTGAGAGGTGGAAGAAGAACCTTGAGGCAGATTCCAACCCTGGAGAGTTTCAGAAGTAGGTAACATTTTTCTTGAATTTAGGTAATTTAATTTGTGCTATCTGGTTACCAAAACACAACCCACAACCAAAAAACCAACCAAAACCCCTCAAACAAACCAACCAAGAAAACATACGAAACAAAACAAAAACAAAACCAAAAACAAAACCAAGCAAACCCCCTTGAAGGCCTGTATTCTGAATGTTCCATGGTTTGGTACAGTCTTTACAGCATGTCTTCAGTGAAAGTACTGGAAAATCAAGCTTTCAATGAATTTTCTCAAGTTTAAATGACTGGAACAAACTCTAATAAACTTGTTGCTGCTTAAGGAGATTGTCACTTTGACATAGCATAGGTTAGAACTTGTCATTCCTCTTAAAATCACCTGCTACAGAAGTGCATAGAGCAGCTTTAAAAAACAGCAGGTGTAATTTTGTATAGTTCTTTTCCATGGAGGAACTGTGATTTTAAAAAATCTCCAGTACGCATTTCAAAACAAGTCCATGAAAAAAAATTTAAGAAAGCTGATCTTGGTTAAGTAGATGATCAGATTTGTCTTTAAACTGGATTAGGTAGTTAAATGACATCAAATTTTGGCTGGTAGCTTCATCGGAGTGTTGACTGTGGCTACTGGTTACAAAAAGGAATGAAAAAAAAGACCAAGAAGTTCAGTGACGGGTATGAAGTGAGATGCTACTGGATGGTATTGCCCAACAGCAAAACGAACGTTGCTTGAAAAACAAGCCAGTCTCGGATAAAGAGGAAAGTGAGGCTGACAGTAAAAAAATGAAAAACATTTGGTGTTAAAAATAGGTTTTATGCCTGTGAGGTAGGGATAGATACAAATCGTTTTGAGCTTCCATTTGTGTGTCAGTGGTTGTGGCACCGGAAAGCACTGTATTGCATTTTGTGTATCCTCTACTACATGCTGTTCATCTGGGTTTTTATATAGTAGTAATGAGAGAAGCAGACCTGAATTTGTAGATCAAAAGGAGTAAATTTCTTCTGTGGGCATGTTAATTAAAGATTGTGAAACAAGGCTATAAACTACAAGTTATATGTTACTTTCAGTAAATTGTTAGAACGAAAAACGAATTAATGTGGCAAGCGTAAATATGGTAAACAAAGTGATGTTGTTCCTTGTCCATAAGGTCCCAGTCGCAGTTCATCTTGTATGCAAAAGAAGTTTTCTTTTGATACGCGGTCTGTCCAAGGACCGTGTGGTGTTGCCATTCAATATGAAGAATTTTGAGGATGGTGTAGCCCCTATTGCCACTTGGTCTCCTAAACGTATCAGTTGGAATGGTATGGCATCTAAGTTTTCATTCATTCTTCATAACTGCTTAATTTTTAAAGTTTTTTTTGTGATAACAGTGTGAAGCATCTTCAATTTCATCGTCTTGCTCTAGAATATCGGATAATAGAAAACTTGTATATCTCCGAAGAGCTCAAGACTTTTTCTTGTCTTGGCCACACTGTTCTTGTTCTGAAAACCAGTGCTCAAAACATAAGCACAAGTTAACAAACTTGAAAACAGGTCTTTTTTTATGCAAGCCCATTTTTTTCTGTATCCCATGTGAAATGTTCTTTTTCTCTGCTATGTCCACAGTGATTACACAGAAACTTGCCTGAGGCAAACAGGCAGAAAGTGGTGTTACTCAAAGGCAACATAATACCAAATCATACTGGGAATTTGAAGGTTGGTGTGTACTTAACTTTCAGTGCTCTGGTCCTCAGAGTGTTGGAAACCGTGGGGTTTCATAGGCTTTCCAGGCAAAGTCTGGTGTCTCCATGAGAGATACCTTTCTCTTCTGGTTAGAAGACTGCATTCATTTGCGCTAAAAGCTTAGGATTCCATTGCACGTACGACATTCCATCTTGCACACCTTTTGCTGAGAACAAGGTGTCGTTTGATTTATCTGCAGTCTCTCACTCCAAAGATTCTAACCATACCTTTGATAAGAATTACTGGAGATTGCCTGAGCAACCTTCCACAGAAAGGGACTTGAGTCTGCCTGTAGTAAACGGGGTTCCTAGCCCCTCTGTGGATCTCACTGCATGAATTACTCGAGGAGGTGTTAAGTAACAAGGACCCTGACAGCAGTCAACAGAGAACCCTACTACTGATGCAGGGCTAAGAGACAAATAGCAGATACCTTATTAGTTGAATGGGGATAGAATTAAGTACATGTCACTTCATGGGTACTGGATAATGAAAGATTTAGACGAGAAAGAATGAATAAATCCAACTAATATATTTTGTATCACAATATATGCAGTATATAAGAATAATTCTTGATAGAAAAAATCCCTAATAGCATCCTTTGGTATACCACAGGTACTTGCTGAGGTTTCTGCTACTGTCAATAACTAAAAGTAGAGCATTATGGTATGATATCTCTACTTAGGCAGTTTTGCCTGCCTTGGTAACGTTTTGGAGTCAACTATCCCTGCAAAAAACCTGTTTATATCTTCTTTGCCTTTGGTCTGAAGATGAACAAAGAAGAGGTTACACTGAAGCAATAAAAAAGTTTAAAGGGGCAGTAAGAAATACAGTATAGTTGTTTATTTGCTCCAGTGAAGATAAGGTATGTTGCACACACCCACTTTGGAATTTATCAACAATTGTGCTCTCATACCAAAACAGATAGCTGCTGCCTGTGTGATCTGTGTGCTTTTATTCTCATAGTTGCTTAAGATAAATACTTACCTAGGAAAATATACATCTGGATGCACCTTTCTTAGCTTCTGAGGAGGATCTAACTTTAGTTGGTTGAAGGGTGCCACATGAATGTGCAAGAGAGTACTGAATTTACTCATGTTCTTTTCAGCAAATCATTTGTAACAGATGGATGGGTGGGAAGCCCATCTGCACCATCATATCAGTTTGAGATGAGGTCCAAATCCTCATAAATGTCAGAGCAGTTTGTAAGGCCTGTGATTCATCAGTCAGCTTTGAATTGCTGTGAATGAAGTGTAGGGACTGACAGTATGATATTTTACATAAGCAGGAGCGAACAGGAAGTTGGTTTTCTGAGAAAGTGACTGTGGGTTTCAGGGTACACAAGGACTTTGTCTGACTTAATTAGCTGAAATTTTGTAGAGCTATAGAGAAACCCTCACCCGTGTCCAGGCAACTTCCAAAGGTATTCCTGTTCCAGTTGCCTGTTGGGTAGTTCGTTGAAGGATTATTATGAATTCTTTTCCTGTGTGAAGGGATTCAGATCATGCTTTTCTTTTTTTTTTTTTTTTTTTTTTTTTTTTGTATACTTCTCCTAGCCAGATAGCGGTTTATGTTCCTATGTGAAATGCTAAGATTGGAATATGTGGATATTTAAACTGTTGCTTCTCAATAGTGTCCTGCTTCTCAGTGCAGCAGCTGTTACAGTAAGTTACAACAGGCTTTTTTTTCTCCGAACATGACTACACATGTATATTTTGAGCATTCTATTGTGTATGTCTTTTCTGTGCTGAAGAAATAAAGCAATAGTTGAGACTTTTGTTTTCTTCAGTGCATAAAGATTTCTAAACTGATGTGTGGTTTCAGCAGATTCTACTGTCCAAGTGATTTAAACCTCAAGATTGCTTAGCTACAGAGTACACAGATGAAAATACGTATTAATGATGCATTGTGAGCAGTACTAGTTGAAAGGCACATAAATAACTTTTTTTTTTGTAGCATTCAAACATTAGGGGGAGTAAGGAAGAGGAAAGAGGAGGAACAGGAAGGAAATGATTCAGTACATGCATAACATTACTGTCCTTTTCTGTATTCACTTATTTACGTACACTGTCATTAATAATTCCGGTTAACCTCCTCTTGAGACAGTGGAGCCAATTGTTGCATCTTGGAGTTGCCATTTAGGGGAAAGTTGTGTGTCAGTTTGTGTGTCAGCCAAAAAACTACTCCAGAACTATGATGACTAGAAGTATTCCTACCCTATGTGCTTTTGCTTTGTGTATTTTTTCCTCCCCAAGTCGAAGTTTCCATGCTTTGAAGGTAAACAAGTAATTAAAAAAAAAAAGAGTTTTTCTACTCTGTTAAATATAAAGTGAGAATTGTTACATATTGCTTGTTATTTTTGCAGTGAGAAGCATAGGAAAAATAGGTTTATGATGAGCAGAACTTCTTTTGTAGTAATCTTTTTTAAAGCTACCTGGAAAATAAATGCAACATGCTTTGGCAGGTATGCTTTAATTCTGTCTAATTTTGTGAACTGTTTTTCTTGGCAGAGACCTTGGAACAGTCGGTGCTGTTGCTATAGACAGTGAAGGCAATGTAGCTTGTGCAACATCCACTGGAGGACTCTCTAATAAACTGATTGGCCGTGTTGGTGACACAGCGTGCATAGGTATGGGGTGTGGGATCTTGCCTTTCATTTTTTGGAGGTATCTCATTTAAAGAAAGAAAAATAAGTATTGCACACTCTGCTTTTCATTAGTGAAGTGAACGTAAATACTAGTACATCTGAAATGGAGATCTAACACTCAGATCTAACACTCAAGCTTCTTACAGCATGGAGATTGCAAGAAAGGATTGGGAGTAGAGGTAGTAGTGCTGTCAATATTATTGTCATCCAACACTTTTTTATATGGAAAATGGGGATGCAACTTTCTTTTTTCTGTTCTTTCATAAATTTAACGGTTTTTTTGTGTGTTTCTGTTGATTCTGATAAAGCTCTTGTTTTTCACATCTGTGCTTCCAACTAAGTCAAAAAACGTAGCCTGCTCTATATTAGGATGCTGTTTTCTTGATACTTTAAGGAAATAGGTGTAATTGCAATTACTATTTGTTACATCAGTGAGCGAGAATTATAAAGTGACTGGCAACTTTGAGTAAATTCCTGTTCTTAGAGAGCCCTGATAAGACTGCCTCGGAGCCTAATAGATGTGTTGTGGAATAAAGGAAATATTTTAAGAGATCTCTTATCCAAGCATAAAGAGACACTTAAAATCCTTTCCACAGACTTCTTCCTCTCTTGTGACAGACTTGCCATTTGATTGCTTTAGGGTTCTACCATACAGCTGGGATTTGGAAGATAATTATTATTAGTAAAACATGTTCGAAACTCAAGTAGCACTGCTGTTGGCAGTATACGATTATTATGAAACTAATACTATCTTTCTTTTGCACACAAGGTTGCTAACATTTGGTACCCTCTGCATTTTGACTATTGACCATATAGTCAAAATATATTTGACTATATTTTCAGCTTCGTTTCTGGCTGCAGCTTTCTGACTGCAAACACCCTTCTGTGTAGGTTATTTTCAGGGTTCCTGTAGTTTGGGGCATGGTTTTGTGAAGGACAAGTGAAATTTGGCACTGTTGAGCATATTGCTTGCAACTTTTGGTCTCTCTAGACATCTGCAGGCATTCTGCATCCCATCACTATCTTGCTGGTCCTTAATATATCTTCCCTGCAGACATTTAACAGCTGTGCTGTTAAACACAGAGATTTAGTAAAGGGTCTTTGACAGACTGATTGTGGCAGTGTTTTTCCACATGTAAATCAGGGTCCATTGAAAGGGTCTGATCAAGAAAGTACAGAAGGGAAGAAACTTTCATTGCTCTTCTAAGGTCTCTTTCCCCTCCCCCAGTAGCTTGTTCATAATGCTGTGGTATGTTTCTTTCTAGCTCCTGGGAAATACTTTTCTTAGGAGATGTGCTAGAAACATTGGTATTGAGCAAGCAGAAGCTTGGTAGAGAACAGGGTGTGGAACGTCCCAGCAAAACAAGGATGGGACAAAAAAAAGGGGGGAGAAGGGGAGTTTAACAAAAAAACCCCGCTCTACTTGTGTTGAGGACTTGGAAGATTCTTCAGGGGTGCTTTGTGAGGTTTGACTAGAGCCCAGGCTCTTCAGATCTCTTCCAGGCTGTTGTGGGTAAGTTCCCCTCAAACTTTGGTCTGATCACCAGTGTCCTCAGAAGATCGTCCTTCATATCTTCTCAGCTGGTAGTGTTGTGTGACCTGGCATTCTGCATCCCATCACTATCTTGCTGGTCCTTAATATATCTTCCCTTGCTGTTCTGAAAAATATTTTTGCTCATCCCTGTGGAGTGTTGGCCTGCTTCTGCTTCTTGTACCACAAGCAGATCAGGAGTCTATCTCAACTTGGCAACTGACTTGCTCCCACAGTTGTCGATCTCTTTCATGTATGTAAATTTTCAAACAGGCAGAAATGAGAAAGCAGCATTACTGACACTTTGCTCCCAGAAATGCAGAAAGCTAATGGACCTTTAGGATGAAACGTTCAGTACCTATTTTAAACAATGAAAACAGTGAAGGGCTTGTAAATTATATTATAGAATTATAATATAGAATTTATTCTTTTTTTTCCCTTTGAAAAGGAAGCGGAGGTTATGCTGATAACCACTCTGGTGCCACTTCAACTACAGGACATGGAGAGAGCATTATGAAAGTGGTCTTAGCCCGACTGATCCTCTATCACATGGAGCAAGGTATATTCCAAACTTCCTGTAAGCTGAAGTAATGAAGATAGGAAACGTTGATAATGCAGGTTTCAATTTATCTACTACCATGCTAGAACAGGTGTCAGAAGAGTTGCTCCCGGGGGTATGTGGGTGGGTCACCTCTATTTAAAACCAAAATGAAGTACTAAAGTATTAATAAAGCTAAACTAGATGAATTGGACAGAATTATCTCTGCTGCCTGATATTTAATCATGCTTTAGATCAGTGTACACTGAAGACATTACTGTCTACTTTGTTTAACTGAAGTTCTCTTTAATAATTTTTTCCCAATTATAAACTAAAATTTTGTGAACAGGAAATAGAAAACAAGTAAAAGTAAGTTACATTTAAGGAAGCAGTAAGGGGGAGGGCTATAGACATAATTGGAGCTGAAATTAGAAGTTATAGGATATTGCCTTTTTAATAAACTATAAAGGTCTTTATTTTAACAACTCTGATTACAGCAACAGAAATTCTTTTAAGACTTTTTAACCACGATTTCAATTTTCATTTTGTTTTGGAAAATGTACTAAACTGACTGGGTGGGTATGTGGTAAACAGCTGACACAGTATGTCTTATGTGACTGTAATATAATCTGACTGTGGGATGACCCTTTGGAACTTTACCTTCCTGAGTTAGTCAGTCATCTAAACCCTTGATTATGTTACAGCCTATAAACATAGCCAGACAACACACTTGTATTGCATGCAGTTCAAGAATCATTAATATAGATATCACCATTATTTTTAGAAAGCTGTAGCTTCGGGGCAGTACAGTGTAACTTGCTTTGAGATCAACCAAACTGGAAATAGTTGGAAAATGTTCAATTTACACTTTCATTGGAGAAGCAGTAAGTAGAGAGACAAGTAACAGCTGAGAATATTTTTGTTATGCTTTATAGAGCTGTTTGCATATAATGGGTGCATTTCTCTAAATCTCTGATATGACAGTTTCAGCATAAAATACAACCTACAGATTATTTACCAAAGCTCTAATGCATTATGCTCTCCCTTACTCTCCATTTCATGTCCCTAACTATTCAATTTGTGAATAGAGCCTTCTAAGCTCTATTTAGTCTAAACTGTGTAAACCAGTTTTTTCTCTGGCTGTGAGTTAACTAGATTGCAAAACCTATGCACTGATAGCAGTTACCTGGCTTGTGATTAATCAGTATGAAAGGCAAATGAGTCTCAAATGAAAAAGTTTATAGAAAAAAGAGAAAAGGAAAAAAAAAATGAACCCACATGTGTTCATGTCTAATTGGTTTGCACTTGTTCACCCTGCCAGGGCTTGCTTTACCTTCATTCATCCTGCCCAGAAGTATAACTCAGCTGCCAGGAAAATATGTCAGCAATAGACTCCCCCCGGCCCTCCCCCTCAAAACATTTCCATGAAGGCACTGAAAACAAACCCTCAAGTTATTGTAACTTTTTGAGTCCTTGAACTGAAATTGCATATTTGAGAACAACTACAGAGCTCTCATAATTCTGTTTAGCTATTCAGTAATTCACTTACTAAATATCTTCTTTTGGATGAATGCTGCAAAATTTACTTCCATATTTTAGGAGTGAATTGCTTTGGCATTCTTAGCAGCTGCTGAAATCTTTGTCTTATGATGGCAGCTGTTGTCTTGGTGAAAAATCAAACAGTGAAATACTGACCCTTTGAAGACAGTGCCACTGACTTGAATAGTCACAGTGTCACCCATACGTCAGAGAAAGGAGCTTTATCCTGTCAGTCACCAGTGCTGTGAATAATTCTGACTCTGATGGTTTTATTTGGTTTTGACTCAAAATTTGCAGGGAAAGCATGAAGATCAGTTTTTGTTCTGCGACCTAAGCTGCATAACATTACTGAGGGTATATATCTTAGGGCAATTAGGCCAAGCCAACTGCATTCCTGAATGTATATTTAAACTGGTAGTGAACAGGTATCTTGCAGCTATTACAGGTCTGTGTGTATGATGTTCACATTCAATTTGATTTAATTAGAAAATATTCCTGTTAATACGAATCGAGTAATGAAAAACTAAAGTTGCCGTGCTGGTCCTTTGTCTGTTGTCTAGTACATTGAGACCTCATGTTGCCTCATAGTTTCAGAAAGTTGGAAGAGAAATTAGATTTGTCTAGCTCTGTGGGGAGGGGTGAAATTTGAAGGGAGTTTTAAAACTAGTGTCAGGACAGATGCCATGAAATGATCTTATTTTTCTTTTCAGGAATGTCACCAGAGGTGGCAGCGGACACTGCATTAGACTACATGAAGACACGAGTTGGGGGCCTGGGGGGTGTCATTGTTGTCAACAAAGCAGGAGAGTGGGCAGCAAGGTTCTCCACCAAGCAAATGTCCTGGGCTACTGTAAAGGATGATGAGCTGCATTATGGGATTTATGCTGGGGAGGAGCGTGTCAAATCTCTTGGTGATGCACTTGCAAGTGAGGGACTCTAAGCATGAAGAAATCTTGGCTGAGGAAGAATGAAAATCTCCAATTTTCGCTGGAGGACAATGACAGTTGATTTTGTCTTTCTCAAAGATCTGTACTTCTTTGTGGAGTGGCATTGCCACATTTACATTCAACCCAAAATCTGGACATAGTTCTTTAGTGGACATGGATACATGCGTAATCTTTTAACACCTTTGTGAAGTCAGGAGATCCTCCTTTTCTAGATAAGAAAGAAAATGGTCGGTAGGTTTCATGGTTAGCATGCCATACTCCTACATTAAAGGGAGCCTGCGTTTCAGTATTAGAGGAACTCCTTTCCATGCCCATTTTCAGGGACTGCTGGCAGGATGATTTGAGAGATTAATACCTATTAATTTAAAACCGAATTTTGAAAATCCAGAGTCTTTTGAGCAGCCATCCCATGATAACAGATTGCTAACTATCAGTGATGTACCACCAAAGAGCAGTGAAGAGTTATGACTAAGAGACTGTCACAGGCTTGAAGTAACTGTCGGGGGAAATAATGGCGTAAAGAGAATAACTTTTCTCAGAAAAGGGGAATGTGATGCTGTCTAAGGAGCTGTAATTCCATGCACTGACATCAGACCAAAGACCACAACAAAGTAGACTACAATATTTCAAAGTGTATTTGGATAGTTAACAGGAAAGATATTGATGTAGTACCTGGGGTAGTAATAAAGAAGGTCATGATTTCAACAAATATAACAGCAGTCTTTACTACTCAAATGCAAAGGTGATAGGCACCTTTTAAGACAAAACCTGAGACAGAGAGATGCTGATTAACTGGAAAAACAATTATCTAAAATTAAGTGATGAAAACAAGCTGTACTAAAACAAACAAAACTGACTCTTGCCAAGCTTCCTGTATGAAGTCTGAAATATCTGCAGAGATTTTTTTTTTTTAAAAAGAACTGATATTTTACATTACTTCTAATACAGTTTCTCTGTTAAGATTTTGGGGGTTTTTCCTATTTTCCGACTCAACCATATAATTTTTTTTTTGTTAAAAACTGTAATAATTGTATGGATTTCAGCTGGTGACTAGGTTTCCTCTCTGGGCAGATTTGTATGTTCTAATTGCATGCCATAGTTCTATGGATTGTTCCTTTACAAGATAGCCCAAATAAACATAAAAATATCTTAAATCTGGGTTTTAAACTACTCGTACCTACTCGTGTCCCGGCTACAATAAGCCATGTTACCAAGTCGGCGCATACAGAGTGGTAGGGTTGCCAGGTCTGTCTAGCCTGCTCTTGACTTTGATCCATGGTTTCTTAGATGTTGCAGATGACTGGATATGGACAGTGATGGTTCAAGAGAAGATGGCACATGCAAAACATAACCTTGGAGTACTCGTGTACATTGTTCAACAGAAGATCATGTAGGAAATGGCTGCTACCTGATCATCAAACGTTCATAAAACAGTATCAGTATTTCTGGTGTGCTTATTGGTAGAAAGAAGTGGCCTTCCTTTGAGTAAAAATTAATTTATTTCCCCATCTGGACATAAGATACCAATCCTACAGAGCCAGGCTGTTCTCTGGGAAAAGAAAGAAAAGGCAGTATTGGCATAGCTTCATTTCCAAAATACATCCAAAGTATTTGTGGTATTTACCTCACCTGTTCATAGTGGAAGATCAAACTTAGGAAATAGAAAATATGATCTCCATGAGTGCGGCCAAAATTCACTTCGCAACATTGTTTTCATGAAATTGCTCAAATGAAAAAGAATCGAACTTGAAGGATGGTTTGCAGAGCTAAATGGTGATAGAGAGTCACGGATGTAGGGTGTACAGAAGCATACAAATATCTTGTCATATACCAGCTTTGTCAGATTAGATTCTCTGTGGAAGGCATATTCCTAGTAACATTCCCTTTTCTTGAAGTAGCTGGGGGGAGGAGCATTTAACCCGTACTGCTGTAACACCTGGTGTACCATCTTTATCGAGCTCTGTTTATTTGTTATGTTTTCTGAGTGGATGTAAGCCTGTTCTGGTCAGGCTCCAAGCTGACCAAAACCCAAGTGATGGTTAGTGTAGCATCAAGCATAAGCTAATACACCTGCTGGGTAGTTTATTGGCGAGGGCTTGGCACTATGCTAGCCCTGACAGTTGGCTTTGGGTTTGCTTTGTAAAAGTTCGCATCGGCCGAGAAGGTACTGGCAACCACAGCAGCACTACAGACAGGATCTCAGGATGTCAGAAGGAGAAGTAAATGTCTACTGTGGTTAATTCACCTCAGCTGTTCTCAGGAATATAATGTAATTTCTGGCACTTGACAAAGAGCATTATCCTCTATAGGTTCTTCTGGTGCTCATCACCAGACTAGCTGGGCACCTTCCAACAGTGCATTAAGCAGTGTGACTACCATCTGGTCTGTATGATTTGTTCTGTCTAAAGTGCCCCTTGGTAGCATGCTCTATATTCCTTTCTCATGGAAAAGTCTGTTTTTCAAAAATATGCATGGGCTGTTACGCCTTTCCAGTTCATGTGGGTCTGGAAATGAGGAACTGTGCCTTCCATATGAATTGATGACATTTGATAATCCTTAGGCTGCAGTTTGCTCCTCAGTTAAAAGGACATGAGCTCAGGCAAAGCACTGGTACCAGCATTCAGGGCTATATGCTTTTCTTCCAGCTCGCTGACCAAATCAATGCTCCTCAGTAAAGGTATGTGATTTCCTCACCTAATCTGGACAGCAGGTAGACCTAGGACAGTGTTTCTCTTCCTCATAAGGAGGAATGATAGCAAATGGTCAGGGATGGGGTAGACCTTATTTTTGAAGAAGCTGGAGAGCTAGGGATGAAAGAGTTTTTCTCTCTCTCGCTTTACCCTTTCAGTCATGTTCTTTAGCTAGAACAGGATGAGACTTTGTTGCCATGATATAAGAAGTTGCTGGTGTTGCACAGGACTGCCTAATTTTTAAATATGCTTATGTGTCCCCTGACCTTTGTGAATACTGAGAAATTACCCTTTATAAGGGCTTTAACATTTAACAGCTTTTATAAATGTAGTTTATGCTGAACTTAAGGGAGATGCCAACAGCAGGATGGGAAGTTGTGTACCCCTGCTGTGCACTGCTGCTGGAAACAAGCCTCTAATCCAAATGGCTGTGACCTGGATATCAAAGAAGGAAAATTAGAGGTCTGTTGCCAAGAAACTGGGTGTCCTTGGCATCTAGCAAAGCAGCAACAGTTTTAATTATCTAATTAAAGTGTGGCATACCATTATTTTATATCATTTAGAAAGCCAGTTGTGAATGTTGTCCTGTTTCTTTCTCTGTACCCTGTAGAAAGGGTCCCTGACCTGTGCAGGTGGCCATGATGGGTATACATATCAAAGCCAAGACATTAACAAAACTGTCAGAGTGGTAATTATTGACTTTGTTCATGTATTGTTAGTTCTGCGTGGGTTTTGCTTCTTAATCTTTGCAAGTTACAAGAAATTAAAAACTTTCTGTAGGACACCAGTTGTTTGGAAATTTATTTTTCTTCAGCATTCTACTTTGTCCTACATTTTATCTCTGTGTCTCTGGGGTGGTTTTCGTTGACTTTGAAATCTAACTTGGCAAAGTTTAATGGCACTCGCTGTTTTGCTTGTTTCTCTTCTGGTCTGCTTTTCCTTTGATATGCTCTGATAAATATTTGCAGTGGGACAGATTTCAATCTCAGTTACGTCAGTATAAATGAAAAGCGAAAAGCACAGTCACTGAAGTCTGTGATTATGCTAGAGGAAGTGAAATCAGACATGTGTTCCCCTGTCCAAAGTTGGTAGCTCTGTACTGAAACAGCCTTTGCTAAAGAGGGAGAGAATGGAGAGAGGACAGAGAGCCTGCTGCGGAGTCCCTGCATGAGACAGAACTCTGGCCTCTGGCAGTTTCAGGGTGAAGATGATGCCCAGGAATATAGTTAAATATGCACACTAGGAAACAAATAAGTGTCAAATGATTCACGTGAAAGAATCTTAAGAGCACACAGATAAGGCAAGCAAAGAGTCATTTTGTTTTAGACATGTAAGCCACAAAGGAGGGGAATCTCATTTTCCTTTCCACTGAACTCCTTATGCTTGGTTTGTAGGGGGCACGTAGATACCCCTGCAACCTTTGTATAATTGAGTTTTGCCAGACGTGGTCACGTGTGCTGTAACTTAAATTATTTTTTACATTTACATTTTTTACATTCTTGCCTTTTGGCCTTTAAATTTCTCCTTGGTTGGAATGAGGCTCTTTTTCCACTGAGGACAGGATACGATGCAGTCTGCATGGGCTTTAGCCTTCCAGCCCTGCACTTTTGACCCTTTACTCCTAGAGCTTTACTACAACTTAAGCTATGTAAATGCATGGTAGCATGCAGCTTATTAAATACTCAGCTGGTTCCAGACTTAATGGCTCTGCCTGGTCCTGCCTGCTTAGCGGCATAGCAGGCTGTGTGCTTAGCAACCCCAGCTGCCATGAATGCATCACCCCCATGCGCTGCTTTCCCTGCTGCCTCCCCACCAAACATAGCAAATATTTCCAGCTTTTTCTGATGCTACACAAAACCTTGCTACCACCTGCCAGTTACAGCCTGAGCTAACAACTGTATTGTAACAGCGTCATGAGGGCTGACTAGTATGGGAGACAAAACCCATATACATACCAGTAAATGTAGACCCTATTGTTTTAGCACTTGCTTTTTTCTTAGCAATTTCAAAATGTCCGCTCATAAAGAGTTTTAAGAACAATTCATAAACTGCTGCTCTTTTGGGCTTGAAAAGTGCACAGTTTGCTAGGACATGGGTGTTCTTGTCCTCTGCAGGTGGAAGTCATTTGCTGCATGGAAGGGAGATACAGACAGTATTTCTCTCCTTTCCTATGTTATAGAAGGTAAATTGTGGCGATGTTGGTTAATTTCTTTGGTTTGTTGGTTTTGTTTTTTAAAAGGTGAAGAAGGTTATTGTGATTTATCTTTTGTCTCACCTCAGGTAACCCTTCTGAGATCCTTGGGAATGGGTGCAGCTCAGCTAAGCCTCTAGTAAGATGATCACTCAGAAATTCTGATGTTGGGAAAAATGAATGGAAACCCAGCACATTTTCAAGGGTTTTTGATCCCAGAAGAAATCACAACTACTTCTAATCTTTCTTCCTAAATCAACAGGCCATACATAGGTCCTTCTCTCTAGCTATTTCTGCATTAAGCAAATAACTTCTGTTGAGGTGTGGTCTAGTCCTGCCACGGACAGAAGGAAAATGGGGATGTTCTCTGAAAGAAAACAGCTGAATCATTTTTTAAGTAATTCTGTTTTAACAGATTGAAAAAAAAAAAAAAAGGGGGGGGCGGGGGGAAGCGGGGAAAAAGATAGTATCATGGCAGATACCCCTGTGGCTTCTGGGTTTCTACCAGGCTGTGCATCAAGCCTCTATGGGGCAAGGGCATCTGCTAGAAAAACAGACCTGACATTTCAAATCCTAAGATACACGGTATGTATTTTCCTGGAGACAAAGTCCTGCGTGTAATGGTAATATTTATATAACAATTCAGGTCCTCAAAGAAGTGTACAGAAGCTGTGAACTGATCTGTGCAACTCTTCAGTGGAGTTTATTATATTTGAACTGTTTTATCTCTGGTAAGCATGCAGGGAGATTAAACAACTACTCTGGAGCCACCAAATGCATCTGAAGCAGGGCCAAGATTAGAATATTGATTTCTGGCCTCCACAGTCCCAGGCTCAGTTCACTACATTATGTTGTCTTTACAGATAATGTTTAGACAAATAGATCTTGACATATCCAAAGCTCAGTAGCCTGTCAGTAAATTGAGCAGGGCTTTAGCCGTTCAATTCCTATGATTTGTGCATGCCTCACACTTGGTCCCAGTAATGTCAGTACCTATTGTATATTTACAGAGAAGCCCACTTGTATCCTGAAGCATACTAGACTTTTTTTTTTATCTCTGAGTAGAAATAAGCCTAATTATGATATGTTTTGCTCTTATCAGATTGAGATTTGCACATACGTTACCTCAAGGAAATTTTGCATTAGTCCTCTTTAAAATACCTCCACACTGGTAGAGATTCTCAGTCCTGACCAATGGTAGCTTGTCAATCTTTCTAATTTCTTGAATAATAAGTCAGAAAAATGGGAAAAGTCCTGCAGGCCCAAAATTCAAATGCAAGTACTTTTAGTGAAATCACCACATACCAAGCATACTCAGTTTCTGATATCCAAATGCCAAAGAAAAGGCAAGTATGTACTTGAAAGCTGAAATAAATTCTGCACAGAGAATAACTCAGCTATTTTTGTATCAGAAAACTTGTCTTCCAGTATCTACAGAGACGTAAGAATCTTGTCGTTGCTACAACCCAGGAAACCTCCAGGCTACCTGAGCTTGCTGCGGTGTAGCCCAGAACCTTTTTTCCACATTTCTAAACTCCAGGTATCCCATCTGCAGCTAACAAAGGACGCTGCTTACTCTCACAGAGCCCACTTGAAGTTTGACAGTCCTACAAAAGCTGTACTGGCGTTTCAAACACTCCAAGTTGTCTAACAGCCTTCTCCACCCTTCTTTGTTACTCGATGCAGTAGCACGATGTCATTTGTCAGAGCGCCAAAACTGGAGACATGCTGAATATGTGAATAGCAAGGAAGTGGTTTCCTTAGCAATAACAGGCATGTGAAAGTCAAAACTTCCTTTCCTCCTCATGTGACCTTTTTCAAAGCAATTCAGCCTGGGGACAATAGGAGTGAATTCCAAGCACCCGTAGTGTTCCTGCGCTGCTCGGCAAGGATCTGCCAAACAGCCAATTTATCGTACTTATTTATTAAAGTAAGATTATATTTCTCTTTAGATGTTCTCCACCAGAGATTTGGTGTGTTTATGTGTACAGGAAAGTGTTTCTTGAAAGCAAAATCACCTAATGCCACAGAAACAAATATGTAGAAGATAAATAATTTTCTTGCCATTGTGGACCAAAACTTTTGTTATGCATAAAATCCGAAGTCCTTTCTGTCATCAGGAAATGGGCATGAAAAATCAGGGCATGAAAACTCTTACCAGTTTGTTCTAATAGGTGAACCTCCCTGATGACATTTTACCCATTTCATATAAGGTGCAAATCAACACTCCTTATAGAAGGAAAAAAAGAGAAAGGGAGATGATTTATGAAGGCAAATAAGAAGAAAATGGCATTCATCTCACCCATCCTGGAAACAAGAGCAGTATCAGTCCTCTGTTGCTATTCTTATCATATTTGGTACATCCTTTCCTCATCCCTAAGGAGACAGCAGTGATAGCCAGAAGTACTTGCACAAAGCTGCCTGTCCAAGAATCCTGAAGTATTTTCTAAAAGTGCTTACTAAATTTAAATCTGAGCTGTCTATTGAGTTAGGGAACTATTCTCTCCATTTTTCCACCTGGGGGGGGCAATACAACAGGTAGTTGTCAAAAGGTCAGAGAAAATTCCTCTTGGAGCTGGAAATGGTCATTCAGCATACTTTCCATATTGTAACATGCAAGAGACAGGCTTGAATTTCAGAAACTCAAGAAGAGGTCTGGTATTACAGTTCTCCCCAGATTTGGTGTTGCTGGGCCACCCATACACAGCCCATGCTAGCTGCCTTGCTGCCCACCAAAGGGCCTGTAGTCAAGCCCCTGGTGATTCACAGAGAAGGGATTGTCTAGGTCTCGGGGACCACTGATTATCATCTTGCTTTTAGTCACACATGCTGTGGTTTGCTTGGGTTTTCCCCACCACTTTCAGCACTTAGTGTTAAACTCCAGAGTATAAGTTTTCAGAAATGAACAATGCAATGTGAATAGCTGAGTTTGGAGTTGGTACCACCAGACAGGAGAAGAAATTTGACAGGAGACGGTTCCTCTACAGCTTTCTGTGAATCTGGGGAAGAGATGTGTTATGGATTTGGAGCCTTAATGTCTGGAAGAAAATAGGCTAGCCATCTGCTTCCACAGGCACTGGCACATCAGTGCTTTTTGCTGGTTACCCCAAGGCAAAATGTATTGTCTAGCCAAGCATTCATGTCCAACAGAGTGTGTAAGTACCTGTGGTGAACTGCTGTATGAAATCCCAGTCTGCTCTTGGCAAAACGTCATACCAAGCACGTTCACATTTAAAGCCAGGAGTTATGCAATTGCTCTGCAATATTCCTGTGGTTTTTGAAGGTGGACTATCATGAGGATGCTTGAGGAAGGATGCGGATGGACTGTTCTCAGGTGGGATACTGGTACATGGCAGCAGCCTCTGCCACTGATTTCGTGCCCAAGGGGGTATTATTCAAACCAATTTTTGATTACACCCTCATAGCAAAGGCTGACATGACCAGAAACAGAGGCAGCCGTAGCCAAACAGACATAACTGAGGTGAAGAATTTCAGCGAGTCTTTCTGGATATGAGACACCTGTCCTGCACAGGGAACAGAGAGCAGGAGAACCAGGACCGTGCTTCCCATGGGGGAGCAAGCAAGCAGCAGCTAGGTCATGGCTACAATGGCACCACCTCAGCACAGTGCAACATAGGCATGGGCTTACTGCCATGAGGGTGCTTAGCGAGTGATGCCATAAGCCCAAAGTACCGCATTACTCAGGCTGTGAAAAGTACTCAGGCTGTGGAATAGCAGTGGAGGTGAAACCAAAGGCAACTGAGTGCACCTAGACAGTGCCTTGGCATAAGAAAGAAAGACTCAGAAAAAGGCCCCTGCATTTTTTTTCTGGTGTGGCATAAAAGGATCATAAAAAGTTGTAGGAGAAGCCCAGAAAATCCTCTCTAGCAGAGGAAGGATGACAATGGGCTGCTCAAAAGTCCCCCTCCAGCAGTAACTATATAGGCTGGGTCGAAGTTGGGGTAGCCAGTACCCTGGCGACACAGTAATATCCAATAAATTGCTGCACTACCAAACAACGCTAATTTTATTATCTGTCACTGCCTGAATGAGTAATTCACAACTTATTCAGCTGTCTCCATGTTGCTACTCTGTGTGCAGTGCTTTCTAATCCCCCGTCACCTCTGCCAGGAGGTAAGAGCTGCTGTTGGCTCTGTGAAACTGGAAAGGTACCGGGAGATTCTGGGATGGAAGTGGACACAGTGAGATTGTGGTGGAGACAGGGTTCCTGGGAGCCCTGGGAGAAGATGGCACTCAGGAAGGGCACTCCCCTCACAGCAGAGTCAGAGCAGAGCAGAGGTCCCTCCAGCCCCCAATCTGTTCCACAGTGGAAGATGTCTCTGTGGCCAAGCTGGGGGCTTAGGGAGGTACAGATCACTGAGAGAAAAAAGCAACTTTGGTCAACACTTAGTTCCCTCAGATACCACCAGCTCACCACCATCCATGTGTCTTGTTGGCAGCACATGAAGGACTCAACTGAATTCCAAAGGCTAGAAGTCTGCCAGTGGGGAAGCAGAACTGCACACGAACCCCAGATTCCAGGAGGAAGCACAGACTAGTGCAAAAACACAACAGCAGCAAAAAAAGTGAAAGACAAAAGAGAGATATGCCTGGGGCTTGGAGTCTTCGAAGAGCAGAGGTGGCAAGGGAGCCTGGCAGCAACCTATACATTACCTGTGGGGGCTCAGGGAATAGTTTTCCTATCAAGGACAAATTTGAACATACAGGCTGAGTGCATTATAATAACCCAACACAGCAGACTGCAAGAAGTTTGTCACATGCTGTGGAACTAGGCACTACTTACAGCAATCCCACTGAAGTGTCATAGGATGATACTCCCAGCTACATGTTGCTAACTAATAGGGGGTGTTCATTCTGTTTTCCTTTGTTCATATTAAGGCATGCCCTATTTCGCTTTATATGTCATATAGCTCAAGAAATTTATTTGAAAAATTACTTGCTGAAAGTTTAAGCAAAAATTCTTTCAAAGCTTTTGTTCCTTTTGGAGAAAATCTGGCCAAATACCTTTCTATTCCTTTACAGGAGAATAATACAGTTGGGATATGCCAGCTTCTCCTGTGCAGTCCAGGTTTTTTTGTTTTGGTTTTTTTTTTGGTTCGTTCTTGTGTGCTTCAGTTTTACAATTGCTCCCACGGGTCATAATAAACCAAGATATAAAGAAAATATATTCAGCATATTTTGAAAAATAACAAATGGTATCCTTTACAGGAAATGTGGGCTGAGGCATACTATACAAACTTTTGTCATGTCCTTTAATCTCATTTAACAAGGACATAGTTCAGCCATTCTGGTTTCTTTAGAGCATGTGCTGATAGGTTTTAATTAATAAATCAGATTTCAGATCCTGTGATTACTAGAAAATGTTCAACAGCAAAGTAATTTCGACAGAGCTGCTTTTCAACATATTATCCTTCTGCTGAAAGATCCCCCGATGAATCCAACATTTGTCTCAAACACTGAAGACAGCAATGACCTGCTATGAAAAACACTGCCTAGCAGTCAGAGCTTGTCATTAAGTTACTGCCACAGCAGCTTATTCCCAACCTTGCTGAATAAACACACGTATTAAATCATTCAGCTGCCAAAAAAAAAAAAGCAGATTCCAAATTCAATTTTTCAGTCATGTGTTTTAACAAAACTCTGGCTTTAGGAGATGGGAGTGCAAGCTAAGGCAGTGCTATATACCTTAGTACAGAAATTTTCTAGCTATTCCAGCAGAGCAGTGCTGTCAGTTCAGTGCACTTTTGAAACTTGCTATAAAATACTACATGAGAACCAAGCAGATCATTCTGGGTCTGAAGAGCTGCTCCAGGTGAAACCCCCAGCAAAAAGAAAAATTCAGTGTCTGAGAATGAGGGTAGGATGCAAAGATGAGGGTGGGATGAGGGCCTGGACAGACATGCAGTTTGTGTGAAAGGGGTGTTTCACCTAACACTGGTTGCATCCTTCCTCTCAGCACAGACACACAACCTCGTCCCTTCACAGGGGGTCTCTAGGCCCTTTAGTGCTAGTGGACTGTCAAACACTTACCAGGATGACTAAATTAAAAAGCATCTCGGCAGGAAAGCAACAGTGTACTCCAGAACTCTCCTGATGATTAACTTGAAAATGACCGATCATCCTCAAGATTTATTATTTGCGTTGTGGACAGCTGAAAGAGAAATTCAGCTTCTCTACCATTGCAACTACCCAGACCTGAAAAACTGGTTTGTTACCAGTTACCCAGTGGAAGGATATGGATCTTGTATCTGTGGTTTCACTTGTTCTTGGTGCTTGTCACTTGATCAGGCAGATTTGGTCCTATTTCTGGTTCATTCTTCCTTTGTTCCTGTCTGTTTCACTGGCAGCGTTTGGGAAGAGCACCTGCCTCTCCAGTACTCTTTTGCATCAGCAGATCTCCAAGAACTTTACAAAGTGAAAATAAATGGAATGAATGAGGCACATTTTGGGCAGTTGGCAGGAGCAAGTGAGTAGGGAAGCACTGTTGATCAGCGGATCATCCTCAGAAGGAGCAGGTGGAAGAGCTGTCATGTGGAAACATAGTGTAGCAGGTCCTGGAGTGATATCCAAGCTCCCTGAATCCTCTGTGACTGCTGCTTCTGCTGAAACCCACTGAGCAGACATGTTCTTGTCCTGGTCCACCTTAGGAGAATAAGCTACTGCTACAAGAGAACACATGCTGCTTTCAGCAGCTGTGGTTTCCACAGGGGAACCTAAACATTTCAGCCCCTATGTGCCATAAAGGTATGACTATGATGCTTTGGGGGTTTCCTCCTCCAATTTTTAAAGAAAATCACTTGTAAAAGCTACATTAAAAGAAAGCCATGAAATCAAACACTCACATATTATGAAATGTAAGAATTACAGTTACGCTTTTTAATTCTTTGTCCCTGCATGATACAATATTTAACTACACTCCACTAGCTACACTTTAAAGAAAAATGTTACTGCTTTCCTTTACTGGTAATTTACTAAAGAAAATAATACACTAAAGATGAATAACACGTTCAGTGATTTAATATTACCAAAGTAATAATGTGATAAAATACTGTGGCATTACTTGTTTGCTCCTTATACTGTAGTTACTGTACTGTGCTGTACTGTACTACTTTACTGAAGAGCACACAAAGCCTGAAGCTTGAAAGTATCTTTTTGGGAGAAAAAAAAGACTTTTAGCTGATAAAAGAATTTATCTCAAAAAAAAGCAAAGGCTATTGACAAATTACTTTGCTTTCTTGTCCCACATGTTCAGCTAGAGAAGAGGAGCCTTACAAAACTCATATGATACTAAGAAGCTTGTCTTGTAAACCACAGTTGTTAGTTCATGCTATTTGATGGCATCTCCCCGATGTACACAATGCCCTGATCCTTAAAAGCTCATGAATAGTGCGTCCGTTCATGTTACTCATATTTACCATCACAAAACCATCCAAAAATGAGTAAATCATTCTTGTTCCAATACAGTATTTCATGTTCTCCCCTCTTTTGTTTCTGTATTCACCTCTACTCCAAATTTTAATTTGTTAGGAAATTATATGCTAAATATTTTCTGGTCTATTCCTGGTGGAAGATGCAACGAGCTACAGACATTTACTATTCTCTTACAATATTACAAATATAAATTGCTTTAAATTTAAATAATTATCTAATATCCTGTACCAGGAGAACTGCAGTCTTTGTCTTCAGAGACATTTATTAGAAATATTTCTAGTTATAATTTGCCTCTTAATACTAGATTCTTTCACTTTTTACTAATATCAGGTCCTGTTATTAGTCCTGTTGCCTTTTAAGGAGAAAATTCTTTTGATAATAGAATGTCAAAACTGGGCTCTTCATTCTTTAAACAACGATTGAAAGTCACACTGCCCTTATTGTTGGCCTTCAGTACTAAAGATTTTCTCATGCCTGGCTTCACTTTGACTTCATGGCTAAGGTTTCAGCTAGTGATGCTATCAGACAATAGCAGAATGCAATTCAAAAGTATGACTGGAAAAATCCCTACCTTCTTCCAAAGCTACCAGGTTAGGATAAAAGAAGAGCTATAATACCTACTGTGAAGCAAACACAAGCATTGAAGCTGTCAGGCTTATATCTATACTTTGATTTGCTCATTACTCTTTTAGGGTTTTGTTGTTTCAAATGCAAGTTGAGAATGGCTTGGTAGTGTGGCTTGAAAACAGAGCGAGGTTCCACATCTTTTGAAAACTGGCCATAGTATTTTATTTTATCTTATTTATTTATTTGTTTTCAACCACAGCAATTCTCTGTAATTAACTATTGCATTGTCCCATCAATCTCACTGGAAATGACAAGGGTATGCTGTCATGGTCAATACATCATATCTAGTAATTTTGTTAGGGAACTCAAGTATTTTTTGTTAGCATATGCTTCTTCTACTATGCTATATGGAGGTAAACTATGGTGTAAATAATTAGAGAGAGAGAAGGGGGTAACTGGTAATAGAAGGGATATCATGGGCATCTTTGTGAGGTGCTAAATTGAACCCTATCAGTCAAGAATACCATTTTGTTATAGTTGAGATCTGAAGTCTAAAAATCACTTTTGATTAAATTGTAAAATGGTATTTTCTAATCTGGGTTAATTTTACTTTGAAATTCAGATACAATATTTCAGTTACTCTGATCATGTTTTTTGAAGGTTAAAGACTACATACCTCTCTTTAATTGTAACTCACTGAGTGCATGATAGAAGTACTGAATTGGACATCTGCTGCTGTCCTCTTTACCAGTGAGGCCACTTTAAAAAGCTGTCTGCTGTGCTTTCAAAGAAACCCATTGCTGTGCTTCCGCGCTGAAGACAATAGTAGAGGGCAAAGATGTAACCTCTCTTGTCTGAACGTTATATATTCACATTACATCTCCTGCAGATGAGAAACCGTCATTGCAATGAAGAAGAAAATGAATTTTGGAGCAGTAAATTCTGAATTATTGTTTCAGTGAGAAATGAAGTGCAGAACTGCCCCGTCTTCGTATTATTCATTAAGAAGTTTCATTATGGTTGTATCTATCAGCAAACCAACATCAGCTCCTCTTGTGCTAGACATTATAAAACCAAGAGCTGTTCTGAAAGTTGGATTACGCAGAAAAACATTTTATACTGCTGAAGTGTGTTGCTTGGAGGAGTGCTTAACTTTGTACCTTCTTTAGTACAAACATTTTTAGACTAAGAGAAATGGTGTAATACTAATTTCACACAAAAGCTCAGACTACATAGGCCCTGCTACAAAGAATCAGAACATCAGCCAGAATGTGTTGCTTGTTTGTGACTGGAAAGAGCCAGAGAAGAGGCAGAGACAACTGGTCACAGTTGCAAGGGAAGGGTGGAAAATGCTGACTGAGAGAGACATGAGTAATCTTTCTCATAGAAAACACACTGGAAGAAAGCTAGGAGTACTGACTAAATATTGAAAAAGATATTTCTTCATCAAGGAAGCAGAACTTTGTCACTGCCACTTCCAACTCTACCCTTGACTTGGTTTTTTGGTGGAAATAACCTGTGAGGCCATGAGTACTGGCTCGAAAGGAGTTTGAGACATTTTTTGAGTTTGGATCAGAAGAAGAAAGAAGATATTACTGGGTTTGCCCTTAAAGTTGCTGTGTGTTTGTCCTTCATTAAAAAATAAAATCAAATGACCATGCTTTTTCTTCCTTCCAGCCTCCTATCCAGATGCTCTGCTGCAAATCAGATACCATGTAGGGTAAGTGTCTCTTCTTTCCAAATGTCTTGTTTAATCTCCTCCTTCCCTTCTGTTCAGTTTCTCGTAGACTCCAATAAACACTGGGCTTTGTCCACCAGTCTGTGTGTATATATTAGGTCCACAACCTTGTTTGTAGCTATGATGACCTCTGGGGAGAATATATCACCAACTTCTCATATCACTACAGCAGTGAAAGTGAGTAAAACACAGTTGTTTTGTCTTTGAGCAATGGATTTGATGAGGAAGTTATCTTGGTAATTAAAAAACCGCAACCCCCTCCACCCCAAGAATTCTGAATGGCTTCTCTATTAATCACTACAAGGGCACCATTGACTTACTGCATTTGTGAGAGACAAGCCCCTAACAAAGTAGACAAAATTTTTTTCTAACTCAAAGAACATTTCATTTGCCAGAGTCTAATAGCTTTCACTCACAGGTATTACAATAATAAACTGTGACTGAAATAAGATAATAAATATAGGCCTGCACACCTTTAATATATGACTGAACTTCCTATGTTTACCAAGCTATTTTAAGTGTAAAAAGTACTATTCAGATTTCTGAAGGCCAGCAAGATTGGGCTAAACCATCCTTCTGACTGATCCATCTGGATGTCAAAGCCTGCTGAGAGCTCACCACTGATGGGGTTACCAGAGGTCAGCCAAGCCATAGTGCCCATCTCTTAGTCCATGGCAAAAGTGAGATAAGATGCTAACATAAACCTCTTTCCCTGTGGAAGTATCTTAGGAAATGTTTTTCTCACATTTGAAACAGCTTATGAATAGGAACCTGGCCAGTTACCTGGGTCAATCAATGGCAGCTCATAGAGGCATTGCAAATCACCATGTATCTGCTGTGACCAATGGATGTCTTTCTTCACTCAGATATCGGGAAGCTGGGCTTGGCTTTTGCAGAAGAGATTTGTGGAGTATGGGTATGACTGATTCCAAATTTCTTGCCCTGCTCTGCTGCTGAGATTTGGCTGAATCCTTAGTTATATTCCTTGGATAAGTATTAGATGTCATTGGTCCTTCAACGTCTCTTACATCTTGTCCAGCTTGAGCTGTAGGTTTTGGGGGGCAGGTTTATCTTTGTTTGTACCACAGTGACATGCCTGGACTCTGTCCCTGGACTTGTGCCTGGCTGTGACAGAACTGCAAGTCTTTCAAGCAATAACGATGCCTTAACTTCTGGGATAAAACCTGCAGACACCAGAAAAGTACCAAGTTAGCTCAGGCCTTAATCAAGAAACAAAAATGCAGCAAAAAAAATCTAACCCAAGGCTTTGTTTCGAGATACACAGGAGAGCATGCTGGCACCAACATGCTTACATACTGATATTCAGCTCTTAGGACAAAAGGATGAGAAACAAGGACTTCCATGCAATGTACAGGAAAAAAATCCAAGTTAGCCCAGTCTATTTTTGTTAATTATAATACCGGGGACTCTTCCATGGCCACTAGACACAGTGTATGGTCTACAAGGAATTAGCTTCTATTACTATTGTATCTATGGCATGAGACTCCTATCATGGCAATTTTCATCAGTCAGATGTTCTCCCCCAGGCAGGAGGAAGCCCACATGGGCTACCCACTAGTGTGCTCTTACTGCCAGAATTCAAAATCAGCACCAACAACTGCAGACTACTTATGCACTGCCGCTAATCACTAAGGATTTAGTGCAAATGTGTAAGGAGAATGTAAAGAAACAGGTGCAAGTAAGTGGAAAGTGGGATAAAACACAACAGCACTTTGCCAAAGGTATATTTTGTGAAGCAAACCCAGTACACTCTGTGAGCAGTGAGGTTCTTGAATAAGGAGAAGGCAGGAAATCTGCCATGACTAGACCTCAGTCAACATTTGGTACATGATTTCATGGAAAGCTGTTACAGAAGTTGGTGAGGTGCTGCAGAGTGGGTAAAAAGTTGGCTAAAGGGAAATGCCAGAGAGGAAACACTTCTCCACAGAAAGATGTTCCAGAAAGATCAGGCATCATAACTATTTAAAGTTTAACAGGTTCATCCACATGCTAAATTATGAGCGGTACTGGTGAAATTTCCTGATGGCAGGGGCTGTGAGGGACAATCAGGAGAAAGGTCAGGGTAACCTGAAAAAGATTTTGCCTGAACTTGAGGACTGGAATAATGACCAGAGTTCAGGCACCAAGAAACAAGGTTATGTACTTTGGGAATAAACCATAAACACACCATGTCTGAGGTGCATAACTGTGACTTACGAGGTAGGACTGAGTGGCGCATACTTGTGGGTCACCAAATGAGCATCAACAATGAGAGGACTCATGAAAATGACCTTAAGATGAGACAGGGGAGATTCAGATCAGATATTAGAAGAAAAATTTTCAGTGTTACAGTGGTCAGGCACTTGAATAGGTTGCCCAGGGAAGTGTTGGAGTCACCATCCCTGGAAGTGTTCAGGGGGCATTTAGATCTGGCACTGGGTGATGTGGTTTAGTGATTTTGGAGTTGCAAGCAGTAGTGCTGGGTTGTGCTTGATGATCTTGAAGCCTCTTCCAACCTTGATGATTCTATGACAGTCATGGGAAGGGTAGTGAGACCTCAAAGTAGTGGCTTTCGCCTCTGAGGTATTATTATTTCTTCTGGTCACTGCTTGGGTATATAAGGGACTTCGTGTTCATTACAGTACAAAACTGACATAAGGGCGAATCAGACGAGGCTTTTTGGCCGTGTAAGGGACAACCAGTAGAGACAGACAGCTCTTCTCACACTGTGCGGCTGCTCCGGTCTCTACCAACTCCTCTCTCCGGACCCCCAGCGGGGACGTCACTCTGCTTTTTCGCAAGCCGTTTTTGCCCTCTATTGCTCCCACCGCCCCAGCCAAATCTCGGCGGGGACAGGCGAGGCAGGACGGGGCCTGCAGGCCTGGGTACCCGTGCCGGCCGTGCCGCTGTGGGACCCCGCGGGGCCGGGACGCGCTGCCCTCACGGAGCGCGGGGAGCCCTCTCGGCCCCGCCGCGCTGCCCCCGCCGCTGCCCCGCGCCGCGCGGGGGAGGCGGGCCCGCCCGCCGGTCCGCGCCCCATTGGCTCAGCCGGGGCACCCCCTGCGCTCCGCGGCGCCCCATTGGCCGGGGCTGACCCTCTGCCCCGAGCCGATTGGCGGAGCGCGCCGGGATCCCGCCGGCGGGGGGCGGCGCTGGGCGGGGGTGGCCGCTCGGTCACCTGCGGCCGGGGCGGCCCCGCCGCGATCCGCCGGCCCCGCCGGGGCGGCCGCGGCGCCAGCGGAGCGGCCGGGGAGAGCCGGAGAGACAAAGAACATGGCGAGGGGAGGAGGAGCCCGCGCCACCTCCCCCGCCGCCAAAGGCGCTCCGGGGGCGTACAATGCCCGGCGCGGGGCGGGCTCGCTTCCCCCCGCCCCCTTTCCCCGCCCCTGTGGTCGGGCCGGCGGGGGGCTGGGCCGGCGGGGGGCTGGGCCGGGCCGGGCCGGGCTTGGCCGGGCTGGGTTGGGCTGGAGGCGGCCGTCTGTAGCGGGCCCACTGTCTGCCGCAAGTTTCGCCCGGAGTGGGAAAGTTGGGCGCGGCCCGGCGGGACCCGGCCAGGTAAGGAGCGGGCGGGGGTCCCGGTCACCTGCGGCCCGGCCGGGCCGGGTGCCCGCTCCGCCCGCAGCTCCCGGGCCGTGCCCGCGGGCGCCGGCCGGGGCCGCAGGTGCGGCGGGACGGGTCGGCCGTGCCTGGCGGGGGGCAGACAGCCCCCGGGGCTGGGAACTTTTTAGGAACTTTGAAGGTTGCCCGCCCCAGTCCCTGTGTGAGCAGAGCTGCCGCTGCTCGCGGCACCTGGCCCGAAACCCAGCGGCGCTGCCAGGGCCGGAGAGGGAACCTCCTAAAAAACTCATCCTAAAATTGCGTGGAGTTACAAGCCTACCTGTGGAGAGGTGCTGGTACCGCTGCCCTTACAGAAGGAAAACTCCACAGCCTGTTTTCCTCTGGCGTCTGCACAGAGTGCGGCTCTCTGCTGTTTTTCTCAACTCTCAAATGATTCTTTAGCTCTGCTCTTGAATAAATATTGTTCATGTCAGAATGATTATAGTACTGTTGTGAGGCCTTGGTCAGGATTTTAATCCTTTTAGTTTATACTGAGATGGAGACCTTTTTTTTTTTTTTTAAACTAACTGATGATCTGATCATCCAGTTTGAAGGGTGATTCAAATGAATCTGTACTGAGTGTTAAGTTTTTTCAGCATTAGTTTTAAGATAGTTTTGAGCTAGTTAGCTGAAGTTTGAATTCACAGAAATGTTTAGAAGAGATAAATTGCTGAGCTGTTTAAAGTCATGATTAACGTGTTCATAATTTAATCAGTTACAGTGCCGTCCCCCTCTTCCTCCTCCAGATTTACATCCAGGCAGCTCAACTGCATATCAAAAGCCTCTTCTCATTTTCATATAGTAAATTATTAGACTTTCAAACTGTTTTGGCTCCTTTTCTTCTCCCTTTGCTCTTACCCTCAACAGCTGAAATGAAATTTTAGGGCAAGTGTTCCTGTGTACTTGGTTAGACACAACTAATAAAGATAGCTTAGCAATAGAAAAGCCAGGAGCATAAGTACCCATTATTTTCTATCAATGGTTAATTAGTTATCATCTCTACATCTGCACATGTAAGTATTGGATGGGTAAAATTTTAAGATGAAAGTGGCACAGCAGCTCTGGAAGGTATTGTTACACATCACCCCAACTTAAGAAGACTATCTCTTTAAAATGTGTTGACATTTAATTGACCTTTGAAAGTTCATTCTGTTAATCATACTCAAAGCACTAAAGCTATGGTTGACTGATCTGGTGTTCGTACATTCAGCCGTGCTCAGCATATAAATTCTGCAGCATAATTGCTACTTATTGAGCAAGAGTTTCTTTTCTTCTCTGAAAATGAGAAAGTTTTGCTTTGCCTCCGGCTGGGTGCTACGAGTAGAGTTGTGAATCCAAATGCTTTTCTGCCATCAGTTGATGTGGCGGGTGTGGCCTCCAGCCAGGCAAGAAATTCCTTTGCTGAAACTGTGTTTTTTTCCTTCCTGAGGCCGCACATAGGGCAAGGTAACCTTGAGGGTTACTGCTGTATCTACTTCGAGTCAAAACACAATGGGGCACTTTGCTTTTTTTTTTTGTTTTAAGCTCTTCTATACTCCAGCTGTTTGGATGGAGAAGGCAGAGTTTGAAAAGAGCTTGATTGCAGAAGATACCCCGACCACCACCCAAAAAAAAAAACCTTGGCTCTTAAAGTCAAACCTAATACACCCCAGTTAAAACACGTACTACCTGCTTTATGGCTGTTGTCCATCGCTTTGTTGTAACTAAAGCTCATACCGAGAATGGAAGCGTTACATGGGAACTCCCCGTCAAAATATCTGGGTAAAGATTAATTTCTACTATGTTCACTTTGTATAGGGTAGGTTTCCTGCTGAAATTAATGTTGTTGGCAATAGTTTTTGTGTGTTCAGATCTCTTGTGAATTCATATCTTGAGTTTATAAGTCTGTCTTTCACTTCATGAGAAATGAGGCAAATGCTAAATGTTAAATGCAGTCTGTTATTCCTAATAGATCATTAGATCTTTGCTGTTACCATTGAAAACTAATTAATAGCTTAATTATAAATCTACTTATAAAGTTACAGCCCTGGCAGTACTGCTGCACTTTTCTAAGCTGTTTTCTCAATGCTGCTTTTGTACTGGAATCCCCTTACCTAACCGTGAAGTCAGATGTGATGTTCAAGCTGCGTTTGCAGCCAAGTAACTGCCTTGACACTGCATAGGGTTAGGAGCTGTTAAAGCCCGGGGAGGAAGAGGGTGTCCTCTGAACAAGTATTTTCAGCAGGGCATGCAAGTGCTTTGAATACTAAAAAGTGATCCTGTGGTTGAGTTTTGTTTATTTTAGTACAATCGTTACAAGTGCCACATGTGATTCATTTCACTGATTCTTTAGAAAGCTGAGTGAAGATAAATAGACCAACAGCATGTCTGTACTTTCAGTACAGTTGACAGAAGGAGGAGGCAAAACATCCAAGGTGGCTTAAGGGCTGGAGTGTGCAGATGCCTGACCTGCAGCTGCCCTGATACCTGCAGCCCAGAGTTGGCCCCTGCTTTGCCTGTATGACCTGCAGGGAAGGGCCATGCAGGGTGTCCTCTGGCTACCCCTCAGAGGAAAACTATGAGAGTGTCTCAGGGACCAGCAGGACATGTAGAGAGAGATCTGCTCTGCAACTTAACTTTTATAGAGGCTTAGGTCTTGGGTCTAGCTAGGTGAAGGTGTCAATCCATCCGTATTATTTGTAGTTGCAAACACTGTCCTGGAATGAAATGCCTGAGTAGGGTCCCTTTTCCAAAGGTTCTTATTGCTGATTTGGGAGAGTGATTTGAATATGGTGCCCTCCTGAGTGGCAGAAGCTCCAGGGCTGAGCCTCTCCTGTTGAAAGCAGTGGACAAAACATGGATGGCATTGCCATGCAGTCACAGGAATTCAATTGGAGTAAGGAAAGCTGGGTTGGTCTGGGACAGGCCTAGAGAGGGATTTAAACCTGACTGCTTCTTGACCTAGTGTTTGTATTGTACAAAAAGGTTCCTGGTGCAGCTGGTCGATTCCCAAA
The DNA here is from genome assembly GCA_035583135.1 of Lophotriccus pileatus. Classification (NCBI taxonomy): domain Eukaryota; kingdom Metazoa; phylum Chordata; class Aves; order Passeriformes; family Tyrannidae; genus Lophotriccus; species Lophotriccus pileatus. The sequence goes on from JAWWES010000115.1 coordinate 85,697,966, forward strand.
CTCCTTACTTCATTGGGATAAAGGACAGATCTGGAAGTTGCACTTTCAGAGCCATGTTCTTGCATTTCAGCAGTTGGGGAACGAGAGGACAAGCAGGGAATTTGAGAACCTTGTGGTGGTTTGGATGTGCAGTGCTGTTATGAAGGCTTCAGTGTTGGCACAAGTACCCGCTGGCAGAAAGTTGTGTGCTCGGAGGGTAGTAGCAGCCAAGCACGGATGTTTGAAGTTTTAATAATATCTAAAACATTATCAGGCACCTAAACCCTTGAGGGTTAAGAGGGAGAGTATTATGAAACTGATGGTTGGTGTTCTTTGTATCTGCATTCTGAGGAGGATAATGTGAAGTTATTCACTGAAAACTATGGCATTGCATGAAAGGAATGTAACACTGGGCCATAAATTAACAGGAACAGGAAAAGCTCATTCTGAACTCTGGTTTATTAATTCAGCCATTTGCATATATAACCCATCACAGCAAAAACAGGTACTGTATAAATGTACCTTTTATAATAACAGAACCTACCACAGCAAATAGATTTTTGCACAGAAAAGTTCTCCCTTTTCTTTTAAATTCAGGTGTGTTAGAAACTAAATTTTACATTATTCTCTAAGACTGCTTCTGCCTTCATGTTGAAGTAAAACACATTAGTAGTGTGGTCTCGATCAGTGTTAGATCCACAGATGCCTTTCCTCTATAACCATTTGGAATTTCAGAAGCATGTGCTGGGAGTGCAAATGTAGACAGGTTTAGTTGCATTTTAACATACTTGCCGGTCAAGGTAAGCCCAGACCATCCTAATGTGACATGCCTGACATAATCCCAAGGGAATTACTTGTTAAGACATTTGAAAAATAAAGTCAGGTTTTGCTTCAGTGTTTTTCTTCAGTGACACATGTTCTATATAAAAGGTTTTGCAGCAAGTTGATTATAAACTTTCTGTGAGTCTAAGCGACTGAGAGCTGTTCTTGGGGCTGTCAAGAGATGTTCTAATAGCTTTAATTTTTAGCTGACTACAAAAGCTATATTTATCCACCAGGGATTTTCCTTGCTAATAACCATCAAAAAAAAGTTTTTTGGTAGGAAGCCATTTTATAGGTGTCTTCCTGCTTCCTTATCTGTTTCTTTTCTTTAACCTCTGGGCAGTTATTTCTGCTATCAGAAGCAAAATGCAGTTACACGACCTGTTTGCATCTGTGGAAGGCTGTGTGGGTGCAGCACTTAGAGTAACTCTTTTGTGACTTAAACTGGAAATTTTGGGGTAAAGGTGTGGAAGGAGGATAATTTTAAGTTCCTGATGCCTGAAGTTAACAATAGGCTTTCTTCTCAGTTTGTGCCTTCTTCCTACTTCTCACTTCTCACGTGCGGCTCTGTTTTAGCTGTTTCAGTGGGGCTCACTCTGCCTCTTCCTCTCACAGAACTTTGTAGAGTGTGCTTTCTTTGGCTTGTCAGTGTTGATTACTGTGTTTTTTGAGCACTTTGGAGCTTCCACAGTGTCTTAACGTTTATGCATTTATGCTGTTAAGCCCTCTCTCCCCTTGCTTCACTGCTCAATCTAATGCTTTTTCCTTGCTTTGTGGAATTGAATTGTTCCTCTCTTTTAACTTGATAATTTTTTTTTTCCATGTGCATGTTAGTCTCTTACAGCTTCTGCTTCTGGAAAGTTGGGAGGAAAGACCTTTTCAGGGGGATGAGGATACAGGTTAACATTAACAAGATTCAGGTTCATGGCTCTGTCAGTGTGATTCAGCATTTTATCCAGTAGGTCAGAGTGTTTAATTACAAACTGTGGGAACAAGCCAGTGTTTAACTACCTTGAGGCTGATGTTCAGCCTCATTCTGTTCCCCCATGCCTGGTCACACCCAGGAAAAGGGGAGACTGTTGAAAATAAATGAAGAATGGGACTTGAGTAGGGGTATTGCCCTAGTCTGTATGTGTGCAAAGGTTAATGTATTTGCTGTACATGAACTCTTATTTCATTCTTTAAATGTTGCTGTTATGTTTTACTTTCATAGTGCTGTGAATAAATAAGCATTTTCTAAATTAATTTAGCACACAGTGTTGTTAATGAAGTTGTTTTCCACGCACTTTTAGTGGATGTTTTGCTTAATGTAGTACCCAGAAGTTCTCTTGCATCTAGCACTAATTTATGGTAATGTTCAAGTACCTTTGGGACAAGAGTAATCAATGCATAGCACAACCTCATAGGTAAGGATGTGTAAGCTGAAGCCATGCAGACTCTTCTGTAACATCTGGGGTTTGTGCCCTTTGGAGCACATTAAGTGAAAACAGTCTTGTGGGCAGAAGTTGTATTTGTTTTGATCTACTGGAAATGAAGGACAAACATTATGACTGTGCTAATTATTTTGAGAGTCTTTATGTCCCAGTTGTGTGTTTGAGCTCTGTACAAGGGAAGGAGTGATGGGAGAGAAAAATGGCCTTCCCCATATTTGCAGCGGAGTTGGAATGGGTGCTCTGTCCTGGCTATGGACAAGCCGAACTGACTCCTCCATTAATTACCTGACCCTGAAATCAGAAATATGAGGGTAAACTTGTAGCATGTGAGGTGTGAGTCACTGGACCAACAACAGGATCAGAGTTCAAGTCCCTGCTTTTCCCAAGAAAGGTATAAAAGTAGTGCTGATATCCCTCCTTAGCCTTCACTTGTTGCTGCACGTCGCTGTTTGATGGAGAAGATGTGTTTATCAAAAGCATCCTTGTTTCATGTGGTCACATACAGCAGAGTATAAAACATGTTCCCCAGAGAACGTATTTTCAGCACAAATTACATGCACTGAATAAAGGACATAAGAAATGTGAGTTAGGAGACAGTTTGCAAAATACAAGATGAAAGCGTTCTAGAAATTCTAGGAGGATGTTGGGGCAGAGTTTTGTGTTTGAAGGTGGTTCTGGTCAGTCAAACATGTTTGCTCCTGTGTGCAGGGATCTCTGATATATGCCATGCCTGTAGGTGTCCCCTGTGCCAGAGGCTTGTTACCACTGCAGCTGTGTTTTGCCTTCCTTTTGAATATGGACAATACAGCTGAATGAGATGTGTGCTATAGGTAGTTTGATCGTGCTGTCCAATCTAAATAAATGTTCTCTGCTAAGCTTGGGATCTGTCATGTTGCGCTCTCTTGAGTAATGCTTCTTCCAAATAGCCATGAGAAGAAATTATTACTATTGTGGGCTGTTTTCTGGTTCGATATATGCTCTTTATTCTTGTTTTGCCCCAGTACATGGTCTTTGTACTTATCTGAAATAGGAAGCCGTGGAGTCAAGCGTTCTGTGTTGGTGCTGGCACAGCCCTGTGTCCTTACACACGACTTCGTGCCTGTCGCTGCTCCACTCATGGTGCTCAGTTCTGCCGGCAAGGGGAGCAATGCTCTGCACCCCCTGGGCATCACCCACTTCTGCCACCTGATAAGAGAACACAGTTGAGCCTGTTGGATCTTCCTTTCTGGCCACTGCTTAAGGTTTGTGGGATCCACAGCAATGCCCTCATGGCACTGAAATGGAGAGCAACAAACAACGCTATACTGTTCACTGATTCTATAGCGAGCATAAGTAGTGCTGATATCCCTCCTTAGCCTTCACTTGTTGCTGCAGGTCACTGTTTGATGGAGAAGAAGTATTTATCAAAAGCATCCTTGTTTCATGTGGTCACATACAGAGTGGGTTCTAGTACCTTCAAAAGTGTCAGGAGTGCAAATTGATAAATAAAAACTTTGAGTACATACATTTCAGTTAGTAAGTCCCACATCCTGTACTTCTTTTGGTTTTGTTATGTGCTCATAACTTAGATTTCAGAACTGTGGTGTGAGTGTTCTCCTGCTGCTTTAGACTGTTATACTTTAGTTCCCCTTGTGTTCTTTCTATGCTCTTCTCAATCTCAATTTCTGTATTTCTTTGGTTGTTTCCTCCTAATAATCTAGTTCTGTCTTGTGTGTCTGTCCATCCATCTGCAAAGGGCTTCTGTATGTCACTTTTTGTCTAGAATGATTGCATGGATAAATTCCTTTTCCATCTTAAAGGCATAACTAAGAGTATTTTGTGGGGATTTTGCTTTTCTGAATTGATACTCAATCTCAAATTTATTGCATGGTTGGTTTTGATTGTGTAATCTGTATGTTTCTTAATAAATAAGAGAAGTTGTTATACCTACCTCTGGTGGGGAATTTAACTACTTCAGTATAGGTTCTGAATACTTAATACTGCCTTAGCGGTTAACCTTTATCTCTTCTAATTGAGAGACAGCTTCATTCAGGAGTAATGTGTCACTTTAAACACATTCTGAGTTTTAAATGACCGTACCAGAAAAAGGCATAGTTTTAATAATGGTTGTTAAAAGCTATCTGACTTCTTGCAATGAGAACTATGTGATCTGAGCTGCTAAACTTCTGGAATGACAATAACTTCTGTTCATGTATGTGATATGGATTCCTGGAAATCTAAGGAACAGTCTTTGGCAGACGAAGAATGTAATTCTCCCCAGAGGTGTGGGTATCTCTCATGAAGGGAACTGAAATAAGATCAGCTGGTATCCAAGAAGTAAGTTCTTGGGCTTTTTTCTCCAGGTATATTGCTAGTGAGGTGCACCTTAGTAGTCATTCACTTGGATAGATTAAAAGCTGATTAAAATTCTTAATGATTAGACATTGAGTTTTGGGAAGAGGCTCAAGAAAACACACTACATGTTGTTCCTGATTTTACCAATAGTTTTGACATCTTGTTCCCAAACATTTGGATATTTTGTATCTCATTTTGGTGAGTAATTTCGACTTCTTGTCTGTAACTGCCTTCTTAGCGCAGGGAGAGCCTCCTGCTTCAGGCATTTTAGAGGGAGTTCAAATGCAGTTGGGAGAATCAGATTCATCTGCAACAGTTGGAGATACTCATGCTGTATCGTGACAGCTGTGAACTTGAGTTCATATAAGTAATGCGTGCTTAATCTTCCTATGCTGTCAGTGACAGCAAGAGGAGGAATAATTTTTCCCTATTTAATGATCCTAAAGTTTTTGACAAGCAAATTAAAAAATGTAAGCTACAACGCAAGTTAGGAAATAATTTCCATAAGTTAAGATTTTTTTCAAATTCTGTGCAATTTTGAATTTGCACATTTATCTGTTGGTATTCCAGGGTTAATCTGATATGGTTAAAAACTAGTTTACTTATCTGAGTTTCTGTATCACCCCATCTATATCTATATGGAAGGTAACAGAAAATGCAGAGGCCCTGCTTTTGAATTCTAGGAATACTTGGAAAGTTTTGACTGAGTTGCCTTTTTTGTTAGTTTGTTTTTGTTGTTTTTTCTTTGTCACCAATAATCCATTAATCTGGCTTGGAAATTTCAAAAGAGTGAGAGAAAAACAGTTGAAAGCTTTTCTTTTAAAAAAAATTGAACAGGGCTTAAGTGCTACCAGTTCACCCCTTGCTCCTTCTCTGATATGAACTGTAAATTCATGAAGCCATTGTTCCTTTTGTCTTACCTTTATTTATTCACAACTTATCAAGATGAACATGTATCAAGCCCTGGTGATTGCTATTCATGTCTTGGACACTTTATTCTTATAGAGGTGTTAAGGAAGACTTTACAAATTAAAAATCAGTGTAGTAAAGATAACTGATGGAATTCTCTGCATAACAGTTCATGCTATGTGATGAAGTGCCTCACAGATTGACCTTGCTTTGACTTTCATACAGATATAATCTGTTTGATGTGTTTTAAAAGTGGAGAGGAAGCCATACATGGAGTGGAATTGCATATTGTTGCTGACATAATGTCCTTCATCTAATTAATTCAAAGTATTAGGATTTTATAGGTTCCCTGCTTTGTCCTCCTTTAAGTTGTAGATATTGGGCCAGTACATTTACAAATAAAAGGCTAATTTCAGTTTAATGATTAGGTGTAATTAAGGTTAAATATTTTCATTCTGCAATCAGTGCTTTGCATTTGAGGATTTTTTTGTTGGCCTTTTTTGTTACAGTCTGTACATATTGTTTTATAAGGTGACAAGAGTTTTTCTTAGCTGACTTGTGCTAAATAAGATAGAACTTGCCAAAATAGGAACTCTTTTCTTTTTTTCTTAAATATTGTTACAGTAAATGTATTTTCCTACCATCCTGTTCCTCAGTAGACCTCACACAGGAATGGCCAATACCTCCTTATATTGTGAAACTTTGTGAAAGTTGGGGACCTTGCTGAGAGTTTTGTAGCTTGTCATGGTAGCTCTCCTAAGGAGAGGGTGAGTGGATCCTGTGGCTCTGGTGTGGTATATAGATGCCAAGTGCCAGGAATTTCTGGAATGGAGAGTTGTGCAGCACTGATAAAGTTTGCTTTGTTTTCTTAGTGACTTGACCCACTGAGAAAATGTGATTTCCTAGGAAGCTTCAATAGCTCAAAGTTGGTGTTGAATAAAGGGAAAGGCCTCAACATAATTCTGCTTGTTTTCACCTGCTGCCTGAAAGATTAATTTTCTTAACCTTAGTATAGAAAATATAACCCTGAGTTTTGAAAGTGATTTATAGAGATCCTTCACACTTATCAGTTTGAATAAATACACCACAGGCTTCTGAATCCCAGCTACAGTCTTTTCATAACCTACTTGGCTTACAGTGTGGTAATTTCATTTGGGGGCAAGAAAGTTTCAAGGAAAAACACCTTCTAATTAGACTGATATAATCACTCTGCTGGCGTACTGCGGTTTCATATGACTTCAGAAAAATAGTTGAGTGATTAATCTTTAATTTTCCCCATCATTAACTTAATAAGGAAATAGGAGATAGAATGAAAAACAAACAGCAGAACTGTACAACCAAGATGTTGTTATGCCAAATCTTTCTGGCTTTTTCATTTGGTGCTATTCTGCCAGCTACGTCAAGTGTAGCAGCAAATGGTTAGCTCAGATAATTTGTAGAAATCTCCTAGCAGGTTTGAACTTTATTGAAGCCTTTGCAGAGCTTGCTGCACAACTTCTTTTCTCTTCCTCCTAGTCCTCAGTGGGCTGGGGGGTGGGTTTTTCCCCATGGTTTTATTTTGAAGCAAATGTTGCATAAACTAACTTCTAATATCATATAATTCCCTTGCACCCACTTTTTTGTGGGGCAGAAGACATTCCAGACACTGTAGTGAAATACCCTTAGGAAGCGTTCGGTTCTATTTTCATGCCAGTCAGTTACTATCTTTAGTTTCTGTGCTGATAAGTGGATTTTATTGTAGAGTAATGCAGTGTTTGTATGAATGTGACAGGATTGCCCAAGTCTCTTGGAGAACAAAACAAATGCAACAGTGGAAGCAAGTTGCCCTTTTTATATGCCTTTATTTAATTCTTAATGGATGTAAAATAATCAACATAATTCTAGAAGTGTAATGCTTGAACAGAAAATACGCCTGGCTGTTTGCAAATGTTCCTCTGTTGTACTTTATTTCATTAAGTAAATACTTATGAAAACAGACCCGTGTACATCTGCGGGCAGCAACACAGCAACAGAAGTTGTAGTGATCTTAACTAACCTGCTTGGAGGCCTCTGCATGTTAATAGTATAAAATAAACAGCCAAGGAATGTGTATTGCTGTTGACAGTAAGCGACTGTAAACATCCTCGACTGGAAGCTGTGAAGCAGCAGATGGGGCTTTCAGTCGGATGTTTGCAGCTGCCAACTGCCACAGACGTCAAGAAATGTTTGACACCTAAAACATAGTTGTCTGTTTAAAACTTCTATTTGGTTTATCACAGACATACGAATTAGGCCAAACTTTTCTACCTACTGCTTAATATTTCTTGTGATGTCTGTGTCTGAATATCTAGAAGTCATCCAATCTCTGATAGGAAAAAGCAAAAATGAAATCAGTTATGTTATATTTTTAACTGCAAATTCAGTTCTACGTTTTCAGAGCTGCTTGGTTCTACAGGTTGCTTGGCTTCATTTCTAGACTCCACTAGAAAATTTTTACAAGATTATTTCACATCTTTATCATCTTTGCAGTGACTAATTTAGAATTTGAAATTCTAAGCCAGGGAGGAAGCAATCACTTACAGGAGTCCTGCAAACTCGAAATGCACCAATTAGAGAAACCATGGAGAAAAAAAGCATTACAAAATTTATTTTTCCTGGAAGAGGCCCAATCCTGAGAAATGATGGGGATGTCAAGGAGATTTCGTGTGGCTGGGCTCACCTCTGACGTATCACAGCATCTCAGCTGTTTGAGGTTCAGTGATTCTCCCCCTTCACCCTTTCCCTTTCTTCTCCTTCCCTCCTCCCTTTAAAAAAAAAAAAAAAAGAGAGAGGAAATTCTAAAAGCTGATTCATACTTTTCTAGAAATCACTTGAGACAATTTCAAGACTCCGGTCATGCCAACTAGGTTTATGTGTGGGTGGACCCTGGTGCTTAAATATGACCCCAGGACACAGAGAACAGTTTATGTGATTGGGATGGTATTTAATCATCATTGCTATCATACCAGAAAAAGAGCAGTAAGGTTGTAGCGCATAACTGATTTAAGTTGATACTGAAAGCACTAGTGTATTCCCTCTTGAAAGGAGATATGTGTCTGCTTGGTATGTGTGTTAAATATCTACGCCTTTGGTAAAGAGTTTTGTTGTTAACTTGTTTTTTTCTTGTTGTCAGTATCCTTTTTTCTCAAATATGTTTGTGTAAAAGTAGGAGAGGACATAATCTAAACATTAATCTGCCCCTTTACATTCCACATGTAACAGATAACCAAAGACTTTCTGCACTTTCTGACTTTTTTGTAAGGAAGCTAATGTCCTGCTCAGTGTTCTTATAAAACATTATTGCCACGTAGGTAGCTAAAAGAGTATCTGCAATATCAAGAAAACATGCTTTATATTTGAGGAAACTTCGCTAATCTGTGATTTTGCAAATAGGTTTCAGTGAAGATTTCTACATTTGCCGTAGGCTCAAATTATATCGTATTTCAGTAAAGCTTGAAGATTCCTGTTAGGATTAGCACTGTACATCATCTTGCACTTTTGTTGTTCATAGTAAGATATAAGCTCTCCTAAAAAGGATTTATGGCCTAATTCAAGGCCAGTGGCATCGAAGTAGAATCCAGATGATGTGGGCAGGGGTCAAATGGAAAGAGCAAGAGGAAAACCTGGGTGAAAGAGGGATGGGCTGAAGAGTAACTGTCTGTACATTTGTACGTGGCTCTGAGTTGTTTGCTAATTAAAATGTGGGAAGACAGAAGACATATCTTCTTAGCCAGTTATTTATCTGGCTGCAAATATCTTGAAAGATGATGATTTAGTTGGATGGTATATGGACTTGAAGTCAGGACAGACACGTGATGAAGCTGAGGTTTTAGGTCGGTTTTTCCTCTGCAAGTGGAACAGGTGAAATGGACAGAAGTTTCCAAAAGCCTTTTCTTGCAGAACTAAGAAATACTGAAAAGCTTGGAGTGAACTCAGAAATAGTCAACAAATACAGCATTTGACTTAAAAGAATTGCAAATTTAGTGATGTACTGAGCAAGTTCAGCCAAGTTCAGGGAGAGGGTAGTTGTTAGAGGTATGGCTTATATGCTTTGTAGAGGTAGCTGCATTTTCTGTGAGTGTTTATGACAAAAAGAAAATTGGAATTACTGGCAACAATCAGGTTATATTTGTGATGGTAGAGGTGGGTGTTACTATTGACAAAGTAGGACAGTAATGAACAGAGCTGTGGTTCAACAATTAACAAGTGTTTAGATGAGTGCTTCTGCAACTTTTCTGGGCTTAAAACTGCTTTTGTTGACAACTCAGAGAACTTTCTAAGTGACCTTGTAATGCAATTTATGAGACTTGGATGCACTTGAGAAATGCCATCTAGACAGAGGATTTTTGACATAATCTCCTCATCTGGAAAGCTTTGCAATAGTTTTGAAGAGGATTGAGCAATAGGAGAGGACTTGCATAGGCAGAGTATTTAATATCAAAAGCATTAAGTACCTCCTGTGAAGATTTACATATTGATAATATTTGTGCTTTGACAGGAAATTCTTTTAATACCCATTCTATTACTCTTCTTCCTGAATTACGTACTGTCTCAAAGTTCAGTGTGTTTCCTGTTGGAAAATGTAGTAGTATGTTGGGACTGTTTTCTTCAGCCTCTATTCTCACTATATGCACATGAGGAGTTTCCTTCCAGAAAAATTCAGACACATAAGGTGCTCTTCTGCCAGCTACCTCTTAAAACCTGCTAGAGCTAAACTTCAAGAAGAATTTATGGTGGTTTGACCCTGGCTGCATGCCAGGCACTCACCAAAGCCGCTCTATCACTCCCTTCTGCAACTGGACAGGGGAGAGAAAATATAACTAAAGATTAGTGAGTTGAGATATAGACCATGAGAGCTCACAAACTGAATACTGTCATGGACAAACCAGACTTACCTTGGGGATATCAACTGAATTTATTACCAGTCAAAATTTGAGCATAGGGTAATGAGAAGTAAAACAAACCTTAAAAACACCTCCCCCCTACCCCTTCCTCCTTCCTGGGCTCTACGTCCACCCTGTCAGTGGTGAAGGGAGATGGGGAGTGGGGGTTACAGTCAGTTCATTACACGTTGTTCCTGCTGCTGCTCAGGGCGAGGAGTCCTTCCCCTGCTCCAGTGTGGGGTCCCTCCCACAGGAGACAGTTCTCCATGAAATTCTCCAGCATGAGTCCTTCCCACAGGCTGCAGTTCTTCATAACTACTCGTGTGTGTCCCTTTCCATGGGTTGCTGTCTTTCAAGAACAGCCTGTTCCAGTGTGGGTCCCCCTCAGGGTCATAAGTCCTACTAGGAAAACCTGCTCTAGCGTGGGCTTCTCTCTACAGGTCCACAGGTCCCTGTCCGGAGCCTGCTCCAGCATGGGCTTCCAACAGGGTCACAGCATCTTTTGGGCATCCACCTGCTCTGGTGTCAGTCTCTTACACAGACTTCAGGTGGATCTTTGCACACCTACAGGCTGCAGGGAAATCTCTTCTCTGATGTCCAGTGCACCTGCTCCTCCTCGTTTTTAACGTTGCGTTAAATGGTGGTGTATGTGGTCTTACCTGGTACCTGCTGAGGTCACTGTATCCCTTGGAAGACTTTGCTTTCAGGTTGGCTTTGAGGTTTGCTTTCAGGCCCTGGCTTCCAGATTTGGGTAGATCAAGTCAAGCCCTCTTCACCCCTCTACTAAATTAATGGATATATTCTTAAAAAATAATCCATCCAAAAAGAATTTATCCCCAACCCTGTTTGAAAGGGAAGAGCAGTTCTTTGACTCTGCGGAAGTTGTCTGCAGGCCAGGAAGGAGGGAAGGAAAAGAGGAAAGTTAGGAAAGTTGACCGGCGCCACTTGTGTGTGTATGCTGTTCATGGAAATCATCTTTAAAATGACGGGGCAACTGTTGGAAAAGGCACAGTCCCTCTGCCTACATATGCACTTGTTATGAAGAGAATACAGCTGACATGAATGGAAAGCTTTCAGTACTGAGCTTCTGTTGCTACTCCAGCCACACTCAAAACCATGTATTGTTCAGATATGTGCTTTAACTTTGCTTGAAAAGTGACACTGTCTAATAGCCATGTTTCTTGGGAAGTTTTCTTTGTTAATTTTATGTGAAATAGGCATTAAACAATGTGTTTGTTTTGTTTAAAAACAGAGTAAAAGAAGATGAACTAATCCTGTATCTCCTGTAACAAATCTGAATTGGAAAGGATGGTTCTTCTGAGTTGAATTAGGCATATAACTCTTTTCCCTTTAAGCAGTTATTTATAGACCAAGATGCATGAAATCACTCTTTTTTTTTTTTTCCCTACTGATATACGCAGGCTGTTTTGTTTTTTTGGTTTTTTTTGGTGAAGCTTCAATAGTTATTATGAAACAAATAAATGAACAAAGGATATGAGAAGGAAGCCACGTGCAGTGCAGTGGCATAGCGTTTTGCCAGATGATAGCTTGAGGCATTTTTCTAACTGTGGATGTAAACATAGCTGCTTTTAATTAACAATATGTCTCCTAATTTAATATGGATAGCCAGCATTTTGCTTCAATTCAGGCTTCCTGTCATAGGCACTTGACTTTTCTGGTGTGTAGATTGGAAATACATTCTGTAACTTTGTCTTGTGTTGCTGATGTATTTTCCTCCCCCCTCACTTGTATGCTCGTTGATTAAATACATACCTCCTTTCACAATGCAGAGTGTAGAAAATTAATTTAAGAGTTTCTGCATGTAGCAAGGCAAGATATCAATGGAAGAGAGGGATGTTGCTCAGAGCAGTTTTTTTGCAGTCTCTTCTGTGCATCCAGGTGTATTTCAGTCAATAGTTGGTCCTTCAGCATCTACCTGGAGGAGCTCTGAGCTATTCTGTTCTCTTCATTGCACTCCATTTTTTTTTTTTGTCTTGTGTAGGGACAGAGGATTTGCATTTCGCTCTCCAGGATGCTGTGCAGAGATGCCTTGTCTCTTTGCTTTCACCATATCACTCATCTCCTCGCCTTCCCTTGACTCACCTTTATTCACTAGGTGCAACTAAAACTGCTTGCTTTTGTCTTGAAGGCCATCACAGCCTGTATATGAAATAGCTCCCATGTCCAGTTGTCCTGTAGTGCTGTTCTCTGTTACTGACCTGAACTTTTTTGATCTTTTTCAAACATTTTTTTTGCTCAGTCTAATAAATAAAAGGCTAATCAATCAATTAATTTTCTTAACTACTTTGTTGTAGTAAAAGCTTTGGGAAGAGTTTGTGCTCTCTGCTGAAGGCCCTAGCCTGTTAAGAGATCTTCTTACAGTGATGTTTGTAGTACCTTTTTTTTCCTCTTGCCCTCCTCACCTTCTGTATACTTTGAGAATAGGCTTAATATTTTCGTTTTGCAGTATTGACTTTGCACAGTTGATAGCTGCATTTCTGATGTGTGCTGCTATTTCTGGGGAAGTTGTCTGCTTTGTTCTGTGCAGAAGAGTGAAAATGTTTTACTTCCTCCCGAAAAGTTTTCACCATTCAGCATAGTAACTTGTTTATCCTTTATGTTCCTTTATGTACATTTTTATATACATATATATACTTGAACGTTATTGTATTAAGGAATTCCACTATTTGAGGCTGATATACTCTGCCTTGTATCTTTATATGGATACCTGTGTCAGGGAAGAAGAGGCAAAGGAAGCTGGGCAAATGGCTCGTTTTTTCCACTCATTGCCTAGATGTGCATGCTGAGCAGAGTAAACCAGCCTTGTGTTCTAGAATTTCTTAATACAATTAGTTTGAAGTGTTCTGCTTGTAGTTTATTTATTATATTATCACATAGAATATGTGCTCATCTGAAGCTCTTGCTCGAAAATTAGTGGTTTTAAAAAAATAAAGCAACTGAATACTTTGTTTACATTAAGTAAAAATGCTGCTGTTACTTTAGAGCAAGGATTTTACTAGTGTGTCAGCAATTTAATTTATGGAGGCTACAATGAGCTGTGAAGTTCCTCTGTTTTGGTTGTTGAAAGCTATGTAACCTTGAAGCCTTTCTACATATCTGATGTGATTCTGGAATTCATAGCAGTGATTACTCTATAACTATAAATGTTCATCAGTAACATCCTGAAATGTTTTCAGAATATTCAGAGGGGTTTTTGACAGCTTGAATTAAGCAATGGTGTAATAGTAGAAAGCTTATGTGAGACACATTTACTTACTATCTCTTTGAAATTGTACCTGCTATGAGGGTTTTTGGTCTTTCATATGAGTAGTGATGTCCCTTGAGACACTCCAGCCAGTAATTGGAGCTTCTGTGTGATGCATGGAAAGCAGTGAAAGGAAAGAAACCAACTTAGGTCCTAAACTTACAGGGCAAGGGCAAGACCCAGCTAGCAGCAGTGGGGAAAAGAGTATGAAGCAGCACTCACATGGCTGTGCAGGACTGGCACAATGTTCTGCCTGCTAAACCTCCTCCAGCTCTTCTTAGAGAAACTTGCAGGTACAACAGCATCCTCATGAATACTTGAAAGACACAGGTCAGACTCACTTGAAATGGCTATATATATTCTGCTTGTTAGATGAGGCCCAGGGCTGTGACCCTGCAGGTGTGCAGTTCTGAGTTTTCTGTGGCTCTAGAAATGGTATAGCAGCCATTTGACAGGTCACATTAATACAGGTCTCTGTGAATCAGTGAAGTAAGAAAAGGTTATTTGCTTATTTTCTGAGCAATTAAGCTTTTTCACAAGGAAACAAATGGGAATTATTCTGAAGATAAATATGGTGGTGTCTTAAGGCAGAAAACCACTGGATATGTGACTCTGTCCTATGGTGTGTTTGTGTAGTTATCCTTACCTTTGAATCCTGTGTGGGGATCCTAATTGTTCATGCAAGTTGGTAGGAAATACCTATAATATGGATTCATATTGCTGAACTTCCTACACCTGTGCTGTAGTTAAATATGTCCGAGCTGGACTGTTTTAGGCTTTTAATGAGTAAGGAGAGGCCCTTTTACAGGACAATTCTATGATTTATTTTAGATACGAATATAGGAATGGCATGATTTGTCCCCAGTTGCCCTGCTTATTTCTCTCCTTTATCTTCAAAGTCAGTCTAGGATAACTGTTTCAGCTGTGGATATCATGGCTTATACAAGTCCGTTTGTGGTCAGATGAATACAATATTTTTTCCTCAAAGGAAGAAATTCAAAAGGTAGAAAGCTTTTGAACAACACAAGATGGAAGATGAAATATGAACAGAAAAGAATTTAATGCTTTTGAATGGCTTACAAAAATCTTACTAGTTGTGGAAGAATCCACAATCAAGGGAGATACCAAAGATAAAAATGTCTGAGAATAGAGGTGGAAATGGCACTTAAAAATGTTCTTTCCCTTCCTTCTGACACAAGAAATCCCTAAGTAGATGTCTGTCAGCTTTTATTCCATGAATATAAATTAGCAGATAATGAAGCAATGTATAAAATTAGTAAGAAAATTAAATGGATGGAGGGAGGACAGCTGGACAGTCAGAGAAAGAAAGATTTTTATTAGAAACAAAAGTAATTTTAATGTTTTATGACCAGGTAGTAGTCAAAATTATAAAGCAGTTCCTAAAGACTATAGATTTGTCAGGTATGTGGTTTAAAAATCTGAATTTTTTTTTTCAGATGCAAATATTGATGACTTTCTTTCCATTTTAGCAGCCAGGAGGATGTTTAACAACAGCTATTAAAATAGGACATAGCTTAGAAGATGCCAGTAACTTGTATCAAGGAATGCGAGAGGAGTAATATAAGAAACTCTCTGGATTGCTAATCTAAAATTAGAGTACTTCAGATTACAGATGGAAACTAAGTTGTGCCAGGTCTTACTGGGTGAGTAGGGTGTACAACTGCTTACAGACTGTCAGCTTAACGTGGTTTTGCACAGAAATCCTGAAATAGGACTTGGACCAAAGTAGGTAAGTGGAGTAGATCCTGCTGGGAAATGGAACTCATTTATTATGTTCTCTTTTTATTTTATTTCATGTTAAGTCAGGCAGATTGATAGCCTCATACAAACACTAGCCTTTGTGATGGTTTTCAGGATATTGAATTTGGCAACCCAAACATCCTATAAAATTGAGATAGTAAAAAGTATAGATATGACATATCGGAGGGATTATAATTTGGTGATTAGATTTAAAACTATCAATGAAGAGTTGTCACTGAGTCGTATGTTTCCCTAGGGTGGAGAGGCTTTGATTATTTATCTTCTCTTGGTTTATTTTTTTGTTGTTGGTTTATCTAGAGGAATCCACTGGTATTCTTGTTATCTTACAAGTGAATTAAATATTGGAAAGCTACAATAAAGATAGGAACAGGTCATAGAGTAGCATACTTGTATCTCTTAGGAAGCAAGTTGGTACTGTTCACCTTGAATATAACCAATATATATATATATATATACACATTTAGAAACCAGAAATGTAGGGTATGTTTATACTTGATTTTTCTCTTTGTGAAAAATGCATTATGGGTGCCTACTGAGTAATGGGTTAAAGGGGTTTTAAGAATATGTGCTTTTAAAAGGCAAAGGAAAGAATTATATGAAATTCTGTGCCTCCAGGATGAATATATTATAAGAGTGAGGAGGTAGAAAATGACACTATGTAAGCCTGAGCAGTATTTCATATTTTTCTCTAGCCGTATGTGCTTTGAGGATACCGGGACCATGAGTATGACCAAGTACATAGCTTGTCTATTGTGAGGTAACATCAGGAGATGGGAGAATGGAGAGAGCATGAAGGAATGCCTTACTCAGAAAAAAAAAGAACAAGGAAAAAAAGGAGAAAAAGCAAGCTAATAAAGCTGACAGTGTGGAATGGACAAACAATGGAGAAACAGAAACAAAGCCTTGAAAACAAGTGCTGCAGATAATGTTTTTGAAATACTTCAGTATTTTCATTCCATGTTTTGAGTCAAACAGTAGAGCATGATTCTGTCAGGCAAGCTATGTCACCAGTGTGTACCTCTGATGCATCTGATCAAAAGCATTCCTGCGTGCCTCACTGACAGGGTGGAAGCAGAGCACTGACTGGCCCTGTGGGGAGTGAGGGTAGGGACAACAGTGTGGGAGGGATCAGCCTAAATTAACTAAAGGGGTCCTAAAGCGCTGTAACTGTGTTTGAGCGGGAGAGAGACTGAATGCCTAATCTCTTCTGAAAATTAAGCCTTTAGGATTTATGTCCATGCAATCAGCAAAGAATGCTGGGTTTGTCATAAAATTTAGTTGTGCTGTTTTGACTCCTGAAGTGGATCTTCAGCGTCTTCTTACAGCTCATGTTGGGTAGTATTTTTGAAAGCGGCAAGAATTTGGCTATATAAAAATAACACAATAAAAGTGTCATGTGAGAGTTCAGAGAGTTGTCTGGTCTCAGACCTGAAGTAGGTGTGCTGTGGATTACTTCTAATACTTCAGCATGCAACACCACTATGAGCTGAGGTTAATATATCAAACTCCTAAGTCAATCAACCTCTGATTCATCTTTAAGTGTTGTTCCAGGTCTTCAAAGTAAGCCAAATCCTCTACAGCAACAAATGTTTCTATTTCTCTGAGAATATTAAACAAGTAAATAAGTCCAGCAAAATCTAAATGCACTTTGGCAAGCCAGGATAATGCTGGAAGTACTTGCCAAAATTGCCTTGGCAAAAGCTCTTCTGTTTTCAGTAGATTTGGAATAAAATGTGACAAAATCTCAGCTCTCTCTCCATGGGAACCTTGTGACTCTCTTAAATATTCCTACTATTGGGTGGATTCTGTGTAATGAGTATAGCTATGGAAGCACTGGGTGCCTGGTGGTTTCTTTGCACAGTCTCCCTTATCTGTGAGCTGTGAGAACTGTGTTATAGCTATATTAGCAGAATCATTCCAATGCTTGTTAAATAAATTGGAAGGAAAGCAGAACTACTTATGCCTGTAAATGTGAAGGGACAATATTTTCCCTAGTGTTTAAAAGTTAGTGGTTGTTCTGTCACAGTCCAGCCTTGGTGAAGGCCCTTTCTTCCTTGGAAACAAATCCCAGAAGATGGAAGAACCAAAAAATGATGGAAAGAAGGCTACACCAATACCCTCCAGTGTATTGGGTTTTTTCTCCTTCAGACTGCTTGTGGTGCTGTTAGTAGCATAAGTAGATATTAGATGCTACTGTTTCAGTATAAGCTGTTTGCTAGCAGTGAGGAGTAAACAGGCTGGAGCATTAGTTAAGCTTTCTAGGCATATATGACAATATCGAAAATAATATTTTTACACTTTGTTCAAACAGTAATCAGGTAAAGAAATATAAATAGATGATGGCAAACAATAGCATTTGTGGCATGAATAAGTTACAGTCTAAAGGGAGCAAGAAAACTGCCAAAGAATTTGAAAATTGTCACGTCTTGTTTCCTCTCCTGTTTGTTTTTGAGTTTTTAATTCCTGATCTCACAGAGTAGAATATTTGGGCTGTGGCAAGATGCTGTTGTGGCCAGTAATGATGCCTAAGATGGATGTTCGAAGCAATTTAAATGCCAAAAATTGGACAGCATCTCCCTCTGGAGGTCTTTAAAGGCATCCTCGTGCAGGGAAGTTGTGCTTATTTTAGGAAGACTGCATCATTAAGTTCCTAAACCTTGGAATTATCCTGGATTGGGTAAGATCAGGTGGTCATTTCTAACTTCACCGTGCATGTTCAGTATGTGACAGAACCAGACTGGTCACTGACTGAATGGGAGAACTAACCTGTTCTGTATGAGTGGGTTTTATGCACCATACTGAAGAAAAGTTGATTAAGGCAGTTTAATGCAGACCAGGTTATATAGAAGTTTTTGGCAAAAAGGTTCTAGATAATATTCTGGCTAGTGAATAAGGGATCTAGAGAAGAAATTACATTTTCCTGCTTCTGTAGAAGATGGGACCTTAAAGTAGTGACTGCAAAGGCCAAGTCTCTTACATAGCATGAAAACCACAATAAAGAACAGTCTGAGAATGTTCTACAAGAGATAGCTAAATTCTTATCAATTGTCAAGAGAATAAAGGATGCATTCTGTTGATGACTGATGAAGAACATTTAAGTTTTATACTTTTGCACCAGGTTTCTGTTCTCTATGCTTCTAGTTGGTGAAAATTTCCTTGGTTGAGTCAGTGGGGCCTGGATAGTAGCCCTCCAGTCACCTACCTAAACCTAGTGCCAGTTAGGATCACTAAAGCATTGGTGAAAATTGCATAAGGCCACTGGAAGTGAGGTGAAACTCTCGAGGTGTTTAAACTGACAGCAGATACCTGTGTCTAGGTACCTGAACTAACCCCAAGTGTAGGATAAGCTGAATCTTTCTGTAGGCTTTTTTGACTGTAGCAGAAGCAGTGTCTTTATATGGTTTGGGTATTTGAGAGAGTTGAATCCTACTGTAAATGTCTTTGTCTGAATCTGTAAATAGATGGGCATACCTGTTTGGATAAAACCTGTGTAAGAAGTTCTCAGAAGAATCAGGATTTTGCCTGACAATGTCGAAACAGCATATTTTTTTTATAGATCCATGCAGTGTTTCACTGTGTTGAAGTGTTGACAGTGTACAAAGCTAATCTGGCATTTCATTCCCAGAGTAAGTCTCTTTTCCCTTTAGTAAGTCTTTCAGGATTTAGCATGGCTTTTATTCTTTTTGAAACTAGATTGTCCCTACTGTCTGTGGATGTTTTTCTCTAGATCTGTGCAGAAAATGTAGGAGCTTTATATAGTTGCTAACACTGTGTTTGTTCTCTATCATCTGACAGCCTTAAGACAGGAAGCTGAAGGGTTTCAATTTCAAGATGGATCAAGTGGAGCATATTGGAAACCTGTAAACAAGAAGTTTGATCTCCCCTCTTTTTCCCCTTAAGTCTGCACCATAGCAACTATCTACACAGCAGGATTTCATGTCTTGTATAGGGAAATCTGTAAAGGAGCCTTGTTGTTCTTTTGTTCATTTCTGTCACAAAGGTATTTTATACAAATATATCTAGTGCTGTCCTGGAAAGTTGGGTGTTTCGTTCCTGAGAGGAACTGACTGCAGATACCAGCTTTGTTAACATCTTATTTTTCTGTTACGTTTCCTTCCATGTCAGTGTGCTGAGCTGAGAATCCGATTGTAAGCATGATGTGAACTCATACTGAAAAATAACATGCAAGTTTCCTAATCTGAGCATTTCTTCTCTTCAAGAGAAAAATCTGCAGGTTCTCCACATGTTAGTAAAATGGAATTAGAGGGTTTTCACATGTTAGTTAAACAGAATAAAATTGGTAGCTTTAGGAAAAAGAGGACATGGTAGGGTTTGAATAACTAAAATTTAGTACTCGACACGTTTTTGCCTCACGCATTTTGCAGTTGCTGCTTGTGAGAACAGTGTTATTTTGGAATGATTTGGATCTTCTGTCGGTGTGGTTTAGCCCTTATAATGCCGAGTGGACATATGTTAAGGGGAAGAAGGAATAACTGTTTCTCATTAAGATATAGACAAAAAGCTGCAAGCATAAAATAAAGGTATGGAAATAATCTTCCTTGCAGCAATGTCAGTTGAACCCAGTTGTAAGCCTACTGCTTTTCTGTGGTTGTATATGTGTCTTTTTTCCACTGCCAACTTAATGTTTGATGTTTGTGAAGGTGCTCGCACCGCGGGGCAGAAACTTAGATATTCCTACCTGGGTACTCACCTTGAGGTGTGTGTGGTTTGCCTTGTGTTCAGAAGTGCTTATTGTCTACAGCTCCTCGTGGCTATGTAAATATACTCATTCATCTTAGCTAAAACAGATTTAAAATGTTTCTGGGAAAGATGTTGGTGCTTTAAGTCTCTCAACCTTCTGGCACTTACTGTCTGATGTCATAGGACATGGGTGGCTAGACTTGGTCAGTGCTTCGCTTGTAGAGAGGTTTTCTAAACTGGTGGCAGACCGCACTTGCTGGGTGTACTGACTTAAAGGTAGTGTCATATGCATTCTCCTCCATGAAAGCAATAGAACAAGCCAACACTCCTAACTGCATCTATAGAGTGTCTGCTGTCTGTTTTGGATACTGATGAGGCATCTTTGATCCTAGAGATTCAATAGCTCCTAATAAAACATGTACAGTTCAACTTGTAATGTAGAGATAAAGCATTTTTGCCTTAGAAGCAAGTAATTTTTAACTTCCCAAAGATGTTTCTGTGGCTGCAGCAAATCTGTTCTGGCATGTGAAGTATATGAGCAGAAACAGCATGTGCTAAAATTGCATCATGAACTAAATCAGGGTTGTGACATACATCACATGTTAAGAAATAGTTTACATTGATTTCTTGAACTGTCTTACAGAATATCTTACAGAATATCAGTTGCTTACTGAAAAGAACATTTGAAGGTATAGATTCTCTAGTTTTCATTGTAAGCAATAAATCATCACTTTGATTTGATTGCATTTTGCCTCATGTTGCTAATACTCTAATTTGCTGGAATTGATTTGTGGAATAATTTTTCTTCTCCTTGGAGAGAAATATCAACTGGTGGGACAAACAATTCTTTAAGCTGACCAAAAAGGTAACTAATATACCTTGAATGCAGTAATACTTAGAGGCTAGTATATATTACAGGCTTTTACTACGGTTTGTGTCAGCTCTCATTTTAAGCCTCCAGGTACTTTAAACAATAAGAGTAAAATAAGGTTCATGCTTTCAGATCTGGTTAGAGAAATTAACTGTTGTTGCCATGAATTCTAATGCAGCAAACTTGTGTCAACATTCTGTCTTTCTAAAGGATTCAAAGACACATGTAAAATTGAACATCATTCTGAAGTGATAAATCGCAGAGTCACAGAATATTTTGGGTTGGAAGGAACCCACAAGGATTGAGTCCAACTCTTAAGTTGAACTTCAGTGAAGGGCCTGTACAGGGATCGAACCCACAGCCGTGGTGTTATTAGCACCATGCTCTAACCAACTGTGGAAGTGGAGATTGAATGAAGTGTGTTGCTGAACTCTGCCTAACACATCAGTTCCCTTAGTAAGAACCGTACAATTGCAATGCTAGTAAAAAATATCTCTAGAAAGGAAGTACACAATCTGCTTACATCCCTTTCTTCTCCCTTTAAAACTTGGCAGACTTTCATTTCAGGAACTTAAAATGGGGTCTATCTGAAATAACTAGCTGTCTGCCCTCGTCTTCAACCAGAAAGGGTGCAGGCAAACTGTAAGCAGTTGCTGGCTTGCTTGCTTCATTTATTTATTTATTTATATTTATTTAAATTTTATTTTCTTTTTTTTTTCCCTATGCTGTGTCCAAACTTTCCTGGTGTTTTAAGACTTGGGAAAGAAAATGAAGGCTCTGTGCAGGATTTGGTTGGGTCTAGAAGAGGTTTCTTGCAAATTAATTTTGTAAGAAATAGCCTGCTAATTTTTTTACAGAGAGAAGATCTGGCGGCGAGTAGCACCATTTCATGTTAGCATAATGATTCACAGCCCTGAACAGGGCAACAGGATGAGATTTAGCAGCTTCAATGTGGGAGGAGGCATGGAAACTTTAAAAAATATTATTTTTATTGCCAAGCCATTTACTTAAGAAAAGTCTTATGCTGGAGCCTGCCTCTACCCTTTTCTTCTGCAGCTGACCCTCAAGTTTCTTCCTTCCTGCTTCTTGGATGGAGCCTGGATATTCACGTTGTCTCTGACACTTCTTCACCTCTTGCTTCTTACCAGTTGTGTCTGTCATAGTCCTCAGGCAGATTGTAGACTGGAAGTGAGGTAAAAGCAAGAAAAAAATGTGATGCATTTTTCTCTTATGCCTGCTTGCCCTGTCTTATACCTTGACCATATGATATTACAAGTTTGATTCATAGGCAAAATGGATGCTGAGAGCAGCTTTCTGCTCCATTCCTGTGTTAGTAACTGTGGGATTGAAACCACTTCAATTACCAGATGGACTGGGTTTTCCAAAACTTGTGATTCTCATGAACTTCTTGAAACTTAGAGTTTATATTTATATATCCTACTCTTGGATTATAATTTTCTGTATTTATTTGTTTAAGTACAGGGTACATGGTGTACTATTTTGATGTGCTATTTTTGATGATCACCGTATTGTTCCACTTCCTTAAAATAAATAAAATAAAAATAGACTAATACTTAGCAGCATGCTAAGTGGTGAAAGGTTGATACTAATTAAATCAGGTTGTCAAAGTGCATGTATGAAGAATTACAGATGGTGCAGAACCTTTGTAAATACTTCAGCTACCCTTTGTATTTTCACAGAGTTGGGGCAGTCTTAAATTTTTCAGTGTGTTTAAAAAAATTAAAAACAACAAAAAAACCAAATACCACAATAAAGAAAGTGCTCTTTTATATTGGCACTACTTGGGCCCCTCATTTGTACATGTGTAAGTTAGGCAGCAAGAGGAGAGGTGGGGTTGGAAATACAGAACTGTTGCTAAATTGGTATCTTTCAGTTCCTTTGTTCAGCATAAGATTTACTTTAACCACAGTAAAATAGATGTGGTTTTTAAGGAAGCCTCCATATGAAATAGCTAAAAATATGTATCAGCATTTGACTAATGCTTCATTTACTACTTTTTCATGCAAAAAAAAAAAAATACTGCTGCTTCTTTTTTCCTTCAGACTATTTTTGTTCCAAAATATCCGAATCTCTTCTATTGGTGACATTGCTGTTTCTGTAAACACTGTCCATGGGCTGGCTCCAGGACTCTGTTTGTTCTGAGCAAAAGTTGGGAGACTCCCTTCCAACAGAGGAAATGGGACGATGTGTTAAGCTTTTGCTGGAGATTGTTCACATCCACAGAAGCTATATCCTCTACAGGAAAACAGGGCTTGGATCCGTGCCACAGCGTGTCCGTGATGTTAACGAGTGGGAGAAGCTGTGTTTTCATTGCCTGCTTCAGCAGTAATCTGCTAATTCAGGGAAGGGGTGAGAAAACAAAGTGAAGTTTGATAAAATTTAAATGTGACACTTAATCCTGTTAGCACACAGAGAGAAAAGCTTTTTGTTATGTGGAGGGAGAGAGAGGAGCTATTGAATTTACCTGAAATCTATGCATCAGGAAGAACCATATCAAATGGGATCTGGATCCATGCCTTATTTCAAATACATGTCTTTGCCAAACAGAAACCTCAGCTGAGTTTCTATAAAACTGAAGTCCTACTTGTTTTCAACCTGCAGCAGCTGTTGTTTAATACAGATGAGCAACTCGATATTCTTTGGTTGCTCACATACCATAGTGATGAGCCTCACTGAAATACTAATAAAGAAGTTTTAAGTTTACTGCCTATTTAGGAGAAAAGAAAGTATGTTCAAGTAAGTTTTTTTGCCATCTTTATGGCCAAGTGCTGAAAATATTGCTGAAAAAGTTTGGGGTTTTTTTCAGTTTCAGCATTTCTAGTTCAAGTAATGCCTATTGCTGCTCTCAAATTTTTATTTGGTGTTGCTAATTTGTCAGCCTGAGCCTAAAATGGTTTAAGTGACTTCATAAGTTGTCAGTCAGATGTTCAGTGTGACTGCAGCATGTTGTGGTGCTGAGCACCCTGGTTTCTGTGAAATCCCTGGAATAGTTCTGGATCCAAATATGTAGATTAACCTACCCATGAATGGTTGGAGTGTCAGGCGAGGCAGAGTTGGTGTGGCTGGTAACCCAGTAACACTAGTCTGTTTCTTAAATCTTTTAGTGTAGGCAGTTGTGAAGAGGAGGGCTGTGAGGAAGGCTGGGGACTCAGAAATTGCATTTCTGTTAAGACACAAGGTATAAGAAAGCACAAATGAGGCTTAACAGAAACTGTAATGTGGGCAACAGACTCTAACTTTGTGTGATATTGGAGGTAGAGAAGATGTCTTCCTAAGGGCAGAGATGATTGCAGGTCTTGATAGGCCTTGACCATTACAGTGGTGGGTGTTTGATCCAGCGGAAAAGGGGCAGGTAACCCTATGAGGATGTAAAGAGATGACTTCTTAGAGTATTCTTTCTGGCAGTGGTTTTCTGAATGTATTGCAGTCACAGCAAGATTTTTGCCTTTGCTGGAGAGTGTTGTGTGAAAGCAAACCTGGAAGAGGAAGAGTCGCTGGATGAGGTGGAAAGATAAGGATCAGCTGAAAGGACTGCAATGTAGATTTTATGCATAAAGAATCTGCAAAACTAGGTATTTGGCTGGGTCTGTGGAGTTGCGAGTATTAATGATGTGTTTGAGTTGGCAGGCATGTTTTTCCTAAGTGATGGAGAGATGAAAAAAGATTGCATGTGTGCCATTGGACACAGATTTGGAGTAGAGGCAGTTTTCTGGACCATGTTCTCAATGGGGGCTGGTTGGTTTGTTTGTTTGTTTGTTTTTTATTTGCAAAGTAGACCTTCCAGAGATTGAATGGGCTCCAGAAGAGCTTTTAAGGATCTCCAGTTTAAAAACAAAGTGCATATCTTCTGATGGGGAAGGAAGAAGTGGGGTAGCAGGATAAAAGAGCTGGTTCTGGACTGTCATAGAAAAGATGATTGACAACTAAAAACACACGGGGATGGAACAGTGCAAACATCTTTGGACTTTGGCAAGAACACTGTTAGCTAAGTTAACCTGAGGAAGATCTAGGATGAAAGTAGAAAAGTGAAATTTAAGGCAACTACTGTGCTTAGAGATGAAAATCTGGGTATGTAGTGAAGAACTGAGGGATCTAGGGTGAAGAAAATAGCTCAAGGATGAAAATTCCCTAATAATGCACACATTTCCATTAAACTTATTTGTAAATCCTTGAAAAAGACTTTTCATAGAAAACAAATGAACCAACAAAACTATTTTAACATGGTTATAGTAACTATAAGCCGTTAGCAATAGGAAATACTTTCTGCATTGCTTAATTCTTTCTGTGAGTTTAATAGAACTCTTAAACCAATGGCAGCAAGAAAAATTGAATGTACAAGTGTTTCAGACATTCTGCCAAACCTCATTCCCACTTGTCCATATAAAAATGACAGCATTTCAGGTTGGCAATTACCCTTTATTAAAAGCATCTTTGTCTAGAACCTTTTTTATTAAGGAAAAAGGATGCATCCACCATTCTCCATCTGCACAGTCATTGAATATTGCCATGTAACTATTGAAATGCCAGCCTTTGTCAAAGTCTCAAAGCTTGAATGCCATTTGCTGCAGTTGATGCAGCAGCAGAGCTAAATGCTTGGTGGGTGTAGAGGGAATGTTAGAATCTAGCAGAAGGTAATATAGAGAAGGATGCAAAAACCGCTTTGAAAGTCAAGGGTGAACTTTTAATTTAGAGATTTTAGGAAATTAGGTTGTGCTAAATAGTAAGTAACTGTAAGCTTCTTTCTACTCAAACTTTGCTGCTGATGTGAACTCTTCAGTAACTTCTAAGTGCATCTTTGCAATTTTGCTCCTAAAGAAGCTGAAATGCTTCTGTACCTTCTTAAAACTTTGATTTTGAAGAAGCTAGATTTCTCAGAGGAAAGGAGACACCTATTCTATTATTCTGGCATAGTGTGCTGTTGAGTCATGTACTCTTGATGTAATGTTCTTGAGATTTCTTAAAGAGAGAGTGACTGGAATGGTACTGGTCACCTGGACACAGCAAATTCAGAATGAGCAACTGGCACGTGTAAAACTTAGACACTTGGGGTTGGGTTTTGCATGTTATGAATGTGAAAAAAGTGGGAGAAAAAAGACTTGCAGAAGAGCTGTTGTAGAAACAAGTGTTTACGTGTTGAGAATTTGAGGGAGAGAACTTAACAGGGAGAAACTATGAGCCTCAAGGGTCTTTGTTACAATTAGAGCCAAGATCATGAATTAAAATTTCCAATTTAGAGAGTGCACATAAATTACCTCTTGTTTTAACCTGACAAAGACCTGCAGTTATAGGGAACAAAATAGGAATTGTGAAAGGTTTCCTGGTGAAACTCAAGAGCAAGGTGAAACACGCTTGTAATTTTTATCTTTAATTAAGCACTTAGCCTGATTTGCAACAAAACTTGCCTTCCCTCTTTGGTGTGTAGATTTCTCCAAGAGAAACTTCCAATACTACATGGCTCACCTGAATTGAAAGGAGGTATCAGGGCTTAGTTTAGATATTAAATTAGAGGCACTCTTCCTTTGGACACAATTTGGATGCCATTTTAAGCAGTTTGGGGGTTTCCCATGAAGCATTGTACTTCAGCTTCGGTTTTTGTATTTGCTGCTGCTCAACTTACAGGTAGTTTGTACTCCATTATCCCCTTCCAAATGGTAGGAGATAAATCTTTCAGGATGCTGTCTCTCTGCTTTTTATTTCTCTTTTTATATGAATATCCCAAGTTATCCAGCTGTCTATGTTAAAAAAATATAAATGCTCAAAAAAAGCCTCTGTGTATCTGTACTTCTGTTGCTCTTCCAATTTTATTCAGCCTGAGATACGAAATCATGCAAAGGAAATCTAAGAGCGTGGTTGTTTTAAAACTGAAGCTGGAATCTCAGAGCTGTGCTAAAACGACCCCATAAGGCACAACAGAGATATTTCAGTAAGTTCTCTTCCTGGCTGTCTGCCTAAAGCATTAATTTTCTGTTCACGGTTTTTAACTTAACACATTTCTTTTAATTATATTATTTTTTAAAGTTCTTTACATTGGACCTAAGAATATACCACTGAGATGATTGCATTTGGTAAGAAAATACAAGAGATTTTTGTAAGATTGCGCAACAAGCCAGTATTAAAATTTATAAACATGATTTCTTACATTACTCTTATAACTAAGAAATTAATTGCAAACAAAGTTTTCCTAATGTAATTGTCCACAGGTCAATGTATGTTGCTTTGCTTACCTGCATATTTCACACAAAATGGGAATCAAGATATTGCCAACATCCATTGGCTCTATGTCAACCAAAGATTTTAAGTTAGGTTTCTTAATAATTTGAAAATTCTTTTGTGGTATTTCTACAATTTCTGATGTTCTCTAAATACATATTTTTGCTTCAAAGACAGGCTTGTTGATTGTGGTAGGACAGAAAGCTCGATCTATAAACTAGCAAAGCTGAAAATTCTTGCTGAAGCTAAATAATCTAGATTATGTTTGGGATGAGGGGGTGGTTTCTTCCTTTTTTTGATTGTTTTTAATTTGTGCACTAATGGTCTAAAGTAAGTTCTGCTCTTTATTTAAGTAGCCTGTGAAACTTCTCTGGTTAACAGCTTTAGTAGCCAGGAGTGTAACTGAATTTGGACATGAAACAGGAGAAATGTTTTTATGCTGAAAATAATCTCTACCATCAAGAAATTTTAGATTTTGATATTTATTTGCATGAAGAAGTGAGATAAAGGGTGCTGTTAGAAGTTTCGAAGCAAAATCACTTCATCTGGGGATGCTCTAGAGACCCTTTCCTTTGCAATTCTTATCAAAAATCAGAGATGGGGAGAAGGTGGAGGGAGCCTCTGCTGTAGCACAAGGACAGACATGGTAATGCTTATTTTGCAGAAAAGCTTTATTTAGCTTAGCAACCTCATGCTAAATATTGCCTGACACTTCGCAGCATAATCTAAGAAGACTAAAGCAATTTGGAAACAGAGGGAATAGGAATGTGTGGGGCCAAGATGAATGCCATAGTTAGAGTCTGACAGGCATGAGGAAGGAAGGCATTGAACCTTCCTTAGAGATTTGGTATCAAGCTGGTTCTTGGTGTCCTGCCCCAGTAGAAATTTATGGCTATTCTTTCATCTTTGTTGTTTGTTTTTTATTTCATGTTGATAACGTGCAAATGAGATCATATGTCAGGCCCCAGGGGCTGCTTCTCCATATGAAAGGGAGAGACTTCCTATTTCATGTGACTCTTTCCGTTCAGGACTGGTGGCAGGACTGGATTTGTGTACCTGGACAGTTGTAGGAGATGTTAAATAAATACCTTTATCAGTCTTTAGTAGAGGGTCGAACTAGTAATTCTCTAGGCTGTACTGACACCTGGTGGCAGTTTATATATTTATATGGGGTTTGAAATGCTCTTCATTCAAAGATGTCTAGAATCTGCTTGCTTTTGTATTTTTATCTATTCCAATGTATTTTGCAGCTTCTGTGTTGTGGCTGTTCTTCTCCCACTGTGTTGCTTCTGACTCTCAGGAGAAGAAAGGTTTAAAATGGTTGAAACTAATCTCTCTTTACTCAATTTAGACATATACTGACTCTGATTTCAGATTTTTTTTCATGTGTTTGTGTTATAGCAGTTACATGAAAAAGGAAACTTTATTATTTTTTTCACCCCTCCCTTCAAAGAGCTGCAAGGCTCATGAAGAAAATGAGTGGGGTAGGTTCCTTTCTTTGAAGCTGTGCAGATGCCGTTGCTAAAGGAGAACACCAAGATTCACCCCCATTTTTAAGTCTTCCCCATCAGACAGTGACCCTGGTGTTCCTCTTTACATTCCCAGATTCTCTTTACATTCCATTGTTTCCGCAACAGAACACAGAATGGGAAAAAACCAGAATTGATCATCATGGGCTTGAAGTAATCTTAGCACCATGCCAGGGTGTTTTGGAGAAAGTTGAACCAGAAGTTTTCCCTGAAGCTGTGTGCTCTTCCAGGAGCAGGCAGGTGAGAAGGTAAACTTGGCAATTTTGAGGGAAAGGCTGCTTTGTGTACAAGGAGAGCCCCGGAAGTGAGAGGTTTTTAGCCTTCACAGCTACCACATGGTGAAGACACATGAAGGGAGATCTAGCTAAGCTTGAAGGATGCCTGCCACTTTGCCTTCTCCTTCCCAAGTCCAAATCTCAGTTCTTACTTCAAACTGAACCTGGCTGTTGTACTATGGATGTTACTATCTGCTTCTAGAGGAGTGGCTTTCAGTGAAAGAGGTAATTTGGGAACATCTCCAAATGTTAAGATCACACAGTCTTTACTCCAGGACTCCACCAGGCAATGAAGGAAGAGTTTTAAATACATTGCAGTCTTCACTGGGCCTGCTGCTTTTTAAACTGTCTGTGTTCAGAAGGGGCATTCAACACAAGTATTTTGCCCCTCAAGTAGTTCACTGCAGGTGGATGAGGTAGTCTTTTCATAGGTAGATTAGCCTTCCCTGTGCATTACAGATTTTGAAGAAGCTTTTGGAGACTGTTCTGAACTTCTGTAAAAGGCAGAGTAAGAGGGCTTGATAAATAAATAGTGCCTCATTAGTTTTGCTGATGGCATAATATCCATAATTTTTAGTAACACTTTCCCCAATTTTAATGGTGTGTCTGATGCAGAGGTAGCAGAAGGATTAACTGTTTCAGAGGGCCACAAGTCACAGAAACTAGCATAATGTCAGCTCATCTGACAAGGCTGTAAAGGTGTTAGACCTCACAGCGTATATAATTTTCTCCCTGTTCACAAACAGGGTTATTTTTCTTTGGTCTTTGGTCATTTGCTGTTGAGTGATATAATTGAGTGGTTCAGACTATAACAAATATTCTGTAAAGTGAGCAGTGAATAATTTGCTTATGTTGGCACCCAACTTCTTGTCATTACAAGAAATTAAATACCTACCTTGATAAAAAGGGAAGAGAATAAGTTTTCTTTTCAGTCCCTCTCTTTTGTGCCTCCTTGTGCAATGAAACTGAATGAACAAATGCAGTCTCTTTATAGTATGGCATTTATTGGGCAATTCACAATCCGTTCTTTCCAGGTGATGGCAGGGCAGTGCTCCAGTTGGGTTTTGGGGTTGCTAGGTTTTGTTGTTGCACTACATTCTTTTAGCAGTTGCTTCTTTTGTAACTCTCTGTACTGTATTTTACAGTCATATCCCTCAAGTGTAGGACAGTGAAGCCAAGGCAGGGAGAGCAGGTTCTAAGATCAGGTAGATAACTGTATCACTAACACCTTGCCTCTTGCAAGTCTGGGGGAGAAAGGTTTTTTTTGCAGCAGCAGTTCATCCTTACTATTGTGATAGCTTTGATGAGACTGTGATCACCTGTGTGGCTGTCTGTGCAGGTAGTGCCTGCCCTTAGATCCTTCAGCCGCAGGATTTTAGCCCAACTTTGTGCAGGACTTGCAGGCAAATTGAAAGCTTTATTTCTTCTCAGATACCTGTAGAAGTACATGCTTTGCAATGAAAGCTGAGGCAGGCAGGTTGCTGCTGTGTGGGTACCTAGACACAGATGAGGAACTGTGCCTAGCAAGTGGTAGGCATCTATTTTGGCTAAGGGGTGTGATGTATGTAACTTCTTACCCCTCCCCAAGTACGTCACCTTAGATGCATCTTTGACTTCATCAATACTAGTAAAAAGAAAGTAAGTCACCTCAAACGATTTGGAAGTCAAAGGCAGTCAGCAGAGAAGCAGTAGAAATATAGTGAACCTGTGCTTCAAGTCCTCATTCAATTGCTGTCATGTTTTCCTGTTGCTTGTTTTGACTGTAGGCTCTTCATTTATACTCAACACAGTAATTCCTATTCTGAAGTTCTTGCCAGAAAATTTCCTTAAATTGTTTGAAGTTATGACTGTCTGGTGCACCTTTCAGAAGCACCTCTGAAATATATATGTAAAACTGACTTTTAAAGTCTCATGTCACTTGTGTCATCCATTTAAATGCTGGAACTGAAGAATATATAATCAGTTGCAAAAGTGTTTGGGATTCTGTGATTCTATGAGACCATAATATGTTGCTTAGTTTTTATTCTGTGTTTTTTTTTTTTTTTGTTCTGAATTTCCAGATTGTTTTTCTTTCATATGTTTATTTCCCTGTCACTGTATCATTTGCCTTGACAACTCTTCTTTCTTTTGTGTGCTGACAGTATGTTGCCTGTTACTGCACCAACTCTCATAAATTTTCTTGGATATGAGGCCAACAGCTCCAATAGTTCATAGGCTTGTTTTGAAAGCAGAATTTTTTCCTGCTATAGGAAAAAAAAACAAAGCTGAATTTGCATAGTTGGGCGATTTTTTTTTTTTTTCTTTGGGACATACTGGATTATTGGGAGAGGGGTAATTTTTTTGTTTCTGTTATTTTCCATTTATTAAACTTGGAAAAACTGATTTAGTTTAATGTTAATGTAAAATTGGTGGAGTGTTTTAGAAGAAATGGATTTTCTTAGTGCAGAACTAGAGTAGGTTGTTTAACTGCTGACTAGAGAGATGGCTTATTGAGGACAGACAGCTTGAGAAAGAAAACTTTTGATTCTTTCAATTTTTGCCACCTTTGCCTTTGAAGTCCATATTATTTTTCAGTAGACTAGAGGGTGAACATGATCCATACCTTCAGATTTATTTCAATTTGTTAGGCTCCTGCAAATCTCTAGGCCTTCTTATGCATGGTCAAGTGGGGTGTGCAGTTACAGAGTTCCCTCTTTCCTGTTGTTTTGGTTGGTTGGTTGGTTTTTTTGGGGGTTGTGGTGTTGTTGTTGTTGTTGTTTTGTTGTTGTTGTTGGCTTTTTGTTTGTTTTTATTGTTTGGTTTTTATTACTTTTTTATTTTGTTTGGGGTTTTTTTCCCTTAGAGGTGATGCATTTAAGGAAAGTGAATATTTAATAATTTTCTGAGAGGAAAATACAGTCTCAAACATACCTAAACTGCTGTTAACAGTCATATGTTGTTATTTAATCAAAATCTTCAATTTAACAAACTGTGTCTTTAAAAGTATTCTTTTCCTCATAGTATTCAAAAGTGTCCCAGAACCATCATTCTGCTGATAATTAAAAATATTGTAGGCACTCCTATGAGCCAGCACTTTAGATACTGCTTTTAAATTGTGTTAAAAGCTTCAAGTCCTTTGGAAATTAAATTATGGCTTTTACTTGTGGAATGCAAAGACCATTTTTCTGCTTGTTTGTTAGATTTTCTGTGTGTACTCATTAAAATGGTGAATTCTCTGTTTTCCACAGGCACAACTTCAAGACATTCAAGAGTGCTTTGGAGTGAACTGGCAGTAAGCCTTGCACTACAGTGGTGGCAATAATACTGGCTGTCCTCTGGAGATGCTGAAGCTCAGCTTTATTTTGAACTTCTTTCCTAGACCTTCCAACTTTTTCACGAAGGATTTAACACTGATTTGGATTCATATGGTATACAGTAGTCATGGATATGGATTTTTTCTTCCCATCACTTGACATCTGCATGTTTCCAGCAGTCAGTGAAGGAGTCAGTATGAGGTCTGCTGACATTTGGTCTGTTTTCCAGAGCTCTGAGTGACAGGTATTGTAAACATCCTACACTCTCAGCTGTGGAAACTAAGAAAGCTGGGAGAAGGCTGTTTACTCTTCCTGCCTTGGAAATCATCCAGAGGGCAAGGATGGAATATTGTGAGCTCTGTGTTGATTGTATTTCTGACAACCTGTATTTCATACTTTACATTATGGTGTCAGTAACTGAATTATGGCATTATGTCATGTCATCAGTGTCTTGTGTTCTGACTGAGGTCAGAAGGGCCTTCTTATGATGTGCTTTGGCTGCTCTGCTGGCTTGAGGGAAACTTAAATTGTAGCAATAATGCATTGCAATACTTTCATTCTTAAGCAGTGGTTAAAACAGACCTGTAACACTGTTTGTTTATAGGTCGTGGTACATAAAAGTCACAGTGTGGACACCTCTGGTGTATTTAATCAGTAGTGTATTTAATCAAAATCATACTTAAAAGGTTGGTTCTTGTTTCTAAAATTCACTCAATTCTTGTTTTCTACACACAAGAGCTAAAAACAGAGGTGAGAAGGCAAAATAGTTCTAGGTGACTTCAAATGTCAGTTTCTTTTCCAAGAAATTTAGGTGTCAGCATTAACTCTAAATTAACTTAAACACATAAAGGTACTTACCTTATGTTTTCCCCTTGCTGTTCTCTGCCACTTGCTCTGCAGACTGTATTATTCTTTGTACTTCGTCCTGGCAATCTTCCTCTTCCTTGTGTTTCTTTCATTCTATTTGCTGTTTGCCAAGTGGAACTTCTCAGTTTAAATGTAGAATAAGCTGGAAAAAAAATTCCTTTTAAATCTAGTATCCTGTTGGCATGGTCTAAATACTCACAAAGTGAGTTTTGCAGCTTTTCTTAAGCAGTGACTTCGGCAGGAAAATATTGTTCCCCTCTTTTATCTTTTTTTCTCATTTATTAGGGGGACCACACCTTTTGGACTCTTCAAGAAATTTTTCATAATACACTTGAATTCAAGGATCACCTTCTGTTTCTTTTGCAATAGCGTTCTTATGTCTTCAGCTTTGTTTTAGCTTAAAAACCTTTTCAGAAAAGGTTTTTAAATATAAAATCTTCTAAATAAGGACTCTTACAAGAGTTTAATTATCAGAGTTTGGAAAGGGATGGTAATGGAAAGACAACAGGAAAATGGTAAAAGATCGTGTAAGGATTCGAAGTAGTACTTATACAATATGGACAAAAAAAGAAATCAAAAAAATGCAAACTGTTATGCAGAACTAAAAAAAGTCAGTTATTTGAAGCAATAATTATTTTTCAGTCTCTGGCTTGCCTTCCTTTTGGAAGAGGGAATTGGAGGGGAAGCCAGAGTCACAGGGCCTGTTGGAGTGCTGTAGCCAAGGACTAAGTTGATGAGTAAAAAGAAGGTCAGGGTCTGGCTATGCAGTAACAAACACCAGCTTTTCAGGTTTGTGGGGGTTTAAGTCATGATTTCTAAAGTAATTTCTAAGAAAATCAAAGTTAGCCTCTTAAAATGATCATTTTAAGGAGATACTAGCTGTTCAGACTAGTCAAACGATAGAGGGTAGCATTTCCTAATGCACATGGTTCGCTTGGCAGAGAGATATTTCTGAGGGTGATGGAGCACAGTTGCATCCTCCACTGCATGAAAATACTGATTGGAGATTATGCTGTTGAGGAAAGACACCCTCCTGAAAGAGAACTTCCTGAATTTTTGAGATGTGGTTTTGTATGTTATTTTTATTTAGATTTGCTTTGAGATTCGAATCATTATTTTGTGTAAATTTAAGAAACTGCTCTATACTGATCGTTACTTACTTGTGCATTTAGTAGTGAAATTCCTTCTTCAGTTTCATCAGGGTTAGTTGGGACTGTTGAAGTTTTTCTTGTACATTCTTCCTTGGCCACACTTTCCTGCCCTCGTGCTGACATTAATGTTTGTTTAAACTGCAGGCTAATTCAGTGGCATGACCACACTGAAAACTACCAATAAGCGAAACAGCTTTTATGTGGATCAGCTGAGTAATGGCTTACTCCACCACCGTGCTGTGGTCTGAAATGCTACTGAAAATGCTAGCTCCTTCAAATGAGAGCGCTTTCCTAAAGAGGAAAAATAGTTTATTTTAAATAGATTATGTAATCCTAAAACAATAAAATGGTGAAATTACAGGCTTTTTAATATTTTTCTATTTTATTTCATATTAAATTATTCTGTTGATGCTGGCCGAACACAATTGCCAGCATGAAGCTAAAATAAATTCAGATAAAATTGTTTTAATTAAAATGTTTCATTTTTTTTTAACACTATTTATGCTTCTCTTCAAAAGATTTGTTTGTAAACTTTAATAACTAAATTGTTTTGGTAATAGGGAGCAACCAGGTACTTTGCTATGTCCAGACCTTTAATTTAAAGGTTCCTCTGATGTACTTGCACCATACTAAGCACTGTATGATTTGCATTATTTCTAGATCACAGGTTTTTTTTCCCCCAGGTATCACTTGCCAAGCCAGAGGCAAACATTATGTCCTTTTCTCTGGTTAAATTCAGACTTCAAAGAGTTTAAGATTCTTTCCAGTCTATCAATTAAATATAGAGCTTTTCCATTGTGAAAAAACCACAACAGGGCTGTTTCAAAAGCCTGTTGCCAGTAATG
Source organism: Lophotriccus pileatus (assembly GCA_035583135.1). NCBI lineage: Eukaryota > Metazoa > Chordata > Aves > Passeriformes > Tyrannidae > Lophotriccus > Lophotriccus pileatus. Next base: position 85,733,154 of record JAWWES010000115.1, read on the forward strand.
ACCTTTGGATTGGGTCCATGGACAGGTAATCTGGATAGCTACCACAGCAAGTCATCTGTGGGAAATCACTGATTGTAGGCATGTTCTTTTTTTTTTTTTTGTCTTGAAGGGTGATTCTGCCAAGATGCAAGAATGACTTGTTCCAAATGATTCCTGGCACCACCCACAACAATATTATTCTTGCATGTTAAGCTCAACATGATACAGTGATTGTGTTTCTGTTATTTTTTGTTATGAGGAAGAAGAGGACAGTTCTTGTTACCATGTTTCCTTATATCTAAACTAGAATTTAGGTATTGTGGTTTTCTTCCTCTTAACTCTTAACAGAGAGATGAAGCAGATTTTTTTCCCCTTCTTTGTTTTTGGTTTGGGGTTTTTTTCAGCTATATTTTTGATTATGTGGTCCCTCAAGGTAATTGCTGTACATCGAGTTTTGCTAATAGAGGGAGCGACTGTGGGAAGAAAGAAATGCATGGGAGTACTTGGGCAGAGCTGTTACTTGTATGGAGATGCAACCTTGAGGTTTACAAGTGAAATATCAGAAAAACATTTTATTAAAAGTTTCAAAGAGCTGCTGGTGAGGGAAAGGAGGGGTGAAGGGGGACGAGAGGTCACTGACTTGTCATCCAAAGAATGAAAAGTAATATACTGTTGATTTTAAGTGTAAACACTTCCTTGATGATGCAATGAAAGAGAGCAGTGATCTTCCTTAATATGCATACAAAAGTCAAGTTGTGTTTATGCAGTAAATCTCACTGTCATTGATTCTGTTTTAGTACAGGAGAATTCAAAAGTCTATGACAAGCTATTCTACTTTGAAGACCTATACCTAAATTGAAAAAAGAAATAAGAGTTTACTTTGAGTGAAAAAGAAGAAGAAAACCATATCATGTGGACTTCAGTCCTAATTCTCCTGAAATGGGAGAGGGAGTTCTAGATTTGAATTTTCTCTGTGCTGTGATCAAGATAAAAACATGTAAAAGCAACTGTCCTACAAAATGCAAACAGGTGTGAAACATCTGCAGTATAAATATTAATTCATATGCAAACAAACTTTTTTACAGTTTAAAATACATTAACTTAAAATCTGAGCAAACACTTTGATTCAGGTTTTATTCAAAATTAGGTTCTGTTTTTTAAAAAAAAAATTAATTTAAACTGATTATTTTAAAAACCATGTTTAATTAAACAGAATGCAAACACTGAAGCTACTGTTACTCTTATGTGAAGCTTTTGCTTCTCATCAGCTCTGGGCTCCATCCAAGACCTACTTAGCTACAGTTAAGCTTTTGTTTCCTTGTTTTTGACCTTTGGTTTTAAGAATGTTAGCATGAATTAAATGGAAATAGGCTTTTGTAGCAAACACTTTTATAATAGGCAAACTTGAACTAAGCGATGCAGACTACAACTGCAAAGCTGAGGGCTTGCGTATTTTATATAGTGCAATATGATAGCTAAATTGCACCTTATTTAACTCTTCAAAGGAGAAAGTAGAGCGAGGCTGCGTTGCGTAAGCCTTATGTTTGCAATCCTATCCAGTTTTGTTCCTGCAGTTAATAGGGAATTTTTGGTTGCTGCCTTGGTGCTGTTATTAAACTGTTAAAATAACCCTGCAGAGAGCTAGGCTCTATTCCTGGCTTTGGACAGGCTCCCTGCTTTCTCCATTGTTAAAAAGATGACACTTCCTCTTTAAAGGCAGAACCCCATGTTGTTCATCAGTCTCATTGCAATGAAGCATATTTTCCAAAATCGTACCATCACAAGCTGGTTTGTCTCATTGTGTTCCAGCCTTTCACTGTGATTTAGATTGCTCTGCTTGCTTGTATCACTGGGGGAGGAGAGAGGATAGGCTGGGTTATTGTAAAGGCTGCTGAGAGCTCCTCCTGGAGCTTCCGTTGTGATGCCATCCTTCCATGGATGCCAAGTGGGCCTACAGAACTTCTGCTGGTGGCCTTAAGTGTGTGCTTGCAGGGCAGCCCAGAGTTTGTACAGCTGTACCCAGGCTGCTGAGTTATTGAGAGCTGCCCAGCTCTAGAAGCATGGAAATTAGCTCCAAGCCATCCTCACTTCTGCTTTGAGACCCTGGGTATATTCTTAGGCTATAGGAGGGTTCAGCTGACCTTTGTTCATTGTTTAGTTCAGGAGAAATACACTGAGCATTGTCACCAACCAAGGATTTCTGGGCTTTCCATCGTTTGAAGGCTGCACTTCTCCAGTTGTTTCTGTATAGCCTAAAGCATCTGCTGGCTCAGGTGTTCTGAAAATAGTGCTGCTAAAATAACTCAGCTCTGATGGGCAAGGAATAGGTTGATGTTGACAAATGAAATAATTTCAGGATCTGTGAAAGTCATGTTCTGTTTCTTGGCTAGAAGTAGATGGCTCTGTATAGCTATGAACTTTGTAAGTAGTTGAATTTTGTGCAAATTGCCTAACTTGCAAATAGTTGTTGAAGGATGTTGGGATGCCACTGGATTGTGCTTAGTTCACAAAGTACAGATGAAATATATGTGGTGGCAGATTTTTTTCTTGCCAGTGACCATACTCACTCCACAGATATTAATGAAGCTGCTAATTAAAATCTTGAAGCTTGACTATGTGCAATCTAATGTAAGGTATTAAAAGATTTGTAGATATGGCACTTAGAGACATGGTTTAGTGGTGAAGTTGGCAGCGTTATGTTTATGGTTGGACTTGATGATTTTAAAGTTCCTTTCTAACCTAAATAATTCAATGATCCTCTGATTCTAATTGATGAAAAGCTACAATATGCTTTGTGCTGCCTGCATGGAAGAGTAGATCAAATCTAAATTGAAATAGATCATGTTTTATTGCCTTGGGGTAATTTTGCATAGCGTACAGCTTTTGAAATTAGAAATGACAAAACCAGTAGTCTCTCTTGCCACTCAGAGTAGGTGTGTGTGTCACAGCATATAGAGTTGCAAAAACAGGAGTGACCAAACTTGTCTGTTCTTCACTGAAGTTGTGACGCTCATTAAAAGTGCCACAGCTACTTGTGTTCATGGCTAGAAGTCTGTGTCAGTCTGGGGACCCTGGCCCTTCTAATGACAACTGCAGTGCCTCCCCTCTGACCCCAGGAAAGGACTTTCCAGAAGGTGTTTATTACCTACTTACACTGTTGAAGGTGAGAAATATCAGCTGCTTTTTGTGATCAGCCTTGTTGAAATTTGCATGCTCTAAAACTCCCAGCAGGTAACTAGACTGAGGGGAGCTTGGTGATTCTGTACCTTGGGAGACAAGCTCTATGGCTAACAAAGATCTATTTTTTGACACTTCCAGTGGCAAACTCCATTCTGACAGTGTGTTTTTAAGTATTCTTAAATGTTTTTCTCTCCTGCAGCGATGAGAGAATCTGTTAGCCCAAATGCTCTGCAGTGAGACCTTGCCGTCCTTAAGTTTGGAGATCTGGTTAGAGCTATGTGAACTTGCCATATCCTATGGCTTGGTTAGGATAGGAGAGGACTGAAACTCAGAGGAAAAAAGAAGTTTGATGGAAAATACCTGCTAAGGTCTTTCTATGAACTGCTGAGCTTTTCTAAGTAGGGGAAAAAAAGGATCAAAAATGAAGACTATTAAAGACAAAATGATATATGAATTGTCAGTACAGGAAACTCCAGAGACAAACTGAATGGAAAGTTTTCCCCTAAAGTCTCCAAGGAATTTCTAAAGACAAATCTAAGTGGACAGTAGCATGGATTTATGTCTTTGTCTACAGTAACAGAATAATTATTGGCAGCCAGAAAAGAAACTCCAGGTTCTTGGCAGAAAAAGGAGATCTGGCCCAGAGAATTGAGCTGAGTTGTTTTAAGGACTTTTCTGGGGCAAATGTAAGGCTTTTGTATGTACACTAGGGCAAATTTGTGAAAATGCGGCAGTGGGAGATTAAAAATGTTGCTTACTACCTGAAAATATGTATACCTGGATTTGGTTTCTTTGAGTATTTCAGCAGGCTCAAATGATGTCTGAATATATGCCAAATACATTTTTTACAGCAAGCAAGGTAACTATCTATAAAGGAATATAGAACTTCCCAATTCAGATTTTGGTCTGCAACTTAATTTTAAAAACAGGACTTATTTTGAATATTTTAACTAAATTGCCATTTCTGTTTTGCGTCTTAATCTGAAATGAGAGGAAAGGTAGTTGATATTGTCAGCATCTCCCAGTTTGTGCAATCTGAAAAATATATGTGGATTTCAGGTGCATAAAAGTTCACAATGATTTCTTGATTGCTGTGGGGAGTAGGTTTGGTTTTTTGGGTGGGGGCTTTTGTGTTTTGGTTGTGGGTTTTTTTTTCTTTTTTTAGTAGATAATGCTGTTCTTTTGATATATTTGATGTTACTAAAATCATCTTATGCCGTATTAGGCTGGTTTTACTCCCTTCCTTTCCTCTCTGTCTAGTCTGTGTTTGTGTCTAGTGAAGCAGAGGAAGTACGGATTTTGCTTCAGTCCATCTGAGTCAAGATTCCTGTGCTGTGCAAAGATTTTTGGTGAGGCCTTTGCAGGCTTTTTTGGCTGGTACTAAACCATCAATTAGTTCTGCAGGATGTGAGAGTGAGTCACAGACTGCATGCTCTGAGGCTTGTGCAGAGTGAGATCCTGGCAGGGCAGTGGCAGTAGACTGGGCTCTGCTTCCTCAAAGCCTTCCCATCCAAGCTCCTGTGCAGGATGCAAACTTCACAGGTCTGTCCAGTTTAATTTCTCTTCAGATTGACCAGAAAGATGGACAGATGCATATGGCTGTCACCAGTAGGGCTAGTTCACATGGCTTAACAATCCAAGGTGTTTCTCAGTGTCTGCTCTTCTGAAGACAATTTGAACTAAGACATCAAAAGGTGAGCAGGGGAGAGAGCTTCATTTTTTCAAGAAGGAACATTGGCTTTTCTGTTACCTGGCTCTGGGGACTTGCCTATATGTGGACTTATTCTGAATAACTCTCCCCAGCGTTTCTGTGAATAGAACAGATATAATAAAAATAATTTCATTTTTAAATCATCCATTGCATCTGAAATGCATACTCTGCTTTAGTAGTAATAGACAGTTAGTAGGCAGAGATAAGTTCTTGACAATTTGTTGAAAAACAAAATCTTTTTGTGGAAATATTTTCTACTTTGAATTTTCGAGAAATGTGCTTTGATCCACATTCTGGTTTCTGTGTGAATAGCAAGGGCACACCTCTAGCATAGGCACTGAGACTCAAGTGGGATCACAGAGTCACAGAATATGTTGAGTTGGAAGGAATCCACAAGGATCAGCAAAGTCCCACTCCTGGCCATGCACAGGACACCCCAAGAATCACACCACGTGCCCAAGACTGTTGTTCAAACGTTTCTTGAACTCTGTCAGGCTTGATGCTGTGACCACTTCCCTGGGGTTCCAGTGCCCAACCACCCTCTGGGCAAAGAACCTCTTTCTAATACCCAGCCTAAACCTCACCTGACACAACTTCAGGCCATTTCCTCAGGCCCTGTCACTGGTCACCACAGAGAAGAGATCAGTGTCTGCCCCTCCTCTTCCCCTCACAAGGAAGTTGTAACTGCAGTGAGGTCTCCCCTCAGTCTCCTCCAGGCTGAACAGACCAAGTGACCTCAGACACTCTTCACACGGCTTTCCTTCAAAGCCCTTCACCATCTTTGTTGCCCTGCTTTGGACACTCTCTGAGAGCTTAATATCTTTCTTACGTTGCAGGTCCCAAAACTGCCACAATATTGAAGGTGAGGCTGCCCCAGTGCAGAGCAGAGCAGGACAATCCCCTCCCTCGACTGGCTGCCGATGCTTTGCCTGATGCACCCCAGGACACGGTTGGCCCTCCTGGCTGCCAGGGCACTGCTGACTCAGATTCAACTTCCATCAACCAGGACCCCCAGGTCCCTTTCCATGGCACTGCTTTCCAGCATCTCATTCCCAATCTGTATGTACATCCAGGGTTGTCCCATCCCAGGTGCAGAATCCAGCACTTTCCCTTGTTGAACTTCCTATGGTTGGTGACTGCCCAGTCCTCTGATTTGTCAAGGACTCTCTGCAGGGCCTCCCTACCTTTGAGGGAGTCAACAGCCCCTCCCAGTTCTGTATGGTCTGCAAACTTACTTAGTATTCCTTCAAGTCCTGCATCCATTTGGTATACAAATTCTAAGTAAGAGGCTTTGCAAATATATTTAGTATATTAAACTTTTCAGTTACTAGCAATTCGAACAAATGCTTTAGAAGTTAAGAACTTCTGAATCCCATAATCCCCTGGATCTTCCTGTTCCTTCAGGAATAGATGGATAAGCCTGGACTTCTTCTCCGCCTGATTTACTAAAGAATGAATAGCTTTAACATTGCCAGAGCAGGATGTGAGGAAACATGCAATACCTTCCATCAGGCATTATGAAATCCAATGTCAGATGTCACAAAAGTTTCCAAGCTATTTCACAGTGTTTTATCAAGCAAAAGAAAAATTAATTCAGTGTTTAAAAATTAAACACTCAAGTTGTCATGTTAATTAGTATTAAAACAGGACAGAGAATTTATGTACAGTCTGACAATAGGCTTCTATGTGCCAGTAACACACAGTAAATTACTTTAAAAAGACAGTTATTATTTCAAATGTTCAAAAACTTCTGACAAGGGACTAATTAATCATATTGTATTACTGGTCTTAGTAAAATGGACGCTATTGTCTTCTAAAGCCTAACTGTAAAACTGTTGTGAAATCTCAGATGCATTATGTTGTCTGCTTTAAAATATTTTTAACACTGCTTTGTTATTTAAAAATACTATTTGACAGTAAGATAACAAGAACTAAATTTACTTGGCCTAAAGGGAGAAGAATTAAAGAAAAGAGCTAGATAACTATATAAATATTCACAGAAGAAAAATATTGAAAAGAAGAGGAATATTTCCACTGGGATTAGTTGCATTCGTGTCAAGGGCTGAAACTGAAAAAAAAAATACCAGTTTAAGCTCTGTGTTAGGAAAAAGTGTTGTTGAAGACGTCAAGGTTGGATAGACAGAGAAGAAACTGTGACTTCTTTTCAAGTGAATCAAAGAAGGGCAACAAAGACATTGAAGGGCCTGGAGGGGAAGCCATAGGAGGAGCAGCTGTGGTCACTTGGTCTGATCAGCCTGGAGGAGACTGAGGGGAAACCTCATTGCAGTTACAACTTCATTGTGAGGGGAAGAGGAATGGCAGACACTGATCTCTTCTCTGTGGTCACCAGTGACAGGGCCTGAGGGAAGGGCTGAAGTTGTGTCAGGTGAGGTTTAGGTTGGATATTAGGAAGAGTTTCTTCACCCAGAGGGTGGTTGGGCACTGGAACAGGCTTCCCAGGGAAGTGGTCACAGCATCAAGCCTGACAGAGTTCAAGAAGCATTTGGACAATGCTCTCAGGCACATGGTGTGAATCTTAGGGACGGTCCTGTGCCAGGCTAAGGGTTGGACTCGATGATCCTTGTGGGTCTCTTCCAACTCAGCATATTCTGTGATTCTGTGTCACTGATTCCCTTCCTTTTCTCCCTCCTAGGCAAGTAGAGGGGTTTCTCAAAGAGAAACAGTTGGTGCCTGTTATCTTTTCATGAGTCACTAAAATTACTTTAATTGTTGAAGGATCACAAGATTAAAAATTCTCAGGAGCTTCTCTCCTCCAGCTTCACCCACCACATGGATACCATTAACTAATGCAGAGAGGACATCCTACCTTCTAGATAACTTGCAGGAAGGTACGTAGTCAGATGAGGAAGGTAATGGAAACATTTGTGGTATCTACCAACACTCTTGGCCAGATCAGGACTCTGAACCAACATGAGAGAAGGCATATAGTATCCTGCACATCAGAACCATTAAGGTACTGTAGTGGTTTTCTGTGGCAAAGTTTTGGTAGCAGGGGAACTAGAGGGGTGGCTTCTGTTAGAAGCTGCTAGCAGCTTCCCCAGTCCCATGGAGCCAGTGATAGCTAGCTCCAAGATGGGCTTCCTGCTGCTGGCCAAGGCCAAGCCAACCAGGAGTGACAGTAATGCCTCTGTGGTATTTAAGAACAGAAAGCTATTGCACAGTGAATTCCAGCCAGGGAAGAGCAGAGTGAGAACATGTGAGCAACAAGGTAGACACCAAGGTCACAGCGCAGAAGGAGGGGCAGGAGGTGCTCCAAGCTCCGTATCTGAGGCCCTGCAGCCCGTGATGCAGCCCATGGTGGGGCAGCTGTGCCCCTGCAGCCCATGAGGGACCATCGGGGTGCACAGACCCACCTGCAGCCCACGGAGGAGCCTGTGCTGGAAAAGGTGGATGCACACACATGAAGGGGTAGGGGGAAGGTGTTTTTAAAATTGTTTTACTTCTCACCCTTTTACTTTAACCCTGTTAAGTAATAAATTCAATTAATATCCCCACTTTGAGTCTGTTTTGCCCATGATGGTGATCAGTGAGTAACCTTTCCCAGCTTTTATCTCTACTTGTGAATCCTTTGCTGTTTTTCTTCTCTCCTCTATCCAGTTGCAGAGGGGATGAGAGAGCAGCTGCAGCGAGTACCTGGCGTCCAGCCAGAGTCAACCCACTACAGGTACTATTGTAGAGGAGGTTTTGAGAAAACAAGTAAACACTGGCCATGGCTATCAACTCAGTTGCTAGGTGGTGGGGAGATATTCAAGATGGCACAATATCCTAAAGAATTATGCTTTAACTTATACAGAAACACCCACAGCTACTCCTCAGGGCATTTGTTTTCATTCTCTAAGATGAAACAGGATTGTGCTTTCATATATGGCTACAAATTAATAATTGGGTCATTCTCTCATAAAGACAACACAGTAAAATCTGTTGAATTCATGTATTTGTTTTGACTGAATACCATAGTAGTAGACGGTCCATGGAGAAAACAGAAAACATACATAATGGCTTGATTTTTTTCTCTCTCTCTTTTCTGAGAGTCTCCTGATTTCAAGAGAAGAGAAAGGAAAAGAGAAGAGAAAGGAAAAGAGAAGAGAAAGGAAAAGAGAAGAGAAAGGAAAAGAGAAGAGAAAGGAAAAGAGAAGA
>JAWWES010000115.1:85749509-85765872 GCA_035583135.1 Lophotriccus pileatus
TTTGGGACCTGCAACGTAAGAAAGATATTAAGCTCTCAGAGAGTGTCCAAAGCAGGGCAACAAAGATGGTGAAGGGCCTTGAAGGAAAGCCGTGTGAGGAGTGTCTGAGGTCACTTGGTCTGATCAGCCTGAAGGAGACTGAGGGGAGACCTCATCATAGTTTACAGCTTCCTCATGAGGGTCAGGCACTGATCTCTCCTCTGTGGTGACCAGCGATAAGACCTGAGGGAAGGGCATGAAGCTGTCTCAGGGGAGATTTAGGCTGGATATCAGGAAGAGGTTCTTCACCCAGAGGGTGGTTGGGCACTGGAACAGGCTCCCCAGGGAAGTGGTCACAGCATCAAGCCTGACAGAGTTCAAGAAGCGTTTGAACAACAGTCTTGGGCACATGGTGTGATTCCTGGGGTGTCCTGTGCGTGGCCAGGAGTGGGACTTCGCTGATCCTTGTGGGTCCCTTCCAACTCAAGATATTCTATAATTCTATGAGATTTTCACTGGGCATTCTCTCCTGAAAAAGTCACATAGAAGTTAATAAAAATGTAATGACTAGAATTTGACAGAATTTATGTCTTAGCTTAATAATACATTGCTGCCTATTTGATTTGTTCACTGTAGTTTTTACATACAATATTGCTAAGTCATTACCTGGTAGTGTATATAGATTTTCTGTTTAGCTTGGATTTGTAGATATTCTGTTGAAATTAAAAGTGGTAGTGGTGAGTTTTGGAGGCTTATCACTGCTTCCTCACTAAGATCTTGACTACCACTGGTTAAAACTTCCAAGTGCACTTCAAGGCAGAGTTACTGCGATGACTCCAACATGACCAAAATATATTTTGGATGTGGATCTTTTTAATGGTTTGACCAATAATTTAGCTTTGCAAACTCATGCCTTTGGTTCCAAGCACTGGATAGTTTAAAGCAGGCTCATAATGAGTGATGGAAATTTACCTTTTCCAGGTGACACTCTTGACACATTGCCAATAAACCTAGTTTAAATTTACTAAGCAAGTAAGCAATAAAATAAAGTCTACAGAGATATATAAAACTACAGTTACTTGGATTTACTGACAATAGACGCATGATGAGTATGATTAAGAGGCACTTTATGCTGATTTTCTAATAACTCTCTGCTAAAATATGTATTTCAGGCACTTCTGTCAGCTTCATTGTTACTTTTAAATTTTGGTCTAAAGATTTTTATCAGATGCAATTCTTTCCTTGGGGGATTATAGAATGCATACATTTCTCAAGATGAGAGAGTTCCTGTGATTCATTTTTCTTGGGCTCTGTTGGTTAAGATGAAACTCCTTACCAGTGTCTGCAGTGTTTTTTACTCTGAATTCTTCTCTCAAATCTTCAGTTTGATGTAACACTACTTATAGCATAGAAAAAATTTCCTTTCTGTATGAGTGCATGAGGGTCTGTACACTCCACTGTGTGGTTATAGGAAGCTTTTCCTTTTCATTGTTGGAAAGAAGCAGGACTTGAATTCCCATAATTTTGTTTGCATTACAGCTAAGTTTAGCCTGTGATTGTGCTGAAAGAAGCTAGAGACTGAAGTCCTCTGTGAAAACCTCCTGCCCTAAAACTAAGTGTACATTATTTTATCTAAATTTTCAACTGAAAGTAATTGAAGCCTCATGTCTTTAAAATAAGTATTAAAACTATGTTCATCTTGCTCATGACATAAATGTGGCTTGCTTGTCCGGCACAGGCAACTGCTGTGCCTGATCTGTCTGGCTTCTTTCTCCTGGTGCAAAAGGGCACCGGTATCTCGTGACTCCAGTGTCACACAGGTTTCATCTAGAAGCTGGTGTCAAAGCAGAGGGCCCTGCTCTATCTGTTGATGGGTAGCTATCTCTATCTGGTAGCTAGGCAGGCATATAGACTCTGAATCCATGCCTGGGGAATTGTGGCAGGGTAGACCCACCCTGATAAGACCTAAAATCCAATCAAGCTATCATGCAAGATCAACTGCGAAGCCAGGGTGTTGTCTATGTGATAATTATGCTAAAACCATCCTGGTTCACCAGACTTAATACACATTCTGCTTTTTGAAGTCTGATTTGACAGATAAGCTGGTAACTGGCCTGCAAATGTGTGACTAGCAGTCAGTCACTTTATATTATAGAAGTCCAGTCCCCTCTCATGCAGTCAGGTTCTTCTGACATAACCCTTCTTGGGGTATGTGTGAAGATTCCCCCCTTCGCTGGGGATGCCCTCCAAGGATACTCCTCAAGGATGAGTGAAAGAGATCTCCCCATGAGCCTTGGCAGGGGTGAGTTACATCAAATCTCTACTTAATAATTATTTATTTTTGCTAGCTTTAATATAACTGCTTCAGTAATTGCTTTGTTACAGTGCACTATAGTATTTTATGTTATATTATCCTCTACTAGTAGATTTTTAGCGTTTGTATTGTGTAGTAAATTGTTCTGATTAGGATCTTTTGTCTGATCATTTGTAATAATAAAATATTCATTTTATATAAATATTCTCATTTTGCCAATTTTTAAAACCTGCAAGACAAAAGTGATTCAATCACACCTTTATAATTCCTTAAATTTAAACTATTGACATAATCTGAGGCTAAGATTGGATCCAGCTTTACCTAGACTCCTCTCTGAGAAGGGGTTTAGAAAGCAAGGCAGCCCTTTCTGCATCTCATGACTCAACAGCAGAGCTTTTTAATAACTCTGAGTCTTTCACTCCCACCAGCGACAGGGATCCACTGACAGAGCTACAGCCCACTAAACTATGCTCACCTTGTTTCAAAATCAGCCATTAATGAGCTCGATGAGTATGTTAAGCCATTTTATGTGAAATTCAATGTGGATTAGTTGCTTAAATATTTACTCAGTTTCTCAGGGTGGGTTATGGCATATGCCAAGTTCCAGATTGCTGCTGCTACACTACAGCAGCACTTATGCATGTTAGCCTTAAGGTTAATTGAATTTTTTCTGAAACAGCTGCACTAAACCTGCTATGTAGACATAGTTCCTTTACCGGGCACTGCCTGTACTTCTTGAGCAATCCTCAGAGGCCAATGAAGGCACCCATTTCCTCTTTGTGGTATCAGAACTTCCCTAGAGAAACTCCCATGGTGTTGGCCCTGGGCTGACTAACCAAGTGTACAAGATTGTTGTCTATGAGTACATTGCGAACTTCGTAGTTGTATGGTGATCTAAAAGCTGACTCCTTTTTTGTTCTCTTTGTCATCCTGTCATCTTATTATAGATCTATATGCATACCCACACATGCATAGCCGCACACACACATATATTATATATACACACACTCACTGTAATGGGGAATGTGGGTGGCTGTTCTCATCACTCTGTTTGGAAAGCTAAAACTAGGCTTTTGGTGTTAAAAATGGCATACAGTGCCCAGAGCAGTGGTTCAGCTTTGTCTCCTCTCCCCGTTTGCTGGGTAACCATAGCTACTGCACTTTCCATAGCAGGAGCAGATTTCTGAGAGATTCCTTCTTGCAGAATTAGTGATGTAATTACTTTATAAATATCAGCAGAAAGCTTCTGCAATGGAAGTCCAGTTTCTTCTCCTGGCTTCAGCCTGTTTCCTTGCATATCTGCTCAAGCTAAGAACAAAACCTGCCCCTAGTTTGCTCAGTTGCATATCTGTCACCCCTTTACTGGTTTTGGTTGCCAGGAGCACCTGACATCACCTGTTCCTAATCTAAAGAAAATAACTAGTGGTTCTGGCTTGTGCTATGTTGACACTCAGCTATAAATCTTAATAGATTGATTATCCTGAATTGTTTTCTCCAGCTATTGGGGATGCAAGTGTTAAAAAAGTACATGCCCCTTCATAAAAAGCATGGGAGGATTTCAGGTTTCCTGCAGAGGAGGCAAGCTAGCAGGGGAGAATAAATCATCAGGCACTGTGGTACCGATGATTTGTATTCTTGTAGCACATATTCCTTAGTCCTGAACAGACACAAAATAAAAGGTATTCCCCTACCCTAAAATGATGGATAATCTTGGCATAACAGAAGGAAAATAGCAGATGGGTATATATGCATGGAGGAATACAGTCAGCCTGGGTCACAATGATGCCAACCTTAGCTTAGCAATTGTCTAACTTCAGTTGAATTTTCTAGGCTTTATGACTTTGGATCATTTCAATACAGATATATGACATAAATGCTGTCATTATGCTGTCATAAAACAAAAAGAAATGAATGTTTTGTAACATTTCTAATAAGTAAGGAAAGGTGGGTTTTGGGCTGGTTTTTTGTGATACCTATTTGCTGTGTGGTTCTTCTGTGAATAAGTCACTGCTGTAGTTCTCACAACTTACCTCCAAACCACTACACTATCATGAAAGTAAAAACTAGGCAAGGATGATGCCTTAGGGTAGGTGTCTAAAGCCTTGTTACTGCTGTGTATTCTGATTTCAGTGAGAGCAGAGAGCCTCAGTTAACTAGCCATGAGGTGTCTACAGCGGGGCAAGTAATTTTTAGGCTTCCTGAGCTGAGCTGTGTTGGTTAGGTTGTCATTGACTGTGATATACCTTATTGGATTTCCCTGGACATCTCAGATGTTACCACACACCCGAATCACAGCCTCTTTCCCCGCTAACACTGAAGTGTATGAACATGGCATACAATCTTCATTCAGGTAACCTCAAGCGTTGGTGTAAGAGCAGCAGCTGAAAGAACAGCTTTGTAACTAGCACTTGCTTAGTGTTGGAGGAATGCTCAGCCTAGATATATGCAGAGTTAACATCACACTAGGGACAAAGAACTCAATATGGGAGTGGAAGAAAGCTGATTTTCGCTAGCTGGACTGCGTAGGCAGAGATTGGTACAGAGCATGTTCTCGCTTAAATTCTTTAGGTTACTGTTTACTCCAACAGCTTGTCAATGTGGCGTTCTTGTTTTGAATGCCTTGTCGGGTGTGTCACATCAAACTGAACACTGTCTTTGTACCCAGTGACTCAGCTTTGCAGGGAATAGGTACAGCAGGAGCTACCCCTCAGGGGGCAGTGGTGTGGGCATTTCTGTAGCCCGTGCTGGTGTCAGCCTGGGTGCAAACCTTCTACCTTGGCAGCAGGCAAATCCACCTGCATCTGAAGAAGCAGGGTCAGCTCTGCTGCCAGTCTCTGTGGTCTGTGCCCTCAGGACAGGGCTCTGGTGCTGATGTGCACTTTATGTGTTGCAGGGGAATAGCATTTCACAGGATGGGTGATGACATCCCACTGACCTTTGCCTGATGGGAATTCAAGGTAAACCTTGGGACTAAGAAACCAACTGATCCATGCCCCAGTCCTGCACCATCTGCTTGCAGCCCACCAAAGTAAAGGCACACCACTTTCTCCGTGTTACCCATCTCATCCACCTTCCCTTGCTATTTCTGTTCAATTTTCACATCACTTGGTTGCATTTTTGTCTTAGTTTCAAGCCAGTTTTGTAGGTGAACAGTGCTGCTGTACTGCCATATGCTATGTGACTTCCGCAGCAGTGCCTACATGAGCTGAGATTCCGAGTGAGTTACTCAAGGTTAGGGAAGTAGCTGCCATGGCTTTGTCCAGGGGCATGGCACATTAAGTCCTTGATTGGGACCTGTGGATGTTAGTTTAATACAAGCAATGAGTGGTTCATTTACAAGGAGAATGGGAGCGATGCTGCTGTTATGAACAGTAGGCATAAGGAAGGATGTAACTTTTGTTCACAGCTGAAGCTGTATGATTTTTCTAAATTGTTATATCACTTAATTTTGTTATCTGTCTCCATTCTAGGGTAAAGTAAATCCTTTCAGTAGAAGAATTCGTGGTTGTTTTAATGTATACTTCCTTTGCAAATGAATAAAAAGAGAATGAAGAAGCAGCATTACATTAGTGTGTAAAGCTGTATTATAAGCAAAGATACCTAAGGAGGACCAGAATTGTCTGTACTACCATGCAGAGAAAATACAATTGTATTAATGTCTCATTATATTTGAGGAAAGTAGGAATACTTTGAACAAAAATCTCAAGGATTGATCTTAAATTTTGGTTTTTAAAGAACATTAGCTAAAAGATGTATTGAATTGTGTCTGTTTAGTCTAGTACAGAGTATGCAGAAATTAAATTTTTGTGCTTCCTTGTAGAAGCCTTTAGCCCTTCTCGTGTTTTTATGCTATCTCAGAAAATCAGTGCAACAAAGTTTGAATTTTATAGGTATAGAGGTAAAGTTGTTTATAGGTATAGAGGTAAAGATATTTTTTCTTGATACACCTGTTTTACAGAGCAAACCTCTAATGAGATAGCTTTCTTCCAATATACTTCAGAAATATTGGAGGTTTGTTTGTTGGGTTTTTTTTGGTTGGGCTGGGGTGGTTTTGGTTTGTGTTTTTTTTTTTTAGTTTTGCTTTGTTTTGTGGGTTTTTTGGGTTTTTTTGGGGGAGGGGAAGTTATGTTTGTTTTGAGGGTTTTTTTGGTATGTGGTTTTGTGGGGTTTTCTGTTTGTTTTGGTTTGGGGTTTTTGTTTGGTTTGGTTTTTTGTCTTGTTTTTTTTTTTAATAAAAGATATTATGATCCTTTGGTAGTAGCTTTGATAGAATTTGACTCTGAGTAGCCTTCTCAGGAAAACCCAGTGTGTACACATACTCAGATTAAACTATGAAGGTTTGAAAGAGTTTACTTCTCTTTAAAAAAAGCAAACAATGTAACTACGGAAACATGGCAAATCTATTTTTTAAAATCAGAATTATTAGAATCATATATGTTGGAAAAGACCTCTTAGATCATCAAGTCCAACCATTAAGCTAGGAATGCCAAGTCCACCACTAAACCATGTCCCTCAGTGCCACATCTACACATCTTTTAAATACCTCTAGGCATAATGACTCAGCCACTTCCCTGGTCAGCCTGTTCAAAGATGCTAAAAGAACTAAGTATGCAAAGTATGACTTTGTTTTTTCTTCCTGGGAATAAAAGTGTCTGTTTGTTTACAGGAAGGATAAAGGCTTCTGTAACTTCCCTGAAAGTATGCAAGTAAATTGCATGAGAGAGACCTTTAAAGCTTGTAAAGCAATGAAGGCACTCGTAGATAATGTCATGTGAAAGCAATTCTTGCAATGATCACTTGGAGCAGCAGCTCCAAAGTATAGTGGTCTGGCTGTGATAGAATTAGCTTAATTCATAGCAGCCCATATGGTGCTGTGTTTTGGATTTGTGGCTGCAGTAGGTATACCCCTGAGGAAACTGTGGCTTATAGGTAAAGCCCCACTAGGAGCAGGTACAACTTTATACACTCTGTGTATAAGGCAGCAAGGTCAGTAGTGCTGTAAATGATCTTGGTGCTTTGTTTTGCAGTTTGCCTTGTTCTTTCACAGCCCTATTAACTGGTAGGTAATAATGTTAGTTTACTACAATCTATGCTTGGATGAGGTCCTGAAGCTGCTGCTATAAACAAAAGCCCAATTTGTATTCTGAATTTACCAGCCATATCAGACAGATAGAGGTAATCAACAGGTATTTTACAACCTCAGTTAATTCACTACCTCATGTGTTGTGCCAGACTTGCTTCTGCCTTTGATTAATGGATATTTCCTTTGTTAAAATACTGAATTTTTGAAAGCTACACCACCGTCCATTTGGCAGTTATTTGTTTCATTCACTTTTTAGTACACTAATTTAGCTATCTCATCTTTCTAAACTCCTCCAGTGGTTAATGGAGCACGGGACTCTTCCTCCTGGAAGACACATTAGCAGGCAGTCCAAAGCAGTGGCAGATGTGAAGAGCAAAACAGTCAATGCTGAGAACCTGACACAACACTATAAAACTGTTAGTGATTTTTTTTTTCTTCAGAATAGTCCTAATCTAGCCCTACGGACTGAATACCCATTGCATCTGGAGTGTATTGGGTACACTCCTGGATTCCATCTTCCAGTTTATTTATATATGTATTATATCTAAAAAAAGAAAAAAGTTCATGTTCTCAGAGACTGGGGGAATGCATAATATAAGCCAAAGCCCCATAGATGGAAGGACTGGGAACTTGGCTTTAGAAGCTCTCTCCTGATCCAGGCTAATATAGATGCAGCCTCAAAGCACCACTGTCAGATTCCAGTTGTGAATCTCTTGCTATGGCAGTCTTCCTCTTTCTTCATTCCCCATAGAGCAGTCTGTGGAGACTCATCAGCTATTTCATTTCAGGAAAGTTGGGTGCTGAGAGTCGTGCTGTGACTTCCACGTGACACCACTGCAGTGTGGAGCTGCTCCTCTGGAGGACCCAGCTTTGCAAGAGTCCTTTAAAGCAGCTGAGTTTGTCAGTCATTCATCAGATGGCCAAACAGAATAGGCTCATGTAAATAAAATGTGTCTAGGTATTGAAGATGGTAACTTCTTGGGTAACTTTAGATATCTTCAGTGTTGATGTCTACATGCCGGTAAGTCAGTTGCTCTCCCTTTACAAAGTAGACAAAGAAAGAGGTACTCATCGGACCTAGTTTAAATGTCTATTTTAGGATAAACGATTTGTGACCTACAGTTCCACTTTTTCTCCCCTGACTGTAAGGGTACTCTGAGCAACCATTTAGAGACACCCAGAGCTGCATGAGAAGCCCGTTTCTTCTTTCTGTATCTTCAGAGATATACTTGAGGAGTGGTTTGGTTTGTTTTTGGTTTTTTTTTCTGTCAGATTGAATCACTTGTCTTATTTTCCATCATTTTCATACCCGGTGTGCTAATGATGACTACTTTCACATGTTTTTTTCAGGTCTTGATGTTTTTTTGCCTGGCTCAAAATATCTCACGAACATATCAACCATCACTGTTTTTCTCCCCATGGTCAGATCTCCGGTGCCATTTAATCTCAGGACTGCATACAGAAATCCTGATGCTGGAACAAAGTTTAATTTATGTCTTGGTGGATGGTTAACAGCATTGACAGCCTGCAGCATATTAACATACTGAATTATCAAGCCCCTTAAAGGAATAATGAATGCTGCTTACACTGACTTCCTGCCAAAAACATTCCTTTGTAATGTAAATGAAAGAACACACCAAAGCAGTTAGATACACGTCCCACCGCTGTGTCTGCTCAAACCGACGGTGCTGAAAAGGGCTGTTCCTATTCTATCTTTTTAGCCCTAACACGATGTTTACATTACCGCAGGTGCCTAATTTTTCACTCTGGCACGCCCTCAGACCTGTCAAATATTTCCCTGCTTAAGGACGACTGAGAGTGGTGTTAGAGGGTGACAAATTTCATAGAAATGTAATACAGAAATGAATAGTTGTTTTCATCTGAAACAGAACAGGGAGATGATCACTGCATTCTAGAAACAGCAAGCACCTGCATGAAAGTGAATTATTTGTGTCAGAAGTTTCAGCCAGCTCTCCCCCCCAAAAAAAAAAATCCAGAGTGCTCAATATTGTTACTCATACAAGCCTAGCAATCTTTATTTTCTGTTTTCTTTATGATTCCTTTGAAGAATTCATTTAATGAGCATAAACATGCATCATGCATTTTTTCTCCTGTATTCCATAGTGTTAAGATTATCTCTTGATCTTAACTTGTAGCCTCTAAACTACAAAGAAACACCACCACGAAGACCACAAGCCAGGAAATGCCATTGCATTCATGGCGTTAACAAAACACAACTGGGCTTCGTCCTTTTCAGCATTAGTATCAAGAAGAAAAATTGCCTCTTTTTAGCTACACATTTCTGTTGTAGGCTTAGTGTGGGGATTTCTTTTGGCTATGACAATGATGATGCAAGTGTATTATTTAGTTGGTCTTAGCCTCTTGGTAAGGATACTTCTGTCCTCTGAGCAAGCTGCATTTACCCCCCAAGGAAACTGTTCCTTACTTCTCATCCCTAGTCTGGATCGGACCTTTTCTTTTGTGTCTGTCCTCAGGCCTGCCTCCTCAGTCTGGATTTGGTTGTGCTCTTTTGCCTGTGTCCTGGTGTGTGTTTTGCTTTGTAATGACCTTTGTTTGACAAAATATCTTAACAGCTTTATCCACAGTTAGTTCTGAATTTATCTGTAATTATGGTGACAATGTGGGCTTTTTTTAATTTTGCTTTTAGTATTTTTTAACAATGCTATTGATTAATGTGTAATTTGTAGTTACTTGTTCATCCCCTAATATTGGAATTTCCCACCTCACTTAGGGTTTTTTGTTTGGTTGGTTTTTTTTAATTGATTCCTCCCAAACACAGCAGCAAGCAAACCCCTGGTTATGATGTAACGAAGAAGTAAAAAGCACCCACTGTATTTTAGCACATTACCACCAGTATTTTGCTAACCCACTTTGCCACATCCAAAAGGACAAGGAGGTGCTTATTTACTCATCTCTTTGTTCAGAGAGAAGTGAGCCCATTTGGATACCACTGATTCATTCAGCCTGGTCAAAAAACAATGTGAAAGTATAGCAACTTCTTTCCCGAGCACATCAAAGGCTGTTTGTATTCCAGCTGCCAGGCGGCTTCACACTGTAATAGGGCATGTTGTTACAAAATGAAATGGGCTAATTCTGGAGTACTGCACGTGCTCACTGTGTTCAGATAATTTTGTTCATTGCATCAGATTCCTAAAGTGAACATTTGTTATCGTTATTTGTTACCACATAACTCAGATTCGCCATATCAGGAAAAGATCATCCCTATACCTTCTTAGCTCTTCCATGTCATTAGAAGCAGAATTTCATCTCTTTAAACTTACCATCTTGTATTGGAGGCACCACAGAGATAAAGGGGGAGAAGCTTTTGCAGGCTCTACTAACATGTTTTCTTCAGAACAGAAGAACACGACAGCATTATGATGTGGCTGTCCTGTGGTGATCTAAGGAAGTCTGTGATAGGGAATATTACAGGGACAAGTAGATTGATTTAAAAAAAAATCACTCCTTTCATTCCAGAATATGTGTGTACCAACTGCAGACAGAGTTTTCTCTGAATCTCATATTGTGTAAAGTATCACATGCTTCAGTCCCATCTTGAATCACAGACTGCAGGCCATGTCTTGTTCCTCATCACTCCAAAGCAGTGGGATTCTTCAATTCTGCAGTCATCTCCCTCCAGCCTGCCCATCCTGCAGTCACACAAAGATTGGCAGGCTTGGGGAAGGGTGGCTTGGAGGTGCCATCAAAGAGCTGATGTGGACCTGTGTTTTAAAGCTGTATGGAACAGTTTAACTAAGTGAACTAGCCCAAATAGTTGTAAAAATCACTGGGCCTGGGAAAAGTACATGAAAACCGGCATTGTTGGTAGTTTCTGTTTCTTGTGTTTGTTTGCTTGCTTTTGTATCTCAAGTCTATGCGTGTTTGCCTTATAGCTAAAAACCCTGTGGAGCATCAGTGACCTGATTAAAAATGGCTTCCCTGATGAACTTCTTCCCCAGATTATGTATTTATATAGGTTTCCTACAGATGACGTACAAGGCACTATATGGAAAAGGACGAAAAGCAGGTGGTGGCAGAGTCACTGCCTGCAGTTGTCCCACTTGTGTAATTTGGCCTTGTGCCAACCTCTGGCTGGAACTAACTGCTGAGGAGTTTGTCAAAGACCAGTGATTTTGGGCAGTTTTAAATTATCCTTGATGAAGCATATGAAATCCACGATCATCCACTCAAAAGCAAACTACAGAACTGCACAAATGCATATCATTTAACATGGACTTTTTTCACTGGTAGGGATCCTAAGACTCCCATGAATCACATCAGTCTTGACGTCAATTAGATCTTTGAACTAGCTATGCTGCACCATCCTGACTACATAAATTCTAACAGTCACATAAAAACTCAGCTAACGAACAAGCAGAGTGTGTGGTCTTGAAATAGTGGTTTATTGGCAATATCTTTTACAGGGACAGCACGAGCTCCTAGTCTAGTCAAACAGAAGTATTACGGGAGATGCTCTGACTTTATGTCACCTTAAAGTGAGAGCTTTTAATAGGCAAGCAGAATAGAACAGGATTCCTTATTGCCTACTCATTATGGATGGGAAAGGGGCTCTGTACAATTTCTGCTGTGTTTAGGTAAGGATATAGAGCACAGCAAATGACATACTGGGGCTGTATGATGCCATGATCTCCTTCTACCCTTTCATACTTCTCTGCTGGTCATAGAGCCAAAGACTGGCTATTCATTCAGAGACCAAGGAGGAGGCAATTTTCTTGTTCATCTCCGTATCTTTTTGATCTTATATATAAGGAATTCAATAGGATGTGACAGGAAAGTTAAAGCCATGTCTCTTCCTAAAAAGATTTGAGCTCTTGAGTTCTACACATGTGACAACAGATACTCTGAAGCAAGGGTCCTCTCAGCCTCTCACTGGAAGTGTAATACATGGTATGCCAGGGAAAGGGATGCTCACCACCAGCTCAGTTGGGTGCCCTCTCTGTTCCTATGGAAGCTGGGTATTCTATTCAAAATTTAGTAGTTTCAGAAATCCTCAAGAGTGTGGGACTGGGTCATGTAATGTAATTTTTGCAGTTTTAAGGTCTGATGTTTAAAGTTGAATTTGACTAGACCATGGCTTCCTTTATAATCAGTAGATACAAAAAAACTCTCCAGTGATTTAGCTTATGTATTTAAAATGCCTGTTTTAGGATGATATGGATTATCCTTTGGAGGTACTTGTTTTTCCTCTATTGACTACACAAGGACTGCTGTGTGATTAGTTCAGGCTTAGGCGTCTACATGTTAGATACCTCAGGACATATAAGTTCCCCAAATGAGAAGCCTGCTCAGGCTCCAGACAGATGTCAGTCTGTGTCTCTGTTTATTGTCCCAGAGAAGACAATCGGAGTTTTGGGCCTACTCTGAGTACACTTAGTCAGGTCCAACATTTGGCACAGGTAGAAAGTGCCTGGTTTAGAAATTCTAGAAGTTGAAGACAGGAGATCCTGTGTGCTGTCGGGTCAGAAATGTCCATTTACATATCTATTGCTGAAAGTAGTCTGTAGTATACCTTCCCAACTGGATATGGATGCTCAGGGAGATTAGGTACAGGATCGAGTTTGTGAAAACACCTAAACGTAGTTGTTTACACAGGGATATATGCCAAAAGCTACCTAGGGGTGAAATAGTCCATTAGATAAACATAGCTGTGGTCAGTACAGCCCAGCAGGTTTCAAAGTGATGCAGCCAGCCTACCAGTCACATACAGGCTTAGCTGGCCTATGCCTAATGTGATAAGCATAGACCTAGCAGGTGCATCATTCCCTTGGAGATGACCTAGAGTAGCCAATACCTCTTCATGTATCATCAGCCCTACCGAGCTTACAGAGCACCAGTGTGCTTCTGCGGCAGAACACGGGTACGCTGAGGGATCTCCAAGGGCACTTGGATGCCACATTTGGGCTTCTGAATCACACTCTCAATTTGTCTTTTTAGGTTCCATTGCCAGAATTACTAGCTTGCCAGGTGCAGTCCAGGAACCCTTCAGCAAAACCAATGACATCACCTAACCCTGTGTGAATTTCTGGTAAATAAATGCCATTTCTTATCAGTCATGTCAGACAGCTGACCTGCTGATGCACTGTAGACAAGCCCCACAACAGGAAAGCTGATGGTGCCAACCCAGGAAACTGGCTTCAGTCCATCACAAGGATGATGTAGGACCCTAGCTGTAAATCAGGGGTAGCTGCACAGCAGCTCATTTAGACCATGTTGCATCCTACAACTGCATCAATTTTCTCTCAAGAAACTGGCTGCAGTCTTACACTGTGTTTGAAAGGCCAGTCTAGGAGGAAAACAAGCAGAATCTTGAGGCTTAAGGACTACACTGAGACTACTTCTCTGACCACCTACACAGATAATCTTAAAGTAAATCTTAAAGTAAAACACTCCTTTATTAATTTGTTCTGAGGTTACCTTGGCTGTGACCTTTTACAGACCTTTAGTGCAAGACACTCCAATAAACAGGGCTTTAGTTAAGGTGTTCAGGGTTGAAATTATAACCCAGCAAAAATTGGAAGAACTTCCACTGGCTTTAGTGAGCTTACTACACTGATCTGTCATGTCCAGCATGATTTATGTGAAGCCTTTTCTTCTTTGCAAATTAATTTCAGATTTCAATAGAAACAAATCTAGGCAAATATGCAACCTGACTTCTGAGTTTACAGTTAGTTAATCATTTCCAATGACATTCACTAGAGAGAAATTATGGAGAACTTTATAAATTAGATTCACCTTCTCCAGCTACTACATTAAGCTTGGCATTTAGCAATCTGGGGCCTTACTGAAATAAAGAAGAGAATTAAAATTCACCATAGTCAAAAATAAACCAGTGAGATTACAAACCCCACTAAAACACCAGTCAGTTACAGCTATTGCATACAAAACATTTTCATACCTGTATGACTTTGGACACATGACTGACTGTATGTAAATAATACTGTAGCTCCCAGATATTTCTGCTGTATTGCTGCCTTTCTGCATTTCCTAAGTGTACCTTTGTATGTTTAGGTATCCACTATGAATCGCTTTACATTATCTCAACTGAATTTCCCTTTACCAACATTATTTATTTTACAGTCCTCTGTCATTCATCAAAGTGGTTTTGTGTCTACTATATCCTGTAAGCATGGATAATCCCTACCAGCTTTATATCACCTTAATATTAAGTTGGTAAGTCTCTCCACAGTTGTTAATTGACCTCTCTGGTATCCTATTCAAAGCATCCTCCCAAGATAATGATAAAGTATTACAATTACCTCATTTTTAATTTTTAATATTTTTTTACAGTTATCATAAGATATACATGTAGCATTAGCTTTGAGAAAGCAATGTGGTTTCCACTTTGAAGTCTTTATAAAACAATGCCCTCATGAAAGGAAAAAAAGTGGTTTTGATTAATCCATGCTGTTTAAAATGTATATAAATGTATATAATCAGAAGTTAAGTGCTTATTTTTTTATAAGCATTATGAAAGTCTGTATTTGATGTACAGTGGTTTGCAGTCCCCTAGGTCTTCTGTTGTTCTCCACCTCTGGCCTGTGTTATGTGACAGTTAGACTATTTGATTGATCAGATCATCTTGGCTTTTCACTACCTTTGCAAAAATGACTACCAGTTATGACTGTGAGATAACTGAATTTTTTTTTTAAATTAAGATACATTTTGTAGGAATCTGTTCAAGCTCTCGAATACCACCCTAAGAAGCTATGTAAGGTGCTAGAGCCTCTGCATTAATCCTGACTGCTTCTAGTTCACTGCAGCAATAAGCTGCAACTGTGAAAGTAGACATTGTTCATGGGAAAAATGCACACACCTGACAAAGGGCAGACCTACCCCACCACAACCAAAGCTTAGAGTGTTCTTATCCCAAAATGTCCAACCTGTGTCCTTCTGGGCAGCTGAGAGATGTTGCAAGTAACTGAGGACAAAAATAGCAGATGACATTTTCAGGGGAGGAACTCTTTCTTCCTCATTCAGCTGCACAAGAGTGCAGACAGGTCTCAATAGGCACAAAGCAGATGCCCCGTAGATGTCTAACTAACACTTCTTGTTGCATGTTGATCTTCATAAGAGCTGTTTAATATTCCTTTCCTGAGCACAACTGGTCACTGCCCAATGATAAGCTAAAGGGTGAAAACCAATTGCATTAGAGCTGACCCCAGCTAAAACTGAAATTATTTGTATGGGTGTTTGAGACACAGTAAAGGCTTGCATCATTGGTGCCACTGCCTTTTTTTAAAGCTCCATACCAACAATCAGTTAATTCAGTCTCTAATTTGAGACTTCTTCTAGTCTACCTGCTGATTATACGCTCCTTTATAGCAGTGACTAAAGTGTACCACATTTCTGGTTGGCCAAGAAAGCCTGAACCACCCTGCACCAGCACCAATGGATTAGGTTTCAGCTGGCCTCATTTCTGCCACTTCTTGCGTAGATTGCAAGCAATATGGCATAACTAATTACCAACCCTTACGAAACTTCAAAAATATGTTCCAGTACTTCAGGAAACTCCATCACATCCTCTCAGCATCAGAGACTACTGCAAGTCAAAGCAGTCTCCTGCTTTTGGCACTGGCTTCCCATAGCAATACCAAGTCAATTCACAGAATCAGAGAACCACTAAGTATAAAAAAATCCCCAAGATCATCAAGTCCAAGCCAGTTTTTGACCCAGTGAAGAGTGCACTCGTCCAAGCCATGGGCTGCCAGCTTCTTCAGGAGAGTGCTGTGGGAGACAGTATTGAGGGCTCTACTTAAGTCCAGGTAGACTCCATCCACAGCCGTCATCACTAGGTGGGTCACCTGGTCATAAAACAAGATCAGGTTGGTCAAGCAGGACCTGCCTTTCCTAAACCCATGCTTGTTACCATTATGTTGTCGTGACGGTCAAGAAAGATCAGAAGGCTTCATTTAGGGTAACATAGCATCTTCTTCTTTATTGTGCTC
>JAWWES010000115.1:85768948-85791694 GCA_035583135.1 Lophotriccus pileatus
CCGGACGCCGCCGGCCCCGAGCAGGTACCGCCAGCGCCAGGCGCGCCCCGCCCCGCCTGCCCGCGGGCCCGGCGGCCGGAACGGGAGCCCCCGGGCCGGGCAGCCCCGGTACCGAGCCCCGGGGCCGGAGAACGGGCGGGGCCGGGCCGGGCCGGGCCGAGCCGAGTCGAGCCCCCGGGCCGGGCAGCCCCGATCTCCCCCGCCCTGCGGCACTGGCGGGCCCCGGGACCTGCCCATCGCACGGGATAACCCAGCTGTGCATCTCCTGTAGGGATGCGCCCGTTTTTATCCCCACCGTCATTACTGGGAGAAAATCGAGGCCTTGAAGTCGTTGTCACTCCCGCTGCCGCTGTTTGCCAGGGAAGGTTCTGCCTTAAATGAAATGTAGTGTGTAACTTGGCCTCTTAATCAAGCGGGATACAAATCTGAGTATTGGATCGTATGTGGCAGTGTATTTGTGACTCCTCGGAGGGTGTGAGGAATTTTCAGATCAAGTTTCTGTTCTTTGAGGGGCTTTGGAAATGCCGGCCCTAAAGAAATAAAGTGTTTCTTTGACAGTAATTTTATGCGACTTAGAATTCAATGCAGGGTGGACTAGCTGGGTCGGGTTTTTTAGCTTGCTAGATGTATTGTGTTTATTTTTGGTTCAGAAATATGCGAAGTTTAATAAGCATAAGCATCTTTCTGTTTGATCCCTGGTGATACTACTGCCAAATAACTGAGTGTCAAGGGGTGTTGCTTGCTCGAGCAAGCTTTCTTTGCTTGCAGGTAGGTCAAAGCTGGTTTTTCAAAAGGAGGAATGGAAACAGATGCTGGTTTGTCATTAGTGTGCAACTGATAAGCCATAGAATGGGCAACAGTAAAGGCAAATGCCCAGTGCAGCCACAGGGAAATTCCCTTTTTAGCCTTGACTTTAACGCACTGCATGTGTATGTAAAGAATGGAATCAATTTTTTTGAGTGACTCCTCATTTCTTCCACAGGGTGCAATAATAGGAATTAAGTCTATGTACACATGACAAATAGTATGATTTCATGTTCAAAATTAGTAGTGTCTCTGCATTTTCATGTTCAGTTACTTATTTCATCTTGTACTAGCACTTGCTAGGTTACTTTGAAGTCTTGCATTTGGAAATGACAGTCAACCTGTTGATTTAAATCATATTCAGCCTTGTTGGAAGGATATTTCATAGTCTTCCTTTTGTATTTTGTATTAATTTTTTTTAGTTTAGGTTTAAAGTGTGCGATATTAAGTATTGAGCAGGGAGATTTTCAGTGTTTGACCAAACAGCAGGCAGATACATGCGCTTGCATTTGTTTACGTTGCTGAAATCCATAATGAAAAGTAATTATTTTAATATTACACAAATTCGCTATTTAGTGTGTTTGTGTATGATGGTTATCTCCTTTCTGACTGTTTCAGAGTGGTGATGGAACTGAGCTGACAGCCAAGCCAAAGAGAAGCTTCTACGCAGCAAGAGATTTATACAAGTACCGACACCAGTACCCAGTAAGAATATTTTAGATGTTTAAATTGCCTTTTTAGTAGAAGACCTTTGTGTTGCCTAATAAATAAGAGAAATGAGAATCAGAAAGCTGATACAGAGGCCCAGCATATGCTGGTGGGAGAGGAGCAAAACTGTGCAATGTCTTTTCATCCTGAGCATAAGTGCAAACACAGGAGATGTGTAAGCATGGGAACAGCGGCAGGAGCCCAGGAAAAGGCTTGTGCCTTGAATGTTAAAGAGGGTAGATTATAGAAGTTTGGATGACTTATTATTTGTCTTTCAAGTTCCTTGAGACAGAAGTGAAGGTGCTGCTATGCTTGCTTCTGTCTCAGTAGGAGAAGGTACCAGCCCAAAAGAACTTACTGATCCTTAATCTCAGTCTTTAAATGCATAAGTAAAACTCTGTGGTTACTAAAACTCTGAAATTTTTCTGTCCTTAAATTATTCAAAGAGCACAATATTGCTTTCTGGATAGTCTTGATACGTTTTTGTAGGCTGATAATGTCCTATTTCCTTTCCTTTAGCAGAATTTTAAAGACCTTCGATATCAAAATGACTTGTGCAATCTCCGGTTTTACAAAAATAAAATCCCATTTAAACCTGACGGTGAGTAATCTGCAACAATAATGCTGATAGCAAACGAATGCTCACTAATGATAGCAGCAAGCTGAAACAGTCATTATAATTGTGGCACTGACAAGTTCAAGGTGTATAGTAAGTAATATATTGTACAATGTGAAGCTCCCGTGTTGGAGTAGCACGTTGATAACACGAGAGTGGGTTATGCTTAAAACAGAGTTAACTTTCACTGTAAGGAGGTGGTGCTTTTCTTAGACGTTTTTAGCATGATGTAGTACAGGGCGTTGTTTGTACCACTATTTTTACAGTAGTGGCACTACCTTTTATTAAACAAAGATAAAGTTGGTCCACTATATCGCACAGACTGTTGCTACTTGAATAGGAGTGGCAGGGACCTGGGTGTTATCCCTAGAGTTGTGTAAGGGGAAAAGAACGTGTTTTAATCTTATATGAGATTATGGTCATAGCAATAATAAAGTCATTTCTCAATGTCTCTAGTTTTTCTGGTAGTGGAGTGGGAATCTGATATGCAGCATTCTGCACACAGGACAATCTGAAAGATGACAAGCCCTGCTCTAGAGAGTTTGCAGTCGATGTATGAGAGACGAGGGTAGCAGACAGATGGGGAAGCAGGAGGAGGCAATAAAGCAGTCTTGGTTGGTATGATAGACAGGAATCTCGGCACATGAGAGTTTAGCCATTAGGAAAAAACACAAACTGAAGGCCAAAAATAAGCTTTCCCGAGTTTTAGAAGAATGATTAGCAGGTTACTTTGAAGGTGTTTGCAGAAAGATCGTCTCAGTGTGAGAGCAGCTTGGTAGGAAATAGTGAAGTGCATGTTGGAGTACAGAAGGAGTGAGATGTGTAGGCTGCCTCTGAGGCAGGATCCTGTCAGAAGCAGGATCATTCTCATAGCAACAAATGGCTTCTGATAAGGTAGTAAGGGACAGGTCATAAGGGCTTTGGAAGTGAAGGTGTATAGTTTTTGTTTGAAGTTACAGAAAAGGGCTTCACAATGGAAAAAATGCCCAGCAGAAAAAAAGCGGCAGTATAAAAAAGATGCAGTCTAGAAACATGATCTTACCAGCAACATTCAGGGTAGATGTAAGCATGACAAGAAGGCACTTTTCAAGGTCAGGAAAAAGGATGTTAAGATGAAAAATGTCAGAGCTCTGATAGGAAGCAGGATGGAAAGGAATGTTATACGGCAGGATGTAAAGATGTACATATAGGAAGGTTGAAGATGAGAGCTGTTTATACACAAGATAGTCATAATATCGTCAGCAAGTAAGAGAACAAGTCAGATTATGAAAGAAAGGTAAGACCTTTACTTTAAGCAGCTTGAGCTCTATCTAGATACCCATAGGCAGATGCTGTGTGTTTAGCTTGACTGGAAGAAGAGAGAGATCTGTGAATCGCCAGTAAAGAAGTAACAAATTCAGAAGATAACACACAAAGTACAGATACTGAAAGAAAGGGAAGGGCAGTGAGGTCTGTGTGAACCTGAGGACCATGTGGACCTGAAAGTAAAAGCCAGAAAAGGTTGTGGGGAGGGGTCCTTTAAAGTGCATAATGAAGGAGAAATTCAAGAGGATTAGTCAAAAGAAGAGATAGGCATGAAACCTAGAGGAGGACTTCCCTCCTAAAATTTGTAAAGAATAAGATTTACTTTAATTTTTTAGGAGAAAACCACAATTAGTAGTGTCAAAGGTAGCTGATAAGCCATGGAGGCTGAATCCTTGGTGGCTGTGAGCTCTGGTTATGTAGAAGTTTATACTGAGAATGGGAAGGAGTAGCTACCACCTTGACTTGAGTCTGTGAATCTGTGAGAGTGTTCAAAGAGAGTCTTAGCTACCATGTAAGGGACTGAAATATTGGGGAATGTTGTTAAAAAAAAGACAGTTCTAGCCTGTAAGGAGAATTAGAAACCTTTTAGGTCAGGGCACGAGTGGACCAGCTCGTGGTAATATGAAAAGTCTCAAGGATTGAGTGTTTTGAGAAAATGCAAGGAGTGAACATCTACAGTATGAGACAAACAACACCTGTGGATGGGAGGATGAGCTAGGCCTGCTGAAGTGTATGGGAATAAATAGATAAAGACATAGAGGAATGTAGAAAATAAAGTAATTAGCCAATAATAATTGTGTGAACAGTGTGTGTTTTATATATGTAGCCAATAACAGATTAAGTATTTGAATATTTGACAGTTACTGAATTGTATAAAACCAGGTATATTTCTCAATAAAATTGGAAGCTTCCGAAATCATCATATTGGTGTGGCGTGAAGCTTTCACTGGGACCGCACGAGACTACACTAGCCCAATACTAGATTTGAAGTTCAGTTCCGTGACCTACAGATTTAGCTTGTTGTTCTGACTCAGAGCTGGCCTGTTTGTGTCTGTGCTGGAATTGATTAGCAAGTTTTCCAGTAAAATCATAGAATGCTGAAGGGTTGAAAGGGACCTTAAGGATCATCTAGTCCCAGTTTTCCCTGCCATGGGCAAGGACTCCTCCCACTAGACCAAGTTGCTCAAGGCCTTATCCGACCTGATCTTGAACACTGCTAGGGTTGAGGCATCTACAGCTTCCTTGGGCAACCCCTTCCAGTGTCTCACCACCCTCACAGTAAAGAATTTTTTCCAAATATCTAACCTAAATTTCCCCTCTTTCAGTTTGTACCCATTATTCCTTGTCCTATCACTATAGTTCCTGATGAAAAGTCCCTCTTCAGCTTCCCTGTAGACCTGCTTCAGATATTGGAAGGTTGTTATGAGGTCTCCATGCAACCTTCTCTTCTCCAGGCTGAACAGCCCCAACTTCCTCAGCCTGTGTTTGTAGGGGAGGTGCTCCAGTCCTCTTACAAGCTTCATGGCCCTCCTCTGGAATAGTTTCATGTTGTTTCTTATACTGCAGGCACCAGAACCATTTCAATGCTTGAAATGTAGGTTGGATACAGTGTGGTGATGGTGGAAGGTCCTCTTCCCAAGGCTCTTTCCAGTCTTTCTTGCACTGGAAACCCCACGTTCTTAGCAGCCCCTTTGACTGGCTGCTTTCTCAGTTTGTTGAAGAAAAGTATCAATTGAGTTCTCCTTTGTCACTGAGACCAAATTTGAAATTTTCACTGCAGGGAAGAGACATCTCAAGTGCATAGTAGGAGACTGTCTATGCAGGGCTTTGGACTTTTCAGGCTGCTTCTGTGCTATTTGACCTTGGGAGAGGGCATGTGGCAGTGCTAAAACTGTTGTTGGTTTCAGAATAGAAACCGACTAACAGAGTGCTCATTCATGGGAAGATATTGTACCGGTTTGGGAACAAGGAGCATCCTGTTAAGTATTTTGTATATTTGTGCAGTACCTGGAAAAGTGCCCTGGCCCATGACTGCATTTCTTGAGCATGGTCTCTGTGTGATGCTTGGCCGCTGCTAATTGAGAAAGATTTCCCAATCATAATGGTATTTGCAGCTGGAGAGATTCCTGGTATGGGAGATTTCATAAGGAGTTGAGGCTTTGTTCTGTGAATGATAGATAGATGCATAGGTAGATAGATACGTAGATAGATAGGTAGATAGATAGAGGGTTTTGTCAAGTAAAAGCAATGATGGGTTATTCACAATGCAATATTTTATGGAAGTGGCTTATTAATTACTAGTCAGTGCGATAAAGAATCTAAAGGACATGAGAACTTTTGGGAAAGTACATTTTACAAAGGTTATTGTCACATAGTTCTGCTTGTTAGTAACTCAGTATAAGTCAGTTTGTTTTGTTTATATTGATATTTTATAAACAAGTTATTTTTTAGTTCAGTTTTAGTAACTAAATTAATTTTACATTAAAATAAATTAATTTATAGCTGTAATAGATGTTATTTCACATAGTATTTGAAAGAGAATTAAAGTATGTGTTCTATCATTACGTTAACATGGCATGTACTTTATGTAGCTGAGTTCTGGTTTTGGTGGCTACCTAACAGCTTTCAAATTATTTTTATGCAGGGGTTTATATTGAAGAAGTCCTAAATAAATGGAAAGGAGACTATGAAAAACTGGAACATAACCACACTTACATACAGTGGTTGGTCACTTATTACCTATTTCTATTTCAAAGCCTTAATTTGATTAAGTGTTCATATACAGAGCTGTAATGTGTTTCTTCTTTTAACAGGCTTTTCCCACTGAGGGAACAAGGTCTGAACTTTTATGCTAAAGAATTAACTACATATGAAATTGAGGTAATGCAAATTGAGCTGAATACAAACCATCACATTAATTTTGGTACCTAACTACTTTTTATTATGTAGAGTTGTCTTACACATTGCAGAAGTACTTGTTTTAGTGCCACTAGAATTTTGGATGTATTCTTCGTCTATTAGGAATTCAAGAAAACAAAAGAAGCAATTAGAAGATTCCTTTTGGCTTACAAAATGATGTTGGAGTTTTTTGGAATAAAACTAATTGATAAAACTGGAAATGTAGCACGAGCTGCTAACTGGCAAGAAAGATTTCAGCATTTGAATGAGTAAGTAATGACATGCACTCCAGTTGCTAGAATTACCATAGAATCTCTTTAGCCTTTTGTTTGCTAGAGGAAGTGAAGATATTTTTTCCAAAGATTGCCAGAAAAAAAGAGAAAAATAGTCAATGCCTTACTTGTGCCTATATGTCTACGTTCCTCCTTCACCTTTTTTGATTGTGCTGCTTACCCATTACCAGTTTAACTGACATTACTGAATTCCCTGAAAATACAACTTGAGGCGGTGCTGAAGGATATCCCAGCTCCAAATTAATTTGTCCTGCTACTGAATGTGTACCCAATTCCAAAGTGCTGCTTCTCAGCTGGAAGAAAACCAGTGGCTTATCTTTGTATTCACATTTCTTTTTGAGAAAGATCAAATTCTCCATACCTGTATGAAAGTTAAATACCAAGATTTCACTTCTTCCTCCAAACACAAAATACTGTGTATTTAATACTTTTTAATTGCAATGCTTATCTGGAGAGGTTTAGCCATGCTTTAAGTCAAACTTTGGTTCAATGTTCAGCAAATTGTACATGTTGCTTTTCATTGGCATTTGTGGAGCCTAAGTTTGTACTGAATTTTGTCCCATTTGTGGTGTAATTGTATCAAAATCTCTTTTCAAATGTCGTGCTCACTTTCCTGATACCTCTGACCTTAGAGTTGCAGCTTGTTTTCTTGCAGTATTTTGTTCTCTTGTCATAATGAAGGCTTGTAGGTAGTACAATTGCTGATGGATGATTCTGGGTGAATAATGGGAATAATTTGTTAATAATTTTACTTAAACATTGTATGAGCCAATATGGGTGTGGACTCAGACTTGGGCCACAGATAAAACAGAGTTTCAGGAAGCCCAAATGTTACTTACTGCATGTTTTTAATCCTATTCTTACCAGTGAGTAAGTACAGTTTTAAGTCAGGAATTGGGACTCCTTAACTAATTTTAGCCATCTAGAATTTAAACTCAAAGTTTTACTGTTTACCAAAGTGTACTTTATGAGGGAAAGAGTCTTCCCAAGCACTTCCAGAATTTATTCACTTTGTTTTAGACGCTTCCTATGACAGTGAGCTTTACTCTCCAGAGGTTCCTGTTTTTCCCCCAGCATGAACTGTATCAGAAGTGCAGGTAGCTAGTCTGGAACGGAGACCCAGCTTTTAAACAGCTTGAGTGAAGTGCAATGAATCTTGTTCCATAGCTACACTATAAATACACTACTAACCCTAAATTTTATGAAGTTGACTAGGTTTTCTCCTCAGAAATAGAACAGCATTTCATTAAGGTTGGAAAAGACCTCCACTGAGTCCAGCCTTTGACTAAACACCACTATATCAACTAAACCATGGCACTAAGTGCCACAACTACTAATTTTTTGAACACATCAAGGGATGGTGAGTCCACCACTTCCCTGGGCAGCCCATTGCAATGCTTAACCACTCTTTCAGTGAAGATGTTTCTCCTGATATCCATCCTGAACCTGAACCTCCTCTTGGTTGGTGCTTCTTGAGGCTGTTTCCTCTTGTCCTATCACTGGTTACCTGGCAGAGGAAGCCAACCCTCCCACCTGGCCACAACCTCCTTTCAGGTAGCTGTAGGGAGTGATAAGGTCTCCCCTGAGCTGCCTTTCCTCCAGATTAAACAACCCCATTACCTTTAGCTGCTCCTCGTAGGAATTATATTCCAGATCCTTCACCAGCTTTGTTGCCCTTCTCATATAGCCTACAGCAGAAGGAATCAAAATCAGTACATGGTTGATTTTGTTTTCTCCCAGCCTGCTCTCCCAGTGCATTTTACGAACACTAATTTTCACTCACAACATCCTGGCAAAGGAGGTGCTAGAAAGCTTCAGCAGCTGTGAGAATTTAAAGTACAGGAAGCCTGAAGCACACACCTGGAGCGATAAAAAGGACTGAGGAATTGCAGTTCCAGTTCTGTGTTTGTAAAGCAGGTTTTTCCTGATTCAATAGATTTTTTTTTTTCCCCATTTCTTCCAAAGGTCTCAACATAACTACTTGAGAATCACTCGAATTCTGAAAAGTCTTGGCGAACTTGGATATGAGAGTTTCAAATCTCCCCTGGTAAAATTTATCCTGCATGAAGCTCTGGTGGAAGATACCATTCCCAACATAAAGCAAAGTGCTCTAGAATATTTTGTGTATACTATTAGAGACCGAAGAGAAAGAAGGAAACTGCTGAGATTTGCCCAGCAACATTATACACCCTCAGAGCATTTTATCTGGGGGCCTCCAAGAAAACAGAAGTCAGAGGGAAGCAAAACAAATAAAAAGCCAGCATCGCCAATTTCTATTCCCAGTAGTCATATTTCTAAACATAAGAAACCCAAAGAGCCTAAGAATACGTCAGCAAGTGGAAGCTCAGCTGGTAAAACAACTGAAGAAAAAAAGGTAGAACTCACAAAAAATGGGGAAGAAAATTATCAGGATGAACAAGAAATGAACTGTGATGCTGTTAGGCAGAACAGTGAAAAGAACAGTGACACTGATACCAGTCAGCTTTCAAAATCAGAAGAAATTCATGATACTTCAGACAGAAAGGAGGATGCTTCTCATTCCAAAAAAGATGATGAAAAACTGAACAATGACTGTGGAAGTCACCCAGGCACTATAGAGAAAGATTTATGTAACACTGAGAATTCTTCAAATAACACATCAGCAGATCTACAAGATAACCTTGATAAGGATACGCTTTCAGGGGGGACCACCACAAAAACCAAGGATGATCTCAAAGCATGAGTCTGAGGTTAAAAATCATTATGTTTCATATTTAATGAAGCAAATTATTCATTGCTCCTTCATTTTGGTTGGAATTTCCATCTAGTGAATTATAAAATATTCACGAGACTATGCTTGTTGCATCAGATTAGGCCTCTGTTACCTTAATGAATTTTATTTTTTTCAACCTCACTTTATCAGCAGTAAACCAGGTGTGGCTCTTTAAAACAATTGTGCATATTGAAAGCTAAGAAGTTCATTATCTTTTCCAGACAGATTGCATAGAAAAGCTTATCTAGTTTTTGCCATAAAATTCATTCGGTATAAAAAAAAAAGTAGTGTAGAACTAAAAGCCTTGGAACATCATAATTTTTAAGTTAGTTTTAATATGCTTTAAGTCTTGATTTCCGCTTAAGAAATTACTAGAAATTATTTCAAGAGCATAGTTTTTACCCTAGGGGCTATTTTTTTAAG
Organism: Lophotriccus pileatus; assembly: GCA_035583135.1. Classification (NCBI taxonomy): domain Eukaryota; kingdom Metazoa; phylum Chordata; class Aves; order Passeriformes; family Tyrannidae; genus Lophotriccus; species Lophotriccus pileatus. The sequence goes on from JAWWES010000115.1 coordinate 85,778,748, forward strand.
AAGTGTTTTCATGTTTAATGGCAGTATTTGCACAGCATCTTTTACCTTAGATTAACATCTTTGTTGGAGACACAATGATGGATTTCATATGTCTTGTCTGATACAGCTGGGTATCAATGTACATTGAATAACTTACAGTGAAACTATCCACAGCTTTTGGGTGCAGGGGAAGTTGCACTTTAGACTTCTTTTAGTCCCTGTTAAGTTCTCCCTTCTCTTGGCTCATTTCTTACTGCTAATCTTGGGGGGGCGGGGGTATCTCTTTGATCACTCGGATTTAGTCTCAGTTTGAAAGCTGTTGATCAGCTGTAATAAAACAACTCCCCTAGCTGGGTTCAGCAGCTGTAAAGCCTCTGACAGTTGAAAAGTAAAGCAGTATCTTCACCACCACAAAGCACTGCCTAATCAGCAAAGCCGTCAGAGAAAATGTCACCAGGCTTGTCAGGTTGGGTCTTACCTTAACTTGGATGTTTCTTAGCCAGTTTTGGGTAAGGTCTGAACAATGCTGAGTCCTCTGTTGCTGGTCTAAGAGAGAAGGGCAATCCTGATGCTTCCTTCCAGCTGTCAGTTTCCCCTTTTTGGTATTTTAAGTCTTTCGCAATTTAATGTTATTTCAGTCATCAGCGGAAACCTGAGGCAGGCCAGTCTTCTGGTCTGGCTGGAGCCCAGCAAGCAGGAATTTCTCAATGAAGATGTTTCCCAACTTTATTTTACTGAAGAACTGTCTGCTTTCTCTGAATAGCTGCTTCTGATTTCCTGACATTCAGTCAAACAAGATAGTGCCCAGCAAGTTAACTGTGAAGAATATGAATTAAAAAAATAATGCAGGTAGAACTTACACTTCCTACAGTCCTAAAATATTCTAAGGCTTCTGTATGTATTTTCTATTTAAAAGTCTATGTGTTATTCACTGCCTTTAATATATTTGTCCTGAAATGTTATGAAGCAAGAGGCTGACTGAAGTTTGAGTGTCAGAGTGCTAAGGGACTTTATCCAAGTCTTATAATTCAAAATGGTGAAGTTTTCAGGGGGTTCAGAGCATACACCAAAAGTCTTGTATTTTTCTGTTTTGCTAATGCCCATCATGGTGGTGCATCATCCATTGGTTTCCCTGGATAGCATTGGTTCTTGGCATCGAATAGACTGGCAGTTAGGGGTCTTGGTACCCATAGACAAAGATTAGGATCTTTCCGTCCCAAAGAAGCAGGGAGGAGGGAAGATGTATCACTCCTTCTGTTCTGACTTGTGAGGAAAAGAGCTTACATACATGGAGGGTTTTTAAGGGTAACCCAGATCACTCTGAGAGGCATTAAGTCTGTCTGAGCAGAAATGCCCCAAAGAATGCCTCCTGCAGCCACCAACTCTTTAAGCTGCAAAGATCCCGAGAAGGCTTTCACAGTTCCCTGGACTTGAACTGGGATCTCCAGTTCCTGTTCGCCTCTGACCTTCAGAACAGAAGGGGGCAGGAAATAAAACTGGTGATAAGACTGTGATAAAACTGGTCTGTGTAGTTAAGGATGCTGCCCTCCTGCGTATGCACAGGGGGACACTTCATGTTCCGACTGTGACTTCTTCAGTCTTGAGTGCCTAACCATGCAAACGTCATAGCATTGTTTTTACACAGTTATTTCTTGAATGGCATAGGGAAGATTTATATCCTGTGTAGAAGGAACATAACTATTAGATAAGCAGTTATACAGAGCCTTCAATTTATGGACTTCAGTATTAATGTTAAACACTTCACGGAAAAAGCATAGTGTTCAGGGGAAATAAGGGATGCTGGGGGTGTTATTATATTTATACTGTAATTTGATTTAACATCGATGACCTCAGTAGATCTTGTATCTACTGAACAAATAAAAGAGAAATCTTGCTCTGATCTAAAACAAAGTTCTTGGAATGTGCATCCAAAAGATTTCTCTGCAGTACAGTATTCTGTTATTGTGGCTCAGCTATCACCTATACATGCTTACTGGTTCACCATTCCTAATTAAGTACTTAAAATACTTTTAGTCTTGCAGAGATGCCTGCATTAAGGGACCAGTGTATCTGAAAATGCAGTCAAGAACTTTTGTACTTACATCCTTATTAACTCTGCAATTTTTAACTTATTTTTTTTAAATCCACAACTCAGTGTGTTTCAGTTTTCATGAAAGAGTAGTGACATACCAGTTGCCCACAAAAAACCATGGGGACTATGCAAGTGAGGGGTTTTTTGTGTCAGATGGGCTCCTGCCCTCCTTAGTCCTCGTTTTACAGTGTTATCAACTGAATTGCTTCTATGGGACACTTCAGCTTTAATTAACAAATTCTGCTCTATGTAAAATGTGATGGTTTGCCATTCTTTTCATAGAGGAATTGTTTCTTCTGATTTTGCAAGCATTGAAAAGAAGGATTCGTTGCAGGGCAATCATACAGCATAGCATCCTCTTGAGATTTATGAGGATGAGGTGGGTGCACTGTATGCATTTCTTTACAGAATCATAGCCTTAGCAACCAAAGCACCCCATGCTTGAAGTCCTGAGTATTGGTTTTCAGGTTTACATTACAGTATGTGTTGAAATGATTGTATTCTTATAAGCATCAGTACTTAGTTATTTAAGGATTACTTCAGGAACTGAGGGTGTGCAAAGAAAGTCTGGTCATTTGCTCACTGTTAAACTTCTTTTTCTCTTGCTATATGCTTAAGTATTCAGGGATTTCTGTGTCCTTACTACAGTAATGTATTTTGGCCCAGTGTTCGGCTAGAATCTGAGCTATTCATATATTAATTGAACAGAACCTCCCAATAAGTCCATCTGAGTAGCTTCTCGTGCTGTTAAATAGGAGTAGTGTGTATATGCACACACCTGTGAATATGATTTTAAGTATCCAGTGGTGAGGGGATATGAATTGGCAGCTTGAATGAATGTTACTGGCTACGCAGCTGCAATTGAAGGCAATCATACCCATCATGCAAAAATATAGCACTTTAGTTACAGCTCTGTGCCCTCCAATCCCCAATGCAACTGTGCCTCAGTACCTGATACTGTGTTGGTGTAGAGACTGAAAGCTTGGGTACATGAGATGTGCAGCACAGACCATTCAGATCAGAAGAGTTACTTGTCGCATCTAGGAGCAGATCTGAGCTCTTGGTGTTTGTATTGCTTGCATAAAATCCTGAAGGATGCTAAAAATGTTTGCAATAAGCCTTTGAGAGCTGTTCCATGGCTTGGGTCAGCTCCTCAGTTTCCTGCTCTCTAGATTGCAGCACTCTAATGTATTAGGTCTTTGTATAATCGTAGTTAATATTTGATACAATGTAGTGTAAGCCTCCTTGAATTATTCCAGGATAATTCTGATAATGTGCAGTTGCATATAGCTGTACTATGACCAGAAAGTTTACAGACCTTAGATGCTTTGTATATGTTGATGGATGATCCAATAAGGTAAGTCAAGGAACATTTACTGGATTTAAATGGAAAACAGCTCTTGTTTGTTTTTAAATAAAGTTTATGTATATCTGTTTAATAGAGAGGAGGGGGTTTGCAACTATTTTTTTTCCTGACAGTTGTGATGGTACTCATCACAAGTTACAGTAAGTTATATATGTTTCATATTCATACGTATCATATTGAATTTCCTTGAAAAAAGATGTATCTATTAATAAGGTGCAAGTATGTGAAGTAAGTTTCGCTGTTAATAAAATTGTGACAATATCATGCTGACTGATGTTAGGACTGATATTGTCCTAAGAACTGCCAATACGGATCAGAACCAAAGATGTTTTTAGCCTTGTGTCCTGGCTCCAGCAATGGCCACCAACAGATAGTGTGAAATAAAAGATAAGGTGACCCCGTTTTTCTCCAGGAATTCTTCTGATTTTGAACTCATGTTTTTTTTCAGGCTCTGCAATCTCTTTTTGCTGTGAGTTCCATATTTTAAAAATATTTTGTGTGGAGAAAGTGGTTTGTCTCAGATCTGTTTATTCAATAATTGCTACTGCATTTGAACACAGTACTAAAAGTACTGTAAGATGAACAGTAATCCACTTCAAGTCAGTTTTTAAATGCCGCGAGAGATTCTAATGACAAAATACCTTCTTAGGCAGAAAATGTCCCATATTTCTTCTGTCCTTAGGCAGAATATGCCTGCTTAAACAGAAATTTGTCCTAAGTTGATGAAAATACTACCTTACTTGTCCCTTCTGAATAAATATTTACGTATAAATCTTTTTGTGTGAAGTACTAAAAGTCAGTTTCCAACTGTGGAACAAGGTTGGATGTTTTTCTTATCTGTTTCAGTGTAAAAGCAAAATCTGTTAAAGGGAAAATCTATTCCTAGCCCACAGCTAACTGAGTGAGGTACCTCTGGATTTGGAGACACCAGCATCAATGAGTCTAACATTGTCATCATGTAGAACATGGAAGTACTGTCTGGGTTTGCTGAGAACCATATTCATTATTCCACATTTTTTTGATATGTGTCCCCAGTTCCAATTGCAATTGGAGTAACTTCTAAAAAGGTAGTTTTGATGGCCATCAAAGTCTGAAAATGAAGGATGGGTCAAAAATGCCTAAGCATGGGTGACCCTCCCTTCCTTTCACGTCATGGTCAACAAAATAGATTCACTATTAACAAATATTTAACGGAGTTCTCCAAGGGGAATGTAAATTGTGTCTCTGTAATATCTCTGTGCTCTGTATTGCCCATGAACTGTTTCTTTTCTTGAAAGCTGTGTTCCTTTTTCAGCCTGTGTTCTTAAGTATGCTTAAGACCATTGGAGAAAGCAAGAGTTTATTTTAAAGAATAGGTTTAATATATGCCATACCTAATGGACTCCTAAATTGTAGTTCAAAAGTTAGAAGTTCGAAAAGATAGAACTCCTGTGGCTTTATACTTGTAATCACCTTTATTTTTGTTTACAAAAGCATTAAGGTGTTTGCTATAAAATAAAAAATTCCAAGAATTGGCAAATTGTTCTAAAAGAAGTCTCTTCTTAGAAACTTGGCACCTTTTAATTCTACCATGCTTACAAATTTAGTGGTGTATTCATCAGCTAAAGTTTATTGTGAAATATACTGAATGTATTTACTACTGTGGCTAATCATGTGAAAATTACTGTTTTGCAGTAAAAAAGGTTATGGCACTTATATTTTTGGGATCTGCTCAAGCATGTTTGCTAATCATTAGTTGCCTTTTTTTGGTTTTTGCCTGTGTTTTTAGGTACTCCATGGTTGTTTGCCCTTTATGCAGTTTCGTTTTGACTACAGATGACTAGGTGGAGTTTTGCACTGACAAAATTTGAAAATATTGTAGATTTCATTGTTCAAATGTATTCTAAGAAAGAAATGAAGTAAAAAGAAAAAAGCCAAAGCCCAACAATTTTTACTTGCAAAATGGAACAGCTGTATGTCAGTTTTTATGAATGGTCCTGCTCTCTTCTCTGTATTCCTTTGCAATGTTTAATTACAGAATGCCGTGCATGTTTGGTAGTACCAATACCATATGTATGTGGTAGGAGTGGTAACCAGTTTCTGGATTTGTAATGCACTATAAAGATATATTTTATAATTCTGTAACGGTATGGCAGTGTTATGCCAAAAAAAAATTGTATAAACAAAAAAGCAATAGTTTATGTTGCTTACTGCTATATTTTAAATTGTTTGTAAAATGAAATTCTTGGATTTCCTTTCAGGTAAATATATTTTTAATAACAGCAGCCAAAAACTCTGAACTAATAAAGCTTTTTCATTTAGCAGCATTGTTTTAGCAACATGTACAAATATTGTGTAGCTCTAATAATGTGTAATTGCTGTTCAGCGCTTGTTTGTATAGTCTTCTGTAAATATATTAACACTTAAAATTAGGGCATTAAAGGCTCTGGTCCTCCTTTTTTTGTCGTCAGTGGCAAAATGACCATGGATAGCAGAGGAACAAGGGAAGGCCCAGAGTGAGCTTTACTAAAAGTCTGTGGTTTGGTTTTTAATTTAAGACAATTATATACTATGAAAGCACTGTTAACATTAAAGGGTAAAATATCCACTGTGATCATGTAGGCATAAACCGTCTGGAGCAGTGCCAAAAACTGGCTACTGCTTCTTGAATGTAGCACGGAAACATTTAACCTGCTAGTTGTATTTATTCTATGCTGAAGCTGTAGGATTAAATGGCTTTAGCTCCAGTTTTACAGCACCCTGTTCCTCACATGATGGGACTGTAGATGTATGTAGCTCTGTAAAGGGCCCAGCAGGTTTTGAAAAGGTTTCCAATTCTCACGTTTCTTCTCAAAGTAAGGAGAAATAGGTGCTCCTTACGACAAAGGAGGGCTTCACACGTGGTCTGTGTCTCAAATCAAGTTTGGTGTTACCATACTAATCACCTTCCATGTTGTCAGATCACCCAGGGGTGGAGTTGAACTGGTAGGCAGTAACATGATGTGTCAGTGTGTTGGTCTCCCCAGAAAATTCAGTTACATGATGGTGGGTGGAAATACATGTGTATCTCTCAGGCCATGCATTTGCCTACTTTGCTTTCTTTTGGGGTGGTAAAATCTGAGAAATTTTCAGCTGCCAGGGTGATGGGGACGCACAGAGCACACTTCTGCACCGGTGGGGAGGGCACGCAGCAAGGAAGGACTGAAGTGACAGCACTTGAGTTTTGTGCAGGGTGAGTTGGAAAGCACTTTCATTATGCATAGAGCAGCAGTGGAGACAGCCAAAATAAATCTAAACTACCTCTGTTGTTTAGGGATCTAAACCACAAGGTTTTGTTTTGAAATTGTTTTGCTGCAATATTTTTTTAACAGAGCTGTGCCATAAAACTGGGATGAGAATGTTTTATTTTCGTATACACAGATGATCTTGAGCAAGGCCTAAAATGTTTATAAAGACCATGTTAATTGCAAAAATGTGATTTAGCTAACAAAACCTGGGAATATTCTTCATAAAATTTCATTATAATTGATTTATTTTGCTTTGTTTGCCTGGGTTGGGTAATAAACTGGAAGAGAAAAATATCTTCATTCCCTGGGGTCAATCAGTCCAAGTACTGTCCTTTCAAAATTAAATCAGTAAGTGTGACTGGAGAGTATCTGCAGTTTAAAAATAATCCTCCAAAGAAGCAGCAGAAGTATCTACCAAAAGGAATTTGTGACTAAATAAAGATATATAATGGCACTGCTTTTTAGGTGTTAGATTCATTATCTTCTGAGGTGGATCTAGTATGACTTTATCAATTCATTTGTACCCAATATGCAAGTGGCACTTCAGCTCTGTGATGGCTGTTCTTTACAGTGTGTCTCTCTTCCGTCGGGCAGGCAGGTCGGATGTTTAGAAACACTGGTGTCCCCAGTTGTATCCACACCTCGGAAAGCTGTTGCTCCTGGCTGGCACAGACAGGCAGTCAAGCAGAATCTGCTCCCACCTCTCCAAAGATGCTGTAATCAAACACATTTCATTGCCCCATAAGCAGATGAGCTGAAGATTTGGCCTTCTCAGAGCTGGCCTGGGATCTGGTCAGGGTCCAGAGCTGGGATGGGGATTGTCCTGCTTCGCCACTGAGGTCTGCTTGCTGAAGGCTACATTATGTGCCCTGTGGGTTTATTGACCTGCCCAAGAGCAATAACTTGCAGTAATTACTAGCAGCTTAGACCTTTCCTTATGGTTAATCTTAGTCTGCACTTTATGGGGTGAGGTTAAAAATATTTTTCACTGTGAAAAGCCAATTTAAGAAGATTTAATTAGGCCCAAGTATTTACCTTATCTGATAAACTCTCAGAATGCTTTTAAAATATTTTTTATGTAGTATGCATTTGACATTTGTGCAAGCAATATTCTATAGATATCGTAATTTCAAGTCTTACTGAACGTGGGGAGAACATTTAAAATTCAACTGGCTCTTTCTATTTTTATTTAATGTATAAATCAGACATAATTCATGCATAGTTCCTTCCAGGTTTAGACATTTATTGAGCACTATGTATGGTTATAAACATTTTGTGACAGCTGTTTCAAATTTCAGAATAGAAAAAAAAAAACCCTCACAATTTCACTTCTCCAATTTCCTCTGAAAGCTTAAACAGGGAAGCTTTGAATTTTCAGCTTCCAAAAGACAGCTGAAATTAGAGCCTTGAATTATTTCTGAGAACTAGGACTCAGCATCTTTAGCCCTACGTGGGACCCTCAGTCCATTGGAGGCAGCTCTGTAGTACTTAGTTAACTAAAAATGCAGAAGTGTAATAGAATTGTTTAAAACAACAAGGCAGCTAATGCTGATACTCAATGAGTGCTCTCAGGAAGCCTGTGAAAGGTTTCTCTGCTTCCAGAGGAAGCTCAGGAGCAGTCTAGTTCTTCAGTCAGTTTTGAAAAGGTCATTATGAAACTCCATGTTTTAACTCTTCACTTAAAAACAGATTTCTTTCTATTTTTCTCTTTTTTCTTTAATGATAAGGACAATGATAATGGCACCTTTTTTTGCAGTTTAAACTGAAATAAACCTTTGTTATGCTGACATGCATCAACAACACCCACCACACTGGTGGTTGCTTCTTCCTCCTCCTCAGTTACCACCATCACATATTCAAAGCTGGCACTTCTCAGTGATGGTGTTGAGCTGTGAGTGCCCAATACCATGGACCTGACACATGAAACTAGCACTGGTGGCCATGGTCCTTCATGGCCTTACACACTGGTCTTTTTAGAAGGCTGAATTTGGAGGTGATTGCCAGCCTCGAGGCTACACATTGTCTGATCCTGGAGGGGACATTACTTTCCAGGCTGTGGCAGGTGCCCGACCCTGCTGCTTCCTGCTCTGACCTTGCCCAGCTGCTGCTCCCTTTCCCAAGGCAGAAGCAGTCTTTTCCCAGCTATCCACATTTCCCTGTTTTAACAATAGGTAACAGCCTATCCATGCATTGTTACATATTCTAGGGCCTCTTTTCTCAGCCACGTATTTTCAAGGCTTTTGCTGTTATTCCATCCCTAAACTGCAGATGCCTGGTGCCAAGCTCCATTCACTTAAAAAGATGGTAACAAACCTGTGATCCCTGTGCCAAGGCAGCACAGCCTTGCCAACGTTGAAGAGCAGCAGAGGAAGACCACAGTCCTTTGGGAAATGGAGAGCCCAGTTCAGGCCCAGCCTACCTGGGGAGTACCATTGCTTTTAAGGACACATCTGTAAGTGATTGCACTGATCCTTATTCCTGTGGCTTTATATCAAATTTCCCAAAAGACCACACTCAGGTATCAGAGTTTGTTTATGGTAATGAAGGCCCAGTGCCATAAAGCTAGCAAGAATATGTCCCAATAGTGCTTTTTAGAAGCTTTTCACCACTTTGGATAAAATGCTGCTGACAACATTTCAGTCTTGAAGTCTCCTGTAACCATCGGATAATTAAGGAATGTTGCTGAGTCACACCCGCTTAGAATAAGTGCCTCCCTGGGGCAGGACTGGGAACACTGATGCCTATATCAGATGTGTCCCCAAACACAGCAGATGTGAATGATTGAGTAACATACCCAGTGGCACATTCTCCGCTGAGTCATTTGCTGCACTGCTACTGAGATAATGGGACTCCTACCAGGTAAATTCGAGGCAAAGTTTGGATAGAACTTTACAAAGATCTTTTAATATAAACTCAGAAGAATGATAAATTTATATAATAAGAGTCACTAGTAATTGTAGTTCAAGGATCTTTGCTGGAGAGAATCTGACTCCTCGAGGACCTGTTTGTTGAAATTAGGTGTAGAAGAAAGCAGTGTCAGAGGCAGCTCTCCCACTGACATCTGAGTAAATACCAGCAAGCTTCATCTACTTTTTTCAGAAATAATTTGGGATATTATATAAATCCTACTGTTGTCGTATGAGTGGTCTTAGAGCAAAGGTGAAGATAGGATTTTGCTGACTGGATCCTTTGGTATGAAATAAAAATACAAAATTTTAAAAACATCATAGCAAATGTGAAATTTGTGACCAGATAACTCCAGTTCAGTGGTTGGCTAGCCCTAAATTGTTTTACCTACTAAGTCAAATGTTTCCAAAGTGCTTGATATCTCACTTATGGGCAGTCTCTGATGGTAAAATTCCAGCATCAGGAGGCAGGTGGGAATTAATGAAACATTGCAGGGTTTTGCACAGAGGGATGCTGAGAGAACAGACTGAGAAAGGAGTGTATTGGATTGGAGAGTTTCTGACCCAAGGACATTTATGAAGTAATAGCTAGAGGATGAAAGGGAGGACCTCTCATGCCACTGTGAGATGCTGTGTACAGACCAGAGGTGGGCACTCCCCTCCTCCCTACTCTCTCATCCAGAACTGACTGGATGTCACTGACTTGGAGATAAGTAGAAATTAATGTTTCAAAAGAGACTTATGTTGCATTCAACATCTTGATGCATTTAGGGATCTGCAAATCTAATTTTACCTTCCTGTAACATGAACTAAAAGGTTTATTCAAAAGTCCTGAGCCTACCTTCAGTAGGATTTCCTCAAGGGCCAGCAATCACCCTTGTAGGCCCTAGTGGAGAAACTATCCTTATTATTCTTTTTTTTTTTTTTGGTCCTGAATGCACCAACAGGCTCTGCAATATTCCATGAGGTGTTTGGCTGTCTGTGCTCAAATGCAGCCCTGATCTCGCGCATCCCTGTGAACTGGGATCACACTGCTGCAAAATGAGCTGTGACAGAAAAGCTTGAGACCCTTCACTGGAGGCCTCCACTGCAGCTGGGATTAAGCTCAAGCCTGGATTCCTGGGTTTTGCCAGAGCTATGCTGCAGCTGTGCCTGTGCCCAACCATGCTTCTCACTGAACCCAGCTGGATGGCTTGACTCATGGCTTGTCTGGACCTGTCGCGTTATTATTGTTATTTTTTTGATTTTGCAGCTAGACAGGGGGAAGAATAGATTAAACAAATAAATTGAGTAGTCTTTGCTGCAAATGTAATCAGATAGACTGCTGGTAAAACACTGGTGGCTAAGACATCAGCCTGGAGAGCCCCTGAGGATACTCTTCCCTCTTCAAACACCCTTGTCCCATCACCATGGCCACAAACCATGGCACCAGCCAGGGCAGCAGCTGTGAACATCTGCATCACTACTGGTGCCTGCTACCTTCTGGCACCACAGCCCGAGAGCCTGCTGACTTAACAGCATGGCCCCACAGCTGGTGACTTTACTTGCTGCTCTGGGCTCAGGCTTTCATTTTCCTCATTCTTGCTGGGAAACTTGGGGCTTTCCCAGTTCTCTTTCCTTGTTCTTGCTGCTTGACTTCGGGCTTGTCCCACCTCCCCTGCCTCCCACTCACTCTTGTCTGCATTCTTTTTCAACAAAAAAAAAACTCACAAGAGAGCCAATATGAGGACCAAAACTAGTGGGAGTCTCATATGTTCACGTCTATGTTAGTGACAACCCTGTTAACCGTACCTGCATTACAGTCTTTCTCCTGACCCTGGCAATCCTTTGAACGGTAACTTCTCTGGACTGAAGGATGCAGGTACCAACCCAGGCTCAAAGAGCTGAAATTCAGAGTAAACACTCAAAGCTGAAACAAGGTAACCACCACAATCTTTAGGATTTACACAGCACTATTAGCACAGGTCATGACAGCATTTCAGTTTCTGTGTCCATTTGGCACTGGTTTCCTCCTGATTTTGCAAGATAAGAGAACCTTTGCTTCTCCTTTAGCTATAAATCTCCTGTGAAAGAGAATTAGTAAAAATCAGGTGAGCCATTGAAGTGGTCTCTTTTCATGGAATGAAAACCAGGAAGCTGTTGAGAGGTTAAGGTCACTATTTGAAAAATAATCCTCAATTTCTGAGGTGAAAGATTCTTTGGTTTTCTGTCTCCAATTTGCTTTGCCTCTCTCTCCTTTATATATCTACAGTGAAAGCTGAAAATATCTCGGGATGGGGATAGCTTGTAAAGAAATGCAATGAGACCATAGGAAACTGATGAGATGCTTTCTGTGGAAGCCAAGCTGCAGGACAAGAGAGGCAATTCACAAGTGGTAGAACAGCTGGCAACTCCAACCCACACCATCTGGATTTGTGTGATTTTATAATATTTATTGTCACTAACTCTGAGAGGAATATGAATAGAGCTGGCTGCAAGTGGAAATGAGCTGGCTTTTCAATAGAGCAAATTGTGTGCAGAGCCTTGGCAGGGACACATAGCAGGGGCAGCATCTGATACCAGCCGTCCAGCCATGAATTACCACTTCATTGGTCAGGCTGGCTATGTGAAACAACAACAGAAAAATTTTCGGTCAGGCAAGGGAAGCCCTGCTGAAAAAATGGCATTTCAAATCTATCATTTGGAGAGGGGAGACAGAAAGTTGCCAGCTCTCCATCTGTAGTCTGAAGCCTGTGAGAATCCACATCATTTTTTCCTGAAAACCTTTACATCTGACAATAGATGTCAGATTGCTCAAGAATCTTACACTTATATTTGAAAAAAGTCTTTTTGAGTCTTATGGTTAAGAAAAAACTTGACCCACCTCTACCTAACAACCATGGAAAATGGAAAAACCCTCTGAGTGCATTTTCTGAAGTCTGATTTGAGACAGTCTGTGGGTTTGGGATTCTAGCGTGTGATTGTGAAAGCAGTGAGTTGTCAGTGTTGAGCATACTCATGTAGGTAGTTGTGATTGCTGCCTTAGGAAACTGATATCTGAGGTGCCTGTTTTGCTCCATGAATGCCAAAGGGAAAACTGCTGCTCCTAGCACAGCTGTCCCAGTTGGAAGCTCAAAGTGGGACAGGAAGAATTTAGGCTTTTATGTTTCTGTTCTTCATCTGTGAAATGGGATAACAGGGTTTTTTCCTTCTTTCAGATCAGCCAAAGGATAAATCCCTCTTCTGATACCACAATCTGGTAATTACATGAAAGCTCAACCTGTCTTCTTTCTTTCTTTCTTTCTCTCTTTCTTTCTTTCTTTCTTTCTTTCTTTCTTTCTTTCTTTCTTTCTTTCTTT
>JAWWES010000115.1:85791794-85873852 GCA_035583135.1 Lophotriccus pileatus
CCTTCCTTCCTTCCTTCCTTCCTTCCTTCCTTCCTTCCTTCCTTCCTTCCTTCCTTCCTTCCTTCCTTTCTTTCTTTTTTTCTCTCTTTCTTTAATTTTTCTCTCTTTCTGTCTTTCTTCCTTTCTTTCCTTTCTTTCTTTTTCTTTCCTCTTATGCATTTCAGTCCTACATGATTTGGGAGATGACCTATTTTTGATCATTGACTGTAGTACTGGAGCAACATGGAAATACATGCCATCAAATATGAAACAAAAATAGCATTAGCATTTTATTCTAGTTCTATTTTTTCTACAATATTTTCTTCATATTTGAAAGTCAGGTTTTATTTTATTTTTTTTTTAATTCAAAAATGCTGGTTCTCTTTTCTGGGATTCACTCCAGTGTTGAAAACACCAGTATTTGTAGTACAAGAATTTACAAAACCTGTTAGTTAGGCTGAAGAAAAATGTAGTGAGATATGAATGCCAGAGAAGATGAAATTGCTAGCTGAGCAGCACACAAAAATGCATCCTGTGCCCTGCTTGCACTGAGTGCAATGCCTCAAAAGGGAAGGGGCAGTCACAGAGAGCAGCACTGGCTTCTTCTGTCCTTAGCTGGCAGGAATGGGTAATAAAACCAACAGCAGAGAGGAAAGCCAAGCTATGGCACTGGCATTAGTAAGATACTTCTCTAGACAAGCTTGCAACGGGGACAGAAATACCTTCAACATTGTGACTGCTCTGTGACTGGCATGTCAAGAGGACATTGAGAAGGAGACCAACTTATGTTTATCTAACTCATGCCCTGTGGTGAAGATAAATCAAGAAGCAAAGAAAGAAACTCAGCCATTTGTGTCATTAGTATGGTGTGAACTGGCTGTGCATCCACTGAAAAGGGAAAATTCTGCTAGAGAAACAGCAAGAGTGTCAGAAGCCAAAGCCTGTGGGAAACATGCTTGTTTCTTCAAATAGCCTCAGAGCAAAGCAGACGTGCCTGGGATGGTCCCACTCTGAAGTGCCTTGTTTCACTCTCCAGGAACGGGATTTGCCACTGAAAAGCATCTGTGCTGCTGTGAAGGCAAATGGAGAAGAGTGGATCCTAAGCAAGGTTCAGACAGGTTCAGCCACTCAAAACAGCTGCCTGCATGATAGAAGACTTGAAAACCATTGTGAGAGAGAAATGCTCTGTTGAAATGAGTGCCTCGTGTAGGTATGTATTGTGCATCCCTTTCTCAAGATGACAGATGAGCCCTGACAGAGCAGGCGTGCTGGGAAGGAAACCTTTTAGAGACAATGGACTTTCAAATCTCTCTTCTTCCCTTATCAAGTAATATTGCGCTTCTACTTCAAGAGAAAGTACTGGGAATTGTTCAGCCTGACATTGACTTCATCCATTTTACCAGTTTTTATGTTCTTCTGTGGTGAAACATCATTGTAACCGAAAAAAATAGGAATCCTTGAGGACTCCTATAGAAAGGAATCCCAGCTGTGCTCTCTGGTCATGGGACACCTCCTGCTCTGAGTGCCCCATGTGCATGCACCAGGATCTGCTCCTCCCAGAGGCTTTTCCTGAATGAGGCTGTATAATACTTTAAAAGTTCCTTTATGATGAGTTTCCCAAGGGCATTTTGTGCAATGCTCCATCAAAAAGCTTTAAATTTATTCACTTTGTATTGCAGTTTGTGGCATTAAGATTTGAAGTATTCAGGAGGAGGAAGAAAGGTCCTGTTTCAGAAATGCTGGCATGTGCTGACAGAGGGAAAGATGAAGCGGACAGCAACGTCTTCTCTATTTTTCCTATTCAGACGTGCTCACCCAGAGCACCAACTGCTAACAAGAGCTCAGACATGCCCAGGCCCAAGGCTTGACTGGTGACAGGTTCCAGAGGATGAACTGGGCAGGCTGGTGCTACCAGCTGGCTGTGCTGGGCTTCCCAAAGGTCTCCCACTCTTTAGCCTCAATACTCGGTTTGATGCCACGGGAGACACAATGTCTGAGTAAGTGGGTCTTTATGTGTCCTCAGCCATAAAACAGAGGGTCAGTGTGGTCTTGAAACAAAATTATTTGATTGAAAATCATTGTTAGCAATCATTCACTCAGATCTGCAACACTGAAATTCCTATAAACACATATTTCATGGCCAGATATTTCTATTCCTGAAAGCATAGAAGTTGTATCTTTGTTTTTGTTTTTTAAAAAGAGTTATTGTTCAGCAGACAAATGGAAATGTGACCATTATATAGAACAAGATGTGTAGTAAAGAGAACAAATCCTTCAGCTCTTTGGCAATAAAATTGTATTTAAACATAATCAGGACTTTTCTCTTTGTCCAGGCATGTCCAGAAAAAAATCAATCTTACAATCCACGTGCCACAGGAATCTCATTTTTTAATTTTACTCTCTAAGGGATTCTCTTTTGATCCTTCTGATCAGACAAAAACAATTACTGTGCCTCTAAGCTCTCCCCTGCTTCCAGTCTCCAATTAGTCACATCTGATAACATTTTTTCAATGTAAAAATAAGGTCATCTCTTCAATTGCTAATGTCTAAATCAAGTGATACTATCACAACTCATTCACAAAACAACAGCCAGCCCAGAGCCTTCTGCATCCAAGTTTTCAAAATCATCACCTTACAAAAACCTTTGTTCAGGGCTGAGGGAATGCCACTAATTGAATCTTGGTTTGCTTGAGATACCTCCTGGTGTTCTGAGAAGTACAGAGGCTAAGCCAAAGCACTTGACTGCCTGTGTTGCATTTCACTAAAGAAATCTTCTGAGATCAGTGGGATACTGATACATCCCAAATTGAGCCTGTACTTAAGTGCAGTGAATCCAGAAGTTTTCCTCCCACATTTTTCCAGTTTTTCTTATTCTTTTCAAAACTTTGAGCTATGTTGTGCATCTTTTCTTCAGCTGTCCTTTCAATTCTGTCATGGAGAAAGGTCACAGTCTTCACAATTTGTTGGTTTTCCTGTCTGATTTCAGTCAGGTATCAAAGGCAGCAGCTTCTCACCTAGATTTGTACAAGACAAAAAGCCGCGTTGGGCATGATGGTACTCGAGCTTATTGTTGAAGCACTTCTCCTCCCCAGCAGGGTATGCCTTAGGCAAGTACCAACAAAACCAACCATTCAAAACATAGTGTTAGTGGGAAAAAAATCCTCAACATTTTATTTGAAAATGTCATGAAAAATGAAAGAGAAGGCTAGTAGAAACCCCTGGATTCTTCTCCTTTCATATGGGGCCTGGCTTTTCCCCTGGTGTAGGTCAGAGATGGGGCCAGCCCAGCAGGGGAGCCAAAACTGAGCCACTCTGTAAGGACACAGACCCTCAGCACAGTCTGTCTCACTTAGTGGGCTCTTAATGCCTCAAAGACCTCAGAAGTGGGAATGTCCTGCTTTCACCATTATGGACAGCACAGCTAACAGAGGGAGCCAACAGCAGGTGCTAGGCTCAGATTTGAGATCTGGGAACTTCTGGATTCTTAGGGACTGTCATGGGTTTGCCCTAGACCAATTTCTCTCACCCCACCCCCCACACGATTGCTATAAGTTGAGAGACAGTTTATGCAGACAAAAGAGATCTGATTGGGGAGAAATAATATTAGGATTTATTACTAGCCAAATAAAAACTAAAGGACTACATCTACAATAATTCTAATTAGCCAAAAGCACTATGTATTTACAGAAATACCCCTCCCTGCTTTGTATCAACCCAAGAGGAGAAGCAGGTTTTCCAAGCAATTCTGCAGCATTTGCAAGTTCCTCCTCTGTTATCTCTTGGACGACAACTCCAATTCATCGCAGCTGGAACTGTTTGTCTCTGTCTCTTTCTCTCTTCTATGTCGACCTCAGGGCTGGGCCTGCCTCCCTCCTGGGCTAAGGCCAAAGGCTGGAGTTACCCAGGTCCTGTAAGGTCTTCCATGGACTGCAAGGGGACACTTGCTTTTCCATGGACCTGCACCACAAAGTCACAGGGGATAATGGCTTTTGAGTCCACCCCTGTTTCCTTTGGGGTCCCTTCCCACAGGAGTAGTCCTTGATACACCTCTCCAACGTGGGTCTACCCCTCGGACAACAGTTCTTCCATTCTCTGCTGTCCCTTAGGGTCACAAACTCAGCATCGACCCCTCTCTGAGATCCCAAGATCTTACCCGGGCCATCTCACTCCAGCGTAAGTCTGCCTTTCCGTGGGCCACAATCCAGCAAGACTCTGTTTCATCCTCGGCCTCCCATGGAGTCACATTTCTTCATGCACTCCTCTGCTCTGGCTCTGCTCCGACATGAGCTCCTCAAGCTGCAGAGGGGGTTGTCTCTGCTCCCCAACAATCTTCCATGGACAGCAGGGATTTTTAGATTTCAGTCTTTTTCCGTGCTGAAGGGAGGGGGGAGGGAAGAAGAAGTTCTCCGCCCTTCACGGCTTCTCTCTCCGGTTGCTGCCGCTGCCAGATTTGAGCTTGAAGGCTCTGCTATCTCTCTAGCTGGAATTCCTTTTGCAGCATGTCTCGTCCAAGTCCTTTAATTTTTTTTTCTTCACCCCGTTACATGTCTGATCAGGGGGGCTTCAGTGCCGCCCCTGCCCCCGGCCCAGGGCCGGGGGAGGAGGGAGGCCTGGCCCCCACCTGGGGCTTGCTGCATCCTCCCTACATGGCTCCTAATTTCATCTGTGCCACAACCCTTCCATTTTCTTAAATATGTAATTGGGAAAGGTGTTACCAAAACTTTTGATTGGTTTTGCTCCAGAAATTCACCTGGAAAAAACTATTTCCAGCCCGGGGGTGCTGGTCAGCCAAACCATGAGGGGGACACTCCTGGGAGGTCTCTGGAGATAAAGCTAGAAGTTAATTAGAGGAGGTTTTCTGGGGAGGTTCAATCCAGGGGGTTGTGGAGATGCTGCCAAGTTCTGTCAGCTCCAGGACTGTTACTTACTGCTGCTCATCCATGGGGGCACCAGTGACGTCAGGAGAGACCTGGAGCATATCAAGCATTACTACATGGATCCAAGGATGGTAGCCAGGGGCACAGGGGCCAAAGAAGTGTCTCCTCAGTCCTGTCAGTGAGGGAAAGGTCTTGAGGCAGAGTGGATGAATCCTACATGTAAAAAAGGGATTGCATAGCTGGTGTCAATATCAAAGATTTGTCTTCAAGACCTTGGAAGGCTTTCTGATGATCAAGAACTTCTTGGAAGTGACTGGATCCCTGTGACCAAGCAAGGGTGGAGAATGCCTTTGCCATTGTGCTGGCCAACCTGGTGAGGAGAAATTTTACACTGGAAGTGCTGGGTGGGAGAGATAATGATGATCTACAGTCAAGTGAGGAATTTATTGGCAAGGAAAGGGTGTGGGGTGATATG
Source organism: Lophotriccus pileatus (assembly GCA_035583135.1). NCBI lineage: Eukaryota > Metazoa > Chordata > Aves > Passeriformes > Tyrannidae > Lophotriccus > Lophotriccus pileatus. The sequence goes on from JAWWES010000115.1 coordinate 85,797,126, forward strand.
GACGAGAGACCTTATAATCAACATAGGACAGAAAGGAGCAGAAAGGGGGCTATCCTAAGGGTACATACACAAATAAGGGCTAGCCTACATGACAGCATGATGGACCAGGACCTCTCCCCTTTTTTGGGAAATCGGCACAACTGGGAGTTGCTTTTATGTGAGAGAGCAGTGGGGATGCAGCAATCTCTGCCTTGGGAAGGGTCACGAGCCAGCTGAGAACTTATGAGTCAGGGTTAGAGGGTAGATCATCAGGGATGACCATCAGGGACGACATGAGGGGTGATGGGTGTCTGGTACAGACCATTTGATCAGGAAGAAGTAGAAAAGGCCTTCTTCAGACAGCCGGAAGAACCAAAATATAAGAGTGGTGTGTACATATAGATAAAACAAGAAAGGTTTTATATACATAAACCCAAGACAGTGGTAAGGCACCATGGGACTTGGTCTCCTATCTGGGAGAAAGCCTGGGCCAGCATACTGGAGACCTCAATCCAGGCAGAGTTCTGTGGGAGGATGCCACTGTACAAATCTCAGGCACCAGGCACTGCCTGGTTCCTGCCCCAAGACTTGGGTAGGGGACAGTGATGATGTCCTTGTCGCGGGATATGTGTAGCGGGAGCTGTTGGCAGGCAAAGGAATTGCAGAGAAGGTGAGCAGCTGCACCCTGTCAGGAAGAGTGAGCAAGAGATTGACAGGCTCTCTGCAGAGGCTGAACAGCCCCAAGGTCCCTTCCAAATGGACTTATTCCATGATTCTGTGGTATGAGGACAAACAAAAGTAAGCAGATCTTCCTTCATAGAAGCAGGAAGGAAGCTCTGAGAATGGGTAATTTAGTGACGGGTAGTATGAACAGATTTGTAGAGCTATGGTAACTTAATAACGCAGAATAATGCTGAAGGTGTAACCTAGAGGTCTCAGTCCAAGGTTTTGTAGTCAGTTTTGAGGATGATGTGGAGCAACAAGAATGCTGAGACGGCTGAAAAGTGTGACTTGGAAAGAAATATTAAACAGACTCAGATTGTTAGCTGAAAGAAGACAAATAGAATGAAAAAACATTGTAGGAGTCTGCAAATGCTTCAAACTATACTTGGACAGTTCCAAAGAGGAAAGAAATCACCTAGTCTGAGCTTGTGTTGGATGTGCCAAAAATACAGCATTCTAAATCTTCACAGACTCCTAAAAGATTGGCCTATTATCTAGAGCCATATGGACAGCCTATCACATGGAAAGTCCCTAGCAGCAAGAAATGAGGTTTTGTTAAGTGTTTTCACCCACTGAAGAAAATGCCATAACCTGCTACATTTCCCTGACTTCCAGCCCTGCATAATTGCCTTTTGCTTCTGGCAATTAATTGTCCCCTTGGTTTGCCTGTTTCCACAGATACCTGGGAAGCTTTCTTTTGCCTTCAGATTCCACATTGCTTCTCCACAGTACTCCCTAGATTAGGCAGACGGTGGGAGCTCAAAGTATTATCAGGCTATGTGTGTTCATCAACAAAACAATAAGCACAGAGAGGAAATTAATATTGACTGCCTTCATGGACATAAACAAGCATGTAGGGAAAGTGAGGCAAAGAATTGGTAGAGTTAGATAAAAAGAGATGGGGTTGTTTTGGGTTTGCGGTTTTTTTCCCCTGGTGTTAATATCTAGATTAGTGAAGATCCTGCATTTTCTTCACATTCCTCTCTGGCGGGTTGACCTTGGCTAGGTGAGAGATAGCCACTCTCTCCCTACTCCTCCTCAACAGGACAGGCAGGGAAAATAAAATTACAAAGCTCATGGGTCAAGATAAGGACAGGGAGATTGCTCACCAATTACCATAATGAACAAAACATACTGAATGTGGGGAAGAATAATTTGATTTATTGCCAAAAAAAAAAACCCAAGCCAGAGTTGGAAGCTGAGAAACGAAGACAAAACCTAAAACACCCAACCCTCCCACCTTCTTCCCAGCTTCAGCCTCACTCCTCCATTCCCAACACCTCTGTCTCCCCCACCCTGAGTGGCGCAGGGGATGGAGAACAGTGCTACTATCAATCCACAACAGCTCCTCTCTGCTGCTCCTTCCTCCTCACGCTGCTCTGCTGCTCCAGTGGGGATTGTCCACAGGCTGCAATCCTTCAGGAGAATCTGCTCCAGTGGGTCCTCTCCATGGGCTGAGGGGAAACCTCTGCTCGGTGCCTGAGGTGCCTTCTGCCCCTACTTCTTCTCTCACCTTGGTGCCTGCAGGGCTGTTCCTCACTCTTGTTTCCTCACTGCATTCCGCTCTCTGGAGTTTTTGCCCCTCCTCCCAGAGCCCCCCTGCAGCCCCTGCTGTCAGCATTGGGGCACCAGCACCGCAAACATCCCCATATTCTCCTTGTCTCTTCGTAAAGCATGTTTGTCTTATGTATTATTTAGAAATCATTATTTGTTTATTAACTTTGGGAAAAAAAGCCAGTAAGACTTGAACCAGGAGCTTTTTGCTTCTGCTGATGGCTGGCAGAGGGATTACACAGGCACTAAAGTCTTTCACAGCTTTAGTTAAGCACACACATGTGTCTAACAGGATCCCCGTGTCCCAGGGCTTGGGTCACTGGTCAACAACCTCCCCCTTTGAGTTGAGGCAGAATTTCCATCTGCTGCTGAGAAAGATAGAAGAGTGAGACAAGAACCTAAACCCCCTCTAAATAGTGTGTAACATACCCCACTTCTTTGGCCAAGCTCTCATATTTTCCTCCAGAAATTGTATTTCAGGACTTCAGGTTGTACCTTTTTTGTCTGCTCTGAACCAACCATTTACTGTAGCACAGACTTCAGTAAAAGAACACATATAGAACTAAAAGAAAAAAAAAAACGTAGTCCCTGGTTTTATTACCCCAGGTCAGTTATACCTTTATTCTTCGGAAGATGCGAGAAAAAATTAGTAATTTTGACTCAGAAAACAGGAAAGTTTTTCAAAGTTGTGGTTGAAGAAGGTTCACATTCTTATAGCCATCTGGAATAAGCTGATGTGTATAGATGCAATTGGCTGTAATATGTGTAGTATGTAGAATAGCAAACTTTGTAACAATGGAATGTATACATTCCTGTTTCCTTTCTTTTTACTAATAAAGAAGTGTGCTTCTGTAAAGGTTAGAAAGTAAGATTATTTTTGTAGTCTATATCTGTGTTTCTCATTTGTCTTCTGAAATTTCCCTTTAACATATTGGGCAGTTTCATTCATCATTGTGTGAAAGCAGTCAGTGACCAACAAGTGAAGAGCCAGCTAAGTGATAAATTGCACAGACCAATTGTACATCAGGGATGGGATTCCTGGTAGTGCTCAGCCTCTTCCTGACCAGGCACTGTGTGATGTGAAGGTGAACATCAATGACTCCTACATTTTTAGCTCAAATGCTCCCTGACTTTACTTGCAGTACTTAAAAGTGCTTTTATCAAGGTTCTCCACAAGATTTTCTTTTTCTAGCCAAAAAATTTAGTATGAGTGGGAAAAGAAAACTCCAGACATGAACTATTCCTGGATTTCCAGATCTCCAGCTATTACTGAAGGACAGGCACCTCTCCCATTCTCCCCAAATTCCTACTAGGTGTCCCTTACACATATACAGCTCAGCACTTTGGTGGACACACTTGAATGGTGAGGAGTCAGGTGTACTGCTTGTGTGTTGGACAGATGGTCAGTGCTTCCTCAGTAAGCCAAACACATGGAGGAGACCTCAGACTTACTCTGCAAATACTTGTCATTTGAGCAGCAGATGCATGGCAGGCTGGGTACACCCTTGGCCACTGCAGACTCCATGGGCATGTTCATGAACTTCTGTCTAGGAAACCTAGGGCAGGAGTATGTCTAGTCTGGAATATAGGTATACTCAATATAAGTTGCATTTTAAAAAGCAAGTTGGCAACAGCATAAGGTCCATATTCAAGAGTCACACATTCAAGAATTTCATCAAAATAGAATTTAGTGTGCATTTTCCCAAAGTGCTTACATCATTTTTGTTTTGAGCTTTGCGGTGTTTATGGCTGTGGGCTCCCTGAGGTTTGCTTCTGGCTTGATAGAGAAATTTTACTTAATGCTTTCACGATGTATGTACAAGGTCATATCAAGGTGTCATTTCTTTAAGCAGGAGCCCTACAGAAAACAGCTGAACAAGAACCATACTAATGGTCCAGAATGTGCTTGTATCAATATGTTATTTCACTGCATAAATAAATCAATGTTATTAAAAAAGTATCATAGCAATTACAAGTACATAGCCAATTTGAGAGTGCTATTTATTGAATAGCTAGTGACCAATTTTCCAGTCTTCCTGTTCAAATTAATGAATATTTAAAAAGGAGGATAATTCAATTTCTCTAAAACCTGCCCAGTTTCATTAACACAGCAGGGGAAAATACAAAATATGTATTTGAATGCTTTGTTCTTCAGAGAAACCATCTACCCCTGATGTGTGGAAGATTAAAAGAAACCAGTGATTAAAATAACATTAACATCGTTTGCAGGACTCCTGTTATTTCTCAGTCTTAAACTCTGGAGTGAAAGATGGTTAAATTCCTATTTTTTTAATGAGACTCTTCATAGAATAATACACATGCTTTGTGGGAAGTCTGAAAACCATTTTATTTTTTTTTTCCCCACAAAGCAACAACAGCCATTTGGAGGGGAGGGCAACTCCAACACTGCAAAACCTGGTGCAGGCTAGGAAGTCTCCCAAGTACAGTGATAGTTCATTAAAGCCATTCTGAATGTCAGCATGCTTCACTGTGCGTAGAGACTGGAAACGATACCAAAGCAGTACCTTATCTGGGTGGAACAAAGACTGTCAGAAAAATGTTTCTGTTTCTTTTTCTTGGTGTTGGTTTTTTTTTTTTCCCCAGATGAATTTTATTTACCTTTTCAACAGATTTTAAATCTTTTGTAGAATACTCCAAGGGGGCATAGCACAGTGCGAGGCTTGTAATCAGCCTAAAAAAAGTGACAGAAAGCTGGCTCATTTGGTGTCTCCCAATGCTTTCCTTTATTCTAACCTGTTTGTTTACAGTTTAAATCGCAGGAAATCTGAGTTTTTAACTCTTACAGCAGGTAGCAGAAAAAAAGCACAAAAACACTTGAGCAAAATATTTGAAGTAAAAATCTAGATTCAGAAGTAAATTAAGGGCATGACTCACCTGCATTCACTAATTATTGTACATGCATAACCTTCATTTGTTATTGAACCACTTGACAAGTGGATGCATAGATTTAACATGAAAAAAATTACCATCCTTAGCTTTTAATAATAAAAGTAGTGAACTGAGTAAAGACAAAGTTGGGGGGGTGGCGGGGAAGGAATAATATATATTAGCTGTTGAACAGCAGAAAAAAAAAACAATCTTGGTGAGGAGCTCTAGCAAGAAAGAAGAGCTGGAGTGTTTGTGTTGATACCTATCAAACTGTTTGTAACAGCATGTAATAGAGGTCAAAGGTGTGCCTCAGACAGCTTTGGGTCCCTAAGGAAGTGTTTGCAAAGAAAAATGGCCACCTGTGGTTTACCTCCTTACATTCTGCCTAAAGAAATAGATGTATATATTTAGATTTCATCTTCAACCTCTTGGGATGAGCACTGTCTTTCTGTTCTGTGTTGGTACAACAGCTACTCTGCTCCATGCCTGTGCTTTCTAGGGGAAACAAGCTGTGTAGGGGAACAAAGTGAAGTCTGGAAATATCTGCCAAGATGAGAATATGTCACCATATCAGGGCCCTTTGTCTGAGACTGGGACAGCTGCATTTTGCCTTTCTCAGTTCCATCTGGAATTTCAAGCAGATACTTCCCTAGGGATATTTTCTTTGTCACTGTTTTGTGGCAACTAAGCCCCACATCTGCTTACTCACTTTCCCCCAGTGGGATGGGGGAGAGAATCAGAAGGGTAAAAGTGAGAAAACTTGTGGGTTGATATAAAAACAGTTTAACAGGTAAAGCAAAAACCACACATGCAAGCAAAGCAAACCAAGGAATTTATTCCCCTATTTCCACCAGCAGGTATGTGTTCAGCCATCTCCAGGAAAACAGGGCTCCATTACAAATAAAAGTGACTTGGGAAAACAAATGCCATTACTCTGAACATTCCCCCCTTCCTTCTTCTCACAGCCTTATGTACTGAGTAGGATGCCATGTAGTATGGAATGTCCCTTTGGTGAGATGGGGTCAGCTATCTTGGCTGTGTCTGCTCCTAACCTGTGCACCTCCAGTTTCCTCACTGTGGTGATGGGACAAGGAGCAGAAAGGGACTTGGCTCTAAGCACTACCCAGCAATAACTAAAACATCCTTGTGTTATCAACAGTGTTTCCAGCAAAAAAGTAAAACATAGCCTCATGCCAGATACTAAGAAGAAAATTAACTGTACTGCGGAGAAAACCAGCACACACTATTTCTATGTTGTTTCTTTAAAAAAGAAGCATAATTTAGTTTTTAAGAAACACATGCTGAAGCCACTAAAAACAGTCTGTTTAGTACCACATTATCAATATTAAATATAGCTCCCATGCTCCACACCTAGAGTATAGAGCAAGAGGGATAGAATACTATCTGATAACATTATTCAGCATCCCCACAGCTCCACTTACATAACCTGAAAGTCTCTGTACTTTAGCTCTAAAGGTTCAACATATATGTTGTTGAATAACACTGTATGGATCTGTTATTTGTGAACAGGCTAAGACAGTCCTTACAAACAACTAAGAACTTCAAAATCACTAACACTGATAAATGGCTTGATGAAAAACATGTCCTATGTAAATCTTAGCAGATTCTAACAGAAGTAAAATTAGAATCCAAATTTGCTTTGGGAGCAGATGTCAAGCCATGTAACAGGTTATGTACTTGTTCTTTCATCCAGCTTTGCTCAGCAGGGAAAAATTTTTCTTCTCAGTTCCTTCAGGCTACACCTACACTGCCAGACACAGCCAGACACAAGGGAATTGAACATCTTCTGGGGGACTGTCTCTGTTGTTTAGTTATTAGTATGCTTCATGGAACAGCTTGGGCTCATGTCAGACAGCACATTCCCAGGCAGATTCACAGTGGGCACTCTGAGTATATTGCATTTGCATGGTAAGATTTTGGTAGCAGGAGTGCTGCAGGGTTGGCTTCTGTGAGAAGCCACTAGAAACTTTTCCCTATGTCTGACAGAGCCAATGGCAGTCAGCTCCAAGATGAACCCACTGCTGACCAAAATCAAGCCCATCAATGGCAGTGTTAGCACCTTTGAAATAAGATATTTTATAAAAGGCAAAAAAAACCAACTCCTGCAGAATTGCAGCCAGAGATAGGAGTGAGAATATGTGAGAGCAGTAACTCTGTAGACCCCAAGGTCAGTGAAAGAGGGGGAGGAGGTTCTCCAGATGCCAGAGCATTGATTCCCCTGCAGCCCATGGTGAAGACCATGGTGGAGCAGGCTGTCCCCCTGGAGCCCATGGAGGCCCACACTGGAGCAGAGATCCACCTGATGCCCATGGAGGACCCCACTCCAGAGCAGGTGGATGCCCAAAGGAGGCTGTGACCCCATGGGAAACCAATGCAGGAACAGGCTCCTGGCGGGATCTATGACCCCACGGAGAGAGGAGCCCATGCTAAAGCAGGTTTGCTGACAGGATTTGTGACCCTGTGAGGGAACCACACTGAAGCAGTTCATGAAGAACTGCAACCTATAGGAAAGATCCACATTGGAGAAATTTCATAGAAGACTGTCCCAAGGGAGGGACCCCCTGCTGGAGCAGGAGGGGAAATGTGAAGAGTCCTCCCACTGAGGAGTAATAAACTGACTTCAACCCCCATTCCCTGACCCCCTGCACCACTGGGAAGGAGGAGGTAGAGCAATCAGGAACAAAACTGAGCCTGGGAAGAAGGGAGAGATGGGTGGTGGGGGGTGGGGAAAGTGTTTTTTTAAGATTTGGGTTTATTTCTCATTACCCTACTCTGATATGATTTGCAATAAATTAAATACATTTCCCCAAGCCAAGTCTGTTTTGCCAGGGACAGTTACTGGTGAATGGTCTCTTATCTCAACCCATAAATCTTTCCTTATATTTTCTCTCTCCTGCCCAGGGAAGTGATAGAGTGGCTTTGGTGAGCACCTGGTGTCCATCCAGGGTGAACCCACCACTCTGGGCAAAGTCACCTTGCTTTGGGACAAAATATTATTTACTATCACTGACATAATCATGAAGACCAACATCAAAGAAGAGCAATTGCTGTCCTGTACAGACATGGATGCAGAATCACTGTGTAGATTAAATGGTAGCCAACAGGGCCATTTTCACTTATGGTATTTAAAGATTTGACAGATAGCGGTAATTTTACCTGCATACCACAACAAAATCTGTGATTCCCTCCTTTGACCATTATACTTTTCCCAGGGCACATGAAGCCACTTAGAATCTGTAAGGAATTATATAATTTACTTTAAAATAAAATCAGCTAGATTGTCGAAAACCAGATTGATCTCATGTGTAATGAAAAATGTAGGATTTGCACAGGAGTGGGGGGGGCACTACCCATATTCTTTCAACCATCTCTGCCATGGGAGTGGGAGCAGGGAGCTGAGGCTCGTGGAGATATTTCCAGAGTCACTTTGTGCGTATTCCATTAGACATTTTCACAAAGTACAGTGTCTGTTTTATTCCTGAGTCCTAAAATTGAACCCAATATCAAACTGTGGATTAAAACTTTGTAGCTCAGACATGTAGGTATTCGTGTTCTTAGTTTGGCGGTTTACACAAACCTGATCCCATTGAAAAAGACACAGGAACTGAATTCTTTTCAGTTACATTTAGTTTCAGTTCGACTCTCCAGCAATAGGTTTCCAATCAACAGCAAAACACTTCCCCAGTGGCAAATTCGATTTCAAAAGACAAGCTGTTTTCTTAAAAGTGATTCTGTAACGTGCGAGAAGGAGCTGCTGTCTAGAAGTATACTACAAAACTGTTCCGTGTCCAGTAAATAAAAATAAAATACATAGCGACCTTTCTCTTGCTCCAGCAGAGATGATTTATCTAAATACTTTTAGTCCTTCCAGCAAGAGGGAAGCTGCTTTTGAAAATCGTGTAAGATGCTTCAGCAGTGTTCTTTTGAGCTTTGACAATGTCACTGCTGATCATGGTGATGCTCAACAAAGATATCTGAGAATGTTGACTTCAGAAGTGGCATTTCTACAGATTTTTGTTACATTTCTCCCATCAACAGAGCTTCAGTTTGGTGTGGTAATGCTCTGTGAAGAGCTTTGTGAAGAGCTGCAGTCAGATAATTATTAGTCCTCCATATAATTTAAAAGGAGTCGCGGTTCTGCAAGCCGTCTTATTTGTATACAGAGCATATTTTTAGCAGCAGCAGCTTCTGGTATTTTCTGCTTAAACTGCTGGAATTACGTGAAAGAAGCTAGAGTTATCTCAGTAGCTGTTTTGTCTGGGTGAGACTGTAACAACTGCATTTTTGCTGTACAAAACTTCGGATTAAGAAAAGCCATTGTACCGTGGTCATTACTATAACTGATCTGAGACCACTGCATCCCCTTCTCAATCATATCCTCTCTTACAGGTTTGGGACAACAATCCCTTTCAAAATACTGTGTAACACAAGTTTCAAACTCACCATGAGGTTGTTTCTTTCCTTCTTTCTCCTCAGAACTCAAGCGATATGCGATATTACATCTTTTGTAAGGAATGATAAAGTGATGTTCTGTTTTACTTTGTAATCTCTCCAAAGCAGGGACATCACTGTAAATGTTTCTGACAGCACCCTGGGTCCTAGCATATAATGCATTTCTAGAGCCCAGACCAGCATGAAGAGTTGCTAAACACGTATGACAAGAAGAAGGACAGAGTGGTAAGGGAGCCTTGACTGAGCTGTCTTATAAACTGGTCTTCTTTATACAGCAGAAATGTTTGTAACAACTGAATAAACACCCCACCCCCACCCCCCATCCAGAAGCTGGGAGTACACAGGCCTATTTACAGAATGTGTGAACGTATGCTGCAAACGTGAATGTCTAAAAATGAATGTTGTGCTTGTAGCTAAGGAGCAACTGAATATAAATTCCAAGTGGAAAAAGCTACTTCTGTTGATGGGTGTATTACTAGTAAGGAATGAGTGGGAGGTGATATCTTTCTCTCTGATTGATATGTGAATTTGTACAGTTTTGTGGTGCTACACATCTCAACTAGCACTCATGATTTAAAATGCAGGAATATAGTCCAAGCTAACTGTTCAGACATCCCATTCATTCAATTAGACACCTCTGCAGGGCATCCAGCCTTCCTAGATGCCTGACAGAAGTGGGATAAATTCTCTCCTGTCACTGTCTGTCTCTGTTGATGGGATAGAGAGCCAGGTGGAGAGCCAGAACTATAGCCAGAACTATATTGGACTACACACCTGTGTTTTAGACAACTAAATTTAGATTATTTGAATTCTACTTTCAATGTTCACATTTTGTGAAGGATGTTGAAATGCTGGAGATCATATAAAAACTATTTTGCAGCTGCTGGAAAAGCCTTTCCAGTGATATTCATACAGATCTTGATGAATTTATTTTATCCAACAGACACTCAAAAGAAGATGATTATAACATAATTTTATAAGGAAATTCATGAAATACTGAAAGATCCTTTACTGATGAAAAAGAGAAAACAGAAGTAACTGGTAGCTGGAACCTAGACACAGTCACATTCATCTTGTAAGCAGTCTGGCTGAATAATTTGGGAACAACTGTCAGGAAAAGTGTCGGTTCTCCATTTCTTGGCACATTCAGGTTGGAACTCAATGACCTCCTGAAGTACATGAGTGCTGGTCTTGGCTGGGATAGAGTTAACTTTCTCCAAAGTAGCTAGGATAGGGCTATGTTTTGCACTTGTGCTGGAAACAATATTGGTAACGCAGGAATGTTTCAGTTATTGCTGAGCAGGGCTTAGACAGAGCCAAGTCCCTTTCTGCTCCTCACTCCACCCCAGCAGCAAGGAGGCTGGAGGTGCACAAGAGGCTGGGAGGGGACACAGCTAGGACAGCTGACCCCAGCTGATCAAAGGGTTATCCCATACCTTATGGTGTCATGCTCAGCATATCAATCTGGGAGAACAAGAAGGAAGGGGAGGACTTTCAGAGTGATGGTGTTTATCTTCCCAAGTCAGCATTACACATGATGGAGCCCTGCTTTGCTGGAGATAGCTGAACACCTGCCTGCCTATCAGAATTGGTGAATTAATTCCTTGTTTTGTTTTGTTTGTGTGCACAGTTTTAGCTTTACCTGTTAAACTGTCTTTATCTCAACCCACGAATTTTCTCACTTTTACCCTTCCAATTCTTTCCCCCATATCACTGAGGGGGAGCAAGCAAGTGGCTCTGTCTGGGATTAAACCATGTCAATATATTACAGTGAAATGCAAGCTACTGGGCTCAAAACAAGGTTAACTGGATAGGAGCCAGCCTGCTAGCTTGAGAACAAAGCCTGTGGCATAAAGACATGAACAGGATCACAGGGGACAGTCAGTTTTGCTGGACTGGGTTATTGTATTCACTTGGAATTTAAAAGGAGGATGGATCTAGTCAATCTTCTCTTCAGCACTTGCTTATCTATTCTACTGCCTGATTAAATGTTTACAAGGTGGGAAAATCTTAACACCTTTTTTGACACTAGAAACAAAACACTTTGCATCACAGTATGAACAAATGATGCCTAGCAACAAGAAATTCAGTGCAATGTGTGCTGCTTTGGTTTCAGATTTCAACGGATTAGTGTTTATTTTAACATATGAAGTATAAAGAAACAGAATTCCAGATGGTACAATCTCTCTGTAATATGCAGTAGGACTCCACTGTATAGAGCATTGTATTATTCCAGTTCACTCACTCGTTAAAAGATGTAGATGTCATTATTTCTGCTACTTCACATAAATAATCAGTTTTCTATGTGGTATATGGAAGCATAGTATGTACACATTCTCTATACCTTATTCACATCAGTTCCGTTTCTCTTGTCACATATCTTCACACTGTATCATATCCCCAGTTTGCACATATCACAGAATCACAGAATTGTTTAGGTCAGAAGAGACCTCCAAGGTCATTGAGTCCAACCTTTGACTGACAGGCACTTCGTCAACTAGACCATATCACTTAGTGCCACATCCAGTCATTTCCTGAACACATCCAGGGATGGTGACTCTGCCAACTTCCCAGGAAGTCTGTTGCAATGCTTAATAACCCCACCTATGAAGAAATTCTTACAGATGTCCAACCTAAACCTCTGCTGACACAGCTTGAGGTTATGTCCTCTCATCCCGTTGTCTTGGTGGAGAGCAATCCCCATGTTGCTACACCCTCCTTTCAGGTAGTTGTAGAGAGCAATAAGGTCACCCCTGAACCCCCTTTTCTGTGGGCTAAACAACCCCAGTTCCCTCAGCCATTCCTCATATAATTTACTCTCTAGAATAAATTCACCAGATTCATTGCCCACCTCTGGACATGCTCCAGCACCTCAACGTCTTTCTTGCAGCGAGGGGCCCAAAACTGGACACAGTACTTGAGGTTCAGCCTCATCGGTGCACACAGGGACAATTACCTCCCTAGTCTGGTGGACTGATGGACAAGTCCTGAAATCAAACTCTGTGCGTGCAGCCCAACTTCTTTCAGTGCCCATATTTGCCATATTTGGTGACCCCAACCTGCATTATGGGACACTTTCACCGCCCATGACTTGATGGAGGTGGTACGTGCCAGCATTCATCCCATTAGAATGGAACAGTGGAGCCTGCGGGACAGGAATTTGTGGAGTTGTGTAGTATTAATAGGGTAGGGAATTTCCCAAGAACAGAGAGTTTATTTGAAGATTTTGAAGTTATAAGTGCCTATAACTTTGTTTTTGGTAACTTTAAAAAAGGGAAGTTGTTTTGCGCGCTTTGTGCTTTAAACCGACAAACACCTAGTCCTAAGTACATGTGTACAATTAGATGCCCTCACACACATGCCATAGTCGAGATTTAAAGAAAAAGGTTAAGAATAATGTTAAAATTGATGGGGAAAAAAAGTTAACATTTCAGACTGATTGATTGATTTATGCCTGTGTCAGGGACCTGAATGATGTCTGAGACCCTGTGGTTGTGCTTGTCGATGTGGCATGGGAAAATACTGTGTAGTTTCACTGTTAGAAACTTGATTTTTGGAAAAGAACCAATAGAGCCGTTACTGGCACAGAGTTGGTATCATAAGCCATTGTGGTCTCGGTTTGCACACTGGCCACACGTGAACCAATGTCACAATTGAAAAATTCCATTCCTGCAAGAGGGATATAAGTGTTAAGGTTTGTACATGGAGATTGTTTTGATATGTGCTTAAATATTTCTTGAAAATACAACTGATAGAAAACAATGTAAAAAAAAAAAAAAAGAAGAAAAAACAGAAAAAAATGGAAAAAAAAAAGAGGAAAAAAAGGAAAAAGGGACAATAGAAAAAAAAAAGAAAAAAAGGAAAAAAGGAAAAAAAGGAAAAAGAAAAAGGAAAAAGGGGAAAAAGGAAAAAGGGAAAAAAAGAAAAAAGGAAAAAAGAAAAAAGGAAAGAGGAAAAAAGGAAAAAGAAAAAAAGGAAAAAGGAAAAAAGGAAAAAGGAAAAAGGAAAAAAGGAAAAAAGAAAAAAGAAGGAAAAAATGAAAAAGGAAAAAGGAAAAATGGAAAAGGAAAAAAAGGAAAAAGAAGGAAAAAGAAGGAAAAAGAAGGGAAAAAGGAAACAGGAAAAAAGGAAAGAAAGAAAGAAAAAGGAGAAAAATAGAAGAAGAAAGAAAAAGAAAAAAAAAAGTGGTCTTATCACTTGTGACTATCCCACGTGCAAGAAATGTGTACTCTGTATTAAAAACCATACTTATAAAACAAGAAAGGGGGACTATGACAACCCAAGTAGACAAAGCTGTATTTATCCTTATTTTTTTAAATTTGAATCAAAAAGTATTGTACAAAACCCCACAAGAGGATACCTAATGACAAGGCCCTATCGAGCTGCTAGTATGGGGAAGGGGTATGCTTGTGTTTTGTCTACCCTCAATTTATCAGTAACGATTCCCATGAGCAGAAGAGCTGAACTGTGGCTCCCAGTGAAGCTAACCAGAAGCTGGAAGGATGATGCAGGACACAGTAAATTGACTAAACCATTAACCCAATGACAAAATCGAACAAAAAGTTTCACTGGATGGCTAATGACTTTTATAATTTCTGCAGTAACCATTGCAGCTACTGCAGCCATGGCTACGACCACATTGGCCCGTTCAGTACAAACTGCACGTACAGTGGCCAGTGTATTGGGTAATATGTCATCATCAATAGCAGATTTTTTAATAATTTGTCTGGTTTTAATATTTTAAGTTCTCTGAAAATGCATCAGACAAGCCTAAAGACAAGAAACCTGGGTCCTGGCCCTCTTCACAGTGAACCCTGTCAAAATAAAAAAGGGGGAGATGTGGGAACAAGCTAAACCAGCAGCAGCTGCATTCAGTTAATTAGGATCAAAAAGGAGTGTTTTGGCCTTGACTGGTGTTTTTGATAAAGAGAGTGCTGTTTCTCAGAGTGGAAAACCACCTTGAATGGTCTGCAGGATAGCGTGTGTTTTTCTCTCATGGCTGAACACAGGCACCATATGATGCGAGGTGAATGTGTAGGATCAAGGCATGGGTTTAGGATGATCCTGGGAATTTCGGTTAACTAAAAGATGAACACAAGGTGCTGTTTACAAAGGAACCCTAATAAAAGGGGAACACCAGAAAGATTGGCGGACAAATCCTGAAACCAAACCCTGTGTGTGCAGCCCTGTTTCTTTCAGCGCCAATATACACCAAACATAGTTTGTTGTAGCCTGAGGTGAATTGGATCTGTAATTTGGAATTATATGAGGAAAACATTGTCCAAAAAATCTTGGAAGCAAAAAAAAAGAAGCTTGGTTTTGGTTCATGAGCTGAATGTGTCTTCTTGATTCAGACAATAAGGATTCCGTTAGAGCAGCTGAATGGCAGCTTTCACAGCATCCCTCAGGATATTACGAGAAATTCAATAACTGGGTTAGAAAATTACTGTGGAGACAAGAAGAAAAACAATCTTGCATTAGACATGCCAGTTTTTACTGTTCTTTGTTAGCATTCTCATCTAAAACCCTTTTATCAAGGTATTTCAACTGCCATTTCCAATTACATTAGACTGAAATTTGTCCATCAGGATGGGAATGATTGATTGAAATTCTGTTTAAGTTGCTTTAACCTCTTTCAGTAAGGAGAGGAAAAGCAAACTGTTTAACATGTTTTCAGACTTTTACTTGTTCCACTCTTGTGAGCTCTTCAGAGAGTAATTTGTTACAGTGGCTTGAGGTGGGACAGGTGAACTCCTGAAGTTTATAGTCCCAGTTCTGGCACTTTTTCTTCTTGGACTAGTTCTTTGACTTTTCTCTGCCACCCTCTTCACATACACAAAATAGTAGCTGAAGGAGCCAGAGAGGAATTAAAGAGGCTTAGCCACCCAAAAGTGCTTCTCTCTTGCTGTTAGACTGTTGTGAACTATTTTTATCATGTCCCACTTTATCCTTCATTTGTTGTCATCGCTTCCTATGTTTAGTCTCATAAATAGTTTAAGTTCTGAAGTTAAGGCCTGTCACTTTTATTTGTCTGTGAAGTTGCATGAACATTTCTGGAATTCTGCAGGTAAAATTAAAATAATAAATAATATTAATACCAGTTTAAGATTCTGAAAACAGGTCATTCTATCTGCAAAATAGATTCTTTATTATTATTATTATCATCACCCCTTCTGAAATGGCAGCTCAGTACTTCAAGTAGACTAATGCCATGTTCAGAATCACAATTTAATCACAACATATTATTTTTTTCTTCCTTTGAAGTCATAACTTTGAACCTGGACTGGCAAAACAAAAAAAAATTCTATCTAAATGTCATTTGGAATGGGATTCATCAATCCAAATTCAGGTGCTTGCAATGTATGTATCCACATATAAACAAGACATATAAGATCCACTTGAACTGAGACAAAGCCTCCTAGGTAGTCCTGTTTCTTTCCCCATAGTATTTAGGACTTCTGAACAAGTAGCTTGTCTCTCTGGTGAAGATATTTCAAGTTAGGTGAGATAAATACTGTGCTGTTGCTCCCTTCTTCATCACTTTTATGCTCTAACTCCAGTCTCAAAGTAACTTGTTGCTTACTTTAGAATACCAATTAACACTTTTTACAAACCAATTATAAATTGAATGAGCGTTGCAGTGAGTGAAGTTTTCTCTAGTGAGGCAGCTCCTTCCCAGTAAGCACTTGCTTGGATAGCATGGCAAGGAGGATGACTAGGGTCCAGCAATTTGCAATATTCATGTCATGTGGATAAGAGCTGCAGTTTATAAAGCTGTCAATCTGGTGGATTTTTACCAACAGAAATCTCATTTTGAAGTGAGAGTGGAGGAAAGGACATCATAAAGAAGTAAGTAGTATCCTTCTATATGAGCAGCTTATATTTATCTAGGGAGTGGTTTTGATCCCAATGTACTTCAAACAGAGTATCTGAAATGTTAAGCAACTAAGATATTGTGAGGAACAAACTATTACTTTATGTCAACAAGAACTGAAGGCTGCAGAAGCTTATAAGTTGACTCCTCTCACTGAAAATGTCAACATCAGCCAAGCCTCAGACTAATTCAATTATTTTCCCTTTACAGTATGATGTCCAAATGAAGAGTTCACAGTACTTCAATGTCTTCAGCTTCCCTGCACATTTTGGTCTGTCTCAAAGTGTGATACCTTCAGATCCGACCCCCTGTCTGCTCTGCTGAGTGCAGAGAGCAGCAGAGCTGCCACAGGAACTGATAGGTGTCACGATTTCCCTTAGTCTTTCTACTGCTCTGACTTTGAATGAACTTTCAATTTGTCAGTGTCGAGGGTATATATATTGAGGAGTCCAACTTGTAGGGATTAGAGAGAAACAAAATTCCCTATGTTAAGGTTATTAAATTAATCTGCTTCATTGAAGGATGAAGCAGACAATAAAAAAATGGTTATTGCAAGGCCCTGGGGGCTTAGGGCTTTGGGGAGGAAATGGAGTGATTTATTACAGTCTATTTTAGAGTACTTTCAAAGTTTGAATTGTCTTTGTAATTTGAAATCACTTTGGATCTGTCAGAGCTTATCCAAAGATTGACAGAAATTAAAAACCAGTACTTTTTTAAATCTGAAAGTGTTTGAGTGGTTAGCAGAGGTGAGTGAACACCAAACTACTACTGTATTTTACACCTAGACGTTACAGAGAAACAGGGTAAAGATTAGGTTTTGGACCTAAATGTTAATTCTGTAACTGATCTTTCATTCTTCCAACTTCCTTAAATGTATCACTATGATAACTGAAACACCAAAACATTCCCTGGTACGGTAAAAAAGTACAACAGAAGCTAGAGCACTTTTCTCTTTTTAATATCAAACATGCACTGATTCACCACTGCCTCAAGATAATAGGTTTCAATTTGTTAATTAAATTCCTCATCTCTTTGCTGGCAAGGCTTAAAGCATTTTTTAGCTGCTTAATCAGCACAGGTACATCCACTGCTGCCATCCAGCATGTCATCCTTCTCTTTCCCCCTGTGCTCAGCAAGGCTCTGTCTTCATATTCACGGTAAAAACAAGACTTCTTTTACAAGGTTAATGCTTTGTCTCTGCCAGAATAGATCCTACTCCAAATTTGCCAAAGCTTTTTGATTATACCTGGGGGATGATTTACAGCAATGAGAGCTTTTGGTGGAGGCACACAACCTTGCTGGGTCACCACCTGGAGGAAATCCCATGCCCCTGGCTGTCTCAAAAGTATTTTTCAAGAGCTGCTTTTTTTGAAATCAATTCCCTGACATGAGGCTGGTTCCCTCCTAGCACCCAAACCCATAGCTCTCCGGTCCTTAATGGAGGTTTCCTGAGGGCTACCTCCTCAGTCCTGCCCCAGACCCAGAGCGAGACCCACATGAGATCTGCATGAGATTTATGATTGGGAATCACCCATAAAATCCACAGAGTTTTTGGGAAATTTCTACCCTCAGTTCTCTAAAAATTGTGTCATGATAGATTAATATGGCTTACCTGCTTTATTTTTCAAGCTATCCAGTATGTTCTACACACCTCAAACAAACATGGAAGGACAGAGATGGTGCCAAGAAGAGCTTACATCCATATTTGGCATGACCCAGTGAGTGATGGTGATTATGAGATAAGACTGGAGGAGACGGGAAGGACAAGAGCTGCTGCTAAGACAGTTGTTTGGCAGCACTGGGAAAGAGATTTTTCGGAGAAATTTGGAAGACCTGAAGGCACTGACAAAACAGTTTTGGGCAGGACAGATAGTCCTAGATGGGTGAGGGGGACAAGAGGAAACAGCAAGGCTGACTGATGATAGTGGAAAGATGAAAAGAGCAGAGGAAACATAGAATTAAACTAAATTGTTTAGAAAACCAGGACTGGCATCCAGGTCCTGTCTGTGAATTGAGCTCTACAACCAGGACCAACTTGAGACAGTAGCAGAAACCACATTTTTGCACAGCTGGGTGTACAGCTTCAAACTGCTCCCCTAGCACTCATATAGATTATTGTCTTCTTTGTTTCTTTTTTTACTAACCCCATTTCAAAAGTTTGAGTAGGCAGTGAAATAAACCCACCAGAATTCATAAAACTTTACTGCTTTATTATAAATTACAAATACTAGTCTAAAATGAAATAAATAGAATGAATGATGGGCAGCCTTCTGTTTTACTTTTAGTGTTTACTGTCTGACATTTGTTCTCCTATTATTTGAAAAAAACCCCAACTATTTCTGTCCTTTTGATATGTATTAAAAGTACACTCTCTCTAGAAACATCTACAAGGATAGAGCCCCATACAAAGAGAGGCATTGCACGAAGACAGGTCAGACACATTCCCAGCTCCAAAGTAATAAAACATAGATTGGGAGGAGCATGGCTGTTCCTCCCATTGTCACACTTGTGATCAGAAGGAATAGAATCACATGCCTGCTGCCTCCAAGACTGCCTGGCCACCCAACACAGATTTAGGCAGGGTGCATGCAACAGCTCTGCAACTGGGCAGCCCTGTGCTGCCTTGGCCACTGCACAATTTAACAACCCTGGCAGCCTCCACAGTGAGATTCTTTACTCTTTTTCTTCCCATTATACACAAATCATGCAAAGAGATCCAAACCCACGGGTCTGTGCATCAGTTTCTGCTACTTTCTCTAAGAGGAGTGTGTGAGGTAAGCAAAAGCTCCCAGCCAAGCCAGGCACCCTGTTTGTTTCTCTCAGAGTAACTCCATATATTTTGCAAGGTTAATCTGCACCATTCAGCTACCCAATAAAAAAAAAAAATTAGTAGCAGAACGAAATACTGGACAGGATAATGTGGTATTGTCCACCAGGGACAGAAAACAGAAAGCATCATCTTTCTTCCATGTTCAGCTGGGGTTTGAATGAAGCAAGGGCAGCAGGCTTACTCAGCTTGCAGCTAAACAATCAATGTTGGAACAAGGTGTCTCTGGAGAGAAATCTTCTTATCTGAATCATATCTACACCTGTATAGGAGTAAAACCATGGAGTTTCCTTTTGTATAACTCCTGGGAAACATGAACAAGGCCTATGGGCATTTTCTACACTCCCCTCAAGTTTGACCACTAGTCCTGTTGTGCAGCAAGAACAGAGAGCTCTTCAAATGGTTTGGACTTGTGGGAGAGGTTTTTAACCAGCTGAGCCTGTAATCCTTCCACATCTGAGATGAAACAGCTCTGACAAGGGATTTCTTTAGGGAAATGTTAATGTGTCCTATATTGCTAGTCAGGCTGTGAGAGTCTCAGGCTGGAGAAGGCAAGCACGTTTGCTATTTTTGCACAGTAGAGCCAGGTTTTAGCTGAGACCTCTTCCTGTGTGTATCATGAAACAACTAGCAGTAAAAAGACTGACCTTACCTGACAGCTGTGTGTTGGGAACTGTAGGAATTTTCTTGGAAGAAAGGACTTGTGAATAGCCCTCAAGAGAGGAGGATGTGCATAATTAAGCAAGACTCATGCATTGGGAACAGATGCCTATGCCCACATTGGTACAGAGGCAGGAGGTGGCCCAGGTGAGGCTCTCAGTCAAAGCCCAACTTGCCCACTGGGCTTCTTGCTTCTCTTCACTCACTGCATTCAAAGGGATGCCACTACTGCATTCCAGCTGACTTAACACAGTTACCATAATTTAAAAGTGAATTCTAGCCCAGACATCTGTATAAAAGGGGATACTGAAATCACTATTTTTCCTGATGATGCCATTAAAAAGCTATTTCTTAACATGGACACCGGTGATTTATTATCTTCTTAAAATTTTGTTTTTATTACAAATACAGCAAAATCTCTATGGGATATAATGCAAGGTCAGCAAATACTGAGTAAGGGGGATTTTAAAGATAACACTATAAAATAGTTGCTCCTTACCTCCCATTACTATTGCACAATAAATTTCCACCCCTTATGCATAGTCTTGTAAAAAAATGATTGTCCCTAGGAAGTTACGATAGGCTAATAATTTTACTGTCTTTTTATAGGTATCACTTCTACTAATTATCTCACTTGAGAAAAAGTGATGGGACGTGGTTGAACAAATTACACATTTCAGAGCAAAACACACCAAGACAATTTTTTTTCATAAAGAAGACTTACTCTCGTCTGCCTTTAAGATATAATTCTAGTTGTTCTAAATAATTGCATTCTATTGACATTTGGTTAGTTAGGATATTATTTTCTGGTGTATGTTGTATCAATTAAGTAAATGACCCTAGGATTTTAAAATTACATTGGCTACAACTTTCATCTGCAAAAAAAATGGTCAAACCTTACCAAGCTGCGCAACTACCAGGAGAAATTATCACCAGGCTATAGTTAAAGTAGAAATCTCTCAAAGCAGCATCTGCACTATAGAGAGATTGAGGAGGTTTAGGAACTCATTGTGTGGACAGGAAGAACAAACAGCAGCTCCTTTTCATAACACCTCCAGAGATTTTGCCTCTCCATAAGCAGCTTGCTAGGCAGGATTCCATGAATCCCCTAACCCCTCACTACCTGAAACTTACTGCCAAGCTTGTCCAGTTGCATCAGTTTTCCTAAAAAAAGAGGTGTTTCCCTATAAATTGTGCTTTGCCTAATTACAGGCAGGGGTTAAAAATCCCTATTTACCATTTACATGTAAACTCATTGGAAGAAAAAGCACGGGGATTAGACTTAGAAATGCTTTTTTAACTGTACTCTGTACTGGTGTGGCCTCATTTGAGTACTGTGCACATTTCTGAGCATCAAAATATAGAAATATCAGGAAAAGGTTTTTCGCCCAGAGGGTGGTTGGTCACTGGAACTTCCCAGGGCTTCCCAGGGAAGTGGTCACAGCACCAATCCTGTCTGAGTTCAAGAAGCGTTTGGACAACGGTCTCAGACGCGTGGTGTGATTGTGTCCCTGTACAGGAACAGGAGCTTGACTCAATCCTGATGAGTCTCTTACAACTCAGCATATTCTGTATTCTAATAAGGCTTGATATGTTTGGGAAAATGTTCACAAGTCTTCATCCAGTGACAACAGCAGCTGTGTAAAAAGGCAAAACTAAATCCTAATGTTGGTGCCAATTCAAAGAGAGTCACACTTGCCAAAAGTCCACCTGAAACCTTTTGTTTCCTTTTATAATACCTTGAAAAGTATGATTTAAGTACAACTCTCAAGTGTAACTCTAATACTTCAACTTAGGGATAGACAAGCTCTCAATTCAGGGGATCACATGTGATGACACATGTGACTTCTGCTCCAGCCTCTAGCAGCAAGCAATGTATCTGAGCCTTCAGAACCTAAAACTGTCAGACACCGCTACCTGCCAGCAGACTGGCATCTCACATTCAGTGACACATTTGTTTATCTTCTGCCCTTTATAGTAGTCACTGGCATTTGACTATCATGTCAGCATGGGCTTTCCTGTATCACCAAGTGTCTGCCCATGTGGTTGCAGTGGAATGACTCTAGGCTACCTTTCCAACCTGCTACAGCTGTGCTACAGTCTAGGCCACAACAACAGATTTAGTTGTGCTTTTTCAGTACTATTTTAGTGCCCTAAATATCTAGCAAACGAAGTTGTGAGAGATGCTCTTTGCCTGAGGCCGTGCTCCCTCAGTGCCGCAGGACATCCCCGCTGGCTCACAACACGTCCCCTCTCAGGGGACACCAAGCTCCACACAGGGCTGCACATTTTTCTTTATATAAGTTGCCTACTCCAGTGAATAAATCTACACAGAGCCTAGCCAGAGGAGTTTTGTTTTTTAAAACCCCATTAAAATGCTATACCTTTAATCATAATATAGCGTAGCTTCAATATCGTTTGGTCTCCTAGAATTCAGCTGCCTACTTATTTGACGTATCTTGACAAGTATGAAAAGATGATCATGATTGGAACAATTCACTTGGAAATTCACTACCACAATATGCTTAGCCTTAAGACCACTGCACAATCTGTCCGTCTGACTACTGGTAAAAATACAGCTGTGGAATGTCACTTATCCTGGAATATCTTTAATAACTATTAAAAAGAAAACTATTGGTTTTATTTCTGTGTATCCAGAAACACACTTCAGGCTTCAATCCTGTTTGGTGCTATTAATTGTTCTTTATTTTCTTACTCTAGAATATAATCAGTGTTACTGTTGTTTTTTAATGTAATTGAGACATGATGGCATCCAACATCTTACTTCAACTGAGAACAAGATCCCCTGGAATTGGAAAGGCTAAGGATACACAGGAAGACATTGCCTGTGTCCCAAAAACTTTAAAATGGAATTCAAAACAAGTTGCAAGGATGAAGAACCAGATGGAAGACGAGCACAGTGATGAGCTGAATAATCACAACACTATGGTTACATAAAACACAGCTCTGTGCTTCCAACAAGCCATTAAGTCTGAATCTGTAAGTATAGTATAAGAAAACCCCTAGAATATCAGCTTCGGTGTCCATTGGCTATTAATGGATGACTAATTTCTTGGAAATTAGTCTTGCAGAAGGCAGTGAAGTCTTGAGGAGGATTTTAAACAGGATCATGGTCTCACTGCAGGGTGAGTGCAGCATGTGCAAGGAGTGATGTGTGAAGAAGATTACAGTCTTTTGTGAGCAAGACAGAAGAAGACCCCTTCAGAGCTCGTAGCGTGATAATGAAAGGCATAAGGGTGACATGTTCTAAGACAAGATCAGAAAAGTAGGACAAGGTAAAACTGTACAAAGCCTCAGTGTAACATTCAGCAGCAGAAAAGGGGAACTTGTGAAGACTTTCATCAGGGTGGGAGAGCTGGGTTGCTGGTTCAGGAATATGTTGGCTTTTGTCTTATCTTTTGATAGTATGAAAGAAGTAATACAGGCAAAGGAACCTACCGTGCTACTGTGGGCTTTGCTGCTATGACAGGTGAGGAGGGTCTCAGTGGCAATGTGCAAAGCACCAATGGTGATATGCTTTAGAAGGAGTTTCTGCTGGATTTATATGTGGTCTGGATGTTTGGAGAAAGGAGAAAAACAGAACCCATCTAGTGTCCAGGACAATACAGGTATAGTAGCAGTGGCAGCAGTTGCAGAGAATGAGAGAGTTCGAGAATTTGACAGGCAAGAGAATGAGTTTTAGTTTTTCTCAGTTAAGCCCATGATTAGATATCGAATTTTGGCCTAATTTCAGAGCTTGGTGAAAGTGGGTAAATGAAGAGGCAGTTTTGAATCACATTGAGCTGCAGAGAGAAAAGGCTAAAATTAATTCAGCTGGAAAGTCAAAATTCTAGCTGATCATGGAAAGCTTAAGGGAGGACAATATTTTAGAAAAAAAATTTAATTAATTTATATAAAAAGCATCTAATATAAAAATGATCAAAGTGGAGGACAAAGATAAGAATTTTTGTGCAGATACCAACTTTCCAGGTAGACTGTTTTGATAGGTCTTACTTATGCTTAATTACATGCAGGTCTTTATTAAGGAACTGAAGGAAGGTTCTCTGTGATTCTTTACAATGGAACAATATAATTATTGTGGATCAACTCAGCATCTTCATCTTTCTCTCATGTTACAAAAGGACTGGAAAGCTACTTAGTTAAAAGGAGAAGTTATTGTTACAGAAACCAAAGCTAGATAAAATGCAGAATAAGTTTAATGTAAGGCTACAATTTAATGAATAAAACCTTGTGATATAAAAAGCCTTAGTGATGGGAATAAAGGAACCAGAGGCTTGCAAGATTTTAACATGTAATTATTGCTAATAACCTACTTTTAATGTAGCAGTCTTCAATTTAAAAGTTCCCAAAATGTCTTAGATGCTACACTGTAAAGGTATTCTTCTAAGCTTTTTTTTTGAGGTTTTTTTTGAGCTTTTTATAGTTGGACAAAGTAGTAACGGTACTTACAAAGTTGCCACAGTGAGCAGAAGGGAAATCAACAGCCATTCAAAAACATCATGCAATTTCATTCAGCCTTTAGAGCAATTCCTCCATCTCGCATCTCACAATTACTCCACCTTCACTGCTTTTTCTTACCTTATCCTGCTCCTGAGTCCCCACTCACCTCCTCTTCCTTCACTGTCGTTCTTCCATTATTTCTCACATCATTTTTCATGGCCCATTCCTATCAAAAGCCAGGTCTAATATGGGTCTAATATGACATTTCCTTCCTCACACAGAGTATGTTTTCTATGTTTATTCCTGCATTCAGTGTTGCCTTTGCCTGGTGCATGTGTAAATGCAGGGGAACAAGGCAGCCTGCTGCTCCATGGTGAGCAAAACCCCAGGACTAGGCAAGCACACTGGGTGATCAACCCAGAGCACACCACAGCGGTCATGATTACCACAGCCTGGCTGCCACAGCAGTAACAAACTCAATAGGAAATGCATTAAATTGTCTTTATACAAGGGACCTGTTGTTGGAAAGTAATCTTATTCTGGGAGAGCACAATCCAGCTCCACACCAACAATTTTTAGAGGTAGCTTGTTATTTTAGAACAGAAAGTGAAGAAGAACAACGTCATTTCCTGAAGGTACTACTGAATGCAGAGAAATTACCCAAGATGGAATTTGTCCTGGTTTTCTGGACAAATTCTCTCAGTTCTTTGCCAAGTCTTGTATACAGCTGGTCAAGACTCACGTATCTCATCTGCAAGACAACATTTACAAAAGCACCACATCCCAATCGCAGTCAAAGAGCACTGGTAAGTGTAGGGCTTATGGGGAAAGACAAGGAAAAATCTGTTTTTCTAGCTTTTCCTTGCAAGTACTTTACTGTCCCAGTGATGAGCCCTGCTCAGTGCTCATTTATTATCTATTTCATACACTAGAAGTTTTCAATATACAGTTACATTTCTATTATTGAAGATAATGGAGACATATTTTTACAATAGTTAAGTTTTCCTTTCCTGCCGTGTTACAGACCAGACATATTCTGATTGATTTTTTCAAAATAGCATTAATTGTCAGTGGTCTGATGGATCCAAGGCCCATAAATATATTTCTTTTCACCAAAATGGAAATTAATGTGTCAAGGAAAATCAGCTCAGCTTGACACTGCCATCTGAGAGGAGCTCTGGACAAGAAAATTCTACCATGTTTGGCAAATTTTGGTCCTGATAAAGCACTATATATATTTTTTATCTGGTTATTAATTCCAACACTGTAACTTCAAGTATCAGGTCTGTTTAATATCCTCTGCAGTTCCCATTTCTGCATGACTCTAATAAGATGTGATTCAAACAAAAAAGTAAGTGTGGCACAAATGAAACAAAATGGACTGCGTATTAAAAAAAAAGAGAGTGAAAACTCCTTCCTGTGGTCTTTTTACAAACTCCTAATTATGTCAGAAAGTTTGAATTTTTATATGTTTGCATTTCTCTTTATCTACTAAAATGCAATGTTGCTCCAGTGCTGCATGAAATACAAATTCTGAGCTAAGTTGCCCTTCGTTTCTGCCTGAGATTAATTTGGTATTTTGGATAATAATCTATGGTATGCAGTGTAGAAATGTAGAACCCACTCTTGTGAGATGCTAAGAATCACTGATTTCAATGGAAATTAAGGGCGTTTGGACTCACTCTGAACTTTCACTTCTTTCTGTCATATTCCTATTTATACTGCCCATCAAATCCTGTATTACCTCGAATCAGAGTCAAAATCAGACATGAAAAGCAGATGACAGAAATTCAACAGCACACACTGGTGCTGAAGTTCATTTAAACTTCAGAATAAAACTTCTCACCAGCTGAGCTCTATGTAATACATGAATGGGAAAGTAAGAAAAGAAAAAAGTGTATGGTAGACTGAATGCCTGACATTTTGGGGAGTCACCAGTTCAGGGTTACCTGACTGAACTTGAACATGGACATGCTGTGTGACCATGACTAAGGCTTTTTAATTTTCCTTCACGTAAACATCTGCAAAATGTCATGTGGATGGCAAGGTTGAGTGATGCTAGAAGGGCATTCCCATATCTTTCACTAAGTGGGAGAAAGGGCAGAAATTGTATATGAAAATACAGAGAAAGCTATTTGAGGAAAGTGTTTCACAAGTTCAATGGATTCTGAACTTATGCAACCTGTTCAGTCCAAGTCTAGAATAAATGGACAGAACATACTAATACCCTGGTGGCAAAGGTCCTGCAGAGTTGAGAAAGTTCCCTTTAACCAATCGGAGATAGCCAGAGGCTCAGATGGAGAAGAAAGAGCACGGTAGGACTTGAAACAGCTCTATTAGCACTTTCTGTTTTGTTGTAAAATATTCTGTCATGATGCACTTGTATTTGCAGAACTCCTCCCATTGATTTGGTTGCTGCATCTGCCTCTTCTTTTAATGACACAGACAAGTGAAGACAGAAGATCAGGGCTCTGTGGAGAGTGTGAATAGCTGCGTCTGGGGAGGTGTGGAAGAATGAGTGTTTGCATAGCTGGAAGATAATATACCACTTCACATCATTTATCAGAGAAAACCAAGATAAAAGTTTGTGGGGGGTAAGAATAAATACAGAACCCTTGTGCTATATGTGATTTCAACAATATCACTCCAATAATAAAAGCCACGTAAACAGCATGAGAATCACAAGGGCAGCAGTAAACACAAATGTGTTCAGATGGGTCCTGATTTAACAGTTCTGACATTTTTATAGAGGATGCTTCATCTTTGTCATTGCTATGGGAATAAAGAGAAGAGGAAATAAGAGCCTCCTGAATTTCCTCTGATTAATCCCCTATCTCTTTTCTTGTCTATTAGCAAGAGTTCAAAAATAACTGCTAGACATAACAGTCTGACAACACAAGGGAATGATCAGGGGAATTTTATATCCTCATTAGCCCTTCACGGAAAACAAAATTTCTCTGATAGTGCATCCAGATCACTCCTTTTTCAAACAGCTTAAATCAGTGGCAGTACTTTACAGAATTTGAGGCCAGAGCAAGAATTATATTGTTAGAGAGTGGCCTCCTGTATAACCAGACTGAAGGCTTTCTCTCCACTGCATTTAACAGTAAGCCGAATAGCTCATTTTTAATATCGTGGTTTTCCTAAATACCTTCAAAACCTCATGTGAATACAATGAGAGAGGGGAAAACCACCACTGTGAATTTTTAGCAATGGCCAAGCACACTCATCATTAAGAAGCTGTGTCTTGTTTCCCATTTAACTTTGCCTGCCTCGGTTCTTAGCAGGACTTTCCCAGAATGGCTGAAGATGTAGTCCCCAGTATTTTTTCCTATTAAGGGGTGTACACTTTGCAGTTAATTTGCCTCTAAGCTCCCTTTTGATACACTACACAGAGAGACCTTTTGAAGAATTAGGTCAAGCAACAGGAACCGTGACACAAAGCTCAGCACAGTAACTAGACTGTAAAATACTGAAAATCTCTTTACCAAGAAGCATTAGCTCCCACTCTCAGATAATTTCCATGAATCTTTTATGCACATTCTCTAATATTTCAACATTGTTCCAAAACATGTTGCTATTAAAAATATGTGGAGCAGTTCTGTACCAGGCTCACTTGTCCCTGGGGTAAAAGCATCTCTTTGCCCCTGCTCAGTGTCCTCTCTTACTGCTGAGAAGATTGGCATTTTTCTTCACAGTGGCCTCCTTTCACCTTTTCAGTCTTTCTAATCCCAAATTGTTTTCAGGAGTCCGTGGTCTGCCAATATATATGGATTCTCTTGGTTTGGACTAAAATTTCTTTTCCTGTATATTAGGATGTATTAGCTGTATGAAAATATTTTCTGCATGAACAGGCTTACATATTGATTTATTCAGATGTCTCCAAAGACTGTCTAGCCTTCTTCAATATTTACCACTTTACCAGTAGCATCCAAGGTTTCTATCAGGAATGAGCTCTGGATTATTTCCATATGTTTGCAAAACTTTTGGTAATAATCAGTCTACAGGCAATGCTTGATGAATATTTGCTACTGACTCCCCACTGAAAATTGTTTAAAATTGGATTGCTAGGCAACATTGAATCTCTTCTAAGATGTATTTTACTGACACTGCACTCCATATTTTTTACCATAATGCTGTCTTTTACTAAGGAATCTGGATGGATTGAAGGTAGGTGGTTATCTTTAATAACTAAATTTGAAAACTTATCAAAAAGGGAGTTATTTCTGTATGACCGAATCTATTTTCCATGCTTTACCAGTATTAATTATGCTGCCAACATTTAATTCTTCAGGTAGTAAGTCCCAAACAGCTTTCAGATTAATGTCAGGTGCAGCCCATGTATAATTACCTGGGTCATTCTGCTCACAGTATGAATATCAGTCTGGAGGAATTTTCATGGTGTATCAAGGCAAACAGTAACAGTGAGGCAAAAATCTCCATCACTAGGTTCATCGGTATCCCCACAGCTGATTCCAAGCTTGTGGGAGTCTTTATGGATGTCATTGCAACTCTCTGAGTCACTGAAAACAGCTATGACTAAACTGTTACAAAGTCTTCTCTTTCCAGGCAAGGTGCACTGTGTTTCTGTGTATTAAAGAGCACAATTATCCTGTGGCTGAGTTGTCATTTTAAAACCAGATTGCTTTCCTGCGGTGTAACACGGAGAACTACAAAGTCTTGCACTGCTCTCTGCATTTTCCCCCCCTCTGTGTGATGGTTAATTCCTGGAACCAATTTTGTGTTTCATTAAATTCCTTAACGCTTTCAGCAAAGTTCCAGGTCAAGGCTCATCAGATGAGCAATTGGTAGACATACTAGATAATGATATACATTCAATATGGAAAAAAAAGGAAAACTCCACAGATAAGATATGTTTCGATTTAATTAGAGATTTTTTTTTTTTGACAATGATTTGTGGTGTCAGTATTAATTCACTTCTCCCTGAAACAATCTGTTGGATATCAGAATAAAAAGAAAATAAGAAATGGAAAATATAAGGGAATAATCATTGCGATTCTGGGATTTAATGGAAGAAATAACAAATGAAAAATTTGGGGGAGTCTGGTAGAAATGCAGCAAAATAAAATGCTCACTGGTTTTGAGAATCTTGTTGTTACCAAATTCTAAAAAGGTAGCATTTTCATAAACAAATCTATATTTCAGTAATTCAAAATTCTTCTACTGATTTTCAAAAGCCATCAGAAATTATTTTGACCTTCTAGTCAGACTTCCTACAATATAAAGAGGACTTCCAAGAACACATTACTATTTCGTGCTTCTGTCCATCTGGTATCATTTGGTAAAGATCAACCTTTTTAGAAAGGCATATGTAGTGCTGCTTTAATATCTCTGTGCATTATTTCAGATCTCATTATCTCCCTTGATAAAGCTTCCAGTTTACTTCTTTTACCTCAACTTTCAGCTGCGTTTTCTTGCACTAACTCCAAAGATCCTCCATTAGCAACATTTTCATCCCTTTGTAGATACTTCTGAACTGAAAACAGACTTTCACTTAACCTTCTCTTTGACAATACAAATATATTGACATTCTGAGTGGCTTGCTACAAGGCATATCTTTCAATCCTTTAATCATTCTCAGGACTTTCTTCTCTTGGTTATTTCCAATTTCTCAGTGTTTCTATTGAAATATAGATGCTAGAAGAAATTGCATTACTGTCAGATATATTTTTTAATGGTTTGCTTGTTATGCCTTATTTTCTACATCCAAAATGTATGTTGGTACCACACCTATAGACATGGCCTGCACTTGCTATTAATCACAGCCCATTTTTCAGAACTTGTGTGACTTCCTTATATAAATCTCACAATCCTACATTCCTTTTATGCTGAAACATTGCTTCCACTTGCCCATAGCAAAAATACATTGAGGATATTTTTGTTCTCCTTTGTATTATTTATTACATCCTTCTGAAACAGATACTTATTTAATAGTAATTTAATAATGTTAATAATGAACAAAGATCACTGGTTTTTTTGTTCTTCCTATGTTTAAAAAAATGTCTCTCTTGGTGCCCTTACTTTAACTGGCTACTTATTGATCCATGTTTAATTTTACTTTTCTCATTAAATTTTGAGGATTTTTATTTCTTATTTACACCACTTTTGATCCAACTGTCCTCTTGTCTGAATACAAGCATGTATGTGTGCACAATCATTGTTTTCAACTATTTCTAGGAAAATTTTCTAATACTCTATGCTTTGACTGTAGCATTTTCTGGAACAAGTGGGGAATCAGAAGGAAGTACCCATTCCTTTGTACATTCTGCTTACAGTCTTTCTTTTGGATAATGTTTCTCACAATAATTGAGTGGTCCAACTACATGGTGAATTAATGAATGCAAAAGGAAAGAAATGTAATAGTGGAGGTGAAGGACGGGCTTGAAATGGGAACGGAGCAGGTCTTCTAAAGTGAGGAACAAAACCTGCTAATTCCATTAAAGGGATCAACTTGCCAGTGAAAGAGAGAGAAAGGAGGATGGAGAGCAGAATTTGAGAAGAATTGTCACAAGGCAGATGACTGGGCAAGAAAAGCTCCAGTCATACCTGTAAATAAATAATAATTTTTAAAAATCCAACTGTAAGCATACCACCCCTTGAGACAGGGAAAAAGGTTTAGTACCTGAAATGGGACTTAATCAGCTAAATGTGTGTTCAGGATCCCTAAGACATAGTTGTATGCTTTTCAGACTCTGAATAACATGAAAATACCATGGATATCAACTCATGCTCTAGCAGAGGATCAGTTAATTGGCAAAGGTGGTCTGAAGCAGTTTTAGACCAGCTTATATCAGACTGAAGAACCATAAAAAATTAGGTGTGCAAAAATATCCAAGCTGGATTTTTATCCATATGAAGCTGTGCCCACATCAGGAGGATTTTGCTGGCATGGATGGCAGCATGCCACAGCAGAAAGGTGCTTTGAGCCCTGGGATTGTCAAAATGTCAGATGGTAGATGCCTTTTCCCTGACATACAAGTGTAGGTCAGATACCTGATGTATGGGTTTGGCTACCCTACTTGAGCCTGTGCTGGCTGTCAAATCTGAGATGGACACTTTGCAGTCTGAATACATACATTAATAAATGTCAATAAATGCTTGAGACAAATTATGAAGAGGTGTAATAAGGATAATAATGAGTGTTGCAAATAGCCAGGAGCTGTGACACGGCTGCATTTTATTATACTGAAAGGGCTTTGTAATGAGCATGAAGTGGGCATCATTTAATCAGCTCGATTTTTCTTCTTGAGCAGATTATCCCATTGGGATAAACCTGCCTGCATGGTTTAATAAAGCACATTATAGACAAGAGTTATACTCAGTGATGTTTCAACTTGTAAATTCAAATAAAAAATGAGGTTAAAGTTCGGAGAGAAGATTTAGTAAAACTTCATCATTTACTCCAGCTCCCATTAAAACCTTAGATTTACTGTTTTTAATTAAGCATCCTAGCTGTTCCCTGGTGTGACAAGGCATCCTTTGTCTATCTTAAGGTCATGACAACTAGATCAGCAGTCAACAAAGAGACATCATCAGTGCACAGGGGAAGATATTAAAATAATGTATTATTGTGTCTCTTTGTTATTACAGAGTTAGCAAAATTTCATTAAGAAGAAAACTAATATGCCCCTGCACTCCAGCAAATAAATGCCATAGTGTAAAAAGAGAAGGGGAAGGGAACAAAAATTTTTCCATTGCTTAAAAACAAAAAACCAACTTGGAGTTGTACAAGTTGAAGAGAAATGGAGGACACTTTGCATTTTGAAGTTCTCAGCATCTAACAGGCTTGCACTGGAGCAGAGATGCCACTACAAAACACGATTTGCTTTGAAGATAGATGGTCCAGCTTTCCTCTTATGTATAAGCACAAGAATGCCAGTTGTATTCTAGTTTAACCCCAGAGGAAAGGGATACATAATTTTCCTTGAATACCGTGTGCAGTTCTAAGTTGCTTAATCTCTAAAATGATCTGTAAATGTGAGGAGAGGTTCAGAGAAGAGTATCATGGAGGATGAAATTTAGGGAAATCTCCCATGGTTTTGGCTGAAAGAACAAACAGGGCAAGATCATCCCTCTGAAAAGATAGGAGTAAGCAGAAATAATCTGGATGTACAAAATCACAATGGCACAAAGAGAGTGAGGAATGAGCATTTTTTTCTTCCAGTACAAGACATAGGAGCCTACAGATACAGCTAACAGGAACTTGGTGCGAAACAAAACTAGGAAAAGTTGTTCCTACAGTGATGGTAGGCTTGGGACACTTGCTATCAGTGGAAGCTGTAAATGCAAAATGTCTGTATTGGTTTAGGGAAAGGCTGGACAAATGCACATGGAGGAGAGATCTACTTTGGGTCACTCAATACGGGAAACATAACAGGCTCAGAAGACTCTCCAATCTGAAAATTCTCTGGCATTCACTTGTAGCTGGAGACAGGATACTGGGCAAGTCAAGACCTTGATTTCCACCATGACTGGCTATTCTGATTTTTGTTAAAGTGGATTAACTCACTAATTTCAAATTGGAAGAAGCCTCATGAAAAAACATCCACCTATTAAGTGACCATTCAATTCCCCTCATTAAGTACATAGTCGGGGCCCCTGGTACGTGTTTTCCTTTTCTGAGACAGCTAGTCCTTCTTTGATCATCTGTATCATAATAATACCATTGCACCTGGAGTTAAAAAAACCCTCTCCACTGGAAAGGAAACACATTTTTAAAATCTTTTGCAAAGCTTTAGCACAACTGGACCTTGATCTTTGCTGGGCAATGCTTTTACACAGACCATCATAATTAGTAGGAAGAAAAGAGAGAAAAGAAACCTCATTTCCCAATACAGCACAAATTGTCAACTGAATCATCCTTACTACACAAAAACCCTTCAATAATCCAGACAAAGAGAGATATATGAAAAGGTAGCAGTTCCCAAAGGGTTATTCAAGATTAACTGGTGCTTCTTTACTATCTCTTGTAATCTTCAGCAATATTGCACATTTTTCCAATCTCCTTTCATTGCCTTAGAGGACGTAACTTGGGATTTTAAAAATACCCTTTGGTGCTCTCTGCCCATTACCAGGTGGGTGCCATGTGGAAGATAACTGTCTCCTGGAGTTTCCTTCTGTGCCTAACAGAGTAACAGACAGGTGATTACTATTTTTTTCCTGCTTTGATTAGGAAAACCTGGATTATGATTACTGCAACAATTAGATAATTGCCTACTTTAAAAATCCTTTGTCCCTATAGCTGTAAGCAGGAGCAGCAAAAAGGGCAAGAAACCATCTGGTTGCTCAGGGCATTGTTGCTGCACTTGCTTTCAGCCTCCCTCTTACAATGCTTCCCCAGTTGTCCCCAGCGGTGCAGACACCAGGGACACCTGCAGGACAATAGTGGATCCCCAAATGTACAGCTGGGGAAGGAAAAATGCCGTTCTGTTCTTTCCTGTAATGAAACAGCCCATAAAACCTGACAGCTCAGTTGAAACCCACTTGATGCGGTACCTGAGTGTGGAAAACTTTTGGTTAAACCTGTTACAGTGCATATACATGGCCTCAGTCAAAAAGTCCGCAGTGCAGTGAAACTGGGGACAGGATAAAGGAATTTAATAGCAAAAGTCTGCTTAGGCCCTTTCATGGCACAAGGAAAGGAGAGGGCTTCTGCCACATTTCTCATGGACAGGGAAGGTGGCATTGCTAGGAGGCTGAGAGGAGCAGGGAGGGAACACAGCCATTGCTACATACACACACAAATACACACACACATACCTGTCCGCATGTGAAACATGGCTCTGGCCATGTTCCTTCATGAAGGGATTTACATTTTGTTGCTCCAAATGATTATAAATAAAATACAATAGTCTTGATAGAAACTGCAGTTTGTGGAGTAGGTAGACTTGTGCTTTAAGTCGGCCAGGAGAGGTGGCTCATCCTTGCAGGACTTGGTTAAAATGAAGATGCCGGGAACTGGAAGAGCATTTGGTGAAGAGCAGATGTAAGTTGCCATTTTAAGGCTCCCCTGTGTGCTTGAGAGGAAAAAGAGGGAAATTTACCCCCATATAGGGCTTGGGCAGGGTGAGGTGATGAGAAACCCTGCAGTATTCCAGGTATAACTAGGATAAGACAAAACCAAGAAAGTGTAC
Source organism: Lophotriccus pileatus (assembly GCA_035583135.1). Classification (NCBI taxonomy): domain Eukaryota; kingdom Metazoa; phylum Chordata; class Aves; order Passeriformes; family Tyrannidae; genus Lophotriccus; species Lophotriccus pileatus. The sequence continues at coordinate 85,831,720 of JAWWES010000115.1, forward strand.
CACAACTCAAAGTAAAAAGAATAGCGTCCACTTCCATCATCTGCACAAAACAACATGGTGTCAATAAGAATGATGGGAGTAAGCAAAGGAATGATGAGATGGAAGGACTGTTATGAGTCTTACAAAAAATGGGTAGAAAAAGAAGGGAAGCCTGGACAGTATTAAAGAATACATTTAAATCTCCCAGGATATCAGAATTGTACCGTCAATATTAATCTATTGAGTTGGCCATAGGAGTGAGATTAGTTGATAGAAGCCCTGTCACAATCTCCTCGGTTTCTAAGGAAAATCTTTAGTAAAACATGTAGTAAAACTGATTTAGTGATATAAGGCAGCCTGTGATAAAGCTGCTATAACTTGGCTCTCCAGTATGTATTACCCTGCTGTAATTATACTTGCTGCAGCAGTATTTCCTTAGGGCAAATCCTCCTGTGAAAGCCGTGGGGGGGGTTCTGTGTTGATGGCAGAAACTATGTTATTTTTACTTCCCTGTGGGATTTTATAAATGTTTCCACCTGTTCAATATAAATTAATTCTCCTAGGGAGAAAAGTAAGGCTTGTATAGAACAGGGCAGGTTTTCTGAATATTTCTGTCCTATAGCTGTTGAAGTCATATTGGAGAAGAAAGGCACAGACACAGGGAGCAACCTGCAAATTCTGACAATTTAATGGTGAAAACATTTCTATTTTCATGATAAACAAACACTTGAGACCTGGGGTTCACCAACAACAACCAGTATTTACTATAGAGTGGTAAATCACTGCACAATCACTATAAATGACATAAATGATGCCATTTAGGAAGCAGTTTGAGAAGAAATCAGTGCATAGCTACATGTTCGATGTGAGACAACATCTAGACGATTATGCTTAAGAGATGGCACTTTTGCAACATATAATAAAATATTGCAGGCCATTTCTCTCACACCTCTGTTTTGCAGTTCTATGCTAAGATATTTCACCCCTAGGTTGCTGAGCACAAGTGAGTTTGTGCATTCTTCAGCACCATCCCCTCACTTCCCAGTCAGTAACAATAAGGCACAGCTGAAAGAGATGAGTTGACAGCTCAGACCTACTGACCAGTGGGTGCTGTGAGAGCCCCTGAGTACTGTTGGCAGCTGCCACAGGTTTGTGTATCTCGAAGGTTCCTGGTTTCTGTGTGAGACATACCCATTCAAGAATGACAGAGGACAATTAAGTTCTGTGCCAGGGCTATGCTGCCCTCATGGGTGTTGATGAGGAATCAGGTTGGCAGTTTGCAGCAGGCAAAAAAGATGGGGAAAGAGCAGGATGTAGGTTACATGCATTTGTCTGAGTCTGTGGTTTGATACTTGAGCTAAAAATATCTATAGGATATGTCAGAGAGAGAACTCTGTAAGTGGACCTCAAAGACACTCTTCTTTTCTATCCTTGAGTTATTATTTCCCCTGTATATACAGCAGCAGTAATACCAGTTCCTTAATAAACATGGGACCTGTGAAAAGCAATTCATTAAAAAGTGTGAGGTGGCCAGACAGTGGTGTAATGACCTGTTCTTGAGGTATCTAAGGTGGGCAAAAGAAGGTCACAAGTATTTAGTTAGTTGAAAATGTGCACAAGCAGTCTCTCATACATACTGAAATATTTTGAGGTGATGAACCAAGCTCTTCAAAACTAGTACGTGAAAACAAAATAATTCAGTTTACCTTCAGGATATGTTAAATCACAAATGATGATATCAGTACATTTAATATATTTTGTTCTGTAAAAAAAAAAAAAAAAAAAAAAAGAGTTCAACTCTTTATCCCAGTCTAAAATAAAAAAAACTTTTTTGAAAATTCCATGTGTTTTTAGTGGAATAAAGTGTCTGTTTATTTTTAGTTCTATGTGGCAGATGTGCTGGAGGTCTTGGCTGAGGAAGAACTGTGGCTTCTTGAAGGTCTATCCATGCTCAGCTGCAATTGAAGTCGTGTCCAAAGCTGAAGGTATTACATTTGTGTACTATACCAAGCACAGATTCCCTGAGAAATTGGTTAAATACCTTATAATCTGTGTGTGGGTGTATGTAGAAGTCTGTTAATGAAAAGTTCACAAAGAAAAACATTTGCAGTCAAGGCTGTCAAGCGCAAAGACTCTTCCTGGAAGGGACACTTCCCTGCACCTATGACTCCGGGTTGCCAGCTGTCAAATATCTAGTGCAAAGCTAGGGGAAAAGTGGAGCTGTGTGGTTTGCATCAGTATGCTGATCACTTCTCAGCATGAAAACAGAAATGCGGGGGAAAAGCACTTGGCATTAAACCTTGAAAATGCCATGTCTACTACCGAGCCAAAATATGGAAAGTTGCTGTATTCAACACCACCTGTGAGGAAGGTACACATCATTTCAGTTTCATCTCCCAACTTGTTCCCTCTTCCTTCTGGTGGGTGTCACAGACTCAGTCTCACAGTGAGCACTGTGCTCTTCTCTCTGCTATGCCAGCACCCATTTCTGACATGCAGTGCTGCCTGGCTGGCATGCTGTAAGTGCACACACTTGTCAGCTTTTGATTGCAGGAGAAACACCATGGAAGGACTTCAGGACAGAAATAACCCTGCATGAAGATGTTTATGTCTGAAAATGAAGATCCTTAGCTGAAGTAGGACTTAGTTAAATTCTGATTTTACCAGTACGTTCCTTCTTCTGATCATATAAAAATTTAGACTGGAGGGGAAAGGAGAACTCACATTAGATTGTAACCTTGTCTTTGTCAACAGAGACAGTTTTCTATAAGACATCTACTATGTTTTTCCTACTACGGATGTAACTGTCCCAAGAAACTCTATCAGCTCTTCAGGAAAATACTCTCCAACTGAATGGATAACACTTTGACAGAATAAGCAATAGAAAAATTTGGATTTTGTTCTCTTTAGTATTTTTTTTTACTTTCAAATTCATTAGAAGGCAGATGGAGGTGAAAGAAAGGCTGTACTTAACAGAAGGAGAGCATGTAACAAATGCCACATTGAAGGCTGATATATTAATGCCTTTTTTCTTCTTTTTGGCTCTGGTTCTCACAAATGCAATTGTTTCCAGAAGCTAATAAATATTAATACTAACAACAACAACAACAAAGATACACTAAACTGAGCAAAGGAAAAAATATTTTGAATAATAATTAGTCAAGTTCAAGCTTTAATTTCATGTTGAAGAACTCTCCTGACTACCATACTGGGCTGCATATATAGAATCACAGAATCGCAAAATACACTAAAGACTTTATCCAAGAAGCCTTACTAAAAGCGACTCTCTCAGAATTTAAGGCCTGTAATAACTAATCTGGTTAATGTTAAATTGCTTCCTTGGAGTGGAAGTGCACCTGACAGGCAGCGCAGGGCTGGACTTGCTGGGGGAGACCCCCTGAGCTGTGCGAAAGGAGCAGCTCAGGGTGAAGGAAAGCCAGAGGTGTCTCCCTCGTCTGCAAGGCGATGCATGGCATTAGAGGCTGCAGTGAGAAAGACCAGGGAGGGTGTGGGGCAGTTGCAGAGCCACAGAGAGAGTATTTCAGGGTGAATTTGAGCCTGAAGAAGCCAACAGAGACAATCTGAAAAGTTTATCTCAGAGAACTCATGAAGTGCAGAATAAATTTCAGAGGATGAAATACAACAGACATGGCTTCTGTCTTCAGTAATGGAATAAAGGAAGCCCTTGAGAATTTTGAAGAAGTCAGCATAATTTGGTTATCTGAAAAGATCCTTGAACAAATTATTACATGATTGAATTATAAGCACCTAGAGAATAATGAGGTCATAAGAAACAGCCAGCATGGATTTGTGAAAAATAAATTATATCAAACCTATCTGATTTCCTCTCTTGACACACCTGCTGCATAAGAGAATAGTCACTGTGATGTCTTCAGTAGGGCTTTTGACATAGTTCTATATAATGTAGTCCAACAGTATACAGCATAGTGGCAGAGGGCCTGGTTGAAATTACTGTACAGAAAATATGTTGCTTGAAAAAAATATAGTCAGATTGATTCACATTCTTATCAACACTCCCTATCAAACCAGAGAAGCATTTTATATGGGCTCCCATGGGGGGGCTCTCTCAGGCCAGTTCTGTTCAATAATTTCATTAGCTGTTTAAAAGATGGAATAACATGTATACTAATTTGCTGATGACACCAAGCTGGGAGGGGTTGGAAACCCTGTGGAGGACAAGTTTAGAATTTGAAATGATCCTGACAAATTGGAGAAATGGCCTGAAATCAATAAAATGAACTGAAATAAAGACAAGTTCAGAGTACTGCACTAGGGAAATAAAAAATCAAATGCACAAATACAAGCTTGGGGATATTGAGAGAGAGGGATCTGGGATTACTCTGCAGAAAAGCAGGAGTGACAGATAAGATGTGGGAGTTACTAATTTGGCAATTTTCAGTGCTGCTGAAATACTATGTCCAGTTTTAATTCTCTTGAGAAAAGAGGATCCACAAAAAAAAAAAAAAAGCAATGCAATTCAGACACCCTAACTTCTAAGGAAGGGCTCAAATATATGGATTGTTTTCTTTAGAAAATGGAATATAGTGGGAATATAATAACAGTCCTGAAATACCAAAGAAAAATTGGATAGTGGTTAACTGTCTAGTGATTTCTTTCCTGTTGACAACGGGAAGATAGCTAAATTTCTTTCCTAACCCGCCATCCTTATCAGTCTTGTTAAACTAAAACAAGTTGTTTTGAAGTTTCTTTCAGTGTTACAATTGTATGAATTTTGGGAAGTTTTTCCTCACAGTCTGCCTCTTTTTTAAAAATGTGTACTCCATAGTCTTTCATCTTGAATAATTCTTTTCCAGACAGATACATCACTACCAGATTTCCAACAAAAGATGCTTTGATTTAGGCCTCTTGGTGAAGACGGTGTTGGAAATCCTGCTGACTCTAAATGTTGCCCAAAACAGGGTTTTCAGGGGCCCAGTTCAAAATGCCTTTGCTTTAGTGACTGTGGAAGGCTGAGATATAAGCTTTCTTCAGAAAATATATGACATGATCCCTGCTACCTGGCTCCTGCTAGAGGGCAGCTGTTGGTATTTGTATCAGACAAAGCTGGATTTAGCTACTGCCTGTTAAAACTGCTAATGGTCCATTATAACATTAAAAGAGTGCTACAGAATGTTTATCTGATGCTGTTAACCAGTTGTATTTCATCTGCTAATCACATCAAGGAAAAAAAATGTCATATTTTTCTCGTTACACCAACTCCCCAGCTTCATTACTTGCTCCAGACTAATCCTGTTAGAGCTGCATCTTGGCAGAGGCACTTCTGGCAAGGCACAGTCCAGAGACAGGACAAAACTCTGTTTGTCCTGCCAAGCACAGTCTTGGCTGAGATTACAAGGTTATTAAAAACTGTATAAGCAGCCACCAAAGTGTGAATGTCCATTGCACAGTTTTGCAGATAATTGGCTTGCTGGTAATGCTGTCCCTGGCACAAAAAAGTCCTGGATCATGCACAATATCCAAAACAACAGTAGGAGACCACATAGGACTCCCACACTGTGACAGAGCATCAAACTTTATCTACAGTCAAATTAAAAATAAAATGTGGGTGATTCCAGCAAGAAACTCAAGCAGATCAAGTAATTCAGTAAGTAACAACAAACCATTTTGCACTATATTAGATACTCGGAAGAAATTCTTTACTGTCAGGCTGGTGAAGTACTGCAACAGGTTGCCCAGAGAAGTTTTAGATGCCCCGACACTGGAAGTGTTCCAGGCTGGGTTGGATGGGGCTCTGAGCAACCTGGTCTAGCTGGAAGGTGTTCCTGCCAATGGAAGGACTGTTAGAACTAGATGGTCTTTAAGGTCCCTTCCAATTCAGGCCATTCACTATGATATCAAATAAAAGTCAGCAGCAAGGAGTATGAATTCTTCATCTATATACTATACATTCAGAAGAATCAACTTGTCCTCTCTCAAAACCATGTGGCCAAAATGATCCGCAATTTTCTCCACCAGAAGCTGGCTTGCAGCAGCCAGTTCTCGTGACCCCTTGCTGCCTTCCAGAGACGAAAGCAAACTTGTGCCTGCCCTGTCACCTAGTGCATCACAATGCCAGGCAGACAGGAGTAGCAGTGCTTATGAATTCCCTGGGTGCTGGTAGACTACTCCCTGGAAATTGACATGACTGTGCTAATATATTAAGTCCTAAAAAAGTTTGCAACCTCTTTTTTATTGCTTTCCCTAGGCCACATTGCCCTGGGATAGATCTGCACAAGGAGCTGCTATTTTGCTGTGTATCAGATACACCTCCAGGCAGCCTGAAATCCCATTCCATTCAAGGGATTTTTGGCTGTAAAATGTTCCCTCCCTCTCTGCTTTGCCAGAAGAGAGATGTGCTAGTCCTCTGGGCACACAGCTTAGTCTGCCTTTTCTCGAGGCTCAGTCTGATAGCTGAAGGTTTGATTTAATTTTGTCGTCTCACTTGCTACATATATGTATGTATGTATGTATCTATCTGTCTGTCTATCTATCCATCCATCCATCCATTTGTATTTCTGTGTGCATATGTGTACCTTGTTCAGAAGACCTAACCCCTTCCCCTGTTTATTTTAACTTATGGAATAAGTGACTCAAAAAAATTTTATGTAAACACTATAGACACAACGTGGTGATTTGGATAGTGAGGTTGCAGCTATTTTGAAAGGAGAAGGTGAGGCTGTGGTCCCCTGGGGGGGCCTGTACTTCTCAAGGCTCTGGGCTCAAGGGTGCTCTGAAAACATGTTCCCAGGACTGACACAAGCATAGTACTGGTTGGGTATTCTGAAGTCAGTGTTCTGGAAAATCGTATCTGTCTGTGTTTGTCAGTCCAGCAGAAATACAAGGCTCTATAGTCCTTTTTCTTTATTCATGTGTCAGCATTCAGAAAAGCCTGCAGAAGTATACTGGACCTGCTGATTTATGGGCAGCCCCACAAGGTCTGTTAGTGGCATTGCTACACAGGCAGCCTGACAAGAGCAACCAGGAGGTGTGTGTGTGTCCACCTGTGTGTCATGAAATGTCAAAGGTCTTCTGTAAACTGCTCAGAGAGGAGAATATATGGCACGAGAACATTCTTTCCATGCATACAGACCTAGCTAAATCCTTGCTCAGAGTCCTTTACTTCATTAGCATTTGAGGATTTATTGGCCTTAGCAAGTTCTTGTAAATGAATGACTTGCTTTATATTTTTTAGCAGATGGCTGATACTGTTAGTGAACAGGTTTATAGTGTGTGTTTGACATGCAGGATTAGCTTATCTCTGGAGGCTAAGGCTATTAAGAAAACTCTTTTTTTACCTTAATCTAAGGTTTGCTTCTCCTGATACACAGGTATTCATACTAATCACTGTAATTATTTAGAGTATACCAAGACTGCTTTGTTAGCTCCCTACTAGATGGCACATTGTAGGTATAGTCCAGCAAAGAAGCTATCCCTCTGTTACTCTGTGCTCTGCAACTAGAAGAGAACTGTGATTCTTATGGACTACAGTTATTTAGATTACTTATGGTTATTATATGACAGTATTATCAATTGTATATATTTCAATATATATTTCAGAATAAATATGACCTTAGTCCAATTCTATGTTTACAATTACTCTTCCTTTAAAATGCAAGAAAAATTCAATAATAGTATTTATTCATCGAAATTTTCGAAGTATTCTGCCGTCACTGACGGAATCACAGTTCGACGTGGGGAACCATTCTGTTCTGGTTTATTAAGAATCTGAAAAGCAGAGAAAGAGCCTACATAACCAATATTCAATAAAAAGAAAGTCTGTAAGCAAAGAAATATCCATGGATATGGATTATATTATCCAGAAGAGGGTCTGAATGGAAGTGAATGAAGTGACATCATTTCAGGATGACACAAGTTCATAATAGGAAAACAAAAGACTGAAGAATTTCCAAATAATATAACAACATTGCCAAAACATCACAGAAAGAAAGATGAAATTGAATGTGGGAGAGATAGTTGCTGTTAAATTAACTGATAGAAATGCAAGGCAGAAGGCAGCTGTATCTACCTCAGCACTGCAGTGCTCTAAATCAAATAAATCATAAGAAAGAGCACGAATATCACCATGGATATCTCACTGAAAAAGTTTCAACAGGAAATAAGAAAGCAGATGAAATAAATGTTAGGAAGTAGTAAGAAGGTGACAAAGAATAGTGCTGAATCAAAAGAAGACCAAATGTTTCTGCAAGTCATTGAAGCCTCATTCACTAACTTAGAATGAGGTCTCTAGGGCACATAGTTTCAAATACTCCAGCTAAAAACATTATAGCTGGAACCAAAGAAAAGAATATGCCAAAAATTTGCATGGAATGCATTCTTCCATATGAGGGAAGCTTCTAAATGTTAAGACAACTAAAGGAACAAGCATGTAATGCAGAAAATAAGGTAGAAACTGAAGTCTACAACTGTATTTTTGAACTTAAGAGAAGCAACCATGCTTGTAAAAATTAGAAATTGCTCAAAGGTAATTCTTGTCCATGCATTATACAAGTGTCATGAGGAATTCACCACCATGAACCACTCTTGAAAGCTTAGCAATAGTTGGATGCTTCCGTGAGGAAAGAGCACAAGTGGGCTTTATCACTCTCTGACGCACTGCCACATGATGGAGAAGGGCTCTGCATTTATACCACAGTCCCTGACTCACCACAGCTGCCAACAGCTTTAATGAAATTAACTGTTCCTATGTTGGCCAGGATGAAATATGCATGAGGTTACATGCCTTCCTGTTTCTCATGGCTTGCAGGGAGGAACAGTAGTTGCCTAGCCTCGTTTTTGGAGCGACAAAGCTTAAAACCAAGCATGCCATGCCAAACTAGTTTGCTGCTGGCTGTGACTGAAGGCAAAAAAACCCTGGACACAATTGGTCTGATTGGGTATAGTGCAACTCCTCAGGTTTCTACCAAGCACAGTTGTCATTTATTCTTCTGGGAGGGGGCAGGAATATATAACCACTTAGTCATTGCGTATTCTCTTTGAAATTTTTTTTTCAAATATTCAGATTGCTGGAGCCTGGTGTGAATTTTAAATTAAGGAACTAGAGGGGGAGAATGCATTTCTTTTGTTAATGGCTTTTGCTTTCAAGCCACATTATTATTCAGTTGCCATGGTTTATCTGATTTTGTAAAGTACCGAGGGAGATGTGACAATGATTAGGCACTTTGAAATACACTGATAGATAGACATAGCCTATTTGTGAAAGGTAGAATATCAATATTTTCTCTGTTGGTGACCACCTACTGCCTTGGTCAGCTAAAATCAGGATCCTTTTCTCCTTAATGTTGAGTATATTAGATAATTGCTAAGAAATGTTACTTTCTACAATAAAACTCTTTACTGTTACAATTCCTACTTAACTGGAGGAGAGCAGATATCCAGCAGAACTATTCCTCCTTTGGAAGCAAACATATATTTTCAAAGTAGAAAACAAATGTTGATTTCAAATGTAAACTTCCCAGTGCTTGCTCATTTGTGTTGTTCTTGCTTCAAAAGCTGCAGGAGTTAACTCTCCTGCACTCATTAAGACAGCATATATGCAATAAAGCTCTGTGCACTTCATTTCCCACAGCTGCCTCCAGAGCCCACTGGTCCACTGCAATCTTGACGTTTTATTTACAAGTTCTTTGGTGTGGGAAAAAATCTCAAAAGAATGTTTGTATTTTGACCTGGATATGTCCATAGCACCCAAAATCCAGCATGTTCCACCCCAAACAGAGCTTTTGCCCATGTCCACAAGATCACTGTAGCTAGAATACAGATCTTTCTGCACCAAGTTGATTCTCTCAGCAGCCTTTTCTGCCACCATCTCACAATGGTCTTACAGGCACAGAGATTTTTCTGGACTGTCATCAAATGTTATTAAATGCACGACAATAATCCAAACTAGTCCAAACTAGGGCATGTGCCTGGAAGATGCTGTACCAGGCACTGGCTGGCTGTGCCAGCTGAAAAGCAGCTCATTTAACAAGCTCAGTTATTCGTTTGGCCATTTGCCGACATATTTTGAAGAATTTTTACCTTCCAAAAACGCTCCCAAAATACGTTTGTGTCCCATGCAGCCAACCTGCTCTTTTGTTGAGTGGACTCTTATCAGGATGAATGACATGATCAATTGTCAAGCAAATATAGGATCCAGCCCTGCACACATCTACCCCCATGTGTGGGAGTACCACTGCAGAATGAGCTTGCTACTGCCAGGGGGTAGGAACCTCCGTTCTGGACGCACCATGTCCTTGGCTTAGCTTTAAGCACTCAAACTGTGCTCAGGCTCAGAGGAGTAATTTGTGTGGTTAAGCTTGTATTTTAGAGTGTTATTGCTCACAGCAGATTGTTCAACTTCTTGCAAGATCAGTTCCACAAGGGTACAGGCTGTGCAGGTGAGCAGATACGAATGTATCAGAAAGGTTACAGCACTGCGTCCTGGGATTTTGAATGAGGACAATGCTTCAGCCTGCATGAAAATTGGAAACAGTTTTGTCTTGTAGATGATAAAAATCACATAATTCCAAAATTGTTACATTAAGTAGAAGCACTACATGCTAGGGTAACCACTGACCGGCAGACTATTCAACACTCATCTGCTGTGTTTTTATAGGAGGTGTGTATGCTTATAGGTGCATCCACACAAGTGCACATAGCGATTTTATACCTACTTCCATCCATCCACCCCCATCTGAGTGAAAGAGTTGGAGTAAACAACTGTGGGTGTGGCTTTCATGTTACTCTGTAAAATTATGAGGATTATCTGGTATTTTTTACTACAAGTTACTTCCTAGAAATTGAAACCACATTAATGTACTTTTTATATCTTTTAGTTTTATTCACTAAGATTAAATGCCAAGGCAAGTAACTATAAATGTAGGAATACAATGTATTATAATAAATTAAAAAGTAGTTTACAAAAATTTCCAATAATATATTTTCTACTTCAAATGTAATTTATTAAAATTCATTCCCTCCTTTGCTTATAATATGTTTCCTCCTAGACTCCAATTACTTTTAAGCTAAATGAGGTATCCAGTGGAGAGAAAAATGCTCTTTCAGAATCCATCCTATTTCAATAGAAATATGGCCTAATATTCCCCTATAATATAGGAGAACCTCAGTCCTACCAGTTTGATGCCAGAGCCAGCCATAGATGCCCAGAGCCTGGAGTGGGATTGCAGGTCAGCAGAAGCACCTGAAGAGCAGCACAAAGGACGCCCAGACACCGCAGTCAGTAAGTCAGGTTCACCAGGAGCACAACTTCAGTGCCTCTGTGCAAATGCACGCAGCCTGGGGAATGAACAGGAGGAGTTGGAGATGTGCTCACACCTGCAGGGCTACCGTGTTACTGGGGTCATGGAGACGTGGAGGGATGGGTCCTATGACTGGAGTGCTGGGATAGAAGAACAGGCAGGGGAGATGAGGAGGTGGTGTCCATGTCAGTGTCCAGCCAGAGTGCACAACACTCCGGCTGGGGATTTGAGGAAAGGCGGAGACAGGTAACATTGTAGTGGGGGTCTGCTACAGGCCACCTGACCAGGAAGACCAAGCAGATGAAGCCCTCTGTGGACAGATAGGAACAGCCTCACATGCAAAAGCCCTGGGCTCATGGGGGACTTCATCTCCACTGGTATTGGTCAGAAGGACAACATAGCTGGGCATAAGCAAAGTAGGAGGATTCTGGAGTGTGTTGATGATAATTTCCTTCTCCAAATGATAGAGGAGCCAACAAGGAGAGGTGCTATGCTGGAACTTGTTCTCAACAACAAGGAGAGGCTGGTAGGGAATGCAAAGCTCAGAAGGGCAGCTTTGGCTGCAGTGACCATGAAATAGAGTTCAAGATCCTTAGGGCAGGGAGAACTGTGGACAGCGAGCTCATTACTCTGGGCTTCCAAAGAGCAGACTTTGCTCTCTTCAGGGACCTGCTTGGTAGAGTACCATGGGATAAAGACCTGGAAGGAGGAGGGGCCCAAGAAAGCTCATCAGTATTCATGCTCACCTCCTCCAAGCTCAGGAGTTATTCATCCCAGAAAAGAGGAAATCAGGCAAAAACCCTGGGAGGTCTTCATAGATGAATAAAGGAGCTTCTGGGAAAACACAAACATTGAAAGGGAACCTCCAGAGAGTGGAAACATGAACAGGTAGCCTGGGAAGAATACAGGGAGATTGCCTGAGCAGACAGGGATAGGTTAGGAAAGGTAAAGCCCTCATAGCATTAAATCTGGTGAGAACATCAAGACCAACAAAAAAAAAGCTTCTATAGGGATGTCAGTGATAAAAGAGAAACCAAGGAAGTTGCAGGTCCTCTACAGAAGAAAGAGACCTGGTTACTGGGATGTGGAGAAGGCTGAGGTACTCAATGACTTTTTTTTTCCCTCAGTCTTCACCAACAAATACTCCAACCACACTGCCCAAGTCACAGAAGGCAAATGGGAATGAGAAGAATAAAAAACTTGCCACTGTAAAAGATCAGATTTGAGACTATCTAAAGAATCTGAAGGTGCACAAATCCATGGGACCTGATGAGATGCCTCCACAGATCCTAAGGGAAGTGGTAGATAAAGTTGCTAAGCCACTGTTCATTATATTTGAGAAGTCAAGTCTGTCTGGTGAGGTTCCTAACGACTTGAAAAGGGGAAACATAATCCCCATTATTAAAAAGGGGAAAAAGAAAGACCCAGGGAACTATAGGTCTATCAGTCTCACTTTTGTGCCCAGCAAGATGATAGATCATCCTGAAAAATATGCTAAAGTATAACATGGAAAAATAAGGCAGTGATTGGTGACAGCCAGCATGGTTTCACTAAGGCACATCATGCCTGACAAATCTGGTGACCTTTTATGACAGTGTCACAGCATCGGTGGATAAAGGAAGAACAACTGGTGTCATCTATCTGGACTTGTGCAAAGCGTTTGACTCTGTCCTGCACAGTATTCTTATTTCTAAACTGGGGAGACATGGATTTAACAGTTGGACCCTTTTTTTGCTGAATGGTCGCGCTCAAAGAGTTGTGACCAACAGCTCAGTGTCCAAGTGCAGATCAGTGATGAGTAGTGTTCCTTAGGGGTTGCTATTGGAATAGGAAATCTTTATCTTTGTAGGTGACATAGACAGTGGGCTTGAGTACACCCTCAGCAAGTTTGCCAAAGACACAAAGCTGTGTGGAGCAGTTCACACGCTGGAGGGAAGCAATGTCACCAAGAGGGATCTTGACAGCTGACCCATGTTAACCCCATGAAATCAAATAAGGCCAAGTGCAAGGTCCTGAAGATGGGTCAGGGCAATCCCAAACATAACTAAATACTGGGAAGAGAATGAATTGAGAGTAGCCCTGAGGAGAAGGACTTGGGAATGTTGGTTGACAAGAAGCTAAACGTGGTACAGCAATGTGAGCTCGCGGCCCAACAAACCAACCGTATCTTGGGTTGCATCACAAGAATTCTGACCAGCAGGTCAGTGGGGGTGATTTTCTCCTTCTACTCTGCTCTTGTGAAACCCCACCTGGAGTACTGCATCCAGCTCTGGGAACCTACAACACAAGAAGGACAGGAAGCTGTTGGAGCAAGTCGTGAGGAGGGCCATGAAGATGATCAGAGGAAGCACTTCTCCAATGAAGACTGACTGAGAGAGAGTTGAGATTGTTCAGCCTGGAGAAAAGACTTCGGGGACACCTTAGAGCAACCTTCCAGTACTTAAGAGGGCCTACAGAAAAGATGGACAGGGACTTTTTGCAAGGACATATATTAATAGGAGAAGGTGGAATGGCTTCCAACTGAAAGAGAATAGATTTAGGTTAGATATTAATAAGAAATTCTTCACTATGAGGCTGGTGAGTCACTGGAACAAGTTGCCCAGAAAAGTTGTGGATGCCCCATCCCTGGAATTGTGCAAGGCCAGGCTGGATGAAGCTTTGAGCAACCTGGTCTAGTGGAAGCTGGCCCTGCCCATGACAAGACTGTTGGAACTAGATGATCTTTAAGGTCCCTTTCAACTCAGATCATTCCATGATTATACAGGAACAGAGTCCTTTGGTTTCAATGACCTTGCAGAAGCCCATGTTCATCCTTGCAGGAAGAATTATAGAGCTTGTGACTGCCTCACTTTCCAAATGTTTTGGAATTTTTTTTGAAGAGCGGGCAGTGCTCTTGGTAAGACTTGAAAAGTCATCCAAGCTTTGGCCAGTTGAGTAAAAATCTATCTTGTTCTTGCTCAGGCAAAACTTAAAAAAATAATATTCTTGTAATCTATGGTGCTTTTCAGGCTCACATCCTTTCTCTGCCAAGTCAATTAAAAATAGGTAGGTATTCCTACTTTGGAAAGAACTCAAAGAAAGACAACAAAGACTTATAACTACAAAATAGACACATGGCCTCCAGGGCAAAATAGAATAAACTTAATGTAGGACATACAAAGCCAGCATGGTAAAACAACTACAAAGAGGCACAGTGAGGTATCCAGAAGGTAACATCAAAAGAAAGAGCAGGAATTGTTTCAGGTAGCTTTTGGAAAGGAATCTGTTTTGTTAAATCCTGGGATTATTAAGGATGGAGTTATTCAAACAGCTAACTGAGGGGATGATTTTCCAAGGAGCTCTGGTTAGGCACTGCAACCAGATGCTTCAAACTCAACCAGGTAAAACACAAAATGTGTTATGGTAATAGAGGGGCACAACATTCTGTAGTACTGGAAGGAATCTATTTATTTACAGTTAATAGTGAATCAGAGAGGTTACCTTAGAAACAGAAGTTAAAAAAGCTAAATAATGGATACTATAGGGAAACTAAAAAGGGGCTTCTTAGCCAGTTACTCGTTTTTAGGGACATAATCTTCTGTACAGAGTCTAATTTGGGGTGTTAGATGGTGTGATGTGCTGAGACATCAGTCTGAGGGCTTTGCTCGACTCAGTTGTATCAACCCACATCCTTTAAGCACTCAGTTCATATGACTCCCCCCCCTTAAATTCTTTAGTATGACCAAAAGGACTGGTTAAAGATAAAGACTTGAAAATGAGGATGGGCCAAGTGCAGAAGCAGCAGCACCATGAAGCTGAAGAGGAGCCTCATGAGTGGCACCTTCACATATGCGCAGCTCCTTAAGTGGCACCTACAAAGTTTCTCGGCACCTTATCCAGGGCAGCAAATCTGCGAAGGCCCAAAAGCCAAGCAGAGAGTCAGCCAGAGGGGAAGTGGCTGAAGAAAGGAGCATGTGTGTCTTTGGCTTTGTCACTGTGAGCCTGAAGAGTAGTCTCAAATTTGGATTAACAGCTGGGACTACTGTGCTGATTGCCTGAAAGAACAGCTGAAGGGGGGAGGGAAAATGATTGTGTGAGAGGAGTAGGGTGGAGTGAAAAGGTGGAGAGAGTGGGAAATAGGAAATAAGGGAGAGCGAGAAGAAATATGAATCAATATTAATCAAAATTAAATCAAAATTAATCAGGTTAAGGGCAAAACCTGGAAACACCAGGTGAATATCTAGGACAAAATACATTGCAGCAGAGGTTGGCATTTGTGTGAGTCCCCTAACCACTGTGTTACAGAGTTACACATGATCTTTTGCCCCAAGAAGGATCTTCTTTTTCCACAAGCATTTCTATGAACACCTGGGAACAGACAGCAGCACTCTCCCAGGACTTTGCAGAAGAACATCTACTGATTACTTCTGTTGCTTGAGATAAACATCTAGTGCCACAGGAGTGCCCTTAAGCTTTCCCTCTCCTTTTGCTTTAGACCTCCTGTAAGTCCTGTGCTGCATCTGCTGTCTGTGCAGGGATGTCCTGAGGACATCGGGGGGGTCTCAGGCCACCAAATCCTGTATCCAATCTCCAGCGATTGCTGAGAGGTGACACCAGCCCTCGTGTTTATGTAGGGGCCTCATTATAAGTGTGTGCAGGTGTTTCTGGAGCTGAATCCTACCCTTCGCCAGCAAATGCATTGGACATCACAGGGTTTGGGTAGCGGCCACATGAAAAATATTAGGACGTACATTTGGCTGGCTACAGGTATGGTCTGATCTGGTACATCTCTTCTTCTTTGTTAGTATAGACCTAAAGCACCAGACTGTACACATTCCAGAGGAGCAGACGGTATAAATCTGGATGGACGATAACAGGCAAAATTGCCCCAGGGAGTAACTGCAACAGAGGAATATCTGGGGTGTCTCCTTGTACCACTCTGAAGTTCCCAAGGATGCACTAAAGCTTGTGTTAAGCAGGAAAATGACACATAAGACTTCCCTCACCTGAAGGGTGACGTTCTGTAGGGAATTCTTTGTAATAGGAACAGGATCACAGCCCTTTTTCACTGTAAGGTGGTAGTTGGGGAGAAATCAGATACTTGGAAATAACAATTAACAAATAAGATGAATCTTTAATATAATCAGGACAGCTAGGGAAAGAAGAAAATGTTAGTAGCACAATTCCATTTATGTAAAACAAAGTTGTTCTTCAAGCTGACGGAAAATCCCCACCTTAAAACAGTGATTGAACTGGGATTTTACACTTCAGCTGCAGGTTTGAAGAGCCAGAGGGACTGTCCTGTCCATGGGTGCAGGTGTCAGCACCCAGAAGTTCCTCTGTTCATCGAGACATACAAGGTGGGCAGGGGGACCAAGGACATTCAGGCAAAAGCTAAGACTGTGGGCTATCTGTAAAAATCAATCTCACACCTCTCATAAAGCAGATCCTGTAGAGAGGCTTTGCTGTCCCTTGCCTTCCCCATATCCCTGCTAGCCTTGACTACAGTAATGCCAGAAGAAGGAAAGGGCAGGGAAGGTGTCTGGTGAGGCTGAAAATGTATTGCTGATTGCAACAAGCAGTTAAAATAGAGTATGGAAAAAAAACCCCACAGGGCATTGGGGTATGGAAGTACAGTAGGGCAGTTGGGCATACACCCACCATATGGAGCATATCCAACAGGTCATTTGACATAGGTTTGCCTGCATCTGGATCTGTGAGTCTCAGCTCAACAGAGATGCCAAGAGCAAATTAATAGGCTGTCCAAACAGGGAGGGCACTGTTTCTTTAAGCTTTCCTCAAGAAGTGGAAAGCAATGCATCTTTTTGTTCTGATGCCAAAGTTATCCAGAAAAATCACCCCACTATCAAGACTATCACATTTAATTGAACAGCACTTTGACTTTTTTAAATGATTTTCTTGTCTCTTGTCTGCAGTCTGGGGAATATTCCTGCTACCATTTGCTCTCCAGCTCTGAGGCTGATCAGAGCAATCTCTTAACTCTCCTGCTGCCTGAATGTCAACACTCCAACAAATGCTGTATTTTATGAAAATACCATTATAGCCTCTTATTGACTTTCAAAAAATAGGTCATTGCCAGATCAATGCAGCTATGTTTACTTAAATTCAGGGATTGATTTTGGTGCTTTAAGAGAATAAGCAAATGGCTGATAGTAGTTGAGTCTCTTTGGCATTGCAGCACTGAGCAGTTTGACTGTAGGCTGAACCAGTAAATCTCTGGATTTTCTAAATTTCATTTTGAATCAGACCTAGGGCAAAATTTATACTCCCAACCTGCAAATGACATTTTGCCTCCAGTACTGCTCTTTTATATGCTTAGAACTCCCGTTGATATACAGAAAAGACAATATTGGAGTCAGGAGCCATGCTGCACATCTGAGAAATTATATTGCTCTTACGATGCCCTTACCTAGGGTGAAATGCCTCTGTAAGAAAGCAGCACACAGCATTAGAGTTTACCAGCAGCTTCCTTAAGAGATGTACTCTCATGTGCATTTACAAATAAAAACTATTCCAGTTACCAGCCCTGTGGGCTCAGACTGGGCTCTGTGGTTCAAGCTGCCACCTTTCCTTCTTGCATACCATCACTAGTGATAAAGCATTTTGAGTCATTTCAGTCCTCAGAGTCACTTGTGGACATCTGTCTCCCTGTAGCCCAGATGCAAAAATGTTAGGATTCAGTAAATGACTCAGATGATGATGTTTCACAGTGAAAAGCATCCGGTGAATATCCCATCCTGGTGCTGGCTGTTTTGGGATAACAGGAATGAAACTTAGGAAAGAAAATGTAGTTTTACCACTCCAGGAGGCACTGATGACCCTCACATATGGGCTCTGTGTGTGGGAGAGCATGGTATTGTATACAGTTCCTTTTTGGAGCAGTGTAAGGCTAGTGACGGTCACATTATACCATTCTCTTTGCTATGGCTCGTGGCTGTTGTGAATAGTTGTCTTCTTCCTGGGGTCTGCTGTACGGAGAGCAACCTGCTCTTGTGTGGAGAGGCTCTGCTGCTGTGGGGAGTTAAGCAGGTACTGCAGGCTTTGGACATGCAGGCCACCTCTTGTTGCAGAGCATCCTCACATGCAGAGGACATCCTGCCTTCCTGATCCACCACAGTGCTGAGGCCTCTCCTGCAGACACTTACCCAACAGAAATGAGGCTTTTCATCTGACCTGTCATTAATATTATCATTATTGTCGTTATTGTTATTATTGTCTATTTTGTTTATTTTGCTACACAATACCTGGAGGTACAAAATGCATCCAGTCAGAATAAAATACAGGTTTATGGCATTCTGAATAGCTTTCTATAAAAGAAAAAAAATAATTTCCCAGAAGAAATAAGAGTCCTGAATGTCTCATAAATCACCCCAAGACACTTTTGCTACAAAGTAATTGAGAATCCAGAGTCTCTTAACCTTCTTTTAGCCCTATTTTTCATCATATCTCCTATAGCCAAAGGAAGTCCTGCTTGTGGTAGGATACCATATTTAATACATTACCCTATATGCCCTAGCTGGATCTCAACACTCTCTTTCTAGTACTTTCCAAGGTCATATGAGTTATGCTTTCTTTAAATCTCTTCCAGGGATAGTTTTTTCTAATAAACCACAGTCAGCTTTAGGAAGTCCAGCTTTAAGAGAAGTGATTCAATATCTACTCAGTTGCCTTGGGCTTCTTCAAACTGTACTTGAAAGTAAAGATGTGGTGAGACTGATAATAGGATATGGTGTCTTTTATTTCCAAGCTGCCAGCTTGCCACCAACAATCTTGAGGTCACTGTGACTGGAAAAACTATGTGTTTCTAACCACCTTCATTTTCTTAAGGCCTATTGTTTACTGCAAAAGTGCTGCCACTGCAGTGGACTGAGTTATGCTGCAGCCTGAGCAAGGGGCAGCAGGTGAAGATGAAACAGGCAAGATTTGCAGATTGCTGTAGGGCTTGTGACAGTGTATATGAAACTTTTGGTTGGCTCTTTATTATAACCAGAACAGATGAAAATATGGTCCTAGACAGGATGAACAGTAAAGAGAGTTTCAAATGTATAGCATTTTCAAAATTTTAGTGGTTTGTCAGGCAGTATCACTACTTTAGGAGACTGCCATTGTTTCTGATCATTTCCACATAGTGTGGAAGGATAAAAGCATGAAGACACTTTTCTTTAAAGGGTAATTGTGGCTCAGGTGAATGTTGAAAGACATTGGCACAGCAGTGTGGAAAAGCTGTGCCGAACAGCGTGAGCCGTAGGTGCTCTGTGAGAATGACATTCATGCTGCTCCCAAAACACCAAAAAAACAGATGGAGTACCTGGTGCTTCGGTGGCCCTGGAATAAGCAACACAACCTGCATTGCTCCTGCTCATGAAAGGACAAACTATTTCTGTAGTTCAAAGAGGATGCAGAGACTTTTTGGACCATCTGTAGGTCTGGGCTTACAGGTCCCACTGTTGTGACAAAGCAGAACTTATTTTCCATCCCTGCCAATGTAACACCTTCAATTAGCCAACTCAGCATCTCAGACATGAGACTTCCTAGAGATGATGTGGAATTTAAGGGAGGAGAGAGGAAAATTACAACCTGAAGGTACCTACAGGTTAGAATTTCATCTCACTTAATACTTTCAATAGAAGTATCACATTTCAACCCACTCTCCTCACCTGGTAATTTCTTCCCATACAGCAGCACCACAGATTATTTTCAGCATGGCAGGTGTACATGGCAGGAAAATTCAGCATAGCTAAGGAAGCTGTGCTGTATTAGTCTCAAGAGTTTAGCGTCAAGAGAGCTGACCTTAACAGCAATATTCTGCTGCCCCCCAGGGGAAAGAAGGAACATGTATGGATGGACTCCGAGTGACCTGTACCACTTCAACCCCAGCTCTGGAGATTAACTCCTGAACTTGCTTTCTCCAGCCTCTCTGCCTCTGGGAAACAATGTTTAAAACTGCAGTCTTTAAAGGACTGTTCCAGAGGCTGAAAAAGCAGTGGATGCTGCAAGACTCTTTATTGCCATTTCACACAATGAAATACTGAATGATGATTGCTTACCTGGGCCTGTGTCAAGGAAGGCGAGGTAATGAATATGTATGAAAAATCTAACTGTTTGCAGAAATAGCAATACTAATGTCAATAGGCACAAGAATATCTTTCCATTGCCAAATAACATACATTATTTAGCAATAATACTTGTGCATAAATAAGAAAGTGCAGCAGGTATGTTTATGCATTCTTTCTTTTGCTTCTGAAAAATATTTCTTAGTGATATAATAAAAATGTTGCTTATGAAAGTAGACAAGGCTAATCTACTACACAATTTTCTACACATTCATATAAAAATATGATATGCAAAATAGATCTACCTTGCTTAGGATCTAAATAAATAATTCTAAATAAATGACGTCTAAAGGCCCCAGTAGATGTCATGGAAATTGGAGTTTCCATGACTTTCCAAGAGAAAATTTTTGTCTTATAAATTCCTGTTATTTGCTCACTTGGGCTTCTCCTCTGTATTTAAGCACATCACTGTGTTAAATGATTCTGGAAAATTTCTTAGGTCAATTTGATTAACTCCTCAATAAACAGTTTCTTTATTGTTATTTATATACATAATTTGCATTTGTCTATACTGGTTTATACTGGGTTGTGTTGTTATTCTGCTGGTAAAGGACTGAGAGCTCAGTTATGGGAATGTATGAAGAGTGAGTCATTACAAGTTGAGTTGAAGAAATTGGTAATGCAAGTCAGAAAAAAGTACCACCTGACCCTTGGAAGCGATAACAAAAGCAAGCACTCATGTTTCATGTGACTATTCTTCCTCCACAGAGACATAAACTCCTTAACCCATGTTAGTCAGACTGTTTTTACAGATTTCCTTTCTGAAAAATGAAAGCACCTAAGTAAAAGCAACACAAAGCAAACCTGAGAAAATCAGTGCTCACTAAACAATTCCTGTGGAAATATAAGAAATTAAATATAAGAATATGTATGTGTCAGGGACTGAACTAAGGGTGTTGGACAATTTTATCCGGAGTGTTTCTTTGTATTTTTGCCCTCCCTGTTTATCTCACACATAAGCATCCCCAGGGAGTGTACTGGCGGGAACTATAGACGCTGTAAATGCCTTCCAGCCCTCTGTCAGCTCCACAGCAGCCCCTGGCAGGCAGGGCATGACAGTGTGGAGGCAGCATGTCCTGCCCACTCCCGGCAGGCTCTCCAGAGGTTTTTGACTGATAAATCTTCCCTAAGCACCCGCGTGCAGAGCTTTCTATGGTGTCTGACATGTGGTCCACATTCAAGGAAGCTTTCACAGGGACAGAAAAGCACATATCCCCAGCATGAGTGTGGCCAGATGCCAAACCACAAGTGTCTGCTAGAAAACGCAAAAGACCTTGTCAAGGATAGGATAATTTATTTAGTTTCCTTAACTTCTACCTGAGTTTAATCTTGGAACACTTGAAATATATCTTTTTTTAAAAAAAGACAGAAAGGTAGAGTGGGGCTGCTGTCTGACATGGAAAATGTCATGGCTGATTTGCAAGCAGATAAGGTCCTTTGGTAATCAGAGAGAGCTTGGGGTTCCTGTCGCTGCAGGACATGCTCTCATGGATTCATTGGATCTATTTCCAGGTCCCAAGTGAGGTGACCCCAAGCTGTGGGCCTGATGTAGGAGGGGCTCCTGCTGGTAACAGAAACCCCCTGGTACATGGGTTCATTGTACCTATCAAGTCAATCTAGTCTTTAAGCCTTTTGTAAATACATCATTCAAGAGACCCTATCTGCATAAAAGTGTAACTGTCTGTCCTACCTCGACTTGGGAAACATTGTCTTTCTGGTGCCTAAAAATTCTTCTTGTCACTTCCATGACAAGCTGTGTCTAGCCTGTCTTCTCCAATGTAGTGTTCTTCAGATCAGAAGTATATATATTATGTATGCATTGAATTAGAGGTTTAAGCCTCGTGGTGATTATTCGTCCTTACCATCTATTTCCAGGAGATGTGCAGGACCACATGGTCGCAACACTCTTGGATATGGTCTATTAAAAGTTCTCCTTTATGCTAAGAAGATTTGAAAACGCTGCAGCCTAAGCAAGTAGGCTTCCTGACAAGATTATTTGGTATTATGTACACTTGGTTTTATCTGAAACTGACTGTAATTTGTTAAAATACCGTACACAAAGAAATTAAACTGTAAACTTTAAAGCATCCATCAATTTCAATTTGATTTGTTTAAAAAAGCTAAATTATGGGTTAACTCAGAAGGTAATAGAATTCAGAAAGAGAGTACTTGTGATACAAGGAGTCCCTTCATACATTAATTTTCATTTTTGGTGAGATGAAGTTTGAAATTAGATTCAGATTGCAAATCATAGCTTTGTATGGGCTCCCTATTGCTAGCTCATGAAATACTTAGATTCCTGAGGATGAAGTAATTTTACTTCCTGTAATAGGCTGCAAAAGCCTTATTTCCCACTGGTAGAATAATAGGTCTGCAGCTTGAAGAGAGAGCGAGCCATGCCTTTGCTCCTTGACTTGGTCACCAACAGGGATACATTAAACTAAACACATAACTGAAGAAGAAATGGTGACATAAGGTGTGTTTCATTCCAATTGAAAGATTATCCTTTTCATTTCCCCACTACAATGAACCCTACAGCCTGAATTCTGTGAAGGAGGCTGCCCATCATTTAATGCCATACAAATACCTTATTAACCTTTCCCTATACACTGCTGAATTCTTGCTTTGTACCAGTTTTTGGGCTCCACAGCACTCACAGGCAGAGGGGAAGAAAGGCTTTTGTCTCAGGGCATAAACTGATGGACTCATTTAGCAGAAAAGATCCATTACCTTTAGGGAGGGCAAGAGTAATGTTTATGGCAACAAAGCAGATGTGTGATGCCCTGTAACCCTAGAGGTAACATATTAAATCTGTAAATTGTCTTCCTGCTGCCTCCTAAACATGCATGGTTGTATTTATCTGTTATTATCACCTTTCTTGGAGCAGCAGGGTGGAAGGCTGTGTAGCTGCATCTCAGCAGATGTTGGCAAGGGCAGATCAGGAGCAGCCAAAGCTGTTCTGCTGTGTCCTGCATCTTAAAGCAAAATGGGTGCTGTGTGGCTACAAAAATAAAATTAACTAAGAAGATTTTCCAGAAGAAGAATGGAAAACATTAAAACAAACAAACAAACAAAAAAACAAACAAAAAAAACCCAACCAACCAAGCAAACAAAATTATTAAATTCTCCAGAAATGTGGAAAACAACTGGACAAGGTTCGAGTTTGGTGTCTGATGCAAAATAAGACTACAGAGGCTAAAAGACTAAAAGCCTATCATTGGGGCTCTTACTGGTTATGAAGCATTTTGTGCTTTTAAGAGCTTGCAATTAACTCAGACTGATAATGAAATTGTGTTACTGCATTAAAACAAAAAGAGAAATAGTGGTGAAATGAAGTGTTAGATGTGCTTCCATAGTACGAAACAGAATTTGTTTCAGGTTTGTGATTGTTGATCACATTTTATATTTTTAGCAATTTATATTTCTGACCAGAAATATAAATCCCACTCACATCGTGACTGGGAACTGTGTCAAAAGTTTTAAAGCAAAGTTCCAGCAAGAGCCAGGATTAATACCCAATAGAACAAACTTAGATTTTTCTAAGTAAAATTGAAATCCAGTCTTCTATGAAGCCTCCAAAATGTGCCTAACTCTTTGAAAGCCAAGTGTTACATATGTTAATAAAAAGGAAGCAAAATTTGAAGCTGGAGTCTTCAAAAATCAGTGTTGGAAACTAGATGTCCCTTGGCTAATACCACAATCTATGACAAGGTCTGACCTTTGGAAACTAGTGTAAGAATTATGACGGAGTATATTGCTCAGTGAGAGTTTACAGAGAGCCTCTATAAGGATGTACACACTGTATGGACAAAAGCACACCATCAATTTCACTGAAAACCTTTTAAAATGGACACCATGAAGCGAGATGGAGCCTGAAAACAAATGGAGTTTTTATTCATATTTGACTGAGCAGAGGTGAATAAACAAACATGGTGCTTAAAGCAGTGATACCATTCCTAAAAGAAATTCAGGGAATAGAAGGCAAACGGCGAAAGTTCAGGATGGAGGTTGAGAAGTCAGGCATTGCTGAAGTGGGATGGAAACTGCAGATTAAAAAAAAAAAAAAAAAAAAAAAAAGTAGAAAGAGGCTTAGAAAAAGGCTTAGTCACAGGGGAAATGTCTGCATTCCTCTGATGGAAATATATCTGTCCCTTGGTCTCATTAAAAGCGTGCACTCATTTGAGAAGCCAGGAACCAGAGATACAAAGAGAGCTTGTGGGGGTGTATTCCAGGGTAGAAGGGATCTGCCAGCATAGTACAGGACAGAGCTAAAAAGAAAATCTACCATGTAATTCCTGGCTTTAAGAATGTTATTCTTACATAAGGCAAAAGTAAGAAAAAAGGATGATTTCATTACTCTTGTGACCTTAGAGCTGAAGAATCAGAATTGTAATGCTGAATGTATGTAAAAGGGCAATTCTTCATCTGATGGCTTCATAAGGATTTAAATCAGTATATAAACAAAACTTTTCCTCCAGCTATAGTGTTTGAACAGCTGGAAGAAATGGCTAGTGTTTTTCTATGCTTCATGCATCAGGACAGTGGCATTTTCTCACTAGGCATCCACAATGGACTGGCAGTCAAAGCTGACGGGTCTCCAGCATCCCTTGGTATCTGTCTGTGGAAAAACTGAACAAGACACTGGTAAAAGTGGTCAGTAAAGCCAAAAAGCTAGACGTAGTAGCTAACACAAGGACTGAGTAATATCTGAGATGTGTCAGGGCACCTGATCCATCTGCACACAGCTGGTCAAAGTAACAGGCGTCTCACTCCAGCAAAGCAGCTTCTGCACACCAGGTGAGCTATGCTAGGAGGTCCAAAATGGCATTTAACACTCATGTGCAGGCCACTGTATCAATTCCTTCAATCCCACTAGGTACTCAGACATTTACTTTCCTGTGAAAACATTCATGCAGACATCTGCACTTCTATGTTGTAGCCTTGAGTTACATTCTAGTGTCATATATAAAACATGTGTGGGAGAAAAGGAAACACAGTAAGCTAATAAGATGTGTAAGACCATGTCTAGTAGGATACATTTACAGGACAGAGAAAGTAGCATGGATCCTCCAAGTGGTGACACCCAGCCTAATTCAGCACCAGATGACTCCCAGTGTTGTTAAATCCAATTAATGAGAGATGCCTCTGCCCAACTTAAGGTGCAGAGGAGACCATATGCCAAAGTCAACAATACAGATTTTATTCAACAGTAAATGTGAGGTAGAGAGAGAGAAGGAAGTAGAAAAGAGATAGGAGGCAGAGAGAGAGAGATCAAGCAGAAGATAGTTGCCACCAGTGGATCCAGCATGGTCCCCTTGTTCCTTCTTCACCCTGGTCTTCTTGGAGTCTTCTGGGTGTCCCAGAGTTGTTCTTCTGGGGTTACCACCTTTTTACAGTCCAAGTTCCAAGTATCCATGGGGTGGTGGCACATGTCATTCCCATAACTTAGTGTGATCTTTCACACTGGTGCTATGTGTATGAGCGGCTGCTTCCTCTCCCAGTTTGCCACAGTGGGAATTTTTGTCCAAATGCATTAACTAGGATTTGCTAACCAGGTCTCACCTCTGCCATGCCTGGAATTATTGCCTTGCTGTCACGAATTCCTCCCTTCTTTGCTATTCTCAAGTTCCCACTGTGGTGGCTCATTTTATGGCAAGTTCCTTCTGTGGCCTTGGCAGTGTTTGAGACGGGCAATTGTGCTCTATAAGTCATTACAGGTGTGCAGATGTATGATGGTTTTTGTGATGTCTCATGAAGAGTGAAAGAAGATGGTGGAAGTGTTCAGAGTTGGAAAGCACAAGATTTGTACATGGATGCCTCCATGCAGAGTATCTGTGCATTCTCTTGCAGTTGTGAAGTCAAAACCGAAGACTGGTGGTTGCTGTGCTGTGGCTTCTGCCAAAAAAAAGGCTGCTGGCTTACTCATGAAGAGAAGAACTGGGATTTGTTCTGTGACTGTAAATTTTCATGTCTTTGTTTGTGGGAGCCATGAATTGCTGAAACAGATCACAAATAGTTACTGCCACTGCCAAAAAGAGACCAACACCAGCTCAAGCTCTGAGGAAACACTTTTATCCAGGGCTAAGATACTGGTGGTTGCATGTCACCCCATCTCAAAGAAGGAGAACGAGAAATTATACAAAGATTGGCAGAAAGTTACTGAGCAACTTCCACGGGAGGAGTACTTAAATAACTGAGAATTCCTGGAATCATGAAGACAGCTGAGGACTTAGGGAGAAAGTGATCACTCATAGAATCAGAATAGTTTAGGTTGGAAGGGATTTCTGAAGGTCATCAAGTCCAACCCCTTGTTCAAAGCAGGTCCAAGCAGACAACCTTGCTCAGGGACTTTCCCAGCTAGTTGTTGAAGTCTCCAAGGATGGAAATTCCACAACTTTGCTGTGCAACGTGGTCCAGTGTTTGACCACTCTCATGATGAACATCCCATGTTCCAGCTTGTACCCATTGCCTCCTGACTTATTACCATAAACTTTCCAGAAGATTCTGTCTCTGCCTTCTCTACCCTTCCATCAGGTTTGATGAGTTTCCCCCCGAGTCCTCTCTTCTCCAGACTGCACAGCCCTGGCTCTAACATTCCTTTTTCATGTGACAGACGTCTCTTAAACATCTTAGTGACCCCTTGTTGGACTCTCTTCAGCTTGTCCATGTCTCCTGTGTACCATGGAGCCCAGAACTGGACACAGCATTTCAGGTGTGGCATCACCAGTGCTGAGTGTTAGCCTGCTGGCTAACTCTTGGTTAAAGAGTGCTGTATCCATTATCATACTCAATAAGAGGGCACCATTGCAATGGTCATGCAGCTGCATTAATGCAAGCAGAAGGAAGCTCTTTCAGAAACCACTCGACATAACTGTTGAACTAAACCTTACAGTCTATTTTAGAAGCCAAAAATAAAAATGTGTTTAATAAAGGATTAGATGGATTTGTTAACACAGGCCTATTGTTGCCTATTTAACCTCATAATTCAGACACGAGCTCCAGCCCAGGATGCCGCTAAGCTGCCAGCTGTTAGAAGCTGGGAGGACACACCAAGGGGAAGGAACACACCTCCCTGCTACCTTTTCTCTTTGCAACTGCTGTATTTCATTGTCCTCACTGAGTTGCCATGGAAGATGAGCTAATGTCTAGCCTGAAAACAGTGAGATCTCTTTGATTTGGAGAATAATAAAGCTCAGGTGTATCAGTTCGGGTCAGAGGTTCAGTGGGAAGTGACAGGAGGAGAGTGCTGAACGGAGTATGTCTGACAGCACCACTACTTCTTGGAGGTGTTCAGTGATGCTTTCCTAAAGGCATGAAAATATAGGACCATAAAAATAGCTCCTGGGTTGACAGGTACAGGTTGTATCTTTTTGTTTCTCTGTATAGTTGACTGCATAGGGCTTTAAAAAGGATACAAACACTGACAGGGTGAGGGGAAGAGTGCAGCCAGACTCTGGAGAAATCACACTTCTATGCATTCATCTGTGTTAAGATATTCTTCATTTTACTGAAATATGTACAGTGAGGGGCCCTCCAATCCACACTGTGAAAAAGTCTGCAGCATTCCTGAACATTTTGGCAAAATGTGCAGCTGGAGGCAGGAGGGTAGGCTGGCTGGTGGCTGCTCTGACTTCCTAGAGTAGGCAAATTCTAACACAAATAGAATACAAATTAGGGAGGATTTGGGGGAGGCAGACACACTTGTAAAGCACTTGACAGGAATGCAGTGAAGCCAAGACTCAAGCCAAACGATATTCAAGTCAATCTGATTTCCAAAAAATCCCCAAACCTGTCTGGTCTCAACTAAAACATGGATTGCTGGTTGCCAAAGTTGTTGTAGGATGACACTGCAGAGGGTGATCAAGGCTCCTAGCAGGTGTCTGGGAAGGCATATTTCCAGACTTTTTGTCAATGTAAAAAGCAGCCTTCAAAAGGAGACAGAATTTGGTTTGAAGGCAACAGAGATGCAAATTTTAAGGTATTACAAAATAATTTTTAAGGAAAATGTGGAAGTCATTATTTTCATGTTTTATATTGGCCTTAGATGAGCAGCAGAGTTGAAGAAGTTGCTTGTTTCATGTGCCAAAGACAAGAGGTCAAGGCATGTACTAATTCCTGAACTGGTAACACCAGGAAAAAAAAAATCAAATCCTTTGTGCCAAGTACATTCACTTGTGCTTTCGGAAAAATACAGCCCAGTTGTTCAAGAACTGCTTCCCTCTGTTTCTGCTAGGGCTGAGCTAGCCAGTGCTATCTGCTTGAGCCACAGGTTAGGGACATTAAATCCAAATTAACTGTAATTTTTAGAAATATCGAGTTATCCCTCTGTTATCCATTGGTTCAAGGGAAAGTGAGCAAAAAACCTGCCACTCATTCAGGCTGGGCACAGAGTCTTTCCCACAGGGCAGCTTCAGGGAGCAGAGCATAGTCAGAATCCAGAGCCTACTTATGGCTATGCTTCTGAGCAGCAGCAGGGAAGGGCAAGTCGTTCTCTCTTGGTATTTCAGTCAACAGAAAATTGAAAACAAGCATGTGTGCCAGTTGGAAACCAATGCCACAGCCACAAGGCACCTGAAGAAATACAATGCAAAAGAAAAATGTAGGCATGACTCCAAATCCTAAAAAAGCCCATCTCTTCATCAGAATGAAGCTGTGCAAAGCCACTGTGGGAACTAGGGATCACAGGCAGAAGCAGCCTCCCCATCACCTAGGAGGCTGCTGGCCTCATAGGAGAAATGGCTGTTGCCTTATTCCAGCCCCAAACAGAAAGAATTAAGAGGTATGAAATTACACATTGTGTTGCAAATAACTCACAAAGCCTCTTCAGGCTACTACAGATAGCAAACATAATTCAATCCAAGAAAATGGTATTACTGATTGCTGCCCTGATACCACAGAGAGGCAAAGGAGAATTTTTAAACAGGACTTCAGGAAAGATGGTAACATAATTTTGCAGTTCCTCTAAAAGCGTAAGAGAAACCATAAAATCCTGTGTTAAAAAATGGACAAAGGTGAACGCTGATGAAAGGTACTCCTAAGGTGTTATTGGATGTTCTTCCTCCTATGGAAGGGAAACTGAATATGTAAGCCAACTTGCTTATTACAATTTGCTTCACGTGGCTTTTTTATTTTTGTTATTGTTTAGATTGCAAATAAATTCCTTCTCTCTGTGTTAATCAGTTTGTCCTGCTTTATTTACATATACTCCTCTCATTTGAATGTGCCAGTGCTACTCATCCTAAAAGGAGGAAGGCACAATTTACTGAGCTGAGCCTAAACATGCAGCTATCACTCCCTGAGTCTCAGGTTTTGTGCTGAGGCATTATGTCTTTGTTCCTGAGCAGGACCACGGTGCAGGAGACCTCCCGGAAGAGAAGATGCGAGGGATGCAGAGTTTTCTTCAAGGATAAGCACCATGATGCTACCCCAAGTCCCAGAAGCATTCCCCGTTGCCCTGGCTTAATTTGCATTTCAGCTCCAGGCCAGTTCTGTTTGTTACCCACAGCAGACCTCTACAGAGCTGAAAACCAGATTAAACTGCAGCAGACAGCTTTCAGGAGCTGAGCTAGTTTTTTTAAGGCTTACTGAAGTATCTCTACATTACAATGCAAACTGCACTGTAGATATAGTGTGACTTGCTTTATTTACACATATCCCTGATCTTAAGAAGAAGTCGCTGGAAGGCATGAAAGGCAATTCTTCTTGCCGGAATTGTACCAAGGGGAAAATCCCTCTTTCCCACAGGTCAACTTTGCTTTAGGGACTGATGCAAATCAGCACCTCTGGCAGAGAGCAAACTATTTTGCTGCTCATGCAATTCCCTCTCCCTCTAAGCTGATTCTGCATAAAACCACCACATAACCTGAAACTCATGGTTTTAAGAACAGTAACTTGAAGACTGTGTTTAACACAGTAAGCGCGTGATGCCTAGCATAATAATAATATATTTATTCATGAGCTATCTAATAACTGAGGATGCATATTTTATCATAATGCTCCAATACAGGAAAAACAAACACTTTTTGTAGTTCTGTACTGTTTTGCTTGCTCTGGTATATTGATAGAGCTAATGGCCACAGTTTGTGCCTTTTTTGCTAGGCACAGAAAATCCCTGCTTTGATAACATTGTGCTGTGACAGAATGATAAGAACCAGGGCCGTGCAGCAGAGAGCCTGGTTCCTCTGCAGTGACTTTGAACCGCCATGCCAAAGCAGCAGAGGAGTGTGGTGTCACTGCTTTCAGCTGCAGCCCCAAGGAGCAGGAGACAGGGCTCTGAGAGGGGAAACAGAAGTAGCCAAAACAGGGGAGAAAGCAACAGCAGAGGATCATAGCCAAAACCCATGGGTGACATTAGGTTGGAGTACATGTATATGTGCAAGCTGCTCAGGGCTAGCGGAAATTTGACTGTAGCACAACTATGCTAAACCTCCCTACCCATTCCCCACCCCAACTCTCTTTCTATCACTGTGCCATAATTCATCCCTTTTGGAATAAGACTGTTAAATGTACTGATACCTGTTTGCACAATTTGGAGAAGGACAGTATACCATTTCTGTTCATCTAAAACATATGTAAGAATGGGCCAGACATAGTTTTTCACTGCCCCACAAAATTATCACTGGAGGAAAGGTTACAGTTTATGATGCAGTTAATTTCTACACTGTTAACTTCTTTGACAGAAATTTCGGGCTTTGCTTTAACTCCCCAGGGATCAAAGACCATTTTGCCACTACTCTCAATGGGAATAAGTCCAAAACCTTTTAAAATGTCCTAACCTACTGGAACAATCATTTCAATATGCACTGTGCACAGGAGTTTGGTTTCAGAGATGTAGGAATAAAAATCCTTCATGATCTATTGATACAAGCTGCACTGTAGGACCAGAGAGACAACAATGGATTAGACTGGTATATACAAACACCTTTCCAAAGACTAAGGTAAGTTCTCCTCTGTGCTGGCAGTGAATGTACAGAGTTCTCAATTTGCTTTCCCAATAGACAGGAGCACCTGAGGTAAAGGCTTATTACAAATACACCCCTTGGAAGACTGGTTGTGTTTTCTGATGGCCTTTCAGCTTTCTACTTTCCCTTGATTTATTTGAGCCATGGTGGGTGTCTATCTATGGGGTGCATATTTGGAGAGAGTATCTATTTAATTACTACAGACAGAGATTTGGCTGCTTGGAGATACATTCTCTGTTTACTCTTAAGCATCAGTTTGAATGACAATCCCTCAAGGTCACGGTCCAAAAGAAGTCACAGATGATTCACGCGATATGAATCTTATCCTTGGTTTCAAGTGCCTGTATGTCTTATTCCATATCTAATTAGCCTTGCAGAATCCTAGTTTGTAAACACTAATTGGAAGCATGCAAAGGTAAGTGCTCATGTAAGTCCTCCTCTGCATTTTGATGTATCAGGTGCTACAGGCAAATAAATCTGACACCAGAAAAATGCCCAGGAAGTTTTGCCTGTACAACTGGAAAATTTGAGCCTGTATGTGGAAAGGGTCTCATGTTAAAGATGTTCTAGAATAGGAGCCAGGAGAAGTTACAGGCAGGCTGAAAATTGCAGGTAGTAGAAGAGACAAAGTGATAATAAAACCACAATTTGTAGACCCTATAATTACGAGGAGTAGCATAATGCAGAGATAAATAAATAAAAACTATTAGTGGAGTGGCTGGCTCAGGGGACTGATAATAAGACTGTATTTTGAGCTTAGTGTCTCTGCCAGAGAGTCACTGATTCTGAGAATGCCGGACTGAAAAACAGCAAAGATCTCTCCTGTCTGTTGCAAAATTAGATTACTGTTTCAGTCTAGTGTTTCGCGTAGGCCCTGTTGTTTGCTGACTCTAAGAAGAAGACAAGGGTTCAACAGATGGAAAATTAAAACTACACCTTCTTGGAGAAACACTTGCCTGAACAGGTGTGAAATAGATTAAGAGGAAAAATTTCATATTTTCTACCTGTCCTAAACGTGATTTTAAATGTGCAGTTGACATTTCTAGGGCCTTCAGTAAGAGTTTTTGGACAACTACTAGTAAAACTAAGGATATAGCAAGAACTAATCACTAAGAAGTGTAAGACATAAAATTTAAACTCATCTTTTTTTTTTAACATCAGGTTGATGAATTCTAGCACAAAATACCAGAAAAATAAGCTCTTGATATTGAGGCATAGAGAGGATATCTTCTGAAAGGAATGTTCATTCAAGTTACTGGCTTTATGTTATCAGCTTCGTGCAGGGATCTCTAAGTAATGCTAAACTGTATTATAAAGAACAGCAGCCTATTGGCATTGCCAGCCTGTCTTTTAATTGTGAAAAGCCCACGATACCAAGGAAACTTCACTCAGCAGAGAAAGGGAACGTCCTTCAATTACTACTGCATTATGAAGAAATTATTATGCAGAAGAATGACCTGTGGCAGTGATTTGTTAAAAGCTTGGGGAGGTGTGATAATTTCAAGTAAGTTTCTATTAAGAACCAATTGAAACTAAGTTTTATGTGACCCTCCTTTTTATCACAGCCTTGGTCAGTGTCTTCTATGACATATAAAGCTCTAATATTCCTTCATCAAACATAAAATCATTCTTTGGTTCAAGCTACTTCCATGTCACCTGGTCTATCCTTTCTGTAAGTTCCTCTCCTCTGGCAATGCCGAAGAAACAATACCCATTCTGTAACAGATATGGGTCCAATTCATTAGTATTATTATATACCTTTCCAGCAATGTTTATTGTAATAGATATTTCATATTTCTTGTCTTTCTTCTACAATTCCCCACTTTCTCTCATAGCCCCTCACAACCTTTGCCTACAGTTCAGGTATTTATGGGCCTAAGTCTGGTACCACTTTATGCTGGACAATTTTTCACTAGAAAATTGACTCCAGATTTACAGTGGGATAAATAAAACATGACCTCAGGCCTTCTGTCTAGTGATTTCTACCTTTTTCATCCATAACATTTAAAAATGCTATTGGGTGATTTCTGCTGATACATTCAGGTCAGATGCAACACTCCTTCCTCCCCCAGACCTCCCACATTAAAAAAAAAAAAAAGAAGAAAAATAAAATAAATGCATTGCTTTATCTATCTATGATAATATAAGAGGCAGAAGGAGAGGTTTGAAATGTTTTGGGAGAATTAAAAAGGGTGTTTGTCATCTCAAGTGATAGAAAGAATTTAGTCATGATAAAATCTGCTAACCATGAACCGCACAAACTTCACACACATTTTGTG
This sequence comes from Lophotriccus pileatus, assembly GCA_035583135.1. NCBI lineage: Eukaryota > Metazoa > Chordata > Aves > Passeriformes > Tyrannidae > Lophotriccus > Lophotriccus pileatus. The sequence goes on from JAWWES010000115.1 coordinate 85,865,328, forward strand.
TTATGAGTATTACAAAGCATTTATACAATGCCATAGATTTCCATGGCCATTTCTTCCAAGCAGATAAAGCACATTCCCTTCCTGAGAGAGCCTGCATTCTCTATAAGTCAAGACAAATATTGTATGTGATAAAAATAGAGGACAAAAGTTCAGGGGGGATTGATGTGTGAGACAGCTGATAAAGAGAAGGGTGGAAAGGGAAATGATTAAAAGTAGCTGTTTGGGTTCCTTTCGAAACTAGGGAGAGGCTCAGCACACTACAAAGTCTATGGCAATAAACATACTACTGGTAAGATATCCATTGCACTTATACACTGAAAAGTATTCTACGTGGAAGAACCAGTCTGTCCAAAGGAATTATGCATAAAGTGAATCTGGATGAATTAAACATACATATGGGTTATTCAGAATTTCAGAATACTTACTTAAATGTCTCAGATAAAGGAAAACTGATGAACACCTTTAAAGTTTGTAGATATAGGTCCATCTATAAATTCCATCAGTCTGTGATCCTTATGTCAGTGCATACCATAAAAAAGGGTTTTCTGGGGTACGTAATTTACAATAGGGATTGGGGAGCAAAACCAACAAAAGCACAGGAGAAAAAGGAAACATGCAGTTAAGTTGAATATTCAGAAACAAACAGGAAAGGAGAACATAAGCAACATCAATACATACATAATTTAAGAAACATTGTCTGAAAGTGCACATTTCACTTTTAAAAACGCTTCTAATTATGAAAACCACAGGGAGGAGAGGAAGAGGTGTCAAATACTAGCATTCAATTAAGCCTGTCTAAAAGAAGTAAGGGCTAATATTTAGGGTCAGATTCTCTGTGTAATTCTTATTATGCATATAGTAAGGATTATACACAAAATACACTACCAGAATTAGCCAAATACTCCACAATTTTTCACTGTAAGCACAAAGGGTTAGGACCTCCACCTTCTTATGAGCCAAGATGGTGTCTAATTGCATGAAATACGTATTTCTTTCTACAAAACATTGATTACCTTCAGCATACCACAAGAAAAAAGGAGTAGGTGGAAACTGCAGTTAAAGAAACAAAATGGACTCCACTTAGGCTGAATAGGGTGTTTTCAAAACTACAGGGAAATAGTGTTCCTCAAAACAGCAGGCATGACAGATAGGAACACAATGCCAAGTTTAATCCATTCACCTTCTTTTAAGTAACAACACCACAGACAGAAGCCGAAAATAGAATGACACCAGAATTGATTTGTTTCCAAATTGGCGACACAAATAAATCCCACGTTTTTTAAATAAGTCGTTATCGGGACAAAAATTGGCATCTCAATGTGGAAACATAATAATAGCATTTGATAGAGATGCAGTTCATCATCACTGTTTCTCCTTTAAAGAAAGACCTCCTGCCAATGCAGATTGCATCCTAACAGTAGGTATTAAGGGTTTCCCCAATTTCTAAATATTTTTAAAATTATTTACAACACCATTATGTACATTAAGTTTTTAATGTGACCCTCCAGCTCATGCTTACTTCTTTACATGTCTAATCATACCTTAGAGAAATTCCTGCACATGATGACTGAATTAACTGCAAATATGGACAAATCATACCGAAGGAAATCTTTTGAGATGGCATTTACCTGATGCAAATGGACATTACCCACCAAGATGCTGAGCAGATTCCTGGGTTTCTCTGGAAACTCGTTAGGCTGGGAGACATTTGAGGGCAGGGACAGTCTCTTCCTTTGTGCTTCCAGAGGAAACATCTCAAAGATGTTCTAGTCCCTTTTGCATGTAGTGGTATCAAAAGAGGAACTTTCGGTACTACTACATGCAAAATTACTGAAGAGCAGTCATACCTGGGCTAGTTGAAATTTTACCTTCTCCATTAATAAGGCTGGTCTCAGAACCACTGACCTTGCAGAGAGAGGAAGGAGGTGAGGGACTCATGAGCTGCTCCCTTTTCTTGCGGTGTTGCCAAAAGGATGCTTGTGACACGCAGTGGTGGATCGTGTCAGGAATAACCTCTCCTGACTGTGTCAGGAATAACCTTGGCTGTGGCAAGCATTGCTCCTGTAAGAATCTGGGCTTCTGAAAAGTCATGTATTCCTCTCTCACAAATCTGCCATCAAAGGCCAAGCAGCACAAAATGAAGTCACTTACGGTGCAGGCACCATTAGCAGTTCCAGCAGGTCCTAGCCCCAGTATTCTTATTTTGGAAACTTGTATATTAGGGTGCTTTGCTTCTGGGAGCTTCCCAACAGTACTGGACCAGGCTGCTAACGGCATGGAGCCAAATGGGAATCTGAAACTCCTCTATTTGGGGCACTGGGGGTGGACACAGGGAAGGTCTCTACACGTGAACTAGTTGCCCTAGGATCAGTTGATACAATTGGAGTGAAATTGGTTCTGGGAGTAGGATTATTGTTTGGGTGTTTTACTTGTGTTCTTTCGTTGTTTCTGCCAATACAAATATATCTTGTAATAAAGGGCTGTTATTCCTACCTTGCTATAATTATATTTTCCATTTCCCACACCGTTCCTCAATTGGAGTCTATTAATTTCAGATTTATAATTGCTTAGAGGGTGGAGTTTTAGGTCTTCCTCATAATTTATTCCCAGCAAAACACTTGTGTCTCATTTAAACTGAGACAGATGGTGAGCAGTGTCCCTTCTTCCCAGAGAAGTAAGAAAGTGCTACATGCTGCAAAGGGTAATCCCAGAAGACCTTACTCCCTCAGAACAAGTACATGAACAAGGATATCCACATGCATGAATGGCCCTGATGTTGCATTCCCATGGCTTCAGAGAGGCACTTTAGACAAGAGTAAATCACAAAAAAATAACTCATCTGCAACATCCTTCCTGGTAAAGTGGCGGTTCAGCGTCCTTTTATCCCGACAGTGGGCAAGATTGCTCCCATTTGCCTACTCCTTGTTTGACATGCTGCTGCACACTCTGCCTGTGGGACTGCAGTCCTGGTCCAACACACTGCTATGGAGACATCCACTGTAGAGGAGGCTCCTGACAGCACCTGAGCCTCCATAGATGGGAAAGGTTCCTGGGGGGAAGGTGGAACAGAGGAGAGGACTGGAGCTGGGCAGCAGACAGGATGAAAAGGCAGCAGCAGTCCTACCTCATACACTACCAAGTTGGGAGAGTTACTTACTTTTCTTATTTGAACTTCTCCAAGTTGTAATTCAATAACTTTGGGCCAAATTATATAATTAATTGAAGGCTACTGAATCATGGAATCATAGAATGTTTTGGGTTGGAAGGGACCTAAAAAATCATCTAGTTTCAACCTCCCTGCCATGGGCAGGGATGCCTTTCACTAGACCAGGTTGATCAGGGTCCCATACTACCCAGCCTTGAAAACTTCCAGGGGTGGGGCATCTGCAACTTCCCTGGGCAACTTGTTCCATTGCCTCACTACCCTCTGAGCAAAGATTTTCTTTCTAAAATCTGATATAAAACTCTCCCCTCTTAGTTTAAAACCATTCCCCTTGTCCTATGACTACCTGTGTAAAAAGTTGCTCTCCCTCTTTTGTATAAAAAAGAATAAGAACTTCTGGTCTCAATTCATGTACTGAGGGGTACTTATGCATTTTATTTATACCAGACAACACTGGATACCATGTAGAATTTCTTTTTTACTAGAAGAGACTGTCTTTGCACTAATCTCTGCTTCCAGTTGAGTGTTGCAATCAGTAAGGTTTTGCAGAGTTATGATTTATTTCCCTGGCCTAAAGCTTGAACTATGTTTGGGGAAATCCAGCAACTTAAACAGGGACAGAGTTTTGGATTGCACATGGTACTTTCTAAGCCTAAATTCACCTGTATGATTGACTATGCACCTAATTTTAAGTACATGAGTACTCTCACATAACTGACTTTAGATGAAATGTGAATTATTCTGAAATTACTTTGCAAAGAAAACGAGAGATGACTCAACCCCAGTAAAGGTGGAAGCTATGAAACGATGATACCATTTTGTCGGAGATGGATGTTTTAGTTACATTTCATACAGCTCACTAACACACTCAATGAACATTCAAGAAACCTAAATAAACAGACAAATAAAGAATTTGATAAATATAAAAAAAAAAGCAGGAAAAAACTTGACACTGCACTTACTTTGATCCTGTGTATACTCCATCTTAATATAGCACAGAAACTATTTAATAGATTTTGCAATCTTCCTACACATACTGTCTGTCTAAATGAGAATTTATTTTCACGCTGTAAGGACCTAAGAGAAGGAAATTGCAAACTGTTCACACAGACAGACTTGGTTTGCCTCTTCTGAGAAGGATTCCCCTTCTCACTCTCCAGCACCTTGGGTACTTACTCAGATGAAAGGTCTCACCTGCACTCCAGACTTGGGGGCTGCAGCACATGCAGCCAACCAAACCCTTCCAGGTATTTAAAGATGTCAAATCCCTATGAAATGTGAAAACTCAAGGCCTATTTTCAGAGCACAGCACTTTGAGGTCCTTCTTCTTCATAAGAAGCTGCATGCAAGACAAGTCCCCCTGTCCCAGAGGACATGGGTCATCGGCTTTCCCAAAGACACTGAAATATGATCTACAGTATTGCAAACAAAATTCAAGGAGGCATAGCACCCCTCCCTAGGGGAATAATGCATATGAGAGACAAGATAAATATCCATGGTTACTGGTACTATCAATGACTCCTGTGGTTCAGTCTCACCAGTCTTCACCCAGAGTCAACTTCCACCTAAAAACTTCTCAGTGGTGCAATAGTCACTGCTTTGGCAGGAGGTGAAGACTTCACAATAAAGTCATGTCCCCATTCAGGAGGGGCAGTGAGGAGTCCCACCATGGTCTGGAGCAGCAACTGGTGTCCTCACTCCTCTCCCCTTGTCTCTCTGAAGGATTTTGCTTGGGGTCTCTTAGAGCAAACGCCCTAGAGAGCAAAAGGGCTGCACATCTATGGCTGCATATTGGTTGCCCATCTGACGTTAAGCTTTGGTTCATTTTGTGTTTGTACTCTCTGCCATTTTCATAGACTCATAGCTTCATAGAATCATAGAATCGTAGAATCATAGAATCGTAGAATCATAGAATCGTAGAATCAGCCTGGTTGGAAAGGACCTCTGAGATCATCAAGTCCAACCCTTGATCCACTACCACCACAGTTACTAGACTATGTCTCCAAGTGCCACATCCAGTCTCATCTTAAAAACCTCTAGGAATGGAGAATCCACCACTTCCCTGGGCAGCCCATTCCAGTGCCTGATTACCCTCTCTGTAAAGAATTTCTTCCTAATATCCAACCTAAACCTCTCCTGGCAGAGCTTAAGGCCATGCCCTCTTGTCTTACTAATATTTGCCTGGGAGAAGAGACCAACCTCCACCTGCCTACAAGGTCCTTTCAGGAGTCCTTTTAATATTGCTAGATATTCAGAGAGATCCTGTCACCCATGCTGAAGTTTTTTCGTTGAACTTAAAGAGAAAAGAGAGTCAATCCAGAGCTGAAGGAAGTCACTGACCCAGCCAAATGACAACACAACTCTGGGGGCAATTGAAACAAATAGCATATCTTTTGCAGAAGATTCAAATTGCCTTCCTGCAGGTTTATATAAAGCCAATTGGATGGATTTATTTCAGAAGTCAGAAGTAGAAAGCATTTATAGACATATATAAATGATTGATGATGCTGCAAGTGCTCTCTCATGGCATTGCTCCATTGAACATACAGTCTGTGAGCAACTTTCTTTATGGGTGATCAACTTTAACAAGAAATATATTGATCAGATTAAAAATCTGGGCAAACAAACTACAATCACACTCTTACAAAACACAGGGCCCTGGCAAAGCTGCTTCCTGTCTTTTAGTTTAAAACTTTATTTTGGTAATCAAGATCTACTCAGACCAGTAATGGTTTATGAGCCGGCTGTGATATATACTCCTTGTTTGTATTGCATATGCTATATAGAAAAAAATTCATTAATATCTAATGTACATTTCCATTTCCTGTAAGCCTAGCCAGATCAGACCAAAGACTTTGATTAAGTGAAGGAAAGCAATTTGTTTGTCTCTTCTGCTTGATATTCTGCAGATCACTGCTGTAAGTCGGTAGAAGATCTGTCAGGGAACAGACAGTGACAAATCAAAGCTGCCAATGTCCAGTCACAGAAGTTCACACAATTAAGAGACACCCTTTACTAGACAGATTGGTTCTTCTTGCAGTTATTCCATGTGCAGGCTGCTCTCTTCATCCTTATATCTCCATGAGCTTTAACATAATAAGCATATGTTCTTTATTATCCATATGTTGTTGCATACAGAATCACAGGATCCCTAAGGTTGAAAAGGATCACCAAGATCATCAGGTCCAGCCTTCAACTAAATATCACCATGCCCACTGAACCACATCACAAAGTGCCACATCCACTAGTTTTTTCAAGATTTCCAGAGATGGTGATTCCACCGCTTCCTAGTAAGCCTGTTCCAATGCCTGACCACCCTTTCAGTGAAGAAAGTTTCCCCAATATCTGAACTGGACCTCCCCTGGTGCAACACGAGGCCATTTCCCCTTGTCTTGTCACTAATTGCCTGGGAGAAGAGGCCAACCTCCACCTCGCCACAACTTCCTTTCAGTGGGCAATAAGGTCTCCCCTTTTCTCTAGACTGACCAACCCTAGTCCCCTCAGCCACTCTTTGTAAGACTTGATGTTCCAGACCCTTACCCAGCTTTGTTACCCATCTTCGGACCTGCTCCAGCAACTCAATGTCTTTTTTGCACTGAGGGGCACAGAACTGGACACAGTACTCAAGGTGCGGCCTCACCAGTGCTGAGTAGAGGGGGACAATCTCTGCCCTGAACCAGCTGGCCACACTATTTTTTATATGGGCCAGGATGCCATTGGCTTTCTTGGCCACCTGGGCACACTGCTGGGTCATGTTCAGTGGCTGTCAACCAGCACCCCCAGGACCTTTTCTGCCAGGCCACTCTGCCCCCAGCCTGCAGTGCTGCCGGGGCTGTTGTGACCTACGTACAGGATCTGGCACTTGGCCTTATTGTACTGTTGGCCTTGGCCCTTCAATCCAGTCTGTTCAGATCCCTCTGCAGAGCCTCCCTGCCCTCTAGCTCCCAACACTCCCACCCAACTTAGTGTCATCTGCAGACTGACTGAGGGTGCACTTGATGCCCTTGTCCAGATCATCGATGAATATATTAAACTGGAATGGCCTCAATATTGAGCCCTGGGGATCCAGCCACAAACTGGATTTAGGACCATTCACCACTACTCCCTGGGCTCAGCCAGACATCCAGATATTTTCACAGAGTACACCTGTCTAAGTCATGGTCTTCCAGCTTCTCCAAGAAAATGCTGTGGGCAACAGTGTCAAAGGCTTTGCTGAAGTGTAGTTAGACAACATTCACAGCCTTTTCCTCATCCACTAGGCAGCTCACCTGGTCATTAAACAAGATCAGGTTGTTTTAGCAGGACCTGCCTTTCCTAAAGCCCTACTGGCTGGGCCTGATACACTGGTTGTCCTGTACATGCTGCATGATGGCACTCAAGATAATCTGTTCCATAACATTCCCTGGCACTGAGGTCAGGCTGACAGGCCTGTAGTTCCCAGGATTGTCCTTCCAACTCTTCTTGTACCCAGGCGTCACATTTGCTACCTGTTTGGGATCTCCTCAGTGAACCAGGACTAACGATAAATGATGGAGAGTACTTGACAAGCTCTTCTGCCAACTTTCTCAGTACCCTTGGGTGAATCCTATCCGACCCCATAGAGCTTTGAGAGTCTAAGTGTCACAGTAGGTCACTATTTCTTCCAGGATTATGGGGGATTTATTCTGCTCCCCTGTCCCCGTCTTCCAGCTCAGGGGGCTGGGTACTCTGAATATTTATTCTGTTATACACTGAGCCGAAACACATTAAGTAACTTAATCTTTTTCTCATCCTCAGTGGCAATGTTCTCCTCTGCATACAAAAAAGGATGGAGACTGTGGGGTTTTGGAGGGTTATATTTGTTTGTTTTTCAGGTGGGTTTTTTTTTGTTGGTTGGTTGACTGGTTCGCTGGGGTTTTTGGTTTTTTGTTGTTCCTGGAGCTGTAGCCTGTGTGGTTCTCTGAACCCTAACACTAATGACAGTTTTGGACAGAGGCTGAGATCCCAGATTCCATGAGTGACCTAGAACAGAAAGATGTGAAGAGATCGGAGAGATAAATGTTGGTGCAATACCATGCTCTCCATGACATGCCTTTTCCAGGTCCAGTGTCTGTGGAGATGCAGGTTTTGTGGTTCTCAGAACACTAACTCTAACCCAAATTTGCAGCCAGACATTGAGGCTGAAACCCCAAGAACCGTGGGTGGCCCAGGTTAGATAGATGTGGAGGTCACTGTTTGTGGAGTGCTGTGCTCTCCTTGACATGCCTTTTCCAGCCCCCAGTGTCCCTGGAGCTCTAGCCTTTGTGGTTCTCTGAACACTACTCTGGACACCCTAACACTACTTCGCAGCCAGTATTTGTATTTCCCCTTTCCCCTTTCCCTA